>OX382281.1:20765371-21965371 GCA_947507595.1 Pyralis farinalis | reverse complement strand
GCCATGCATGTGTTTAAATGTGTAAATTATTGTTACACATTTGAGACAACGCCATCTAGTGTCAAGTAGATACACATTTAGTAGTACTGTTGTGTGTAACCGTTGTAAGTCTCAAAAGTAGAATAACTGATCGTTTTTGACATGTTCGGCAATGTCAACGATGTGTCACAGCACTAAGCAACATAAACAATTAGAAAAACAGAAAGTGAAGTGTAAGCAGCCCTAATGTGTAGTAGCCGGCGACTTTCTTGTGTGCCATTGATATCTTCCGAGACATCCTTTTGACACTCGATGGCATTGTCATGAATTGTTTGACGACAACACGACACCTGTTGGAAAAAAATTATGACATACGGGTGGATACATGCACTCAAACTTTTAAAATGGCCGTTTGAGTTGCTAAGCCGTTGGCCAGTTTAGTAATGAGAGATATGACGGCTGGCGTGGAGCGAACAGAAATTACTCATAAGATAATAGAATGAATATATTTTGACATTAAATGAACGACTGAACAAGTTCAAGCAACTTATTTATACAAGGTCATACATAGATAGAAGCATACGATCCACTTTATGTAAATTGGTTATCGTAGCTAAACGCCAATCTAACATAATAAGTGTCGCTCATGCGCTGCCACCGCCGCCGCTAACACAGCGACTTCTCATCTGCTTCCTTGTAATCTCACTCACTCGCAGGAAAGAGAGTTATAAATAAAAAGCTGCAACCAGTAACACAGTTGTTATTGGCAGCCCTATTTTATGAGAAGGTTTTTCCTCAGTAATTCCCCGTCCCATACATAGGGTAGGTAGGTGTGGTTGGTCTTGTTCTACATACGTAACCACCTCATCTGGTGTCAAGTAGAAAATATTTTAATGTTGCATGTAACATTTTTGGAATATTGTAAAGTACCGAAAACGTTTATACTCCCAATGTATATATATATATATATATATATATATTCCTTTATAGGTGTATACATATTTCGTAACTTCAACAATCAATTCAAATTTCAGGATTTTGGAATATTTCAACAAAAGAAACAACATTGATACTTTTCTTGACACTAGATGGCGCTGTTAGAAACGTATAACACATTGTAATTTGTGTAATTTATTGTTTAATGAAACATACCACACGTTCCAAAAGCTAGACTTTTTGAGCCAAATATGCAAACTCGGCAAATTATAAATATTTATAATTATAATATTTATAACAATTTGCAGAGCATGCAGATTTGGCTCAAAAAGTTTTTTTTTCTCTAAACTGGTCGGTCATTCTCGGCCGCAATAATGTGTTCGATAACTATACGTTGTGTGAGTAGACTTGTTTAAACGTGTTACAAGTAAAGTCGGCGTTTGACCGAGTCTGCCAGTCGATTCTAGGATCGTCTAGCAGATTATTTTACTGTCGACGTTTGACTGAAAAGTTAGGAACTTCTAGGTTTGACTAAAAATACTTTAATCAAAGGCCGAAACTGGAATATATTTCGGGGTTAGCCCGAAGGCTTTGGTCAAACTTAGGATAAACCAGTCTATCCGCGAAGAGACTACATATCGACCTTTGACTATGACATATATACTAAACTCTGAATAGTGTACTGTCTCCTTATTCTCTGTATGGGCTTTGTAATATACGATAAGTATCATAATTTATTTTCCTATCTGCGTTCGCGACGCACGACTGTCATTGACAACGAAGTACAATGTAAACGTTCTATGCACCACAACGTCTTGTCGACACTAGATGGCGTTGTTATGAGTTTCTATCAGACAGGGATTAATTAACGAAATATGTCGATATCTAAATAATTAAAGTAAGCGAGCGTTCATAGGCTACGGTACCCGCTTTACATCAGGTGGGCCGTATGTTTATATGCCTCTCGACGTTGTATAAAAAGATATGACCACGATTGCAAATCGAGCGGGATGTTAGGATGTAATCTATCATTATCTTCAGCACATATCTACCCACTGTGGAATATAAGACCTTCCCGATTGCTTTCCCAAACACAAAGGTACGCCATACCTTAGGGACTGTCTGAATAAGAGAGCAAACCATATATATGTATATATACCCGCGTTTAGCAGGCATAACACATCTTCTAAAATAATAAGAATACAATTTATATAAATTGATTATTTAAAGTCTTCTTTATTCTAAATGTCCCACCAGGAACCCCGCCGAACGTAAAACGATAGTGATTTTTACAAGGTTTTCTTCATGGGCTTATTCACGTCTTCCAAAAAGTGCATGAACATGTTATAATTATAGTTTTTTCATTATTGTATAAGTTCACAGCACTTATGTTACAAAATACTATCACAATTGTCACATAAAACTTATACTGAATTGTTAAAATTCCAAGTATAACAACAATGTCGCTCGTCAAAAGCGCGGGAAGAAGTCCTTCTAGCCTAGCATTTTAAATTGACAGCCAAATATAGTACAGATGCTACAGATTACAGAATAAGCGTTTTCAATTTGCACAGCAACATTCCCGACACTAGATGGCGTTGTCACACGTTTGTAACAGGCTATGATTTGTTTAACAAGGAAACATAACGAAGCACAGGCGGTTGGGGTGTTCACTTTAGATGTGCATTAAAAGCTTATAACTCCTCGTAGGCAATTTTTGGTCGGCTCCGGCAATTAGCAATCATTGCCGGCCGCACTAAATGACTTCACCACAAATTATAATGAATAAATCTCTGTCTCTCGAGAAACATTTAAAATTAGGTAATTATATTTCTTTAAAAACATGAGACATGGAAGCACGTTTTGCAGAGAATAGCGCACTGGATAAAGAACTGGCCTGCTGATAAACTGGTCACCCGTTCGATTCCGAGCATCGATCATTAATATAAAACTTTATAATACTTTCCATTAGTCATCGTGCATTCCCGTCGTGTACCACTAAATTCCTGTTGATTTATGTACATATTTGTAATAATCACTTGCTCGGCGGTCAAGAAAAATATTTTTGTTATACAAACGTTTCTTTTGTACGGGAATCCAAACCAAAAGCCATGGTGTTCAAATATATAGGTATATATTATACCAGTTCAATTATCCATCACAGTATTTCGACAGATAAGGTTTCGAGGCTTTATTTACGTGTTCGCAACATGCGCCACACTGTTTACAGAAGTAGAAACCTTTTGTAACAAAACCGCCACATGTACACACAGCGACAACTGAAGCTAGACTGTTGACCTTCGTGCCGTTCCGTGGTGCACGAAACAAGAGCAAAAATGGTGCTGAGTGTCTATGTAGACTTGTCGCTGTGTGTACGTCATTGAACTAAAGCGGAACCTGATGGAAGCCTCGTTTCTTCAGCATATTTTTATTGTGTCAAATTAGTGGAATCTGGTCGGTTTAAGAAGTCTCCCACGAAGAGGGTCTGCACGACGACAGTTTCCATCGACGTCTACGTGACTACTACTTTCCAGGTACAGAGACAAGTTGAAGAGACTATATCTTCGAGAATAAGGTAGACGACAGCTTTAGGGACAATTTAAAGTTCCCTGTACTTATATTTTTTTTATGAAGTAATGTAATCTTTATTTTTTATCTGTTATATTTCATTTTGTGGATAACGGTGTTGGTTGTGCATTTTTTTTTTTTTCTACAAGTTAAAATAACTTTAACTCTAAGCATCAATGTACAATTGTTTGTTGTCCTTAATAAATTTAAAAAAAAAAAATCTTAATAAAATTTATATGTACATACTCGTATTTATGGAAGTCTCAGCAAAAAAAAAATGATTCTATTCGAAATGGCCACCTTTGGCCACCATATACAGGCCTTTAATCCTTTAGTCTGGCCACAAATCTATGGATTTCCGCTCTGTTTCCATGGGAAATTTAGCCACTGCTTGCTTCAGAGATTTCTTAAGAGACACAATGTCGGCGTGTCGTTTCGAACAGGCCATGTTCTCTAAAACTGGCCATAATTTGTAGTGTAAGGGGTTAAGATCTGGCCTAAAGGAGGGCCAGACTTCAGCTCTTATAAAGTCCGGAACGTTGGTTTCGAGCCAGGCTTGGGTAGTTTGTGCCTTTCGGGACAGAACTCGTTTTGGTCGATATACTCTCTTTAACAGCCATGCAATTCTGTAAGAGCAAACATCCTTACATCCTCGGAAACATCGGCTGTTATAGCCTTGAACACAAAATTGCAATTCCTTAGTGACGCTTTTCATGGTTGTGCGACACTAGCGCCGCAAGGCTGCGTTTGGAATTGGAATTCTACAAGGCAAACAGCCTCGCGTACGCTTACAGCGTTATAGAATACCTAATAAAAAGCCGTGATCGCAATGGACGATGTCAAAGCTGTGACATCTGTGATCACAGCGACGCACACAACCATTACGAGTCGCTTAGAGAATTGCATGGCTGTAGGGTTTGATTTAGGACATTTCCTGTATATCGATGATAAGCGTCGTGTTTCAGGTATTGTTTTATTAAACGCGACATAGTCCTGGCGGGAATCTTTATTTCTCGTGATAAGATTTTTGATTCCTAATGAGGTTTCAGCGAATTCTGACTTTAGCAGCAGCACGCGATCGCCCCGATCTTTTATGATCTTAACAGAGGAAGTGTTGGTATATCTGTCAATATTACGATATACATAGATACGGCTGATGCCTGACGACTCCATACCCACTTCAATCAATCAGTGCAATCCTATTTTCTTTAACACCCCATTCCACATTGTAATTTGATAATGAACACGAAAAATTATGTAAAACGGCGGGAAATTGAAAGAAGTTTTTGACATAATAAACGCGTTCCAAATTCAAATTAATCAAAGAGTTGAAAAAAGAAAACTTTCTATGTAACAGTATTTATGGCTAGCTATATAGGTAATTAGGTACTATAGGTATAACTAATAACATAACCAAATTTACATTAGTATCAATTTATTTATTTCTACGTTTAGCTCCTTGCTGGCCGTACCTTCGGCTATACACATTTTTAATGTCGATCGGCTTATTGTTTGTGTTGAGGTCGGGCGAGCCTCCGGGCTGGGGCGAGCCCCCGCTGCGCCACACTTCAAGGCACTTTCCGTCGAAGTAATCTTCACCCACGGGACATCTCGGCCGCTTATTGTTGGCATTGTCTCCGTCGTCAGTGATCGCTAACACGATACAAAGGAGAAACGACAGAAACTGGAAAACTCTCATTTCTCAACGATAAGAAATATTAGTTTCAAATATTGGAGCGGCTACGACCGACGTCGGCAAAGTTAACAGTGTACTAAGTTTCTTTATGTCTACAAGCAATTTTATATACACCTCTGAGTGCATTCAATTGATCTAATCGCTTTCGCATATAATAAGGCTTTGTATTTGTGATGCTTATTTGTACGCGAGTAGGGTTACCATTTCGAAATTTGGAAAGTACGTACAAATTAAATGAAAGATACAAATGTAAATAATATTAATAGAAAAAAAATTATAGTCAATTCACATAATGTCCCTTGTCCACCAAACCATATTGATTGTACCTCATTTATTTCTGTGTTTATTATTGTTTTTGTAATTCTTATACGATTGTGTGCGTATTTTTAGCTCGAAAACCTTAGACTCCCTTTAGGAGATGCTAAATGCGCACATTCACCGGATTCCTTGCAATCCAGTTACATTGCGTCCTTTTGGATGTATAGACTTGATGGTAACTCCATTTTGGCAATTACTTAGTTTGATGGGATACTATTTGTTTAATTTTAATTTGTTCATGATTTTTCTTCTCTTAGTAAAAATCCGATAAATTTAAAAAGCTGGCCTGGTATCGAACCTTGCCAATCTTCACAGATGGCAACCCTAAACCCAACACGTTATTTATGTACCTTCGAGTATGCTATAATGAGCAACATTTTTTAACGGATAAATCAGTAATAAAATCCAAGCGAAACAAATATTGAGTTTTTTTAATTAATAAAAAACTCAATTTTTGTTTCGCTTGTATTACCGTCAACTAGTCTTCGTCCGAGACTTTGTCCGTGAGTACGCGCTGTCTTCGTAACAAATTGGATAAAAATCTGTTCAAAGATGTGTTTGTAATGAACATAGAAACAAATACACATTCATATGTGCAATATTTGGATACACGGTCTTAGGCCAAGTCCACCAGGGCCCCTCAGGCCTCGCCCGCCAAGGCCACTCAGGCCAAAGCCAACAATGCCCCTCAGGCCCAGTCCGCCAAAGCCACTACGGCTAAGCACCCTACCCTAACCCCCTCAGGCCCCACCAAGCCCCCTCAGGCCCAACCCGTTAAGGCCCTCAGGCCACAACTTCTGCTGCCTCAGGTAATAAGTCTTCTCCTGTCCCTCCAGCAGGCCCCTCGGGACCCCAGAGATGGACGTTGATCAGGGTAAAGCAGCTGCTGCTGAAATTATGCTGACAGCTTCATGTCCGACTCCGATATGAAGGCCGGCTGGACCATTAAGGAGAACCGGAACCCCGCTCAACCGACTCCCGCCCCGCCAAGGCTGCAGAGTGTAACACCAGAGCAGCCCGTCCCTCTGCGGCCGCGATGTTCTCGCAAGAGAAACCAAGGGCCAAACTCCCGCCTCCCATCACGATCCGTGACGGAAAGGAATCGGAGAAGCTGTACGGTTGACCTTCCCGCGAGAGAGATTCGACTAAGTCTAAGTCTACCCACCTTGTCGTTGTCCTTGACCTTGACATTATAGTAGTGTCACTCCCTCCCGAGAGAGTGTCGTGGATTATTTCACGTGCGCCCTCGAGGAAACGGCATGACCGAGTCCATTAAAGGACAAGGAGTACCGGTTCGGTCAGTGCACCGGATGACGTGGAAAGTGGATGGCGTTCGTACGTTATACAATATGATGATCTGCCACCTTCCTCATACCCTGGCGGGTAAGAAAATCTTTAAGATCACAAACATCTGTGCTCTCTTCGACATTGAGATCGAGCTTCCCTACAAACGTGGGCTTCCAGGACAGTGTCATAACTGTGAAAATTACGGGCACTCAGCCTGTAATTGTTTTTCAAAGTTCCGACGCGTGAAATGCTTAGGCAATCATGCTTAGGCAATCACGAGAAGAGACATTGTCCGCGCGATTCGGCGGTGGAGTCGTCTGCATGCGTACTCTGTCGTGCTGTGGGACATCATACCGCTAATTATGGCGGCGCCAGACGCTCTGCACGCGCTGTCTTTATGCTTCTGGTACGCGAAGTTGGGACGCACCGAAATCGCGGCGGCGCTGGACTGGAAGGAGAACAAAGAAGGCGCTTTGTTTAAAATTTGGTTTTGTGTTTCTACGTATGTAAATTTTATTATTGTATATCTAAATTTTATATGTCATTTTGTTTACGAATTAGCGACCAATGGACGGATAATACAGTAATACTAACGTTAGTATAATGCTAGTTTTAACTTTTGATAAGCCTAAGAAGAGAAAAATTTTGAGAAAGGAATAACAATATGACTTAATCGCTATTATAAAGATATAAAAATCGACCTCCCGAACGTTTTAATGAAGTCGGAATATTGTATATTCTTCATAATTAAAGATTTCATAATTATGAAAAAATAAACTTAAAAACTAAGTGACTTCAGTGAATTATTTACTTATTATTGCCAAATTAATATTAAAATCGGTCTACAATTGGCGAATATAATGTGTAACAGACACACAAAAAAATACATACAACGTGTTCTGGACGTTCCCCAGGGAGGTCGGTATCTCCTGGAAATACGACGAGGCATTTGCCCTCAAACAATATATCGTTAACATTATTACGGCCGAGAATGGGGGGGGCCGTGCCAAAAAAATAGGCTTATTGAGTCAAATTTGCATGCCCTGCAAATTATTATGAATATTAAAATATTTATAATTTGCAGAGCTTGCATATTTGACTCAATAAGTCTAAATTATGAGGCCTGTGTTGTTTCATTATCGAATAAATTGCACAAATTACAGCGAGTTGCACAATTCTAACAGCGCCATCTAGTGTCGAGTAGATTTAATGTTGTAACCGTTGTAATACTGAAAAGCACATGCCATATAAATATTAGTATAAAAGTTCGTACTGTGCACAGCAACGTCCTGATGATGGCGATGAGCAAACATTTTCGACAAGCTCGGTGGCGCAGTCGTGAATAACGCAATGGGTTCGATTCTCACAAAGGACAAACATTTGTGTGCATGAACACGTCTGTTTGTCTTGGCCTGGATGTTTTTAAGAGAGGTAGGGCGCATCAAAACGGCTAGTCTGGGGAATTACCTCCACTTCACAGAAAACCGCTGCCAAAGTTAAGTTGTTACATAGAATGTTTTATTCACATTCGTAGTAAATATTAACAACTTGTGTAAATGTATAGTACATAGACATCTCCCAAACTCACGTATCCTCGTGTCACGTAAGACCCTGTAAACCAATACTTTATAAACAACTTTGCATCTTTTTAGGGTTCCGTACCCAAAGGGTAAAACGGAACCCTATTACTGAGGCTCCGCTGTCCGTCCGTCCGTCCGTCCGTCTGTCACCAGACTGTATCTCATGAACCGTGATAGTTAGACAGTTGAAATTTTCACAGATGATGTATTTCTGTTGCCGCTATAACAACAAATACTAAAAAATAGAATAAAATAAATATTTAAGGGGGCTCCCATACAACAAACGTGATTTTTTTTGCCGTTTTTATAGATAATGGTACGGAACCCTTCGTGCGCGAGTCCGACTCGCACTTGGCCGATTTTTTTTATCAGTGGTAGGTCGTATGCCTGTTGTATTCTAACGTGGAAACAAAACCATTGTTAATCGTGTAACTGCCCCAGGTGGAGGTGATATTGTCTTTAACGGCTAATGATGAAACACTTACGACTTAAATCTAATCTGTGACAGCAAAATGTTGCTACGAGTACAAATACTTATACACAACTCCAGCATTTGAGCAGATTTAACTAACAATATAATTGTTTCTTTTCTCCGTTGTTCAGTTGGTACACTAGTCTACTGCCCGCCTGATATAAAGTGGTTACCGTACTCTATGTACACTTGTGTCACGACTAGTCGGCACGTCAAATTGTTTTTTTAATGTATTTTTACTGAATCTTTAAAGAAATATAATATTTTCACGTATTTCTCGAAAGCATTCGTAATTATTAAGTCATTATGTGCGGGCGGCAAAGATTGCTCAATTGCCGGAGCCGACCAAAAATTTCTCAGTATGATACAACACTATAATGCCTACGAAAATAAAAACCGCCTGTCTTATCATCTATCTATCCATTAAACAAATTATAGCCTGATGTAACTTCAATACAGCGCCATCTAGCGCATGAGTATCTGTAGCACAATAGCGATGGGAAGGAAAGTGTCATTTTTTTTCGCAAATGAACTTAGCACGTAATGACATACATTATCAATTTCAATGTAAGTGTGATCATACAGTTACAATTTTAAAAGAAAAAAATACTTGTTATACGTATATAAAAACGGACTTTACAAGATTAAACCAATTTCGTTGAAGTGACCATCAAAACACGCCATCTAGCGTGCGTTTATACTGCTATTAGCGTCAGCAATGAGACAAGTGTGGCGTATACTTTTCAATAGAGCGATTACATAAAACGTTTTTCTACTAGACGTTAGATGGCGGTATTACAAATGTATAACTTTAACAACCGCGACCTATTTGTGTCGAAACAACATATGCTTATCATTACATTATGATGGCCGAGAATGGCTGGCCGTTTAAAAAAATCGGCCAAGTGCGAGTCGGACTCGCGCACGAAGGGTTCCGTACCATTATCTATAAAAACGGCAAAAAAAAATCACGTTTGTTGTATGGGAGCCCCCTTAAATATTTATTTTATTCTATTTTTTAGTATTTGTTGTTATAGCGGCAACAGAAATGCATCATTTGTGAAAATTTCAACTGTCTAACTATCACGGTTCATGAGATACAGCCTGGTGACAGACGGACGGACGGACGGACGGACGGACAGCGGAGCCTCAGTAATAGGGTTCCGTTTTACCCTTTGGGTACGGAACCCTAAAAATAGGCTTTTTGAGCCAAATCTGCATGCAATGCAAATTGTTATATATATATAAAAAATATAAAAATATATTTACAATTTGCCGAGCTTGCATATTTGGCTCAGAAAGTCAAATTTTTGCCACGTTTGGTATGTTTCAATACCGAATAAATTACACAAATTACAGTGAGGTGTACATTTCTAATATCGCCATCTAGTGTCAAGTGGAGAAACGTTTTAATGTTGTTTTTGCTGTAATATTGAGAAGTATAATTTTATATGTGATGGCGTGTTTCTATAGTTGTAACAGTAAAAGTCGCTAAGCGGACCAATATAACGTCATAATTACATTATGCGGCAGCGGTTGAGTAAGCATACCACAGACAGAAGTTAGGGTTAAACATGTGTGGGTCAGTAGGCCGACCCTACTAAAAAACTGCAACTGCCGCGCAGGCAGCTTTCTCGCGCAAAGACTTTCCTTAGCAATCCAACATGGGAACGCTGCCTGCGTTATGGGTACCTTACCCAAAGGATGCAATTTTTTAAATATTTTTTAATAGTTTTATTTTAGGTAATTTTAGTTTGTAGTTGTATTTTTAGTTTTAATTTTATGGTTGACAAATAAATTAGTTTATAACTAATATATATATTTAACTATAGTTCACTTTTATGAATAATATAAATTTTATTCTTATTATTTTAGAAGATATACTCATTTTCTCTCTTTTTCTATTCCTTATATATCATAATTATCGTTCGTAAGAAGTACACTACAGACGTGCGTCAGAGTTGACACACACACATTTTTTTTGAAGGGATAAAAAAAGGGATTCGAATCGAAAAAATTTTAACTAAATAATCTGGTAGAAATTCGTAACAACGCCATCTAGTGTCCACAAGACGTTTGGTACATATTAAGTTAACGTTTACATTGTACTTAATATGCCTATAATAAGACAGTCGTGCGCCGCGACCACAGAGAAAAAATTATGATACTTATCTATCGTATTATATGAAGTCCACTGAATAAGGAGACGTACACTGTTCAGAGTATAGTATATAGTATACCCGTGGGATAGAAAATGAATTACACAACTAGTAAGTAAGTTCTGTATTCATATACATGGCATTGTGCAGGGTTTATACTGCGGGATATACTACCGTAATAATAAAACTAGAATAATGTATTACATAAAAGAAAATGTTTGTTTTATTACAACACCGAGAGATGGCGCTGTCGCACGTTCCTAACAAACTATGGTTTGTTTAGTACCGAAAGCAATAATCACAGTATATAGAGTCATATACAGTTAGTATTCTAACAGTAAGTAGGAATCATTGAGACTTATAATTTTTGAAACGGCCTCGACTATTGTAATATCAATATCTCGACCGTTCGACAAACACCTGGCTCGTCTTCGTTTCAGGAGACAAACACACTCCAACAGGCGCCATAGGACCGAGCGGAGAAAATTGTTCGCGTGTGTGATAAACAAACGACTCCTGGCCTAGAAGAACACGACTTGATCAGCGATCATCAATACGGCTTACGTCATGGTCGTTCGACTGGTAATCTTCTAGTGCAGGGTTTCCCAACCATTATTTTGTTGAGCCTCCCTGGACTATAAACAATATTTTCACGCCCCCTTTTTAACTTTTCATCACATAAAATTCTTGTTGAACTTCTTCTGGTAATTGTTAGACATTTACAAAAAATGGGTTTCTGCTCATGTGCCATATAGGAGACTTTGAATTAATGTCTTGATAGATAGGCGAAATTCGTGTTCCAGCGATTGCAAATGAATTTCTTTGTCAGCTTTCTAATGTTCGTCCAGTTTGATATTTTTAATTGCTTTGAATAGCCGAGAAAAAGATATTCCGCCCCCCTTGATATCTCCCTACGCCTCTCTAGGGGGGCGTGCGAACTCCTGTTCTAGTGTATCTTACACACCGCTGGGCTTAGGCGATTGAGAAATTAAGGGGGGGCATTGGTTATAATCGTTTGTTCTTCACTGGTCGCTCAGTCGGAGTACAAGCCTACTGCCCTCTTGATGTGAAGCGGTTACCGCGTACTGTGAACGCTTGTTCACAAGTAACTACCACTGCTGCCATTACTACTCTACCTGCTAACGCAGCGACCCATCGTCATCTTCTTGGAAATCGACCTGAGCTGCAACGGTGACGTTGACAGTAGATTAGATTAGATCATACCCTTATCCCTCGATTGGGACGCTTGAATTGTTAAAAATCCCATGGAGTTATTGTAAATTGCGTGTGAGAGCGTTCACGCGCGCTGTTACGCTCTAACTATAGCCCGGCCATAAGTTATGTTACAAATGAATATGCATTTGTATCTTTATGAAATAATGTAGGTAATTTTATGAAATAAGCAATGCCCTCGTCTAGTCCAGATTTAAACCCACTGGACTACAAGATATGGCAACATTTGGAGCAAAAAGTCTGCGCTAAACCTCATCAGAATTTGGAGTCTCTCTGAGCATCTCCGGTTAAAGCAGCGGCAGAAATAGATATAAATGTGGTGCGTGCTGCGATCGATGACAGGCCGCGTCGTTTAAAAGCATGTATTCAAAATGGAGGAGGGCATTTCGAATAATGTAAATAAAATTTCATTATACATTTAATTACCTTTTATTTCATATATAACTTTTACATAATTATCAAAAAGTGTATTATTAATTAGATGAAAAGTTTTTGACAGACCTTACGACCAGACTAGGTATATAAGTGTACTAAAACAAACTTATTGTGGAATGAAGTGTTGTTTTTTTTTAATAACAGTGCGTGCTTCTGACTTGCACTCCTACCGCCGACAGTCTTTTTATTCAGTTCTGGACGTAACATACTTTCTCTTATTAACTGTTTCTTAACTCTACATTGTCTTTTGTGTATATTTTGGCTACTAGTAATCAACTGAAAGTAAAGCCGTATGAAAAAAGTTACCCCACAGTCTCTATGTCTGCCGGCGTAGAAATGTTGACGCACCACTTTGTTGGCCTGCATCAGACCTGCATTAGACTCGATTAATTTATTAATTTGTTACTAGATGGCGATAGTAGTCAAGTTAAATCGCGCTATGGTGTTTTGTTCGTATTCGTTTATTTACCAAGTGACATGTGTGAGAAGACGAACTAAGATGGAACCCCGAGGGAGGTCCTCCATGCAATTTAAATTCTTATGTGATGATCTGATGTCATCACATGAGAATTTGAAATATATCGAGTATGTACCTCCATCGGCGTTCCACCTTAGTTTTTTTAACTCCCACAATATATCGTTAACATTATTCTGGCCGAGAATGGCCGGCCGTTACAAAAATTAGATTTTTGAGACAAATCTGCATATCTCGCAAATTGTTATAAGTATTGAAATTTTATGTAATCGGTGAGCTTGTATATCTTAATGGCGGGTTCCATGCGTGGTAGGAATAAAGAACCGAGGTCCATACGACGCGATCCTCACACACCTCGCTCGCTTGAGGTGTCTAAGGACACACCACACTCCTCACCGCACCTCGGTTCATTAATTTATCGGTGTCATATTCAGAATTTGCACATTCTATTTTATTTTTGTAAGTATAATGTTTGATATGAGATTTTATCTCTCTTTCTTTAAATCCAGCGTTGTAGAACTAATTCAGGACAGCGCCATCTAGTATCGATAACAATTGAATCATAGTAGAAAATACCTTCCGCGAATAAAATGAAAAGTCAATGCTATGTTAGCAGCAGAAGTGGCATTGCGCGAGTGTAAATCCCGACGTTGTATAACTTAACAATCATCTGTACTATGTGGCTGACAAATCACCTATATATTTTAGATTTCGGTACATTTGTATATTACGACGTTTCACACAATAAAAAAAGGCTTCTCTACTTTACACTAGATGGCGTTACAATTATTGTATATAGTAACGCCTATCCTATACTAGATGGCGCTAATCACAATTTGGAACAGAAACATAATAATCACCTGTACTATCCAACTGACAATTCAACTACCTATATATTTTACGTTTTCGGTACATTTGTATATTACACCATTACACACAACAATAAAAAGTTTCTGTACTTGATACTAGATGGCGTTATTACAAATGTATAACTTGTGTGTAATTCACTGACTTATTGTTCTGTAGTAGACGTAGTGACGGCCCACGGTGGCCAACTACATAGCCAGTGTCAAAATACCGATTACTTTTAATACTAAGACAATTTGCAGAGCATGCAGATCTGGCTCAAGAAGCCTATTTTTTCAAACGACCGCAATAATGGAATGATGACGATATGTTGTGTGAGCGCAATTATTTCGCCGTTGTTTCGGAAACACGGGACCTCCTCGGAGAGAGATGCACGTCTGTGGACTCATAAATACCGCAGCCAAAAAACAACTCGGGACGGTTGTTGTATTCAGGCGAGTGAATGAAGTTACTAGTAAGTTACCACAGCACGACGACTCCTTGAGTAAACGCTGTGGTATCAGCTAAGGGTCATTCACAGGCTATCGTAACCGCTTTGCATCATGTAGGCCTTACGCTTGTATACTTACCTCACCGACGTTTCGTATATATACTATACCGACGTTGAAAACTCAAATCGATTTCATCGGTCTTGAGTAAATGTTAAATACTTAATAGATTCAGGCGACTTTTTATAAAATAGATCAAATTTACAAGCAATTTGGTCTAAACTACTTTGTGTGTTACCACCACCAACGCAAGTTCTATGTCCTAATTTGTGGCATAGATAGAATCTATTATTCATTATTATTGTATATAGTAACGGTTATTCTATACTAGATGGCGCTGTTCACAATTTGTAACAGAATCTTTAGTAACAAAATATAATATTTTTATTTTTTTACTGGGGTGGGGAAAAGGACTGAACTCGCGTGACCGTCACGATGAGATACATATGTGCAGATGTGTATGAGAAATAGCATTGTTGTTAATACATGTTACAAAATTAATGTGTTTATAAATTTGTTTGTATTATAGAGATAATAATCATTATTTTTCATGTAAAACTAAAGGAATCGTGTCACAATTATAAAACGTGTATTTGTAAAAATATAATGTACGAGAATTAACGGAGGACACGTTTACAACTCGAGCACGAAAAGAAGAGAGATTGAAGCGCCCCTAGCGGACAAAAATGTGACTAATCAGTTGCGTATATAAATACATAACAAAAACAGCGCAATAAATAAAAATGTATTACTATGTTAATACGTTGATAAAAATAATTTCTAATAAAAATACTTTCTAAAAACATATTTCCTAAAAACCCAAATAAAATGTTTACAAGTTTGTGAAGCTAAATAGACTTCAATTATGTCGTGCCCTCCTACCACTGACAGACTTTTTATTCAGTTCTTGACGTTACTTAGTTTCTTAGTTCTTATTAACTGTTTCTTAACTCTACATAGTTATTTGTGTACATTTTGGCTACTAGTAATCAACTGAAAGTAAAGCCTCTTGTCGAATGAAGTAATTTAATAGACACCCTTATTTTAGAGTCTGCTGGCGTAAGAAAAAGTTCATTCTTCGGTTTGTTGGCCTGCATCAGGCGAGTGTTAGCCTCTATTAATTTATGAACTTTGTTACTAGATGGCGATAGTAGTCAAGTTAACTCGCGCTATAGTGTTTTGTTCGTATTCGTTTATTTACCAAGTGACATGTGTGAGACGACGAACTAAGATGGAACCCCGAGGGAGGTCCTCCATGCAATTTAAATTCTTATGTGATGATCTGATGTCATCACATGAGAATTTGAAATATATCGAGTATGTACCTCCATCGGCGTTCCACCTTAGTTTTTTTAACTCCCACAATATATCGTTAACATTATTCTGTCCGAGAATGGCCGGCCGTTACAAAAATTAGATTTTTGAGACAAATCTGCATATCTCGCAAATTGTTATAAGTATTGAAATTTTATGTAATCGGTGAGCTTGTATATCTTAATGGCGGGTTCCATGCGTGGTAGGAATAAAGAACCGAGGTCCATACGACGCGATCCTCACACACCTCGCTCGCTTGAGGTGTCTAAGGACACACCACACTCCTCACCGCACCTCGGTTCATTAATTTATCGGTGTCATATTCAGAATTTGCACATTCTATTTTATTTTTGTAAGTATAATGTTTGATATGAGCGATATTCAGTAACGAATAAATTACCTCTCTTTCTTTAAATCCAGCGTTGTAGAACTAATTCAGGACAGCGCCATCTAGTATCGATAACAATTGAATCATAGTAGAAAATATCTTCCGCGAATAAAATGAAAAGTCAATGCTATGTTAGCAGCAGAAGTGGCATTGCGCGAGTGTAACCACTTTACATTGGATAGGCCGTATGCTTGTATGCCTCCCGACGTTGTATAAACTTAACAATCATCTGTACTATGTGGCTGACAAATCACCTCTATATTTTAGATTTCGGTACATTTGTATATTACGACGTTTCACACAATAAAAAAAGGCTTCTCTACTTTACACTAGATGGCGTTACAATTATTGTATATAGTAACGCCTATCCTATACTAGATGGCGCTAATCACAATTTGGAACAGAAACATAATAATCACCTGTACTAACTGACAATTCAACTACTGATAAACTATATATTTTACGTTTTCGGTACATTTGTATATTACACCATTACACACAACAATAAAAAAGTTTCTCTACTTGATACTAGATGGCGTTATTACAAATGTATAACTTGTGTGTAATTTACTGACTTATTGTTCTGTAGTAGACGTAGTGACGGCCCACGGTGGCCAACTACATAGCCAGTGTCAAAACACCGATTACTTTTAATACTAAAACAATTTGCAGAGCATGCAGATCTGGCTCAAGAAGCCTATTTTTTCAAACGACCCGCCATTCTCGGCCGTTATAATGTAATGATGACGATATGTTGTGTGAGCGCAATTATTTCGCCGTTGTTTCGGAAACACGAGACCTCCTCGGAGAGAGGTGCGCGTCTGTGGACTCATAAATACCGCAACCAAAAAACAACTCGGGACGGTTGTTGTATTCAGGCGAGTGAATGAAGTTACTAGTAAGTTACCACAGCACGACGACTCCTTGAGTAAACGCTGTGGTATCAGCTGAGGGTCATTCACAGGCTATCGTAACCGCTTTGCATCATGTAGGCCTTACGCTTGTATACTTACCTCACCGACGTTTCGTATATATACTATACCGACGTTGAAAACTCAAATCGATTTCATCGGTCTTGAGTAAATGTTAAATACTTAATAGATTCAGGCGACTTTTTATAAAATAGATCAAATTTACAAGCAATTTGGTCTAAACTACTTTGTGTGTTTTCCGCCACCAACGCAAGTTCTATGTCCTAATTTGTGGCATAGATAGAATCTATTATTCATTATTATTGTATATAGTAACGGTTATTCTAAACTAGATGGCGCTGTTCACAATTTGTAACGGAATCTTTAGTAACAAAATATAATATTTTTATTTTTTTACTGGGATGGGGAAAAGGACTGAACTCGCGTGACCGTCACGATGAGATACATATGTGCAGATGTGTGTGAGAAATAGCATTGTTGTTATTACATGTTATAAAATTAATATGTGTTTGTAAATTTGTTTGTATTATAGAGATAATAATCATTATTTTTCATGTAAAACTAAAGGAATCGTGTTACAATTATAAAACGTGTATTTGTAAAAATGTATAATGTACGAGAATTAACGGAGGACACGTTTACAACTCGAGCTCGAAAAGAAGAGAGATTGAAGCGCCCCTAGCGGACAAAAATGTGACTAATCAGTCGCGTATATAAATACATAACAAAAATAGCTCAATAAAATGTATGTAACATAGTAGTTAATACGTTGATAAAAATAATTTCTAATAAAAATACTTTCCAAAAACATATTTCCTAAAAACCCAAATAAAATGTTTACAAGTTTGTGAAGCTAAATAGACTTCAATTGTGTCGTGCACTCCTACCACTGACAGACTTTTTATTCAGTTCTTGACGTTACTTAGTTCTTATTAACTGTTTCTTAACACTACATAGTTATTTGTGTATATTTTGACTACTAGTAATCAACTGAAAGTAAAGCCTCTTGTCGAATGAAGTAAGTTAATAGACACCCTTATTTTAGAGTCTGCTGGCGTAAGAAAAAGTTCATTCTTCGGTTTCTTGGCCTGCATCAGGCGAGTGTTAGCCTCGATTAATTTATGAACTTTGTTACTAGATGGCGATAGTAGTCAAGTTAACTCGCGCTATAGTGTTTTGTTCGTATTCGGTTATTCACCAAGTGACATGTGTGAGCAGGCGAACTAAGATGGAACCCCGAGGGAGGTCCTCCATGCAATTTAAATTCTTATGTGATGATCTCGTGTCATCACATAAGAATTTGAAATATATCGAGTATGTACCTCCATCGGCGTTCCACCTTAGTTTTTGTACTCACACAAAATATCGTTAACATTATTCTGGCCGTGAATGGCCGGCCGTTTCAAAAATTAGGTTTTTGAGACAAATCTGCATAGGTATCTCGCAAATTGTTATAAATATTGAAATTTTAAGTAATCGGTTTTACGTAAACCGCACCTCGTGAATCGGTGTCATATTTAGACTGAGGTGTGGGTAATATCGGTACCACGCAATATTAAATCTTATCTATCTATCAGATATCGTAACTATATATTGCAATATCTATGGATCTGTCAGAATCCATAGATACGCCACACGCTGAAAACTAAGTGTTATTATACGGTACTGTGATTCTTTACGATTCGGTTATGTCTTCTATATAATATTTTCATAATCAGTGAATATATTGGTTAACATCCAATGATTTTCTATGAAGTTAGAAGATGATGTTTAATAAGGATAATATGTAAGGTGATAAATAATAAAAATAATAATATTTTATTAATATTTGTTATTTAAAATTTTAAAAAGGATATTTTGTCATTTTTTAAATAATATCTATTTTGGTCTAAATTAACGTTTAGGAAAGTTACTTGTGTCACTTTTTGTGACGTTAGTCGTGATGAAAAAGCGGAGAAATTACTGTCACATGCAATTTACGCGGCGCAAAGCAAAGCACGGAACTAAAAATAGAATTCTAAAATATTTAGAGCAAACTATTAATTTAGACCGTCGTCTCGGTCAAGGACAAAGAAATAAATTTAAAATTATTGAGTAACGAATAAATTACACTCTTTTATTTAAATCAAGCCTTGTAGAACACTAATTCAAGACAGCGCCATCTAGTATCGATAACATTGCACGAGTGTAACACAATCATCAGTACTATCTGGCTGACAATTCAACTATATATTTTAGCTTTTCGGTACATCTGTTTATGTATATATACAACGTTTCACACGACAATAAAACGTTCCTCTACTTGACACTAGATTGCGTTATTATTATTGTATATAGTAACGGCTATTCTATACTAGATGGTGTTGTACACAATTTGTAACAATCTCTACTAACAAAATCTAATAAAATAAAATATATACCTATACAACGTGTCCCTAAATTCAACGATAAGCTGGCACCAACGGATGGACCTACCCATGACTACTCTGCTAATTTTTTTGTATCTCTTTTTTTAATGAAAAAAAAAATAAATTGAAATTTTCTGAAAATGTACATCCCTTATGATAGTTTTAACTACCATAACCACAGTTTTCCAAATATTATTGATTTTTTCGCGGGGAAAAATACCTTACGCACAACACCGGTGCCTGGGTGGCCTCCGGTGGTAGTGTGGGACTCCCCGTCGGCTGTCCGACGGTATACCCACTACCAAAAAAAAATCAATAATATTTGGAAAAGTGTGGTTATGGTAGTTAAAACTATCATAAGGGATGTGAAAATTTCAATTTTATAATTTTTGTCATTAAAAAAAAGAATTCAAAAAAAAAATTTTTTATTCTTGAGTAGTCATGGGTAGGTCCATCCGTTGGTGCCAGCTTATCGTTGAATTTAGGGACACGTTGTACATATAATATGCATTTTGTATTTAAATATACCTCACCTCAGGCTTTAGATTTAGTTTCTAAACGTTTTGAGGAGTTGACCCTTTACTGGTCGTTCAGTTGACAAACAAGTCAACTGCCCTCTTGATCTGAAGCGGTTACTGGTACTGGTATCTTTCACACTCAACCTTAAATTAGGAAGCTTTGACTAATAAATAATGAACGAGATCCTCATTCATATGGATTGACATGAACAAGGTGCACCACGTACTACATCTAATCTCGTCACGACGGTGATTTGTCTCCTCAATAACATTTCGTGACGGTTCATTAAAATATGTTCATAAATCCAAAAACTCAAATTGATTGGTACACGTCAGGATTCCAACCGGGGACCAGTCGTTCAATAGGCCGAGTTCTTATCCACGGGGCTATCCCTCTTGGTATATTGCTGTTCTGATTAACATCACTGCAGCTCTACTACGGACCTTGGGTTGACATTCAGTGAGAAAGCTCGTTGGAGTAGCTCTCTCTCATTGCGTCTGTCAACTACAAATAGGAGTATATCGCAAAAATATTGAATACCAAAAAATACCAGTGGATTGTAATATTTACTTTATACTACGTCGGGAGGCATACAAGCATACGGCCCACATGATGTAAAGCGGGTACCGTAGCATATTAACGCATGAGATGTATTAAGTATTACTCGCGCGATGCCTCCTCTGCTGCTTACACAGCAACTCCTTGGGAGCTTACTGGTGACCTCACTCATACGTAGGAACACAACAACCCTCTAGGGAGTTGTTATTTGGCTGCGGTGTTCTGTGAGGTGGAGGTACTTCCTCAGACGGGCTGCTTTGATGCGCCCTACCTCTCTTAGAATATATATAAGTGTAGTGAAACAAACGTATTGTGGACGGAAGTGTTGTTTTTTAAGACACTCTGTTGTTAGGAATAACAGTGCGTGTGAGAACGAAAATAATATTCTGCGTTTAATTTCCTCTGGGACTACTGAAACAAACGACCTGACGTTTTGAAGAGAGATCTTCTTTAGGCACGTTGGACACTTGGGATGGGGAAAAGGACTGAACTCGCGTGACCGTCACGATGAGATACATATGTGTAGGTGTGTGTGAGAAATTGCATTGTTGTTATCTCATTTTATAAAGTTGATATTGTATGTATAAATTTGTTTGTATTACATAGATAATAATCATTATTATTCATGTAAAACTAAAGGATTAGTTATGCAATTATAAAACGTATTTGTAAAAATATTTAATATAAGAGAACCAGGGGCGTAGCTACCGCCGTATTTGCCGTATCAATTATACGGGGCCCCCGGGCCACGGGGGCCCCCAAAGTGTGTAAGGAAAAAGAATAAAAACTTTCTAATTTATTTTATTTTACAAATGACAAAATTCTATAAAGCAATTCCTTTTTTTCCCGCCTTAAGCGTGCGTTCAAAAGTTGGCAACACTACATCGTTATGGCGGGCTGCGGGACTTCCCCGTTTTACTTACTTCATCTTCAACTCAGCGGGGAATCCCCGGGAATCCTTCATCGATATCGCGATGTACGTGTACGTTGTTGTACTTTGCATTGGATGTTAAACCACGGAGTGCAGTGCACTGTTTATTTACGCGCTTTATATAAATGTGCATTACATTGTAATTCAGTACAAACAATATTGTTCTTCTGGTTTAGCAGTATTAGTAGCGATTTGTAAAAGAAATGAGTGAAAGGAAAAGAGATTATCCCAGCGGCGCTGAGAAAAGAAAAATTAAACAGAAAAGGGACGAGGTTATAAAAAAAGTGCCCAAAATTTCTTCATTTTTTCAGAGACAAGATACTGTGAGTGATTTAGATTGGAAAGGTAAGTACTACACTACTACCCAACCCATTTATTAGGGGCCCGTAGTGATAAACAAGGAAATCTTTTAATTTCGGTCTGTCCATCTGTCCGTCACAAAAAGTTGTCTCCCCCCTCGATTTTCACAATTATACTGTTTTTAGGGTTCCGTGCCTTGATTAAAAAAAAACAAAATTCTAACTTATCTATAGGATCGATTTGTTTTGTTGTTTGTCTATCAGTCCGTATCGTATCGTTAATTGCGTGTTGAGAACTTCAGATGTGCAGACTCGCTTTCGGGTTCTCGTTTTGTATGGCCATTACACTACGCGCTGCGTTTAAATAGCACGCAGGTGTATAGTAATGCACGGACGGGCTGCAGGTGATTTTGTATCTACTAATAGGTACGAGCACAATCCGCGTAGAGTCTGTGTGCGTCTGAACTGAACACTCTCTAACTGTGACCCTTAGTAACGTTATTTATTTATATATAACTCTTTTTAGTTTAGTATCAAAGCATTCGTATTTATTTTTTAACAATTACTCGTTTATTTTTAGATTCTTCTGAAGCATGTTCTTCGTCACATATCCATCCGGAAATAGAAGAAAGCCAAGCACATACTTTATCGGATGTCCATCCAGAAATCGAGGAACCCCAAGTCAACGATTCTGATATATCTGTAGATAATGCAGATTGTAATATAATTTCATCAGATAGAGGAAATTTTGGTGACAATTTAACTGAATGCGAACGAAAAATAATTTTTAAATTGGGTCCATTTAAACCACAAGGACCATTTCCAAAAGTTTCAGAAAATAACCGACCTTTTTCGGCTTATTATTATTCATATTTCAATCAGGCAGGCATAAAAATTATAAGACCATGGTTATGTTATTCTAACGTTTTAAACAAACCGTACTGTCACTTCTGTTGGTTATTAGCAGATCGTCAAAACAAATCGTACTCCTCTGCTTGGGTTAACGGTGTTTCGGTTAGAAGCAATTTCACACAAACTATTCTTGACCATGAAAAGTCACAGCAGCATATTAGTGCCTCACTCTCTTATAATAATTGGTTGCAAGGAAATACCATCGATACTCTATTGAAAAGTGAAATCGATAGTAAAATTACATTCTGGAGAGATGTACTGCATCGTATAATTAATGTTATAATTACTTTAGTATCTTGTAATCTACCTTTGAGGGAGCATGATTCTGATTCTGGCAATTTTATGGCAATTTCACGTCTGCTATCTAACTATGATGCAACTTTAAAAGAACTTCTTCTAAAACCGAAAGGTGAAATAAATTATTTAAGCCCTACGATTCAAAACGAAATTATTAGTTTGCTTGGTACTAACGTTAGAAACAGTATTATCTCAGAAATTAAAAAAGCTCCATTTCTGACAATAATTCTGGATACAACACAAGACTTATCAAAAATTGACCAACTATCTGTAGTTTTTCGATATATCTCGGTTACAGAAAATGATGATAATGTGCCTAAAGAAATAAAAATCTGTGAGTCCTTTTTAGGATTCATAGCAGTAACCGATTGCAGTGCTGCAGGTCTGAAAACTGACATTTTAAATTTGACTAAAGAATATGGAATTCTATCTATCTATCTATCTATAATTTCACGCCAAATCCCTTACGGGGTAGGCAGAGAGAACCGAGCGCCACGCGACTCGATCCTTACATACCTCACTCGCTTCTTTCACATTCATTGCTCTTTTCATGCACGCTCGCCGGTTTCTAGGGCTCCTGACATCACCTTCTGATAGAACACGACCAATCTGATCATGATAGGTAAGTCTTGGCCTTCCTCGGCTCCTACATATAAAATATGGAATTGATTTGACTAAATGTAGAGGACAGGGATACGATGGAGCAAATGTTATGTCGGGTGTGTATGGAGGATTACAAACCCTAATAAAAGAGCATGCTCCAAATGCCGATTATGTTCATTGTGCTGCGCACGCTTTAAACTTGCTTTTGAACGATGCTGCGAGACATGTTCCTGAAGTATCGACTTTTTTCGATAATTTAGAAAAAATATATACTTTTTTTGGCAATAGTATAAAACGCTGGGCTATGCTAAGTGACGATTCATCTGAAAAATATTTGATTACCCTTAAAAAGGTATGTCCTACCAGATGGTCTTCTAGGAACGACGCTTTATTAGCAGTAAAGAAAAATTTTTTACCAATCATGAAAACTTTGTACCAACTAAATTTAATTTCAAATAAAAAAGATGAACGTGAAGAATGTAAAAGTATAATTAACATTTTAGAGAGTTTTGATTTCTTAGTGCTCGTTACATTTTTTTCTTCACTATTTGAAATTATTAATCCTGTTTCTAAAGCTCTATAACATGAAAATAATGACTTACAGAAATCTAGTATTTTATTAAGTAATCTTTTAAATAGACTGTGCCAATTAAGAAATCAGAATTCATTTAATAGTTTGCTAAATGAATCCAAAGATTTAGCAAAAGAGTGGGGGGTAACAACTGTTTTTAAAAACAGTAGGCGAAAGATAACGAAGCGTTTTTTTGATGAGTTATCACAAGATGAGAGAATTTCCGACCCGGAATCCTATTTCAAAGTCAATGTTTAGATATATTAATTTCTCAAACTAAAGAAAGATTTCAGAGCCTTTGCAACCTGAGTAGTATATTCGAAATATTACAACCGGAGAAACTCCTATCTTCTTCAAGCGAAGAGATATTAAACGCTTCCGGAAAACTGTCTGCTAAATACAGTAAAGACATCTCACTTAATCTTTGTGACCAATTAAAGGCTCTAAAAACATGCTTAAATTCTGAAATTAAAAAAATTTATTCCATTAAAGAACTCATTGAATTATTGCTAGTAAAATTCAATAGTCTTGCATCCAGTTTTCCCGAGGTAATCACAGCATGCTTTTTATTCTTGACCCTTCCAGTTACAACCGCAACGGCAGAAAGAAGTTTTTCAAAATTAAAACTATTAAAAAATTACTTAAGAACTTCGATGGGACAAGAACGGCTGTCAGACATCTCACTATTGTCCATAGAGGCAGAAACTTTAGAAAAACTAAAATCATCATCAGCCATAAATGATTTAATAAATCAGTTTGCCGAAAAAAAGGCAAGGAGAGTGAATATTTAAAATTCGATTTTTATTTGTAAAATGGGTAAATTATGTGATAAATAAATATTTCTTCTCACAATATTTTTTTTCTTTTGTGAAAAATCTTTACCTCCATATAAGGGCCTCCAAAAAAAATTTTATACGGGGCCCCGACAAGGCACGCTACGCCACTGAAGAGAACTGAAGGACGATACGTTTACAACTCGAGCTCGAACAGGAGAGAGAGTGAAGCGCCCCTAGTGGACAAAAATGTGACTAATCAGTTGCGTACACAAATAAATAACAAAAAGTGAAAACGTATTACTATGTTAATACGTTGATAAAAATATATTGTAATAAAAACTACTTTAAAAAAAATATCTAAAAACCCAAATATAATGTTTACAAGTTTGTGAAGCTAAGTAGACTTCACTTGTGACGTGCACTCCTATCACTGGCAGTCTTTTTGTTTAGTTCTTGACGTAACTTTTTTCTTAGTATATTTCTTAACAACATTGTCTTTTGTGTATATTTTGGCTACTAGTAATTAACTGAAAGTAAAGCCTCTTACCGTATGAATAAAGGTATCCCACAGACTCTGTGTCTGCCGGCGTAGAAATGTTGACGCTTCGCTTTGTGGGACTGCATCAGACGTGCATTAGCCTCGATTAATTTACGAACTTTGTTACTAGATGGCGATAGTAGTCAAGTTAACTCGCAATATAGTGTTTTGTTCGTATTCGTTTATTTACCAAGTGACATGTGTGAGAAGACGAACTAAGATGGAACCCCGAGGGAGGTCCTCCATGCAATTTAAATTCTTATGTGATGATCTGATGTCATCACATAAGAATTTGAAATATATCGAGTATGTACCTCCATCGGCGTTCCACCTTAGTTTTTTTAACTCCCACAATATATCGTTAACATTATTCTGGCCGAGAATGGCCGGCCGTTTCAAAAGTTAGGTTTTTGAGACCAATATGTATATCTCGCAAATTGTTATAAATATTGAAATTTTATGTAATAGGTGTGCTTGTATATGTTCATGCCAGGTCCCACGCGAGGTATAATAAAGAACCGAGCGCCAAATGACGCGATCTTCACACCTCACTCGCTTGACTCCTTACTTGCACCTCGTGAACGGTGTCATATTCATAATTCGCAGATTCTATTTAATTTTGTAAGTATAATGTTTGATGTCAGCGATATTCAGTAACGAATTAATTACCCCTCTTTCTTTAAATCCAGCGTTGTAGAACTAATTCAGGACAGCGCCATCTAGTATCGATAACAATTGAATCATATTGAATCACACCGCTGGGCTTCGGCGATAGAGAGTCAATGGTCAAGGTCAACGGCTGTCAGCCTAGATATGTCGAAGGGGTTCGATCGGGTCTGGCAACGGGGTCTTCTATCGAAGTTACCATCATACCGGCTGCTCGAGGGTTTGTGCAAATGGATCGCTAGCTTTTTATCTAACAGATGCATAAAAGCCGTAGTTGACGGTGGATGCTCCGATAGTATGGATATCAATGCTGGCGTCCCTCAGGGTTCAGTTCAATATGTTGTCAATTGATGGCATTCATTGTTATGTGGACGACAGCACCGTGGATACTTATTATACAGGCCGTGCAAACATCCCTCGTTCCCTTGTAGAGGTAAGCCGCGATAAACTTGTGTCTGAAATGGATGGTACTTTGGCTAAAGTATCTAACTGGGGTCGGCTTAACGTGGTCGAATTTAACCCCAAAAAGACACAAGTTTGCGTGTTCACCGCTAAGAAAACTCCATCTGCTGTGATTCCAGAACACACCTCTTACCGTCACCAAAAGTATTAGGATTGTTGGCGTCGAGATCTCCAGTGAAGTGCAATATCGTAATCACCTGGAGGTGACGGTCAAGTTGGCGTTCAAAAAACTTGGTGTGCTCAACAGGGCTAAGCAGTACTTCAGTGCGGGGCAAAGACTTATATTATATAAGTCTCAAGTCAGACCGCACTTGGAGTACTGCAGTCACCTTTGGGCGGGAGCAGCTGGATACCAGCTTGGACCGTGTGATTCGATTCAGAGACGAGCTGTGAGAATTGTCGACAATCCTAAGCTTACACACGGTATTGAACCCTTAAGTTTAAAGCGAGATTTTGCTTCCCTTTGTTTGTTCTACCGATTGTACAACGGGTTGTGTTCTGAAGAGTTGTTCGAAATGATGCCGACAGTTACTTTTTATAACCGCACCGACGGCGGGGAGTTCGCCCTCACACGCTGGAACCGCAATGGTCGCGTACTCTGCGGCTCCATAGAAGTTTTCTTCCGAGAACTCTCAAGCTGTGGAATGAGCTCCCAGCCGAAGTTTTCCCAAGGGACTGCAGCATGGGAAAAATGCGTGAAGAGGTTTTTAGAGGGTTGGCAACGCAAGAGTAACACCCATAGATAACAGAAACAATGGGAGATGTGACATACCACGCGAGTTTACACAGGGACGGTTGTCGCCGAGTTTCACCCCACCATAAAACACTCACACACTTAAATAAATAAAAAATATCATTCTACGCACACAAGTACAACGACACACATTTGTTAAGACGCTGTCATTGGATGTTTATTTAAACAACACCCAAGTAAGCACGCACTACTACATTTATAAAGCGGCAGAAACAAGCGGCCGTATCTCGAAACTGTTCACACAGTGAACGAATAATATTACTCACTTTATATTGCGTGTTGGTAAACGAGCGGTGGCGACTGCGTAATGGTAGAAAAGCAATGTATGATTAAGAATGAGAAATTTGATATTTATAATTTGTATCGTGGTAAGGCCCTGGTAGAAATGGCGTCAGAGAATTTTTGAAATTAATTCTGTATTTATGCTTATAAAACGTAATATTATTTGTACTTATAGGTGATAAGTGATTCCATTTGATTTAAAGTTAACCACTTTACTTCTATTTTTGCAAAAAGGCAACAGCACAACTTGGCATTTTGCTAAAACAAGGAGCAACGTATCTCAATCGAACTTGATTGCAACTAACTAACTGTTCTTGGCAATGTTCTCGTTTTGAGCATATTGCGGCGACACCAACCACGCCCCCTCGTCACATCTCCCGTTGTTTCTGTTATCTATGGTAACACCCCTGGTGTTGCAAATGTCCATAGGCTACGGTGACTGTTTACCATCAGGCAGGCCGTATGGTTGTATGTCTCCTGACGTTGTATTTTTATACAACGTCGGGAGACCCTAACCTACCTAACGTTGCATAAAAAAAATCCCCCGCACGTTAAATCTTACAGATACCTGACCTTATAACTCAAAATTCACATTCTGTCACAAACAGGTAGCTAATTCCTTCTAAGGAAAACATTCTCAGTTTCATTTCATTTAATCATTCTTACATGGAGTGTAGTTTTTAGATTAGTTCATTAGTGAGTAACGTAGGTATATACTTCCTTGTAAATCCGCTCGAAAAATTAATAATTTATACATGATAATACGTGATTCATAATTGTAGCCATTCGAAATTTAGATGGACACGGCGCCATCTAGTATATATTTTTAATAATTAATTAGCACAGCATACAGCGTTTTACATATACTGATTTTTGTCTCGGGCTACAGAATTAATTTAGAATTAACTGCTCTAGCGTCAACGAGGAGTCTGCCTACCGTATTTTTTTTTATACAACGTCGGAAGGCATACAAGCGTACGGCCTACCTGATTTAAAGCATTTACCGTAGCCTAATAATGCTTGTAATATATTAAGTACCTATCGCACGATGCCTCCTCTGCTGCTTACACAGCAACTCCTTAGGAGTTTACTCACACACAGGAATACAACAACCCTCTAGCGAGTTGTTATTTGGCTGCGGTTTTTTATGAGCTGGAGATACTTCCCTAGACGGGCTGATTCAAGGACGGTTCTCATTGTCAAATAAGTAAAAACGAAATTTTTCGTTACTTATGAATATTAAATAATCACAACATAAAAAACGTTTTCCTTCTTGACACTAGATGGCGTTATATCGAATATATAACTCTTAATGTATTCACAATTGAAATATATCAGTGTGAGAGTGCTTTTATTGAGCGTTTTTTGGAATTGGTCTTAAATTGAGAGTTATTAATAAAAACAAAATGAGGGCGCTAGTGATTCAAAGTAGAATTTATTTTCACGTCAGACAGGAGTTATTGTTTAGTCGGTGCCGACCTCTGCCTCATGTGATGATGTTCACAGAATACCAGCGCCGTCGTGACACTTCGTGCGACGGGATATGCTGAGTAGACACCTATCTGGGACACTTTAGCATTGAGTTAAATACATATTGTCGGATAAATTACACAGCGCCACCTAGCCCCAAAGTAAGCGAAGCTTGTGTTATGGGTACTAGACAACTGATAAACATACGCAAATACATTTTTTTATTGTAAATACATACCTATTATACATAGAAAATACCCAGACCAAGACAAACAGACATGTTCATGCACACAAATGTTTGTACTGTGTGGGAATCAAACCCACGAGCGTTGGTGTCAAAGTAGCGTAACAGCGCGTTTCACCACTGCGACACCGAGCTCGTCAATATGTAATTATTTGCAGTTTGAAAATTGTGTTTCCAACTAAACTTGTTTTCTTTCTTCTTATTTTTCTTTCTGCGAGTGAGTAAGATTATCACTAAGGAATTGTTGTTAGTAGTGTAGGTGGCGTGGCGCGAGCGATACCTAATGTATTGCAAGCGTTTATAGGCAACGATAACCACTTCATAAGAGACGGACGGTATGTATGTATGGTACACGACGTTGATAAACAAAATGTAATTAACATACATACATATCGTCACGCAGCGCGATGATACACACACAGGGTAGGTACGTGGTCACACGTCTATCGAAATATAATTTCTTTGACATGCGTGTTTCCTCACGATGTTTTCCTTCACCAACTAGCAAGTGATAATTACAAGTATGTACCCAAATAAATCTGAGAGCACGAATTTACGGGCACATGCCGTTAGAACCGGGGACCTGTTGATCAACAGGCCGGCTTAAACAAACCATACACAGCTTCATAAGTCAGTAAAATAGTTTTTTAATCGGCTGCGTGACTTTAAAAACAGGGTTGTGTTTGAGATTGTTGATAGCATATGATCGGGCACATAATATAGTTACATAGATATAACACGCGGGCGCAAATATGAACTATAGAACTGATTGTTTGAACTGCTAAGCCGTTGACCAGCTCGGTGTTGAGACAAGTGAGTTCCAGAGTGAGACGATGTCACAAAATAATAGATTGAGTTTATTTTAATATCACATGATCCGCGGAACAACACGTACGCTCTTTAAAGAACCGTGGTGACTGTGAGCCACTTCCACTTAAACCAAACCTTCGGTTACTGTTGTGTAACGCAGCACACCGATATGTCTAAAACTCACTTTCCTCTACATGATAAGGTTCTTAAAAAAACAAACAGCAGAAATCCATCAAAATTACATATACCGAAGCAAAGGTTAAAATTATACAGCGACAACATATTTTGTATGGCAATTAAACTTTTTAATAAATTACCTAGTGACATTAGAGAAACACTGGCCGTAAATAACTTCAAACATAAATTATTTGGTTGGCTCATAAGCAAATGTTTTTATTCTGTTAAGGAGTACTTAGAATATAAGGGACAATAGAATAAATGCTTTGGACACAACGTAATAGACACGGATATAAGGAGTTACAGTAGCTCTTTTCCATGTAGTTATCAACCATGCATGTCGTAAAAATGTGACAAGTAGTTATTTAGTCAATAAAAAAAAAACATTGTAAATTTTCCTACGCCTATAAAGGCAGAATATGCAGGCCAAAACATGTCTTTGTAACACCTATCTTGTACACCATATTCTTTGGAATAAATAAATATCTATCTATCTATCTATCTATCTATCTAAACTTGAGACCTGCATGCACTTGTCCCCCGGCCTTCGGTCACCGTGGTCTGCCGACGAGCTCCTCCCTCCGAGGGGGTCGGTGTCTCCCGAATCAACGGCGAGACATCTGCGCTCGCACAACATATAGTTATAATTACATTATTACGGATGAGAATGGCAGGCTGTTTTTGAGCTAAATCTTTTCCAAAGCCAAACTTCTCTACTTGACACTAGATGGCGTTGTTACAAACGTATAACGCGCAGTAATTTGTGTAATTTATTCGTTATTATAACATATCTCTCGTCTCAAAAATTAGACTGAAATAGGTCAGGGTAGGCACTGATTTACAAAAACCTAATTTTTGAAACGGCCGACTATTCTCGGCCGTCATAATGACATCGGTAAATCTCTGAGTGCAAATGGCCCTCAGTTGTCTCGTGAGACAAAAATGAAACTTCTCAAATGGAGGCGCTGCGGTAGCGGCATTGTAACAACGTAGTGCTGTTGAAAGCGTCTGCGGGCTACGGTGCTACAACATACTAAAAAAATCGGCCAAGTGCGAGTCGGACTCGCGTACGAAGGGTTCCGTACCAAACGGCAAAAAAATTACGTTTGTTGTATGGGAGCCCCCTTAAATATTTATTTTATTCCATTTTTTAGTATTTGTTGTTATAGCGGCAACAGAAATACATCATCTGTGAAAATTTCAACTGTCTAACTATCACCGTTTATGAGATACAGCCTGGTGACAGACGGACGGACGGACGGACGGATAGCGGAGCCTCAGTAATAGGGTTCCGTTTTACCCTTTGGGTACGGAACCCTAAAAAGTGGTCCAGTGCGAGACCGACTTGGGCACCGAGGGTTCCGTAAAAAACTAGTTTCGCAAATTATTTTCGCAATTTTTTTTGTGATGTAATTACAAATTTACGGTTTTCGAATTTTTTCTTTACTTGTGCTACATGATATTGCTTCTTATTTCATCCAAATTTCATGATTCTAGGTCAACGGGAAGTACGGGAAGTATAAGTAAGTAATAGGTTCCGTATGAACGAGCCATAACCAGCCGTATCTTTGATTCTGTTGACTTAAAGTCTGATTTTTTTACTGCTCGAAGGGATTGCAGACCTGAGTATGATGGTAACCGATTTACATCAGGTGGCCCGTATGCTTGTATGCCACCCGACCGTTACTGCGCCACCGGATTTGGGCATGTAATCATGACGTACATTTGAGACACCATCTAGAGTCGAGTAGAGACAGATTTTACTGATGTGAATATCGTAATAACATTCAAAAGTAAATAAAGCGGTAGTGTTGGTAATTTCGATAATTTTTCACTCTGTGTTTCGTTGTGTGCGTCATAAACTCTCGCCATGGGCATTGCGATGTCCCCTCAGCGCTCGATGGCGCTGTCCTAAACTTGTAACATGCTGTTTATTGTTTCGTATCGAAAGTTTCGATTCGAAACATAAGACACGTGGATGAGTTTTTATTGCAGTATGCACATTGAAATTTATTTCAGTTCAAACTAATTGAATGGCTCCGACAAGTGAGCAATCATTAATAGCCGCACATTATTTAAAATTACAATAATTATTGTAATTTTTGATGAAGTAATTATGTGCGGCTATTAATGCCTACTCACTTGACGCAGCCGTTTAAGAAGTTTGAACTATAATAAACTTCAATGTGCATACTGCAATAAAAAGTCATCCGCGTGTCTTATGTTTCGATACTAAACAATAAACAGCAAGTTTAGCAATACAAGTTTAGGACAGCGCCATCTAGCGTTGAGGGGACATCGCAGTGCCCATGGCGAGCGTTTATGATGCACACAACAAAACACGGAGTGAAAAATTATCGAATTTACCAAAACTGACCGCTACATTTACTTTTGAATATTATTACGATATTCACATCAGTAAAATCTGTCTCTACTCGACTCTAGATGACGTTGTTTCAAATGTACTTCATGATTATATGCGCAAATTCGGTGGCGCAGTAACGGCTCACAGGGTAAGAAAACGCCTATTTCCATTCCATCCATCCATTTTTTATATAACGTCGGGTGGCATACTAGCATACGGGCCTTCTGATGTAAATCGGTTACTTATAGCCTATGAACGTTGTGGATGAAGTATTAATGAAATTAATAAAGTATACAAAATAAAAAAAATATCAGCCGCAGTAATAAAAAATAATAATAATCGGTTCTCTCTGCCTACCCCGTCTGTACGGGATTTGGCGTGAAGTTATGGATAGATAGAAACGCGACTGGTAGCGCCATCTCTTAGATGTGAAAAGAATTATTTACACGTCAAATATAATCAAAGCAATGTACTAGAAAGAGATACAAGTACGCTATCCATTAAGTACAATGCATTTCAAACTGGTATTTTACCGAAAGTTATAATTGTTACTAATGTCCACATTTAACAGCACAAAAATGGTTTTATGGAAAGTATATATATATTAACTGAAATAAAAATCTCTTTATCGTATATTGATACTACATAATAATAGAAACCTATATAGACCGCCCTTCGACACTAGATGGCGATATTATGAATTGGTATCGCACTATTAATTGCTCAGTAACGTCCCATAACACATTGACCATTGATTTTTTCTTGTTCGATTTGTTTCTCCAGCGACGTCCTGAGCCGAGGTCCGACCCCTCTCGGGGGCCCTTAGGCTGTCGCTTAACTTTGTTTTTCAGGCTGTGGCGCCTCACGCCCGCCCTCTAGTCCGGTGACGTAGTGACAGCCCAACCGGGGCTAACTACATAGTCAGGTCAAAAAAAAAAAAAAAAAAAAAAAAAAAAAAAAATTTTCTTGTATATATATTGGTACTGGCGAGACTCGCTATGAATTTTTGGACGGCTCCGGCATTCTCCGGCGCCTTAATACTACATAAATTATAAAGAGATGCAGCGCGCATTAAGACAGCCTATCTAGAGAAGTGCCTCCACCTCACAGAAAAATGGGGCCAAATAGCCAGGAGGATTGTAGTATTCCTGCGCGGCAGAAGCAGAAGTTACTGTGTTAGCGGGGGTGTCAACTCACGTGCAATACCTTGTACATTACAGGTGTTCATACGTTACTGTAAGCACTTTGCATCGGATTGGCCGTATGCTTTTTTTTATATATACAACGTCGATTGTCATACAAGTCATACGGTGCGATGCCACCTCTGCTGCAACAACAACTCCTTGGGAGCTTACCGGTGATCTCATCCACACGCAGGAACACAACGCCTTTCCAGGAACTTGTTATTTGGCTACAGTTTTCTGTGAGGTGGAGGTACTTTCCAAAGCTACTTTCACACCAACGCTCGTCGTGTTTTTGAACGTGAACATGTCTGTTTGTTTCTGCGTCTCTTAAGAGAGGTTGGGTACTTCAAAACCACCCGTCTGGGGAAGTACCTCCACCTCATAGAAAACTGTGCGGGTTCCGTACAAACTTTTATGTAAATAGTTTGTTTACTACGGGAAGTCTCGAATTTTTTCCTGTTTCTTTCGATTGGAGGACAATTGACAACAGTCAATGTTTTTAATTGAAGTACTAATATCTCTTCTTTGAGTTATTTTCTTTTCATTAGATGGATTACCATCAGGATTGACGTGCTCCGCTACCTAAACCTAAGGATTTGGCGAAGATATTTTTACTCATAAGGAGCGATTGTCAGACCTCCACAACCCAGGTTGAAAAACAGACCTTTGTTAGGTAAGGTCACACGTCTTTCTAAATATACTTTCTTGAACCAGAGAGTTTCCTCGCGATGTTTTCCTTCACCGCCGACCAAGTGATAATAACACATATGTTGTAAACTAATCCGAAAACATGAATTTATTGGTACAGTCAGGATTCAAACTGGGAACCGGATGGTCAATAGCCCTGTTTTTTATCCACTGGTCTAACACTGCTCTCAAAGTATTATAGTCAACTGTAATTAAAGTACTAATGTTGACATGCGATTGTAAAACATATGAATGAATACTTTTGGTGGCAAACATTAGTTTGTCTATGATGATGGCATGGCGCGTGAAATGTTTGGAATTATACCTATGTTTATTTGCCTTACGCGCCACTGATAAATAGGCTCTAACAAATTACATTTTTTTTTTATATACAACGTCGGAAGGCATACAAGCATACGGCCCACCGGATGTAAAGCGGTGTAATGATGTAAATTACCGTAGCCTATGAACGCTCGTAACAGATTAAGTATCACTCGCGCGATGGCTTCTCTGCTACTAACACAGCAACTCCATACCGATGACCTCACTCACACGTAGGAACACACAACCCTGGAGCGAGTTGTTATTTGGCTGTGGTTTTCTGTAAAGTGGAGGTACTTCCATAGACAGGCTGCTTTGATATGAAAATAATTACATACACGTCAAATAGAACCGAAGCTATATACTAGAAAGAGATAGAAGTACGACGCTAACCATTTAAGTACAATCCATTTTAAACTGGTATTGCACTTGTAACTGTTACTAATGTTACTAATGTCCACATTTAATAGCACGAAAATGGTTTTTTTAATACAGTTGCTCAAAAAGTGGCGTATTGCAGGGACGTATAGCGATCAGGACGTGGGCTATTACATACTCGAGCTTTTTCTTTACCTTTTCCGAACTCGTGCATTCTCTTTCCCAATTGTCAAAATAATGTCTATTAAAAAGAAAAAACCAACCACCAAGTTTTTACTAAAAAAAATTCATAGAAGTTTTTATAATTCATGCAAATATTTCTAAAAAGAAGCTACTAATTTGTTTCAATATCAGATTTAATGATTTGATTTAATAAATTAGGTTAGGTTTCATTTCATTTCGTCTCATTAATTTTCATTTTCATTTTATGAAGAAATTTATTATTGATATGTCAATAAAAAAATTCTACTGAAGAGTTGGCTGTATTGGCATAGTTCCCTTTGCCTACCCAGAATGGGTGAAGAAAACAAAAGAAAATCTCTGCTTATATTCTTTTACGGTTGGCGCTATTTTCCAAAAATGTTCTTTGCGAGTTTAGATGTTTGTTGCACAAAATGAGTAATTTCGACGATATTTTATTTGAATTGACACCACCGGAACTCAGTATAATTGCACAAAATGCTTCGGAGAACATTTTACCGGAAAAGTCAAAAAGTTGCTACATATTTACATACGACGAATTTATTGCGTGGAGAGAAGAGAAAAAAGCAAATAGTTAATAGATTCAGGCGTTACTTTGCGAAAGTCAAATCTACATGCAATTTGATCTAACCTGCTTTGCGTGCTTCCGCCACCAATTAGTTCATGCGGCCTAGCGCCGGCCGGCACCCACCCACTACTGTTAGTACTTGGTACATGCCGACGCTGCCATGGCTGCTCCGGTAGTCTCTGCCTCGGCTGCTGCGGTCGTCCGTCATCTGGAACAGAATCCGCATGCCCCCACCACCACCGTCGCTGCCACGACTGGCCTGGTCGTCGCTGCGACACGTGTTTCGCCTCTCCACGAGGCATCATCAGGCGTTGTAGACGTTAATCGTAAGAATAACATGCTACAAGTGACAAATCCATCGCAGTGCCGTCCCTTATATTGAATTGAGGGTGGGGGTGGATGGTGTGAGCGAAAAGATATTTAATAGTGGGGAATGGTTTACGTCAGTCTGTTTGTTCATGAGAGTAATTTTAGAATTTTTATGATTATTAATTTCTAATTGTTCCCTAATATTTAGTTTTAAACCTTTGTCTATGGTGTGTAAAATTTGATATGTATTAGTGGGCGATAAGTTATGTCCTTTGTCTATAAGATGCTCGGCGAAGTGTGACCTTTCTGGGCGATTGTTTTTATACGCCGATACGTGTTCGTGAAATCGTGTTATAAAGTTACGACCAGATAGCCCGATATAAATGAATGTGAACACGACATTCATCGCAGAACAGCTTATAGACGCCGGATTTTTTATTGGGCGGGATTTTATCTTTAATGTTACAAAGTGACCTGAGTGAATTATGGGATTTCAGAGCAACATGTATGTTATTTTTTCTAAATATGTGAACTATTTTGTCAGTGATTTTACCCAGGTATGACAAACTCGCAGTGTATTTATTTGTCGAAATATATGGAACCGCGTACAATAGTCTGTTAAAAAAAAAAGAAAAAAAAAAGAGAATTTCTTAAAGCACTCCATAGCCCAACAACTTAAATGTTTTCCAAATCAAAATACCGTTAATAGTGAGGCCAAGACGTTGGTATGTATATATGAGTATAACTCCAAAGTCAGTGACGTTTTACAGACAGACAGCTTTTTGACGGTAAGTCAAGATCCCACCAACAAATATTTGGCCCAATTAAAGTTAACTGTTAACGGCTCGAAATATATCTTTCCGGATAATTCATATTCAAAATTCAAAATTATTCCCATGAATCCCCATTCTCCTATGCTTTATGGTTTACCAAAATTACATAAAATCAATATTCCAATAAGGCCAGTTGTGTCGTACATTGGAGCTCCCACCTATAAGTTGGCAAAATTTCTTAATGTACATATCCGTGAAAAGATATCTTTTGAGCCAAAACACCGTCTTAAAAATAGTTTACATTTAATTGATAGTATAAAAAACTTAACACTACCCCCTTCTTCCAAATTAATTTCACTCGATGTGGAAAGTTTATTTACTAACGTACCTTACGAGGATTGTCTAAAAATCCTCAAGTCCTCTTTAGAAAATAAATTCATTCATCCTGGCGAGACAGATGACATATTACGACTGACAAGACTTTGCATGTCTCAAAATTATTTTCAGTTTGATAATAAATACTATTTTCAAAAAGAAGGGTTAGCAATGGGGTCCCCTCTTAGTCCATTGATGGCTGACTTATTTATGGATAATTACGAACGCGAACACATAATCGGTAAACCACACATATTCTATTACTATAGATATGTCGACGATATTCTCATATGCTGGACAGGTACCAATCGTCAATTGGATCTCTTTGTTTCCAAATTAAATAAAATCCACCCTAAAATTAAATTCACTTTAGAAATAGAACAAAATAGTTCACTTCACTTTTTAGATTTAACCATAACTAAAAATCAATCCCTCCATCAATTTTCGATATATCGTAAACCAACTCATACCTATACCACGATTCCCGCGTCATCCAGCCATCCTTGGCAACACAAGCTCGCAGCGTATAAAACTATGATACACCGTTTGATGAGCGTTCCATTAAGTAAGGATAATTACAACAAAGAACTTGATGTAATATATCAGATCGCGAAGTCAAACGGTTATTCCAAATCTACCATCGATAAATTATTGCGTAAAAAGACGAGTAGTATCGTTAACAGACTATTGTACGCGGTTCCATATATTTCGACAAATAAATACACTGCGAGTTTGTCATACCTGGGTAAAATCACTGACAAAATAGTTCACATATTTAGAAAAAATAACATACATGTTGCTCTGAAATCCCATAATTCACTCAGGTCACTTTGTAACACTAAAGATAAAATCCCGCCCAATAAAAAATCCGGCGTCTATAAGCTGTTCTGCGATGAATGTGAACACGTTTATATCGGGCAAACTGGTCGTAACTTTATAACACGATTTCACGAACACGTATCGGCGTATAAAAACAATCGCCCAGAAAGGTCACACTTCGCCGAGCATCTTATAGACAAAGGACATAACTTATCCCCCACTAATACATATCAAATTTTACACACCATAGACAAAGGTTTAAAACTAAATATTAGGGAACAATTAGAAATTAATAAACATAAAAATTCTAAAATTACTCTCACGAACAAACAGACTTACGTAAACCATTCCCCACTATTAAATATCTTTTCGCTCACACCATCCACCCCCACCCTCAATTCAATATAAGGGACGGCACTGCGTTGGATTTGTCACTTGTAGCATGTTATTCTTACGATTAACGTCTACAACGCCTGATGATGCCTCGTGGAGAGGCGAAACACGTGTCGCAGCGACGACCAGGCCAGTCGTGGCAGCGACGGTGGTGGTGGGGGCATGCGGATTCTGTTCCAGATGACGGACGACCGCAGCAGCCGAGGCAGAGACTACCGGAGCAGCCATGGCAGCGTCGGCATGTACCAAGTACTAACAGTAGTGGGTGGGTGCCGGCCGGCGCTAGGCCGCATGAACTAATTGGTGGCGGAAGCACGCAAAGCAGGTTAGATCAAATTGCAAAAAGCAAATAGTTTTTCAGAAAATGTTATGTTGGCATACTTCTCCGAACTCTCAGCAAAATTAAAACTTTCTACGTTATGGTCGAGGTTTTCGATGATAAAAAGTATGCTGAAAATAAGGAACAACGTATATAATATCAAGGATATAAGTGAATACCTAAAAGTAAACGCTTTCAACGACAATCAGACGGTTTTACAACTAAAAAGTCGAAAATATTAACAAATAATGAAGTGGAAAGGTTTTTGAACGAAGCTCCCGATGGTCGTTATTTAGCCACAAAGGTAATTTATTAATAAATACTTATATTTTTCTTTAGTATTCAGTTTACGAAATCGCAAAATACAGTCAATATATTATTATAAAATATTAATCAAATCCCTTTTTTTGTAGGTTGCGCTGATTTTTGGCGTTGTTGGAGCTTGCCGCAGAGAGGAGTTAGCCAATATTACTTTAAAAGATATTAAAGCCCATCGAAAAATCTCAGAATACAGAATAAACCAGAAACCGCGAACACGCCCAAAACTAAAGCCATACAAACTACTCTCAAAGAGAGTAGTTTGACATTTGGATGACTAGTATATATTTGGCCACCGTGTCTTTTACGCGTAAAATATTCTCGATAGTTTTTAGTAAATAATGCCGTCTTGTGCGGTTCCCACCTGCAAGAACGCAGTTAGAAGCATAAAAAACAAGATGGGATCATATTTCATGCGTAACTAGCGCATTTACATCTCATTTTATTTAAATAATGAATTTCTTTTACTCGTTGATTGATAGTGGTAAACAATTTGGGCGAGTCCATTTTGTTCATGTTGCCAGTTTTACTGGTTTCTTTTCCCTACTTTTTTTATAAAGTTGACATTGATGAAATAAATAATAAATGCATGTTAAGTAATTAAAAAATAGTTTGATTAATATAAAATATGTAAACACATTTATTTAATTTTAAGGTATTTACGATATGAGCCTATGTTTACATTATTTGAGATCTTTTAATATAAATATTGCCTGAAATAAATAATAATTATTGTACATGTAATTATACAAAAATGTTTTGTGTAAAACTATTCTAATTATTATATGTGGAATTTTAGGTCCCCACTGATGAAATAGTAAAAGCAACGACCAAGACTTCTTCATTTGTCGAAACGTAAAAATGTATTGAATACCTCAGAATCAAAACGGCAATATTATAAAAAAATGAGTGCAACAAAATGTACCTAAGTAAAGACATTTTTTGTAAATTACTTGTGTTTTATTTAACTAAAACATTTTTTTATGCATAACAGTATATTAATATAACATCTTTAATATGAATATAATACTTTTAATGTATATGTATGTATGTATATCTTCACGCCAAGTCCCTTGCGGGGTAGGCAGAGAGAACCGAGCGCCATAAGACACGGTCCTTGCATACTTCACTCGCTTCTGTGACATTCATAGCTCTTTTCATGCACGCTCGCCGGTTCCTGGGGCTTCTGACATCACCTTCTGATAAAACACGACCAATTTGGTCATGGTAGGTTAGTCTCGGCCTTCCTCGGCTCCTACATCCTTCCACTTTTGCATTGTATATCTGTTTCGTCATTCTTTCGTCCCGCATTCTTTCTACATGTCCGAACCAACGGAGCATGCCCTTTCTTATCTTAACACCGACACTCTCTTTTAGACCAACTCTTTCTCTCACGTCTTCATTACGAACGCGGTCAGCAAGCGTTATGCCACAAATTTTGCGCAATGCTCGCATCTCGACCGCATTTATTCTACTTTCATGCTCTCTCTGCCATACCCAGCTCTCACTTCCATAAGTTAGCGTTGGAATTAGCACCGCGTTGTGTACAGCGAGCTGTGCCTTCTGGCTTAGATTTCGGCTGCCTAGAAGTTTACCCAACGCTCCATTCACCCTATTCCCGGCACTCACTCGTCTCTCCACATCAGCGGTGTACCTTCCATTGCTGCTAAAAGCACTTCCAAGATATACAATCTCATTCACTTGCTCCAACACTACATCATCAACCATAATCCTAGCGTTTGTTCTGGTTGTCTCTCTTTCAAATACCATTATCTTGGTTTTCTTCGCATTCAATTGTAAGCCTTTCTTCATACAATCATCTTTCATTGTTGTAACTAGTGTTTGCAGTTCGGATGGTGATTCTGCTATTAATGCCGCATCGTCTGCATAAAGCAGGCAGTTGACCACTGAGTCACCCATTCGCATTCCCACATTCATATTTCTTATTCTCTGAAGACAACTGTCCAGATACAGGATGAACAGCCGAGCCGACAGCACGCATCCCTGTCTGACACCAATATTGACATCAAACCAGGGCGACAAGCTGCCGTCCACCCGCACACATGCTGTACAATCCTCATAAGTGGATTGCACAGCACGGAGTAGGTCACCGTCAACCCCATATCCGGGCAAAATGTTCCAGAGATTCTTTCGCACGACTCTATCAAATGCTTTCTCAAAGTCCACAAAACCGCAGAAAACCTTCTGATCCAAAGCCAGATGCTTCTCTACGATGTTGCGGAGTGAAAAAACTTGATCCGTACAACGAAATCCACCCTGTGCTTCCCAAAGCATTCCATCGGATTTCACCCTCATTCTCCTTTCAATACTTTTAATTTACCCTAAAAGAGGCGAACTCTCACTAGGCTAGCAACACTGTACGGGTGGGAAGTATGAGGAGTGCGGGGAATTCCGAATTGTTTCTGGACACAGCGGACGTCATGTATTATCGGCTGTAGGTTCCTTCAGGTTTATTCTGTATTCTGAGGGAAAAATGCTACTAATCAAGATTCCGAATACAAAAAATAAGATACCGAGAAGCTTTGTTGAAGGAGATTTTCTTAGAATAGTGCAAAAATATATGAATCAGCGGTCCCAAAAAGCAAAAACCAAAAGTGTACAGCTCAAGCAATCGGGATAAACAAATTTGGTAATATGCCAAAAGAAATAGCTACGTTTCTTGGTCTACCGGATGCTGAGTATTATACTGGGCACAGCTTCAGGAGGACCTCTGCTACATTATTGGCAGATTCGGGAGCCAATTTGACGTCCTTTAAGCGACTAGGAGGTTGGAAGTCAGACAAAGTCGCAGAAGGCTATATTGCTGATTCATCACAAACAACAAACTAGAAATTGGGAAACAAATCACACAATCCATTGATTTAAAGTCCAGTTCGTCTCCTTCACAAGACAATACTGAAGAGAACGTTCGTCCATCTACCTTCGTTGATAATGATAATTTATCAGATCCAATTCGATCAACTAGCAAACGCCATTGTATAACACCTTTGACAAATATACATGCACAATCATACGAAATTAATAATAGTTTGTCTCAAACAGTAAATATGCAACCTGAAACTTCCCCAGTTAGTATAAAAAACTGTACCAATTTCATTGTATATGTGAATTATAACTTTTATAAGAAATAAATGATTAGTTAGTTGAGTTTATTGTGTTTTTATTATTTTATTAAAATTCGCAACTGTATTAAAAATAGTTGTTCAGTACACGTGCGGAACCGTCATTGCAAAGAGTTCCGACTGTCAACCCTCACCTTCGGCTGCGCCTCGGCTCGGGTACACATTTGTCGGGACTCTTTGCAATGACAGGCTTTCCGCACTCGTAATGAAATATACTATTATGGAAAGTAAACATATATTCATTAAATAAAAATCTCTATATCGTATATTGATACTACGTAATAATGAAATGAAAAGAGCTATGAATGTCACAGAAGCGAGTGAAGTATGCAAGGACCGCGTCTTATGGCGCTCGGTTCTCTCTGCCTACCCCGCAAGGGACTTGGCGTGAAGATATACATACATACATACGTAATAATAAAAACGTGCATAGACTGCCCTTCGACACTAGATGGCGCTATTACGAATTGGTATCGTACTATCATTTGCTCAGTAATGGAACATAACACATAGGCGATTGATTTTCGCTTGTATATTGTTCCGTATCGTAGCGTACGAGGACATTGGGTACGTTTTATTCTCTTTATTAATTTTTGGACGGCTCCGGCTATCTCCGGCGCCGTAATAATCCTATTAAATACATTTTTAAATATACCATTACTAAAAAATATATATATTTAAAATTATAAAAAACAGCTTCCCTCTGATAGCGGGAACAAGGTCCAAACTATCAGTGGTCAAAGTCACAGAGACAGAAACCTCCTCACAATACGTGCCGTGCTGAGGAGGGCTGCCTTCTGTATTTGGCCCCTAATCCAGCTCCCTAACGCGAGCCTCTTCTGATGTTGGTCGAGGCTCTTGGCTATCAAGCCATTGACCGATACAACAATCGGAACAATGATTGTTTCAACGATTCATCGACATCCCACATGTCGGTAATCTCGTAAGCTAAATCAAGATATTACAATTATTATTAAGAGAAGTAGGGCGCATTAAGGCAGCATATCTAGAAAAGTACCTCCACCTCACAGAAAATTGCAGCCACATAACAACTCCAAGGTGTGGCAACTCGCTAGAAATACATTCTGTATTGCAGGCTTTCATAGGCTACTGCAAGCACTTTGCAGCGGATTATGCTTTTTTTATATATATATATACAACGTCGGTAGTCATACAGACATACGACCCACCTGATGGAAAGCGGGTAAAGTAGCCTATGAACGCTCGTAATCGCGATGCCACCTCTGCACAGCACAGCAATTCCTTAGGAGCTTACTAGTGACTTCACTCACGCGCAGTAGGAACACAACAACCCTCCAGAGACTTGTTATTTAGTAGCAATTTTCTGTGAAATGGAGGTTCTTCCCCAGACGGGCTTGCTTTCATGCGCCCTACCTCTTTTGACCCATTGCGTGCCGAGCGGTGTGATCGAACCATGCGCGTTATGGCAATAGATTTATAACGAAAACACAGACCGAGACAAACAGACATGTTCATGCACACAATTGTTTGTATTGTGTGAGAATCAAACCCACAAGAGGTGGTGTCAAGTCGCGTTATTGACTGCTGCGACACCGAGCTCGTCAGATGTGGCGTCGGATTCTCTCTGCCTACCCTGCAAGGGCGTGAAGTTATAGATATATTGTGGCAATTTAAGACCGTGACAACTTAAGAGAGGTTGGGTGCATCAAAGCAGCCCGTTTGTGGAAGTACCTCCACCTCGCAGAAAACTATAGCCAAATAACAAGTTCCTGAAAAGTTGTTGTATTCCTGTCCGTGAGTGAGGTCACCAGTAAGCTCCTGAAGAGTTTATATGTTAGCAGCAGGCAGGTGAAATTTAACTTAGAAGTTTGATTTTTTCCACTGCTTGGAGGGATTGCTGACCTGTGTATTTGATATTAATTTCAGCTTGATACCTCCACCGTCGCTGAGACAAAGTGTCTTGGCAGACAGACAACAAAGTGATCCTATAATATTGTTATTTATTTTGTATTTTAAGGTTTCGCACCTAAATAGGCAAAACGGAACCCTAATAATAATAATTGTGTATTCGTTTGTCAGTCTGGGAACTAATCACCAATGTAATGAGAAAGCCCTAGTGACGTCACAGTCACAGCTGTCTATTATTTGTTGTTTAATTAATTTTCACTACTTATAATATTTTTCTAGTCTTTAAAAGTTACAAAATGTCGAATTTTCGTTTCTGCCCTTGAACTTGTTTCTTGTAAAATCGACATACGTTAGGTCCTCGGGTACCTATTACTGGGGTATCTATTACTAGTGCTCTCCTAGGCGTTAGTAATAGATAAGTGAGCGTCACAGTGACCTTATAATGGTTGTTGTTTACCGTCGCCATCGCAGGATCGCTACCGTCTCTGCTGTGATCGAGTTTGGCGATGGAGAATGTTGGTGATACATGGCGCCGGAGAAAGCCGGAGCCATCCAAAAATTTAATTTTGTATTTCCTTAATAGTTTACACATATTAGCAAAGAATTTTTTTTTTTTTTTGACCTGACTATGTAGTTAGCCCCGGTTGGGCTGTCACTACGTCACCGGACTAGAATACAATCTACCATGTGTTATGTGCCGTTACTGAGCAATTGATAGTGCAATATAAATTCAGAACAGCGCCATCTAGTGTCGAGGGGCATTGTATGTATGTTTTTAATTGAAGTACTAATATCTCTTCTTACCGTTATCTTGTTTTCTAATCCATCAGGATTGGCGTGGTCCGCTACCTAAGCCTAAGGATTTGGCGAAGATGCTTTTTCTCACATGGAGCGACTGCTGCCAGATCTCCACAACCCAGAGTCACATCCGTCTTTCGAAGTATATTTTCTTGTAATCATTTACATTATGATAAAGAATTTCCTTTTTCCTAATCCATTAGGCGAAGACACTGATTGTAATATGGAGTGCCTGCCGTCTGATCTACGCAACCCAGAGGCAAAACCAGATTACTCATAGGAAAGGTCACACCTCATTCCAATTGTTTTTTATACAACGTCGGGACAAATACAAGCATACGGCCCACCTGATGGGAAGTAGTTACTGTAGCTTATGATCACTTGCAATACATTACTTGAAACTTTGTATAGATACTCTCTATTAGAATTCGAAAAAAGTGATTTCAACATTTTCAAAAATCCACTCATAGGGGGATGAAAAGGGGGTTGATAGTGTGTTTAGACGAGACGCTAATTTGAAATAATATATATTAGTAAATCTATATTAATGGAAAAGGAGTTCCTGACTCATTCACTGACTCATCAAGATGTTCCTTTTGTAATGCATATGAGAGATAAGAAATATTTTTTTTAATTTCAACCCAGACAGATATATTTCAAGTTAGTGACTTAAAAAATTGAAATTCAATGTGTAACAATCGCGAAAACCTAAGACAATATTAGTGACTTGAAACATTTATTTTTTTAAAATAGGCAATGTTTTGTATAAAGAGGTACTTTGAGACTATACAGCCAGTATCAAATAGTTAATGAAAACCGAACAGATCGTGATAATTATCTTCATTACTACACAAAAAAGTATATTTGGTACTTTTTACGAACTATGTAATGCTGACTGTACTTAAAAATAAGAAGTAAACTAAAAATAAGTGAAACTGTCGAAATTCCAAAATCTTAGTAGCTTAAAACTTTGTACGCGTACTCTCTATTAGAAGACAATAAAACGGTTTCAGCGTTTTCAAAACTCCATGCTTAGGGGTGAAAAGGGGGTTGAAAGTGTATATGGACGAGACGCTAATCTATATTAATAAATTTGTATTAATAAAAATGGAGTTCCTGACTAATACACTGAGTCATCAAGAGATTCCTTTTGTAATGCATATGAGAGATAATGAAAGAATATTTTGAAAGTAAGTAAAACTGCCGAAATTCCAAAATCCACGCGTGCGAAGCCGTGGACAAGGGCTAGTATATGTATATAAACATACATATCCGTCAGCTTTGAAGTTACAATGCTTTCGGCACTTCTGAACATTACTACGCTCCCACACAATATTACAACGTTTCTTTACTTGACACTAGATGGCGCTGTTAGAAATGTAGAACTCTGTATAGGCAATTTATACGTTATTGGAACATCACACGTCGTAAAATTTTACTAATTATAAACAGCAATATTAAATTTATAAATGCATATTATTTACAATTATAAAATTGATAACACATTTCATTGCATGCAGTTTTGGCTCAAATAGGCTTTAATTTTTAAACGGCTGGCCATTCTCAGCCGTAATATGTAATGATAACGATATGTAGTTTGAGGACAGATGGCTTGCTGTTGTTTCGGAAGACACGGACCTCGGAGAGAGGTGCGCCTCTGTGGACTATGGTATTAACCTGCCGTTGCTAGCTGTTGAGTTGATAGCCAAACAGTATCGACGCTTGTTACGTTGACCTGAGTTTTCAGATGTCTATACAAACGTGCCATGATCATGTCTATCATTATACTTCCTGAGTCCAGATTATTACAATGCGTGACAGAGTCATTACGTATGGTCGACAATGATTGCTCAATTGTCGAAGCCGTCCAAAAAGTAGTTAACATCGAAGTTCACATTTTGCACACCCACTGAAGTAAAATGCCATTCACATGTGTTCATACGAAACAATTAACAGTCTGTTTCAAATTCACAACAACGCCATCTACCGCCGAGCGGACGTAGCAGTGCACACAAAGAGCATTAGCTCTGCGCGCAAGCGCTGCCATAACAATGTTATTTACATACCAAGACAAAAAAAACGTAGTATACCAATAGTACACGCTTTGCTTAGCTTGGGAGCAGCTCGTCAGGGGACGTACCTCCATCTCACTGAAAACTGCAGTGAATTAACAATTCCCTGGAGAGTTATTGTGTTCCTGCGAGTGAGCGGATTCACATGTAAGCTAATAACAAGTAGCTGCGCGAGAACCAGAGGTGGCATCGCGCGAGTGATACTTAATGTGTTGCACGCGTTCATAGGCTTATAACTGCTTTACTTTAGATGAGCCGTATGCTTGTATGCCTCCCAACTTCATGTTAAAAAAATAGATGGCGTCGGCAATTGGTGTTTAATTATCGATATCATTTATTTATTGATAATTTGTTATATTATGTCTGTGTTGTGACAAATCAGTATACGGCCCGCCCTATGTGAGTGATTTCTTTTTATCCTCTATAACAAGGGATTGAATTTAATGGCGCTAATGACCAAAAAAAATTGTCTATAACAATACATGTGCGTGTAAAAGAAAACGGAGACAAGAATGTGCTCTTTATGGAGCCGTGATGATGATAAGTGCCACTTACTCTCAAACCAAACCAACCGAAACCCCCGAGTCATTAAATCGTACGCATATGTCTTTAAAAACTTGAGCCCATGTGTCCCGGCCGTCTGTAGTCAGTCACCGCAGTCCACAGACAAATACCTCGCTCCAAAGTGGCAGTTGTTTCCTGAAACAACTGCAGCCATCGCTTCACAATATATAGCTATCAATTAATTATTACGGCCGAGAATGGTTAGCCGTTTCAAAATCCTGCAAATTATAATACATTTAATACAACGCCATCTGGTGTCGAGTAGAGAAACATTTTAATTAAGAAACCTTAAAACGTTTCTCTACTTGACAATAGATGCCGCTGTCACGAATGTATAACTGTATTTGTTTGAACCATATAACACATTATTAATTAGACTTTTTGAGTCAAATATGCAAACTCTGCAAGTTATAAATATGACTCAAGTTGCTTATAATTTTTAAACAATTTGCAACCACTGCATGCCCTGCAAAATGTTAGAAATATAGAAGTTATAAGTAATCGGTGTTAATTTGCAGAGCTTGCATATTTTGCTCATAGAGTCTAATTAAAAAGGCGCGTGATATGTTTCAATAACAAATAAATTACACAAATTGCCGCGAGCTATGCATTTGTAACAGCGACATCTGTTGTCAAGTAGAGAAACGTTTTAAGGTTTTTAATTAAAACGTAGTTTCTCTACTTAATATTTAAAAAAAATCTAATGTGTATTTTAGCGAATACTAAAGAATAACGAAAGCCGTTGAAATATACATATTTCAGTGCTAGTTAAGTTGACAACCAGACAGTAAAGGCGCTGATTAAGTTCACTTTAGTCTTGAACTCGGCCTGGCGCAGAATAGTGTATACAGCATCATTATGTTTAATATGCACGGCAACGTCCTCTCGACGTTAGATGGCATTGTCCCGTATTTGTATCAGGCTACGATCAGGTTGCATCTACTAACTGTAGTTTGGTGAGTGCCGGCCGGCGCTAGATCCCATGGACTAATTGGTGGTAGAAGCACACAAAGCAGATCAAATTGCATGTAAATTTGACTATCGCAAAATAACGCCCATAATAAGCTATGTGGCCTGCCCACCGCCACTTCAGCCTGCTGATCCTTAGAGCCACGTCGGCAACTCCAGTTCTGCTACGGATATGCTCATTTCTGAAACTATCTCGCAGACAAACTTCGAACATGGCTCTCTACATCGCACCTTGGGCAACCTTGAGCTTTTGTAGGACTCATAGTGAGGGACCGCGTTTCTGTGTCATCGTGACACAGTGAGTGTTGCCAGTGATGACGTTTCAATGTGACGTCATCACTGGCAACACTCACTGGTCGAAAAACAAAACAACAAATATCTAACATTCTTTTATTAGGTAGGTACATCGAATAAATTATAAATGGCATAATTATTATTTAGTTATTTTATATAAAAGCGCATGCAACGCCCGGCGGCACCTCACTCGTAGCAACACATCGATCTAGGTACGTAACTTAAAGCTTAATCGATAACGGTGTGACTAAACCGACGCCGGCTACCCAGCCTCAGTGTCCTACTGCTGGGCAAAGTTACCCCCACTATACATGGAATGACTCTAGAGCAGGGTATCCCCTCCCTTCCGGTGGCGTAGTCACGGCCCACAGGGCCAAATACATAATCAGGTCGGGTTTCCAAAAAAAAGCAGGGTTTCCCAAAGTGGTCGATATCGGTTTCCCCGGGGTTCCCTGGAGGACATAAACGAAAACTGATTTTGGGGGTCGATGAGGTCTAAAAATCGACTCCTATTAATTAACACAAGTTCTTATTTGAAACTTTCAAGACACTGTATAAGTTGTGTTACGAGTACCAACTTGTTATAAGACCGACTAATATTTTAGTAGGAAGTATCATTGTTGTACTTAAAAAAAAAACTAGAGATAGGATTTTTAAAGTAATTTAGCTATGGAGGTAACAGTTATTTTTGGAAAAGGTGTCTCTTGCCCAAAATAGTTTGGAAATTAGTTGTTCCCTGCTCTAGAGCATCGCTGTCTACTCCATCGTCGACTGGCGTTGAATAAACAAGATTTTTTTTGTTATTCGCTTTCAATGCTCGTAAGTAAATATTCCTTTAAATTCGCGCACTGACCAATATTCACACGTCATATTAACTTGCAAAGAAATGTGCAAAGAAAGGAACACTTATCAAACATACATTGACCTCAAAAAATCTCTAAATCTTTGACATGTAGAAAATTTGAAATCCAATTATTTTTAACTATTCTGATTAGAGATTACCTTCAAGAAAATTATGTATATTATAGTAGCATCATTTACTAAATGTGTACTTGTATACATTTTCATCGCATCACAGTCCAAGGAGGACAGTTATACGAATCTCTTGAAACATAAAAAAACGTAGTATATTTTGCTTAGCATTAGTCGAATTTGTTGTAAGTATTGCACGCCTTGTAATTAATGCATTTAATATATTTTTAAACCATAAATTAGCGTATAATCTGTAAAAAAAAATAACCTACAAATGTAGGTTATTATATTTTTTTTACAAAATAATACTACACTTGAAAATAATGTGAAAGTATAAAAATGCTCCAATTATGTTAATTTTAGGGCAAAAGTCGCGCTCCAGCAATGTATTTCTGTATTGTATCTGTATTGTTTTATTTTTTGTTGTTCACATCCAGTGACGGCGTTGGTTCGATCACACCATATTTATCCTTATTCTATAAAAATTCAAGAAAAATCTACCAAAAACTATTTTGTTATTATTTGAATATGGCAATATTATGTAATGTGAAAATAATGGCGGTAATCCCAACTAATTCCTGATAGATTCTTCTGAAATCATTATTTATTTATAAAATCTTTAATACTGACAATATAATAAGTTAGGTCGATAAATGCGTCGTTTACAATGTTACCATAGAATTCCTACCATTTTGGTAGAAAATCGAATAAATACGGAATGCATTATAAATTATTTTAGAACAGTATTTATAATTACTAACATATCTTAATAATATTAAATTCTAGAAAAATTTACAATAATGCCTAAGCTGTTAGCAACATAATGGCAATTTAATGTATACTTAATAATTTATTTTACAAAAGACTTTCTCAATCAAATAAAAACACTTGATATGAATATATTGTAAGTTTGAAATGGCTTATACAGATCGGCGACACACTTACGAATAGTAGCTGCGACTTTCAAGTATAAACATACTCGTCTATTAAAACTAGCGGAGATAGGACAAACGTCGCCGGTCTTGATATATAGACTCAAATAAGTCGCGACTAATCGTTATTATGTACTTTCCCATACTCTGACCAAGAAAAAAAAGGCGCTACTTCCTATTAACCTATGTTAATCAATGTAAGAGTCCCTCTTAAGGCGGTTATGAATGTGCTTGTATGCAAATAATAGAACAATTGTTAGCTATATTTGCCTTTTAATTAAGTTGTTATTTTTAAACATATGAAATTATTTGGACATTTATATTTTTGTCAAAAAACGATTTTATGTATTCGATGAAGAGTATACGTCGGGGTTGCCGTGCGAGGCCATTACACATGATAGTTTAAAGAAGGTTCTCTACAATGTATACTATAGTATTTTGTTTTCAAATACCATTTTTTTCTTGGTTAGAGTTTGAATACAAATTATATTTGGATATAAAACACAGGTTATACACAGTATAACTACTTATTTTTATTTTATAACCTAAGGCAGAGAGCTGGCAAGATTAAGAATAGTTTATTAAATAAACGTTTTCAAAATGAAACGTCTGCTTCGACTCCCCTGACATGTATAATGTCGCATTAGGAAATATTGCTGGGGGTCAAAAGTCGTGATTTGTAACCTTTTACGACAGAGGAATAATGAAACGCAACTTTTTAAAGCGCTTGGGAAATTTTGCGGCTTACAAAGTCACAAAACGTTTCAACAGGTTTTGTATATTATTAACCGGTTTACATACAGTCTATTTTGAAATCTGTTCTCATTTACGAATACAGAATATACCAACAAAATATTTATTTATTGTGTAATGTAAATTTAAGAATTTATTTTGGATATTGCAGAAATACAGAAATTGCCTTGAAATTACGTACAATTTAGCAAACAAAAAATGCATAAAAATTAGAAATACTTTTATACCGATATGAATACCTAAAGTTAATTAATCTAATGATTCGAAATTACGGCAAAATTAAAATAGTACATATTTAGATATATTGCGCCTATTTAACTTCCGCGTATTATAATAAATCAACTATAATAATTGTAAATAGTTTAATAATTACATTAGCTGAACACATAATTTTCAAAATAACATAATAATTTTAAATCAATTTATTAATAATATATTTTTACAATTAATATAATAGTTAAATAACGGTCGGCAATCGACAGTAAACATTATTCCAATATATGCTCATATTCTGAAAATATGTTCTTGATTTTACCAACAGATATAATGTTTACAGAAAAAAATGTCAAATATATTTCTTTGAGAAAATAGTTTTAAATTATTTTATTTTGAAATAGAAGCCACAAGGAAATTGAATATAAAACGGATTTACTAATATCTATCTTATATAATGTCGCAATATTGCATATAAAAACTGTATCGTGTATGTGTACATATGTATATTGTTTGTTAGTCAGTCGCCCAGTTACAATTGAAGGGTTCAATAAAAAGATTACAGGTTGACCGGATTCTGCAGTATCAGTACACAAAAACGGAACTTGTATCAAGGAACTCATTGTAAATCCTGGATATACTACAACCAAATAATAACTCGCTAGAGGATTGTTACGTTTCTACGAGTGAGTGAGGTTATCAGTAAGCTCCAAAGCGGCGACAACGTGCCACGATACTTTCTGTATTGCAAAGGGCCTTTACATCGTGTGGGGCGTGTGATCGAATGCGCGACGTTGTATATCTAGTAAAAATGTGTTATTTCCTACAACGTTATGGTAAAGCAACCGTAAGACTTTTGTTATCAAAAACAGCCCTGGCAGCTGGGCCCGGGCCTCACTCACAAGCTGCCGGTCTATTGTTCGTCGTTCATTACCGTGTACCGAACTTTTTGCTGGAAGCCATTGATGCATGATATAATAATCAGATAAGTTTATAAAATTGAGAATATTTTATAGATATATAAAAGTAGTACATACGAAGTCTCTACGTTATAATCGTATGTCTACTATTTTACGTATAAATCTAAAAACATAGATGACATTATGATTTAGTTAATTTACTTTTCTATATTTGTGTGAAAAAAATTAGGTCCGTTATTTTTAAAGTCAGTTATTTATACGCGGCGATAGATGGCGGTACATTGTAAATATGTTGCCATGTATCTTCATCGTTTGGTACCAAAATGATAAAAAATTAAACATATTTCTTTCTTTGATTTTATTTGTTCATAGTATTTATTTTAATGTTTACTAATTTTAATAGTAAGAACTAAGACACCAGCTCTAATACTTTCCAGACGTACAGACAAACAGTCTGTTTAATTCATAAGGTATATTTAGATGAAACCTCGCGTTTTAGAAAAATGGTCTCAGAATGTGCGCTAAAATCACACGCGTGTTGGTATAAGTAAATTATGGCGTGATGAAAATACAAAAAAATAAGCAAAGGCAAGAGAAGCCAAGTTAATCGAAATATAGTGAACTATGTTTTTCTCCCTTCATCATACTAGGTCAATTCAGGATCGGTACCAAATAAAAGTTTAGTTAAAAGAGTAAGAAAATGTGCTTACATCCCCACTAGATTAAATCAATCGCCATTTTACGTTATATCATGACAGCGCCATTTTTATTACACAAGGCAAAATACAGAACTACTAATTTTATTTTTTTATTTTAGGTTAAAATAAATTTAATTTAAAGCTGTCATTTCATATAAATTATACGTCTCTTCATTATTTTGTTGTTATTAATTTTTAGTTATACTGTGTTAAAATATGCAAAACCGACATAAAGTCAGTCTAGAAGTTAAAAAATGATTTTCAATTACTTTCCTGTCCTTATGAGGGGCGACAAGACTTTACATTCTTGTCTCCTTTCGCAAGATATTATTTTCATTAGCGATGTTAGAGTGTAACGAATAGTCTAAACTAAAATCACAATTCTAAATTGCCATGTTTTTGGCACTGTGATGTGGATGGCCGATAATATAATGTTTATACTACAATTGAAGGGATATTACACAGTATTATGAACAATTAGAGCAAAATCAGCATGCAGATTGAAAGAGACTGGTGCCTGTAGAAATCAACCTTGCATCACAGCGCAAAAGTGTTGATGGCAGGATGGGTTGTCTTTTTTTTAACACATGGCTTTTCGCAAATATAATTGAGACAATAAGTCTGATTGTTAACACAGCAATTTTAAATTTAATTTTCCTTTCAAGTAGGAAAGGAAAATTTAAAATCGACTATTTTGAACTTTTCAATATGAATTTTATTTAAAATTTGGATCTCGCAAAGTTAGTTAATACGCACCAAAAACGTATTACACAAATGTAACATCCCTCACGATTTTATTATTTATGAAACCTATTGTTGACAGAATTATTTAAAATGTATATTGATAAGGATTTTTCCATTTCAACGTTTGGTTGAATTGAACACTTGATAGAAAATAATGGTTAAATTTCAGGTATTGTACAAATTTACCACTGCTGCGTCTACTTTAGCGCACATCCTAAATATTTACGACTACAATTTTAGGGCAACGCTAGGTCGTGTAAATTCCTTAATTACCATAAATTCGTTACACTATGGTCTACTTTATAATTACGGGGTTTATGGTATGGGGCGGAGAGACGTACATATAGGCCTTATATTTCGACTATGGTAAAGTGACGCACAACAAAATTAAAATAAATAGGCCAATTGCCAGTCTTGGCCATGGCACTGCCGTGCTCACAGAAATTGTAAACACATTGAATTTAAAACCGTTTTTCTTTATATAACGCTGCTGTAGCAACAGAATACGTCTTCACTTGATGGTAAGCTGTGAAGTACTAAGCGCGAAAGGCGACGGTTTGGGAAACTGACGTAATATATAGCTATTACATACTATTTATTATTCGGGCTGTATGTCTGTTTACCACCTCAGTGATGTAATATAAGAATAAATAAGAAAATATAATGGGTCGTCATTAAAGCATAATTAATATTAAACCTTCAATTATTTCATGTTTAATGTGCAGAGGCCTTAATTTCATTATATCGAGGTATCTAGTTTACGCAGTCGTTGTCAGCAAACAGCTGTGTGATAGTAACTGTTTGACAGTGGTTTACAAAATCAATTTCAAATGTAAAATTATACACCGATGCCCTTTAAAAATCGATTCTGGGCTATACCAATTTCAAAGTGAATATATATTGTAATTATATAATTTAGAAGTATTATTCCACATTATATTATTACAAAACATATTTATTATAGAAAAACCAACTACAGCGTTACAGTTATCATAGATCAATAAATAATATTCAAATAAATATCAAAACTGATAGTGGCGTCACTTTCACTATACTGTAACAAGAGTAGTGGCTGAAAATGGAACTAGAATGCTTTTATATTCACCTGACGCACTAGATGTCGCCACTTGTATGAGTTAGTCTCCGATCTTTAAGCGCCGCCTGGTGGCAATAGGGATAATTATCATTAGTTCATTTCCAAGCCGCCACCTATAAGTCAGTAGGCCGATTCTACTAAAAAACTGCAACTGCACTGCAGCGCGGCGTGTGTCAAAATGCGTACATTTTGACATTTCGTTAACGATCTGACAGCTGTGACGTTTAACGAAAAACACACGCCGCGCTGCAGTGCAGTTGCAGTTTTTTAGTAGAATCGGCCTACAGTAGTTGAATGGCGCCACAGTCGGCAATAAAATGGTGTGTATTTTGCTGTAGAAATAACTTCACAAACAGAGTCGTGTGGTTTTCCGACGTTCAATGCAAGAACGGCGTGTTCCGCGTGCACTTCTTGCCGCACGCACATTTGCGGACGATTTCTATGTCTTTTGTGTATCTTGTGCCGTCGGCACACACCAAGCGGATCTGAAATAAAAGATAATTTATTATACTTCATATGTATATAAAAAATAGTGGATTATATTAGCCCATTAACCGAGTGGTCTCTGGTCCCTGGTGCGTGTATCATTAAATTTGTGTTTCTGTGTGTATGTGCATATTTATAATTATTTAGGCCAGGTCCCCAGCGGGGTAGGCAGAGAACCGAGCGCCGTACGACGCGGTCCTTACAGACGTGGCCTGGCGTGAATATACATACATACATTTATAATTTTCACACATCGAAGAAATTATAAAAAGACGAAAACTTGAGCTAAGAAAGGTTTGGTTTTTCCCCTGGGCTGTAGAGGTCTGACGACAGTCGCTCCAGGTCAAAATCACTATCTTCGCCAAATCCTTAGGCTTAGTTAGCTAAGATTATACTCATAGTGCTCAGGCCGCTGCAGTGCGATAGGTAGTAATAGTAGGAGTGCACTGACCTTCCTCTTCTTAGTCTTCCTGGGTGCGCAGCAGTGTGCGCGAGCGCAGACGCCGCGGGCGGCGGCGCAGCGCGCGCCCCGCACGGCGCGCCGGCTGCGGCACGAGCCCTCCGTGATGAACTCGCGGGTCGCCTCCTGCACGCCAAAGTCGAAGATGGTTCAATGAGGTATTCAAAAGAGATTCGGCTAATGGTTGTCTCACAAAATAATAATACGAACCTTCCTGCAGCCCCCGCTAGGTGTCGCGGGCGGCGCGGGCGCGTGCTCAGCCGGCAACTGTTGTTTCGGCGCTGGTGCGGCTACATGCAAAAATAAATACATTATTTACACGTCATGACGTTGTTGGAACAATTTACCACCGACAAAAATTTCAAATATAACCACGACCCGTTCCGTAAGCTATACATTGAGATCCCCACCGTCGCAGAATTATATATATATATATATATATATATATAAATACATAAATATACTAATAAGACATAAAATATGTCTTATATGAATACATTGGCCTTGCGGGGTAGGCAGAGAGAACCGAGCGCCATAAGACGCGGAAGGACTACATCTCTCACACACATACGTTGTCAATACAAATACGTCGTGAATATATATTAATATTACATACAACTCAGACTGAAACAAACAGATATTTTCTTGCTCCCAAATGTTTGTGTTGTGTGGGAATCGAACCCACCCTTGGTAATAGTGATTGGTAACTGGTAACAAGTGGACTATCAGCCTCGGTAGAATATAATTCATGTCTGTAAACATTTTTATTCGCGCTGTCCCGTTTCCTAATCCATTAGGACTGGCGGGGTCCGCTACCTAAGCCTAAGGATTTGGTGAAGACGCAGATTTCTTACACGGAGCGACTGCCGTCAGACCCCCACAACCTGGAGGGAAGACCAGACCTTTCTTAGTCAGGTCAGGTCACACGTCTTTGGAAATATATTTTTTAATACAGTTGCTCAAAAAGTGGCGTATTGCAGGGACGTATAGCGTTCGGGATGTGGGCTATTACATACTCGAGCTTTTTCTTTACCTTTTCCGAACTCGTGCGTTCTCTTTCCCAACTGTCAAAATAATGTCTGTTAAAAAGAAAAAACCAACCACGAAGTTTTTACTAAAAAAATTCATAGAAGTTTTTATGATTCATGCAAATATTTCTAAAAAGAAGCTACTAATTTGTTTCAATATCAGATTTAATGATTTGATTCAATGAGTTAGATTAGGTTTCATTTCATTTCATCTCATTAAATTTCATTTTCATTTCATATCATTAAAAAAATTCTACTGAAGACTTGGCTGTATGGGCATAGTTCCTTTTGCCTACCCAGAATGGGTGAAGAAAACAAAAGAAAATCTCTGCTTATATTCTTTTACGGTTGGCGCCATTTTCCAGTTAGTTGAGTTTATTGTGTTTTTATTATTTTATTAAATTGCTTAATTTTTTCGCAACTGTATTAAAATAGTTGTTCAGTACACGTGCGGAACCGTCATTGCGAAGAGTTCCGACTGTCAACCCTCACCTTCGGCTGCGCCTCGGCTCGGGTAGATATTTGTCGGGACTCTTTGCAATGACAGGCTTTCCGCACTCGTAATGACATATACTATTCTTGAACGTGTGGGTGGGACGATGTATTCCTTCGCGGAGTAAGTGATGAATATGCCCCGCCGGGATTCGAACAGAGGACCATTTGCTCAATAAGCTGGTTCCTTATCCAGGGCTATCAGTGCTGCCGCTCCTGATGTCTGTAAACATCAGTTGTAACAAAAAATAACACCAGCATCAATGTCCATCCGCGTTTTTTGTTATGCAACGTCGGGAGGCATACGGCCCACCTGATGTAAAGCGGTTACCGTAGCCTATTAACGCTTGCAATATATTAAGCATCACTCACGCGATGCCTCCTCTGCTGCTTACACAGCAACTCCTTAATTTACTGGTGACTTTACTCACACGCAGGAACACAACAACCCTGGAAGTTGTTATTTGGCTGCGGTTTTCTGCCAGGTGGAAATACTTCCCCGGGCGGGCTGCTTCGATGCGCCCTACCTCTCTTAAAACATCCAGAACCGAGACGAACAGACATGTACATGCACACAAATGTTTGTCCTGTGTGGGAATCGAACCCACGAGCGTTGATGTCAAAGTCGCTACTGAGTCACCGAGCTCGACTACATCAATCCCCCCCCTCCAAACACACTGCCTCGGTACCTAATGTAATTACGCACAGTTCATATGTTTATTCAAACAACGGACACACATACAGAGTTTATTTCACATTTATATTATAAATAAATAAATAAATATTGTCGGACAAATTACACAGCGCCATCTAGCCCCAAAGTAAGCGAAGCTTGTGTTATGGGTACTAGACAACTGATAAACATACGTAAATACTATTTTTTTTTGTAAATACATACTTATTATACATAGAAAACACCCAGACCAAGACAAACAGACATGTTTATGCACACAAATGTTTGTACTGTGTGGGAATCGAACCCACGAGCGTTGGTGTCAAAGTAGCGTAACAGCGCCTTTCACCACTGCGCCACCGAGCTCGTCAATATATATTGTATTGGAAACTTCTTCAGTGAGTCACGTAGGAACACTATCTACAGTGCAGTACACCCGACACAAGGTGGCGTTAATGACGAAGATCGACCTCGTCAGTCGTCCTTCATGCAGCCTTCAACCTTCACGGGATATCCACGTAGGACTTTATCAGCAGAACAGTACCAAAAAGTACAGCACCACGCAAAATTAACCTTGGATTCCTTATATTTTCTATCTATCTATCTATAACTTCACGCCAAATCCCTTGCGGGGTAGGCAGAGAGAACCGAGCGCCACGTGACTCGATCCTTACATACCTCACTGAAGAACACGACCTATTTGGTCATGGTAGGTAAGTCTTGGCCATATAGTTTCATTACAATATAATGTAGATATCTAAATAATTAAGTATGTATTCTGCAGGTTATTGACGTTAATGTATGTAAAACCATTTGTTATGTAAGAGTGACTCCTTCTGACAGGTGTTTCACACTTCAAAGGAGGAGCCCACCCTCCACACTCTAATATGTAAATTATGAAAGAAATAAAACATTTATATTTTCATTTCACTTTCATATTACTTTCAATTCACTTTCATATCACTTTCAATTCACTTGCATATCACTTTCATATTACTTTCATTTCACTTTCAATTCACTTTCATATCACTTTCATTTCACTTTCATATCACTTTTCATATCACTTTCATATTACTTTCATTTCACTTTCATATCACTTTCATTTCACTTTCATATCACTTTCATTTCACTTGCATATCACTTTCATATCACTTTCATATCACTTTCATTTTACTTTCATATCACTTTCATTTTACTTTCATTTCACTTTCATTTCACTTTCATATCAGTTTCATTTCACTTTCATATCACTTTCATTTTACTTTCATGTCACTTTCATTTCACTTTCATATCCACATTCATTTTATTTTCACCACGTGTCCCTACACTGTGAATGAGGAGAGATATATTGTAGATGGTACCTGGTGAGGCCTGCACGTTGTTGATGGCCGGCTTGCGCGCCGGCAGCTTGCTCTGACTGATCATGGGAGCTCCGCCTACAAACAAACAGACACACAAGTTTATATTAACGGCCTGTGCCTACCACCAACTTTATTGTGTCTTTTTTATGCAACTTTTTTATGAGAGGGGGGGCGCATCAAAGCATCCCGTCTGGGGAAGTACCTCCACCTCATAGAAAACCGCAGCCAAATAACAACTCCCTAGAGGGTTGTTGTGCTCCTGCGTGTGAGTGAGGTCACCAGTAAGCTCCCAAGGAGTTGCTGTGTTAGCAGCAGAGGAGGCTTCGCGCGAGTGATACTTAATATATTGCAAGCGTTAACAGGCTACGGTATCCGCTTTACATCAGGTGAGCCGTATGCTTGTATGCTTGTCGACGTAGTATAAAAAAAAACTTCGGGTGACATCTACAGCGAAATAACTCACAGGAGGGTTGTTGTGTTTGAATGAGGTCACCATTTAGCGCCTAACGAGTTGCTGTGTTAGCCGCAGAGGTGGCATCGCGCGAGTGATACTTGCGGCCCGGCTCCGGCACGTGTTGCTGTGGGAGGGATCTCTGTAGAAGACGTACACTCACCTATGGAGGCCCGCAGCTCGCACTGCGGGCCGGCGGTGCCCGCGCGGCAGCGGCACGTGTAGTCTGAAGAGGAGCCCTCCTCTCGGACACAGCGGCCGCCGCGCGCGCACGGGTTGGGCACGCACGGGTCCTGACAAACATCGTTCAATATTGTACAAACATCATCCAGGTGCGAGTCATCCTAAGAGCACTATGTATGTAATGAGAAGCTGAGTTGCAACGCTGCGCGTGTCACTAATCGAACGAAGGTTAAGCAACGGCGATCGCAGCCTGTCTGTGGATGCATTTATTTATCTTGAGCTTCTTCATGTTTCAAAGATAAAGTAAAGACGTCGGCTGTTGTCGATTGATAGCAGTCAGGAGTGTAACTGTTTATCCGTTACAACAAGAAATCCAAATTCTTAAAATGAAGGTGTTCTAATGCTAACGTGATCGAATCTAAACTCATTAAATCTAGCTTTGATTTTATCCTATTTTTACCTATTTTAACCTAACCCAACCAACATATAAAACACATAAAGCGAAACTTCTCTTTATGTGGTTTAAATATTGTAATACAGGCTACAGGCTGCAAGCTTCAGGAAGCATAATGACTAGACCGAAAAGCACAGAATACAATACAATAGAATACTTAAGTGTTATGTGCTTCTCCTTATGTGGTTTAAATATTGTGGTTTATAAACTTAAGTATTCCGTGCTTCTCTTTATGTGGCGCGCAGTAATACAGGCTCGAGCATAACGAGCCGGCCTAGAAACACAGAATACTTAAGTGTTGTGTGCTTCTCTTTATGTAGCACGAAGTACTGCAGGCTCCAGGAAGCATAACAAATTGGCCGAAAAGCACAGAATACTTAAGTGTTATGTGCTTCTCTTTATGTGGTTTAAATATTGTTATTTATACACTAAAGTATTCTGTGCTCCTTTTTATGTGGCGCGCAGTAATACAGTTTCGAGCATAACGAGCCGGCCGAGAAACACAGAACACGTAAGTGTTATGTGCTTCTCTTTATGTGGTTTAAATATTGTTATTTATACACTAAAGTATTCTGTGCTCCTTTTTATGTGGCGCGCAGTAATACAGTTTCGAGCATAACGAGCCGGCCGAGAAACACAGAACACGTAAGTGTTATGTGCTTCTCTTTATGTGGTTTAAATATTGTTATTTATACACTAAAGTATTCTGTGCTCCTTTTTATGTGGCGCGCAGTAATACAGTTTCGAGCATAACGAGCCGGCCGAGAAACACAGAACACGTAAGTGTTATGTGCTTCTCTTTATGTGGTTTAAATATTGTTATTTATACACTAAAGTATTCTGTGCTCCTTTTTATGTGGCGCGCAGTAATACAGTTTCGAGCATAACGAGCCGGCCGAGAAACACAGAACACGTAAGTGTTATGTGCTTCTCTTTATGTGGTTTAAATATTGTTATTTATACACTAAAGTATTCTGTGCTCCTTTTTATGTGGCGCGCAGTAATACAGTTTCGAGCATAACGAGCCGGCCGAGAAACACAGAACACGTAAGTGTTGTGTGCTTCTCTTTATGCAGCACGAAGTACTGCAGGCTCCAGGAAGCATAACAAATTGGCCGAAAAGCACAGAACACTTAAGTGTTATGTGCTTCTCTTTATGTGATTTAAATATTGTGGTTTATACACTAAATTATTCTGTACTTCTTTTTATGTGGCGCGCAGTAATACGGACTCGAGCATAACGAGCCGGCCGAGAAGCACAGAATACTTAAGGTTGTGTGCTTCTCTTTACGTGGTTTATATATTGTGGTTGTGGTTTATACACTTAAGTGTTCTATGCTTCTCGTTATGCTTTTTCTATTTTTGGGAAAGTTTTATGGTTTCCTATTACCTATATATTATATTTTCTATTCACTACATTATAGCTGTTGGTTTTTCTTAAATAAAATAAACAAGTAAAAGAATACATCGTGCAGGACAGTGTAGGTATGTGGGTGTGCCACCTGGCTGTGCTTGGCGTCCTCCTGCACGGCGGAGACCCGCGCGGTGGAGGGCGGGTCCTCCTCCCCGCAGCCGGCCGCCGTGCGCTGCACGCGCACCGCGTTCGCGAAGTCCACTCGCTTGTGGTTGATCCACGCTTCTTTCAGACAACCTGGACAAGGTGAACGGTGTTTTGTAAAATAATTACTACTATTGACATCAATAGTTTAAACCGTAAACGTTTAGTTAAAAGCAGTGGCGGCTGTACCTTAAGTGCGCTCGTGCGCTGAACCACCAATTCAAAAGAATTAAAAATTACAAAATATTACTTCATCTTTAAATTACCATATTAATATTTATTTTTGAAACATACAAAAACATAATATAACAAATAAAATTTAAAAGACAAAACAATTTAAGCGCTTTGCTAAACTATTAAGACTTATTTTCCCTTTACAATAAAATTCTCGTGCGCTTCGGCGAGTGCACGAGGACTGCTAATAGAACTTGTATGAGTTACGAGCTAATGTGCCTGACGCGTGAAACAAAAGATAGTTCATAGAAATGTACCGAGGAATGAGTCATCAGTATAGTTTCGCTGTATCTGTGAAGCGTTAATTATTGTTTGTTTATATTAAGTAATTGTTTTTTTTTTTTTTACATCTTTTATGTAAATTGTTGATTTGTTGCAATTTCTAATTTCAATTAATACTTGGTGAGCAAGTAAAGTGCACCACCAGTTCGATAACCCACCAGCCGCCACTGGTTAAAAGGTAGGTATGCTGTTATTATTTTAAAGCCGTGATGGCTCAGTGGATAAAAAGCCAGCCTACGAACCGGTGGTCTATTTAAATTGTATTTTCGTATTTATGTACATATTTGTAATCATCACTCGCTCGGCGGTGAAGGAAAACATCGGGAGGAAACACGCACGTCCAAGAAATTATATTTCGAAAGACGGTGACCTAAGAAAGGTCTGGTTTTCGCTCTGTGTTGTGGTCTTATGCAATTTCATCAAATTTTTAGGAAACTAGATAACGCCAAGCAGAAGAGAAAGCTGTTATTCTTTCAGACAAGTACTTTATCATCAGATCCTATCCTATGATAAATTTATTTCAAACTTGTTTTATTTAAAGGCTGTGTATGAGATGTTATGCATTATTGTAACAATATGAAAGAGTAATGTAAGAAAGAGAGTTGGTCTGAAAGAGAGAGTCGGTGTTAAGATCCAGCTTGGACCTTGTGATTCTTCGACCTTTCAGAGACGAGCTGTGAGATTTGTGGACAATCCTACGCTTACACGCGGTATTGAACTTTAAAGTTTATGGAGAGATTTTGCCTCCCTTTGTGTGTTCTACCGATTGTACAACGGGTTGTTAAAGAATTGTTCGACATGATGCCGACAGCTACATTTTATAATCGCACCGCTCGCCGACGGCAGGGAATTCACCCTCACTGGACCCGCAGTGGTCGCGTACTGTGCAGTTCCAGAGAAGTTTTCTTCCCAGAACTCTCAAGTTGTGGAATGAGCTCCCAGCCGAGGCTTTTCCAAGCGACTACAGCATGGAGTTCTTCAAGAAATGCGTGAAGAGGTTTTTAGAGGGTCGGCAACGCATGAGTAACACCCCTGGTGTTGCAAATGTCTATAGGCTACGGTGACTGTTTACCATCAGGCACGCCGTATGCTTGATTGCCACCTTAGTGGTGTTAATATTAGGTTGAGAACACTATAAAAATTAAATTAGGGGACGCTGTTACCTTTGAAGCTGGTGATGTTCCTCAGGTGCCACTTGGAGAAGGCGTCCTTGGCGACGTCCTCGGGGACTCCGCCCAGGTACATGGGCCGCTCCAGGCGGAGGTACTCCTTGGAGCCTGCAATACCGTATTTAATAATTTAGTAAGCGTTTGACAATCATCTTTTAATGACAATGTTTTCTTTTACAACGTCTGGAGGCCAACGATCTACCTGATGTAAAGCGGTTACCGTAGCTTACGATCGCTTGCAATATATTAAGTATCACTCATTCGATGCCACCTCTGCTGCTAACACAGCAACTCCTTAGGAGGTTACTGGAGATCTCACTCACACGCAGGATCACAACAACCCTTTAGAGAAATGTTATTTGGCTGCGGTTTTTTGTGTTTCTGTGAACTGCTTCCCCAGTTGTTTTGATGCGCCCTACCTCTCTTGAGCAGTCAGAACCCGTTATATACGTTTTCCCATACATTTCGCGGTCGTATACGACCACCCGGGTTTCGAAGGGTTAATATTTCATCATTTATTTTACAATGTCCTTTCCTATTACAGAAAGCAGTCATTGTACAGATTCCTTTCAGGGAATAAAAGGAATAGGTTGACAATCACAGGGGATAAAACATGTACAAAAGGACTCACCTCCGTAAACTGTGTTGTGACATAAAATGTAACAAACAGACGAACAAAACAAAGCTACAACTACGTAATAGCTCAGAAAGCGATTTCAAATGATTTATTGCCTTCTCGAGAGCTTACTTATTTACTTATTTATTTGAGCTTACTTATTTATTTATATAATTTGGAAAACTGGTAGAAATGTTGCAATATTTAGTAGAATTATTCGTTGGAGGTTTGTTATTGTTTATATTGCTGACGCTAGCTGAGGTAATAATCGTATCTATCCATAACTTTACGCCAAATTTGTCTTGCGGGGTAGGCAGAGAGAAACGACGTTCGTTTCTCTTCACTCGCTTCGTTAACATTCATAGCTCTTCTAATGGAAGCTTGCCGGTTTCTAAGGCTCCTGACCTTCTGATAAAACACGATCAACATGGTAGATAAGTATTGGCATTCCTCGACTCCTATATCTTTTTATCTTCGCTTTGTACATATGCTTCGCAATTCTTTTTCCTGCATTATTACTACATATCCGAACCAACGGAGCATGCCTCTGCTTATTTTGACACCGCCACTCTCATTGAGACTAACTTTGTTTCTTATTACGAATACAGTCTACGTTCGCATTTCGACCGCGTTTATTCTACTTTCATGCTCTCTCTGTCATATCCAGTTCTCGCTTCCATAAGTTAGCTTTGGGACAAGCACAACGTTGTGTATAGCGGGCTGTGCTTTCTAGTTCAAGCTTTTACTGCCAAGAAGTTTTCCCAACGCTCCATTCACACTATTCCCAGCACTCACTCGCCTTTCCACATCTGCGGCGTACCTTCCATCCCTGCTGAAAGCGCATCCAAGATATACAAACTCATCCACTTGTTCCAACACTTCATCGTCAACCGTAATCTTTTTATTTTTTTATACTACGTCGGGAGGTATGCAAGCATACGGCCCACCTGATGTAAAGCGGGTACCGTAGCCTATTAACGCTAGCAATATATTAAGTATCACTCGCACGATGTCTCCTCTGCTGCTTACACAGCAAATCCTTGGGAGCTTACTGGTGACCTCACTCACACGCAGGAACACAACAACCCTCTAGGGAGTTGTTATTTGGCTGCGGTTTTTTGCGAGGTGGAGGTACTTCCCCAGACGGGCTGCTTTGATGCGCCCTACCTCTCTTAAAACATCCAGACCAAGACAAACAGACATGTTCATGCACACAAAAGTTTGCCGTGTGTGGGAATCGAACCCACGAGCGTTGGTGTCAAAGTCGCGTCATTCACGACTGAGCCACCGAGCTCGTCAAAATCCTTACATTGGTTCTGGTTTCATCTCTTTCAAAAACCATTATCTTTGTAACGTAAAGTAATAATACTAATAATTCAATACCTTTCTAAATTTTAGAGTGACAAGATACTTCTATTCTTGATAAGGAATATACGCAGGATGTAGAAAGTGTACGACCTATGGATCTGGATGTCTTCGATAGTGTACTGGGATATCAGCAATAAAACTCTTCGATCTTTTCCACAGCGGTTTATAGGAACGATTCAAGGAACCCTAAATAAAATTGAACAACCGGAGCCCTATAAGGCACAACCAAATAACCTTAAGAGAGGGCATAAAGCTATATGGCGCCCTCATTTTGTTTTTATTAATAACGCTGAATTTAAGATCAATTCCAAAAAACGCGCAATACAGGCACTGAAGAACCATATTTATGTTTTTTTGAAACATATCTTGTATTTATTATCTATGTACAAGTTACCAAAATTTTAATTGTTGCTTATTGTGGCCACTTATAGCAATAATCAAAATTATGGCTAATTCTACATAAATAATAAAAACAGAATATGTCTCAAAAAACATAAATATGGATCTACAGTGCCTGTATTAAGCGTTTTTTGGAATTGATCTTAAATTCACTATTAAATTTTGTTTTGAATACAAACAAAATGAGGGTGCTACTTACCTTTGTGCGCCCTCTTAACAACGCGAATCCACTTATGACCAACAGTGTACAACGCCATCTAGTGGTGAAGTTCAAAAACTAGTTTACATAAAGTAAAATGAACGTATACCTTCGTTGATGATGGACCTGGCGGGCCCGTCGTCGACTCGCAGGGTGAAGTTCTTCTTAACGGCGATCAGCTCGGCCTTATGGTAGTTACCATCGGACACCATCTCGAAGCTGGAACACAACACTTTTTTTTTATACAACGTCTGGAGGCATACAAGCATACGGCCCGCTGTGAAGCTATGAACGCTTGCGATGCCACCTTATCAGACGTTACGACACAGCTACCCCTTAGGAGCTTACTGGTTGCCTCACTCACTCGCAGGGACACAATGCAGAGAGTTCTTTGGTTGCGGTTTTCTGTGATATAGAGGTACTTCCCCAGACGGGCTGCTTTGATGTGGCTTACCTCTCTTAACCACCCAGATCAAGATAAACAGTCATGTTCGTGCACACAAATGTTTGTCCTGTGTCAGAATCAAACTCACTAGCGTCAGTGTCAAAGTAGCATTATTAACCACTCCGCCATCGAGTACGTCAAAAATATGGATGATGTGTATCAATTAACAATTATTTGGATAAGCATTTTTAGCTATAATCTTATAGCTAAAAATATTATTAAAAAGAAGTTGATAATGTAGAATTTCCTGAAAGTATTCTAGATCTGATATTCAGTTGCTGTTTTTAGGATTCCGTACCCAAAGGGTAAAACGGACCCTATTACTGAGACTCCGCTGTCCGTCCGTACGTCTGTCACCAGGCTGTATCTCATGAATCGTGATAGTTAGTTGAAATTTTCACAGATGCTGTATTTCTGTTGCCGCCATAACAACAAATACTAAAAAATAGAATAAATAAATATTTAAGGGGGGTTTCCATACAACAAACGTAATTTTTTTGCCTTATAGATAATGGAACCCTTCGTGCGCGAGTCCGACTCGCTTGGCCGGTTTTTTTTTTAATATTTCAAAAGCAACAAAAATATTTTTCGTTTTTTAAAGCGTGCAGTAGTTAATTGTATACCTGTACATAGTAGAAGTGGGGTAGTTGCCGACGTCGTAGCTGATTCGAATCCTTCCGTTGAACAGTTCCACAGCTAAATGTTCGTTTTCGCCGAAGTACATCAACACACCGTGATGCTGACTTGTGCTAAATACTGTAATTAAAAACATATTATTTCGTTTTTTTTCTACAATTGGCAAAGGAAGTTTTTATAAAGGATTGTCCTGCCTGCATCGCGTAAAATGTCATTTACCTAATGTGACATTATGATGCATAGCTTATAGCGTACATTATAATATATATCGAATAGAGTACTGTACCTAATGTGACATTGGACTGCATAGTGTAAAGTGTAGCATTGGACTACAAAGCCTAAAGTGTTTTGTACCTAATGTGCAATTGGACTGAATAGCGTAAAGTGTACAGTACCTAATATAACATTGGGCTGCATAGCGTAAAGTGTACAGTACCTAACATGACATTAGGCTGCATTGCGTAAAGTGTACTGTACCTTACATGACATTGGGCTGCATAGCGTAAAGTGTACAGTACCTAACATGACATTAGGCTGCATAGCGTAAAGTGTACAGTACCTAACATGACATTAGGCTGCATAGCGTAAAATGTACTGTACCTAATGTGACATTGGCCTGTAGAGCGGTGCGTAGAGGCTCCAACTCCACGAGGGAGTCGTTGTGGTTGAAAGTGAGGGACGTGAGGTACTCGCAGAGACGGCCTGCAACAAACAATCAATGCAACATAACTACTCGGAAATCATCAACTTCTTCACAAATGACGCCTAACAATAATTTGTTAAAGTATTACAACAGAATCTCTTCAATTGCAACTCGTCAGGGAGCTTTACGAGACATCTACCTCGTAGTTAAAATGATTTCTATTAGTGAACGATGGGCTCAAGAAATAAGTACGAAGTAAGTACCAGCGATGTATAAAAACAGATATCTAGAAATCTGTTGGCAACTCAGCCAACGTAGACGAAAATTGTTATTTTTTTGTACAAGTGGCAACATTGTCTTCTCGTTCCCGTTCCGCCACGACTAACAACTGTGTCTTGTACGTACGCAATAAAAGTAATAAAAAATATGATTAACGGTGTAAAACAGTGTTTATGTCGTCTCCAACAGCGCCTAACAATACAGTCCACTTTCAATCTTGACCAATCAAGATCCCAACAAAGTCTACGAAAAAGTATTAAGTACCTAAATTTAAAAAAAAAACATATAATGTAAGAGCGGCGGACTCAACTCTTTAAAAAAATTATCTAAATTGTTTTTTTTTTACTACCCTCAATATATAATGTACTACGACTGCATTGCATTTATGACTGCATTGGAGTAGCAGCTCATATTCTTTTAAATGTGATTTAACCCGCTGTAAAAGTGTATATTACTTATAGACGTTCACAAGAGAGTATAAATCGATAACGTAGATAAAGTGAGTTACTATCCTACAATTTTATTGTCTAAATACTTTTTATAAATTGTTTAATGACATTACCTGAGTATCCCGGTGCGCACTTGCAGAGGTAGTCGTTGGGGACGAGCGCTGACCGCTCCATCATAATGTCGTCCTGGCGATCAGATACTGAACATTTATTATTCGCGTGTGTAAGTTCCATTCGTTCAACCAGCCGTGCGTCGACGGTACGTTTGTGAATCACCGCCGAGCCAGCACAAATGGAGACCACACCAACAGAGATGTGCCACTTACTGAGATTTATGATATTTCAGAAGACGTACGATATTTCTGACAATGACATGAAGAGCACAGAAATGTCAAATAGTTTAATATTAGTACTGCGTCAACCGATCAATAGTCACTTAACCGGAACGTGGCTTTCTCAACCCCGACATTGGCAAAGTCATCGTTAAATTAACAACGATGGAGCCTCATTATTTTAATAAATAGAATAGTAAATAGTAACTGTTTATTTTTCTTAAAATTAGCTTTTGCTTACGTTTTATCGAAGGACCTAAATCGCAATTATAAAATCTATGCTTTTTTTCCAGATCCACTAAGACTTTAGTTGTAAAAAATAAGAAATAGACGGTCTGGCAAGGTTGTGTATAAATAAATAATATCTGTAATTTAGTCAGTATACAATAAAGGAATAGCTAAGATATACGCTAAGATAGACAACTATCTATGAATTTCAACTAAGATCAAAGCACACCAAACTGCTTTGAAAATGACAAGTCCACGGAGCAATGCAGATTAATGAGATCTACATACTGTCAAGTTACTCGATTTGTCCAAATCGTTTCACCTGGAATAACGTAGTGTACTATTTCCAAAACTGGAATATAATGGAATAAGAGGGCTAGCTAGAAATATTATCTAAAAACGAGGCTGCAATGTGTAAAAATAATTCAATTAGATCCTAAGTTCTCTCCATTGTTAGTGCATGAAGCACGGAAACTAATTTACTAGTTAATGGAGTTCCTCAAGGAAGTATACTAGGGCCTCTTTTACTTCTAGTACACATAAGTGACCTACCTGACATAACAAACAGTAAAAGCCCAAGCGGATATAGTCTCGTACCTGTACGGCGAGTGCAGGTAGGTAGCAGACGCCGTGGACGCACTCGTGGTGCGCGCACGGGGAGGTGCCGAGCGCGGCGTGCGGCGCCGCCTCGCAGTACCGGCCCGCGTACCCCGCCGCGCACGCGCACTTGTACTCGTCCAGCCCGTCCACGCACGTCGCGCCATTCTGACCAAAAAACAAACAAACAATTGGTCTCCAAATTACCTCTTGGAGAGATTCAAGTTCCGTGTACGGAATGATCGTTAACGTCCTAGCAAAAATCTGATATTGGATATTCCATTATACAATGGTCATTCCTATGCGAAATCTTTTACTGTGCAGGCGGCACGTCTTTGGAATTCACTTCCAGGTGATGTGAAATTGGCCAAGTCTGTCCAATCTTTTAAGTCAAAATCGTTTAAGCTCTGGTTTGATGCATCTGATGAAGATGGATATTTTAGTATTTGTATGTATGATATTTATATATATATATTTTTTAATTATTATAACTTCACGCCAAATCCCTTACGGGGTAGGCAGAGAGAACCGAGCGCCACACGACTCGATCCTTACATACCTCACTCGCTTCCTTAACATTCATTGCTCTTTTCATGCACGCTCGCCGGTTTCTAGGGCTCCTGATATCACCTTCTGATAGCACACGACCAATTTGATCATGGTAGGTAAGTCGTGGCCTTCCTCGGCTCCTACATCCTTCCACTTTTGCATTGTATATCTGCTTCGTCATTCTTTCATCCTGCATTCTTTCTACATGTCCGAACCAACGGAGCATGCCTCTTCTTATTTTAACACCGACGCTCTCTTTCAGACCAACTCTGCTTCTAACCTCATCATTGCGAATACGGTCTACAAGCGTTACTCTTTATATATGTTTGCGTTTATCTATATGTATAACAGATATTGTTTTCTTTGTTTATTAATATAGTGTGATTGACTTTGTGCTCATACCTACTTCATTAAATTGACATTTCCTATCAGGTATTCTATGGTTGACTGGAAGAGATCCCGGATGGGATAAGTCCGCCATTGTACAAACAATAATTTTTATCTGTTTTTTTTTCCTTGTAGTACAATAAAGATTATACATACATACAATTGGATTCGTTAGTTACTGTCGGGCATCGAAAGATGATATATATAATTAATAGATTCGGGCATTATTTTGTGGTAGTCAAATTTACAGCAATGCATGCCAACCTGTTTTCCAAAGCAGATTAAATTGTAATGTAAAGACATTTTACGAGGTGAAGATCAGACAGAGGTGAACGAGTCCCCAGTACCTGACACATGTGATTGGCGCAATCGTCCGCGTTGACCGTGCAGTTCTGGCCGGAGTAGCCGCGCGGGCAGCTGCACGTGTAGTGACTCTCGTGGTCCGTGCACTGCGCGCCGTTCGCGCACGGGTTGAACTCCGACGTGCAGAAAGGGATTTTCTTCTCGCAGTATTCCCCTGGAAATTATATCGATATTTATTTGCGACTGTTTTTAATTTTCTGAGTTAAGGATCGAAGGTGACGCCGATTCAGATCGGATTGTTTGGTTCTGCGGATCTAACAATTCCGTAGAGGGTTGTGTTCCTGCGTGTGAGTGAGGTCACCGGCAAGCTCCTCAGGAATTGCTGTGATAGCAGCAGAGGAGGCATCATTTCATATTTAATGTATTACAAGTGTTCACAGGCTACGGTAACCGCTTTACATCAGATGGGCCGTATGCTTGTATACCTTCCGACATTGTATAAAAAAAAGAAACAAATCTGACTTCGGTTTAGTTTAGTTTAGTTTAGGTTTAGCAATGCACATTTTACTGATTTAAATTTCTCTCAGTGTGCATAAAAAGTGCTAGAACATTCTCGATTTTCCCAGAAGGTCTATTACGCTGTTTCCGAACGCGACGACATCTAACCGTCTTTGTCACGGAGAAGCATTTTTCTTGAGACGTCGAGACGATGACAAATTTTTTGTCTTATATTTTTTGCTATTAAGAAAAAATGATCGAGGCGGTCGCCCTCATTGTTAACTCCACGGCCACTGGTGAGGGTGTACTCACCCATAAACCCTGGCGCACACTTGCACGAGTACCCCTCGAGGCGGTCGAGGCAGGTGGCGTTGTTCTGACAGCGGTGGCCGAGGCAGTCGTCGATGTTCACTTCGCAGCGGACGCCCGTGTACCCCGGCTGGCAGGAACAGCTGTCAACAGGTCAACGAGATCGGTTGAACAAAAAGAAAAGCTTTCAAATCACATTAATACGAATTTATAGTTAACCAATTGAGAATGCGCAAGCTTGCATTGCCAGAGGAACACCTGGCTCGTCAATTATATAACATTTTTTTTTTAATTGTCGGTCATTTTGAACATGTCCTTGAGATAGGAACGGTGTTCCTGAACATTTCTATTCTACTTTTTTATGCTGAATCCCAATCTGAAGTCAAAATTCGAATATTCGAAAAAAAGCGACAGACAAACACACAGACAAACGCACAGACAAACACACAGACAAACGTACAGACAAACATATAGATTTCATGTAGGAACGGTGTTCCTGAAAATTGATAACTTTTGACCGACGCAACTGTTTTAAAACTAAATATGTAGGCTCCAGCTAGAGGATCGAAAAAAAAACTATTTAAGACTAATTTAATAAAAAATTGAATGGATTTCTAATTATTAATGTATAGAGATGTACAAGCGGTGGTGGGCGGAGGTGGGAGTCCCAAGTGGCCCAACCACATCCGGTATGGTGACAATGGTGATTCGGCGATCTTCCATTGGTGATTTTAATAAATAAATGTAAACATACCTACATAGATTATTTTACAAGATCACACTGCGGTAAATCGTGGGCAGATTTCACCCGATGATATTGTTATATATCAAATAGGTATAAGATAAGAAGATTGGTAGACTTATACATTAACCTGTAAGACGCCACGCTTTATAAGATGGGCTGTTTACAATTGGGTTACGTATTAATTGCTGTATCGAGCGATCCACAAAAATAACGTTTTAAAAAGTATTTGTATCAAAGAACTTAATTTTACAATTCTTTTTGACACTGACTATGTAGTTGGCTCCATTGGACCTTACTACGTCACCAGAAGGGAGAGGGAGGCGTGAGGCGCCACAGATAAAAAGCGTCTTCCTGAGGGCCCCCGAGAAGGGCCGAACCTCGGCTTAGGGCGTCGCGGAGCTGAACAATCGAAGACGTGGGCGGCCTGAAGGGCCTATGAGAGGTGCCCCAAGCCACTACGTACCTAGTGTATCGCCGTCCTGGTCGTGCGTACGACGTGTACCTCGACGGTTGGAACCCCTTGTAATATTTGGGGCTTGTTGGTTGGTTTAGGACTTGAGGGATTCTCTTAAGGTCCTAATCTAAGGGTAAAGGTGTAATGTAAAGATCACCTGCTTGGGTAACGCTAATTTCCATGAGGTGAGGAGTTGCAGTCTTTGTGATACAAACGTACGTACATAGGGTACAGTGAGTGGTTCACATCAGGCGAGCAGTATGCTTGTATGACAACTGAGCGGCTCAGTGAAACAAACTATTATATACGGTAAGCAAAGCTCCTAGAATGTAGGAGCTGTTCAAAAATTAAATGTAAAGTCTGAGGTTAAGAAAATGAAAAGAATACCTTAATACAAAATGCATCCTGCTGTTATATTTCGTTACGGAAGAAATCACAGCCGGTTTCAAATTTAGAACAACGCCATCTAGTAGCAAGTGGCTGTTGACAATATTATTATAATAATAGTTCTTACCTAAGCCACAACCGTGCAGTAATGATAAAATTCGTATTTCTCTAGAATAGTTTTTGGAACTAATCAAACTTATTTTACAATAATAAATATGACGGCTTAAATAGAAATAATACTGTCATTTTTAATAACAAAATCAAATTTTCAAAACAGGAACAGAATTATTAAAATCAATATTGTAATGCATAAAAATTGACAACCTATAATCGTACCTAATCTTCCTATGGTCGACTGGTTTCAACGATATGGCGCTAAAACGCCGCGATATTAATATGTATTATTATCCAATTTAAACGTATTTATGTTCCAAAATTGTGAAGTAAGTATTATTAAAATTAATAAAATAGCACAAATTGCAAAAAAAATTTAGCAGTAGTAAAAAATCAATTTTGCGGTTGGTAATGAAACGTCACAAGAGTCTGTCAAGTCCGTATCGGTTTAAGCGGCGAGGGTAATATGCATCGCAGTCCGCGACCTTCATGTCTCGAACAACGATAAGGAACCACTACCACACCAATCCTAACTCATTCCACCGCCAGGATACAGGCCCCCTTCAACTGAAGTCATCAGCCGAGGCCGATGGCTTCGAGTGCCCTACGAAGGTCGGAGAATCTCGAGATAGACAAACTCACCCATAGACAGGCTGCGGTCGACGGTGCTTAACCTGCGTGTTTAATTAGAAAGACCCGCGCGATGACGCCATCGAGCTCCATCGACGATAAGGAGCATCATTAATAATTTATTCAATTTCATTGGCAGCTTCAATGTACAGTATAAACTCGTAATGTGCACACCGACGTCCTCTCGACACTAGATGGCGTTGTCGTGATTTTGAAACACGCTATCATTTTGTTCACAGTCAACACTTAACTCGCAGGGATGGGATTAAACCTTGCAGCATGGAAAAATTTCAACGTACAACGTTTTTCTACTTTTTGGACGGCTCCGGCAATAGAGCAATCATTGTCGACCGCATATAATCACTACCGCACTATGTAATACCCTAAATATTATAAAGTGCAATGACAGACAAGTACATGGCACGATCTTATCGACGAAGTACATGTCTTGAGCAACGACGAGGAACACCATTAGAGGTTTTCAAAGTCATAACATTAAACTTCTTTGTTTATGGTATCGAAATGTCCGATGAATGAATGATGAATTTATGTTTTTATTAAGTTTTTTGCATGTTTAAGTGGATTTCAGAATGTTTCACAATTGGACACAGTGGCGCTACCATCGGGTCACAGGACTTATTGTTTTTATTTTCGGACAGGGCAACGTCTGTCGGGTCCACTAATGTACAATATATTATTCGTATATCGATTTTAGTTGTCAGATTATAACCTTAAATAAAACTGTATACGCAGTGCTCTTCGACACTAGACGACGCTGTTATAATCCAATGACAATCCCCCAGGGAGTTGTTGTTTGGCTACAATTTTCTGTGGGATGTAGATACTTCCCTAGACAGGACAATTTGACGCGCCCTACCTCTTACAAAATATTATAATATTACGGCGCCGGAGAAAGCCGGAGCCATCCAAAAATTAACGTCTATTTAATTTTAGCGCTGTTTCAGAGTAAATATAAAATACAATCGAAAATGTGTTATATGTCATCACTGAGCAATTAATTGTACGACGTCAGCTCCTAACAGCGCCATCTAGTGTCGAAGGGCGATATATGTTTTTACTGTGTAGCACGGATATGCGATCATTTTCATATATTTGTTTAGTAGATGTTTACTATCAATAAATTCGATTTTCGTGCTGTTAAATGGAGACATTAGTAAAAAAATATAACTTTCGGTGAGACGCCAAGTGAAGTGGATTATAACATCCATCACAGTACGGAGTCATTAAAAATTAATATCTATGTTAGAATGTGTGCAAGTCGCTGAGAGGTCAATGCAACTACTGCAAATGTAACGGAAAACACGAAATGTCTAAGCGTCGTACGTAATACACGATATCACTCAAGCCGACGACTGGCAGAGGACGAGTAGGCAATTTAATTGATCTATTTTCTAAACTAATAAAGATCCCACTTTAAAACTTCGAATGTTATATAAATGTATCCACTTTGAGTGTACTTATATTTTGGAATAGAAAAGTAAATAAACAAATGATTCGAAGGTAGTGAAATTCGGAGCGAAATGTTGACTTCCGGTTTCGTGTATGAAGAAATTGTGTTTCAAATTTGATTTTATAATTAAAAAGAACAATATAATATTCTATTTAAGTAGTATAATAATGTAATAACAGTATATTAATAGTAATAATAGTATTTCATATTTAATATTATAATATATTAGTTTAATGCAGTGCAGTGGTGGTCCCAATGCTTACTAATGGAAGCGAGAACTGAGTGCGGCAGAGAGACAATGAAAGTAGGATAAGCGCAGTCAAAATGCGAGCGTTGCGCAAAATTTGTAGCGTAACGCGTGTAGATCGTACTCGCAATGATGATATTAGAAACAGAGTTTATTTGAAAGATTATGTCAATGTTGAAATTAAAACAGACATGCTGCGTTGGTTCATACATGTAGAAAGAATGCAGGATGAAAGAATCACGAAACAAATATAAAACGCGAAATTAGAAGAATGTAGGGTGAGGAAGCCCAAGACTTACGTACCTTGACCTGATTGATTGCGTTTTATCAGGTGATGTCCCTTAGGAACCGGCGAGCGTGCATGAGAAGAGCAATGAATGTTAAAGAAGCGAGCGAGGTATGTAAGGATCGAGTCACGTGGCGCTCGGTGCTCTCTACCTACCCCGCAAGGGATTTGGCGTTAAGTTATAAATAGTAATTGATTCACAAAAATGAAGTTTTGTTACTCCTTGTTAAGACACCCCTCACCAAACCATTACAGACGCAGGATGATGACCACGTTGTACCTTTCCGATCACTTGGACGGCTTCTTTAGAACTGTATGGGTACACTTTGTCATTTTGCTTGTTGTAGTGATCTTCAATCATGAATTTTTTTTCATTAGGCAGAGTTCTAATAGCAAGCGGTCACCCGATCTTTTATGACCTTCAACAGAGGGAGTGTTGGTATATCTGTCGGTAGCAGGTATGATATACGATCATACGGCTGTTATCAAGCTTTTAAAGGGTCTTGAATATGACCGACGGCTCCACACCCACTGTGTCAAGGCAATCACTGCAATCTTATTATCTTTAACACCCATTCCATATTGTAATTTGGTAATAAACACGAAAAAACATATGTAAAATGGCGAAAATCTAAAGTTGTAGCATAATGAACGCGTTCCAAATTTAAAATAATTAAAGAAAAGATTTTATGTAACAGTATTTACGGCCAGACTAGTTATATAATGCCTTCTCATTCTCTCTCACGTTAAATCATATAGATGTATGTGATTGTCTCTTTCTACTGTAACTTTTTCTTTTCATGGAGTTTCAAGTCACAACGATGCTAAAAAAGTTTTCTCTTGATTTGTGTTGTGGCCACTCAGATGTAAAGTGGCCGCAGTAACCTATTATCGCCTGAAACACAGAATGTATTGCTCGCGAGTTGCCACACCAGCTAACACAGGACTTCTTAGGAGCATACTGATAACCTCACTAACGCGCAGGAACACTACACTCCCCCAGGGAGTTGTTATTTGGCTACAATTTTCCAATTTTCTGTGGGATGTAGATACTTCCCTAGACCTCTTACAAAATATTATAATATTACGGCGCCGGAAAAAGCCGGAGCCATCCAAAAATTAACGACTATTTAATTTTAGCGCTGTTTCAGAATAAATATAAAATACAATCGAAAATGTGTTATATGTCATCACTGAGCAATTAATTGTACGACGTCAGCTCCTAACAGCGCCATCTAGTGTCGAAGGGCGATATATGTTTTTACTGTGTAGCACGGATATGCGATCATTTTCATATATTTGTTTCAGTGGATGTTTTCTATCAATAAATTCGATTTTCGTGCTATTAAATGGCGAAATTAGTAAAAAATTATAACTTTCGGTGAGATACCTATATATATATATAATGCCTTCTATCTCATTCTCTCTCACGTTAAATCAGATGATGGTTGTCTCTTTCTACTGTAAGTTTTTCTTTTCATGGAGTTTCAAGTCACAACGATGCTAAAGAAGTTTTCACTTGATTTGTGTTGTGGCCACTCAGATGTAAAGTGGCCGCAGTAACCTATGATCGCCTGAAACACAGAAAGTATTTCTCGCGAGTTGCCGCACTCGCTAACACAGTAACTTCTTAGGAGCATACTGATAACCTCACTAACACTACAATCCCCCAGGGAGTTGTTATTTGGCTACAATTTTCTGTGGGGTGTAGGTACTTCCCTAGACAGGACGATTTGACGCGCCCTACATCTTAAAACATATTATAATATTACGGCGCCGGAGAAAGCCGGAGCTATTCAAAAAAAATCGGCCAAGTGCGAGTGGGACTCGCACATGAAGGTTTCCGTACCATTATCTATAAAAACGGCAAAATAAATCACGTTTGTTGTATGGGAGCCCCCTTAAATATTTATTTTATTCTATTTTTTAGTATTTGTTGTTATAGCGGCAACAGAAATACACCATCTGTGAAAATTTCAACTGTCTATCTATCACGTTTCATGAGATACAGCCTGGTGACGGACGGACGGACGGACAGCGGAGCCTCAGTAATAGGGTTCCGTTTTACCCTTTGGGTACGGAACCCTAATTAACAAAAAGTTTTATCTTCGAATTCAGTTTCGCAATAAATACTTTTTTTTTTACCTGACTATATAGTTAGCCCCGAGTGGGTCGCCCGGTCACGCGGTCCTTAGATACTTCACTCGCTTCTTTCACATTCATAGCTCTATTCATGCACGCTCGCCGGTTCCTAAGGCTCCTGACATCACTGTCTTGAAGTTCACATTTTTGAAGGTTACACTTGTATCGTGTGTGAACTGCACACATATATTATTTTACTGCCGCTAATATTATTGATCAATTTATACTATTTTATTAGTTTAAATAATACTTATTCTATCACTTTTGGGGTATACATACGTTTAAATAGGATTAATATTTATTAATAACGCTGAATTTAAGACCAATTACAAAAAAACCGCTCAATACAGGCACTTTAGAACCGGTATAGCAAGATTTTCAATTATTGCTTTTTGTGGCCACTTATAGTAATAAACAAAATTGTAACTAATTGTACGTCTATACATATAAATAAAATTGAAGTGTCTGTCTGTGATTTCAAGATAAAGCCTTTATCTTACGCTCATATTATTATATTACGTTACCAAAGCATAAATACACATTTTTAACTTTTGTCTGTCTGTCTGTTTTGTAATCTTCGAAATGGCTGAACCGATTTTGACGAAACTTTCCCTGGTAGGTAGAGGACTGTTCCGAGCAGAATATAGGGTACTTTTTATCCCGCAAATATTTAGGGTTCCTGCATAAAAAATGAAAAACTGTTAAAATAAGGGGGAAATATCTTCCCCTTCGGGGGACTGCAATTTTATTTTTATTATTTTCATAGAATACGTATTTTTTAAATAACTACGCATTTTGTATGTAACTAAAATAAAATAAATATACGTTGCCTCCCGTAAAGGTCAATAGATGGCGCTGTATTTTTAAACAGAAAGGATTTGAGGTCTATAGAGAAATAAAGGCTACTAAAAGCCAAATCTCATGCGTGCGAAGCCGCGGGCTTCAGCTAGTATATAATAAATACACAATATATCACAAAAAAAAAACATAATTAAGTTTCTACAGTGCCAGAGCGTTATTTTTAAATTGGCTTCAAACTCAGCGTTTTAATAAAGACAAAATGAGAGCGACACTTGGCTTTATACGCCTCAATATCGCAGCGCAATTTGTGGCTTAACGCTTGTTGGCCGAATTCCCAATGATGATGTTAAAAAAACAATAACTCTGAAAGAGAGTGACTGGGGTGAAAATAAGAACATGCATGCTCCTTTGGTTCGGACACGTAGAAGGAAGAAGGATATAGGTGCCGAGGAAGACCAAGCCTTACCTACCTTGACCTGATTGATTGCGTTTTATCAGAAGGTGATGCCCCTTAGAAACCGACGAGCGTGCATGAGAAGAGCAATGAATGTTAAAGAAGCGAGTGAGGTGTATAAGGATCAAGGGATTTAACGTGAAAATATAGATAGTAATTTCTTTAATACAATACGCTTTTCATCTATGACAATTCTTCAATAATCCATAAATTGACAAAAACACATCACACAAAAGAAAATGCATGTCCACATTCATACCTACTAGAAGTACAACGGACCGAATATGAACAGACTTCAGAACCTTTTTTTTTCACTGTTTGCTTCATGTGAAATGCCCCATAACTGTCTTCTTGTATGTACGCCACGAGAAAACAGTTGTCTGTACGTACATTGACTAGGTAAGAACTATTATTTATTATAATATCATCAACAGCCACTTGCTACTAGATGGCGTTGTTCTAAATTTGTAACCGGCTGTGATTTCTTCCGTCACGAAATATAACAGCAGGTTGCATTTTGTATTTAGGTATTCTTTTCATTTTCTTAACCTCAGACTTTACATTTAATTTTTGAACAGCTCCTACATTCTAGGAGCTTTGCTTACCGTATATAATAGTTTGTTTCACTGAGCCGCTCAGTTGTCATACAAGCATACTGCTCGCCTGATGTGAACCACTCACTGTACCCTATGTACGTACGTTTGTATCACAAAGACAGCAACTCCTCACCACATGGAAATTAGCGTTACCCAAGCAGGTGATCTTTACATTATACCTTTACTCTTAGATTAGACCGATTATACTGAATGGGTAGCGTCATACAAACATACGGATATCTCTCTCTAATATATAGTTTCGATTTTATTTCACGGGTAATTCTTTTCGCTTGGGCGTTACCAGTCGCGTTTCTTTGCCTACCGTGAAATTATTTTTTTACTACCGCCATTATTTTTTTCAATTTATACTACTTTATTAATTTCGATAATACTTACTCCACATCAATTTTGGAACATAAATACGTTTAAATACGATAATAATACATATTAATGTCGCAGCGTTTTAGAGTGATATCGTTGAAAATAGTCGGCCAAAGGAAGGCAAGGTACGACGCTCACTGCGACAAACATTTTCTTTTTATGTGCAACATCTATTGGCGCGTCGTGGCAGCAAAACCCAATCGTTTGCCGTGACAGAAGTTGGCATGACGGAAGTCTCCCATGCCGTCGTCATGCGTCAAAGGAGACTGATAAAATTTGGGAGCATTGTTTTGTAATTGATATTAAATCCAGCGATGCTAATGAAAACAAAATGAGGGCGCTGCTTACCTTTATACGCCGTCTTACTGCGCCCTACATCTCTTAATAATTATTGTAATATTACGGCCCCGGAGACTGCCGGAGCCATCCAAAAATTAATAACATAAATCGTGCTTACGTTATACGAGATGTAAGTATGCACAAAATATTTTTTTTTTTTTTTTTTTTTGACCTGACTATGTAGTTAGCCCCGGTTGGGCTGTCACTACGTCACCGGACTTGCACAAAATACAATCGCCGGTGTGTTTATGTGACGTAACTGAGCAATTAATAGTGCGATACCAATTTCATAACAACGCCATCTAGCGTCGAGGGGTGATGTATACATGTTTTTATTATTACGCAGTATCAACATACGATAAAGTGATATTTCTTTTAGTGAGTATACGTTTACATTCTACAAAAAACAATTTCGTGCTATTAAATGTGGATATTAGTAAAATATATAAATTTCGGTAAAATACTAGGCGAAATGGATTACACTGAATGGTTAGCGTCATACTTCTATCTCTAATATATGGTTTCGATTTTATTTCACAAGTAATTCTTTTCGCATCTAAGAGATGGCGCTACCAAGTTTAAATAATACTTATTCTATCACTTTTGGGGTATACATACGTTTAAATAGGATAATATTTATTAACAACGCTGAATTTAAGACCAATTAAAAAAAACGCCTAATACACGCACTTTAGAACCGCTATAGCAAGAATTTTAATTATTGCTATTTGTGGTTGTAAATATTATACACTCGAGAGCTCGATGTCGTCGTTCCGCGTGTCGTTCTAATCGAACACGCAGGTTAAGCAACGTCGACCGCAGCCTGTCTATGGATGGATTAATCTATCTCGAGTTTCTCCGTACTTCGGAGGACACGGTAAGCCAAAGCTAAGTCAGTAGCAAATCGTTAAGCTAAGTCAGTAGCCCTCGGGCGGTTTGAAAACACTGGCCTCCGCCAATACGCATTTGAGCAGCGCGGTGGAGTATGCCCTAAACCCCTTCGGTCAAAGGGAGACCCGTATTCCGGCAGTGGGATGAGTGAGGGTTGATGTGGAATAAATACACAATATGTCTCAAAACAACATAATTAAGGTTCTACAGTGCCAGAGCGTTATTTTTAAATTGGTCTTAAACTCAGTGTTGTTAATAAAGACAAAATGAGGGCGTCACTTAGCTTTATACGCCTTCTTAATATCGCAGCGCGACTAGACCAGAGGAGGGCTAGGCACTCCAATTTATTTATATTCCAAACTAATGAAGATCGCATTTTGTAACCTCAAATGTTTTATAAATGTACTTCAAGTGTATATTTTGCAATAAAAAGTAAATAAAAAAAATGCTGTAAAGTTAGTCAAATTCGGATCGAAATTTCATAAAATATTCAAGGCATAGATTTTTTTGAGCCTCATTTTTTTTCATGAGAACGATGTGAACAGCATGGAAGGTTAATTAGAGGAGGGGGATGAGGTATTTTTCAATTCTGTAGACGGGATCGTAATAAGCGACCCTGAAAACCCCCGAATCCACCGTTTCATCCAATTCTGACGGATTTTTTCAAAAAATGCTGGATAAACAGCATGGGGAGTTAATTAGAGAAGGGGGGAAGAGGAATTTGGGAAATCTGACGATGGGATCGTGATCAGCGACCCTGAAAACCCCCGAGCAGTGGCGGCTGGTGGGTTATCGAACTGGTGGTGCATTTTACTTGCTCACCAAGTATTAATATTAGAAATTGCATCAAATCAACAATTTACATAAAATATGTAAATTAAAAAAAAACAATTACTTAATATAAACAAACATAAATTAACGCGTCACAGATACAGCGAAACTATAGTGATAAGGAGAGGTCCATCATGGCCGCCGTCGAACTCAAATTTCAAATTTCGTCAAACATCGGGTGCTCTCGGTAATCTTCGATTCGCGCGTGCGGCGCACGAGAACCGACTCATTTCTCGGTACATTTCTATGAACTATCTTTTGTTTCACGCGTCAGGCACATTCGCTAGTAACTCATACAAGTTATACTAGCAGTCCTCGTGCACTCGCCGAAGCGCACGACAATTTTTCTTTACAGGGAAAATAAGTCTTAATTGTTTAGCAAAGCGCTTAAATTGTTTTGTCTTTTATTTGTTATAATTTTAAATTTTATTTGTTATATTATGTTTTTGTATGTTTCAAAAATAAATATTAATATGGTAATTTAAAGATGAAGTAATATTTTGTAATTTTTAAATCTTTTGAATTGGTGGTTCAGCGCACGAGCGCACTTAAGGTACAGCCGCCACTGCCCCCGAGCAGACATTTTCAGGCCTATTCGACAGTATTATTCAATTATTTTCTCAATTTTTATTTATTGCTCCATGTGCTCCCCCCCGAAATTGGCTAATTTAAGGGTATTGGGGGACGGGCGATAAGTTGTGGACGAAAATAATTTGGGGTCCTTATGTCTACATATTTTTTCCCGTCGAATGCATTTTGTTTCACCCCGATCGGTTGTTATTCCAAAATTTTACTTAAAACATACCGTATTGACTGCACCAAATGTATTACGTCCCGGCTGAGCAATTAACCCTTCAAAACCCGTGTGGTCATATATGACCGCGAAATGTATGGGAAAAGGTATATAACGGGTTCTGACGGCTAGTGCAATAACAATTTATGACAGCGCCATCTAGTGTCGAGGGACACTGTGTATTTATGCTTCAAATTAAGTTACTATTAGAAATAAAAATAACAGCCGGGTAACATTAAATAAATAAATAAATATTGTCGGACAAATTACACAGCGCCACCTAGCTCCAAAGTAAGCGAAGCTTGTGTTATGGGTACTAGACAACTGATAAACATACGTAAATATTTTTTTTTTTGTAAATACATACTTATTATACACAGAAAATACCCAGACCAAGACAAACATACATGTTCATGCACACAAATGTTTGTACTGTGTGGGAATCGAACCCACGAGCGTTGGTGTCAAAGTAGCGTAACAGCGCGTTTCACCACTGCGCCACCGAGCTCGTCATTAACAAAATGTTCGTTCAACATTAACATAGTCATGAACAAAACAAACAAAACAAAACTTGTCGTTTCTGGCTACACCCCGTATAAAACTAAGTGATCAAATGCCATGATGATTGAGTCTACAGCTCCTACAGAACATTCGTGCAACTTGTCAGAAGTGGCTTGTAAAAAAATAAACGTATGTAATCCAAACAATAGTATGAAAATATCTGTAATATATATATATATATATATGTTTGTATGATAATAAAAACATGAAATGCCCTCGACACTAGATGGCGTTGTTACAAATTGGTATCGCCCCATTGAGTGTTCAGTGACGGAACATAAGACTTCTGATTGTGATCCTCTCCGACAGGCCCTTAAGGCACGAACCCGCGTGTTCGATTTGTTTCGCCAGCGACGTCCTGAGCCGAGGTCCGACCCCTCTCGGGGGCCCTTAGGCTGTCGCTTAACTTTGTTTTTAGGCTGTGGCGCCTCACGCCCGCCCTCTAGCCCGGTGACGTAGTGACAGCCCACTCGGGGCTAACTACATAGTCAGGCCAAAAAAAAAAAAAAAAAAAAAATCCTGTGCGGATGAGGTAGGTGATAAAACTAATGATGAATACCAAAATTTTTGGATGGCTCCGGCTTTCTCCGGCGACACGGATCACACAGTTCCTTGACTACCAACATTCATAAAAACAATAATTATTTGACTGACAATTTTAAAAGCCTAAGAATGACATTACTTTGAAACAAATTGCGGGAATAGCTCTCGACAAAATGTTATTAAGTACTGTACAGTGAAGAGTATTTCAGTGACTTTATTTTTTGTACTACGTCGGGAGGCATACAAGCATATGGACCACCTGATGTAAAGGCGTTACTGTAACGCTGGACGCTTGTAATACATTAAGTATCACTCACGCGATGCCTGCTCTTCTGCTACCACAGCAACTCCTGACCACATTTATACAACGTAACAAACAAGCACATGGCCTGCCTGATGGTAAGCAGATACCGTAGCCTATGAACATTTGCAACACCAGGGGTGTCACTGTTGCGTTGCGAACCCTATTGGATTGAATGCATGAACGTATTGTATAATTTATTGTATTATTCAAATCGAAACAGTATAAGGACAAAAATATTCACGAAACATACAATGACACAGAAAAATCCAACCTTGTGACTTAGCCGCTTATTTTAAGAGAGGTAGGGCACATCAAAGCAGCCCGTCTGGGGAAGTACCTCCACCTCACAGAAAACCGCAGCCGAATACCAACTCGCTATAGGGTTATTGGTCGTTCCTGCGTGTGAGTGAGGTCGCCAGTAAGCTCCCAAGGAGAGGAGGCATCGCGCGAGTGGTACTTAATATATCGCAAGCGTTAATAGGCTACGGTACCGGCTTTACATCAGGTGGGCCGTATGCTTGTATGCCTCCCGACGTGTAGTATTAAAATCATTCTTTGTTTACCTGCGCCCTCCATCTCTTAATAATTATTGTAATATTACGGCCCCGGAGACTGCCGGAGCCATCCAAAAATTAATAACATAAAACGTGCTTACGTTATACGAGATGTAAGTATGCACAAAATACAATCGCCGGTGTGTTTATGTGACGTAACTGACCAATTAATAGTGCGATATCAATTCATAACAACGCCATCTAGCGTCGAGGGGTGATGTATACATGTTTTTATTATTACGCAGTATCAACATACGATAAAATCATATTTCTTTTAGAGTTTCTTTTTGTAAAATGTAAACGTATGCTACGTTTATATTCTACAAAAACAATTTCGTGCTAATAAATGTGGATATTAGTAAAAAATATATATTTCGGTAAAATACTAGACGAAATGGATTACACTGAATAGTTAGCGTCATACTTCTATCTCTAATATATTGTTTTGTGTGGTGTGTGGGGGAGTAAGTCGTGGACTAAAATAATTTGAGGTCCTTTTGTCTACATATTTTTTTCCGTCGAATGCATTTTGTTTTCACTCGAATGCATTCACCGCGATCGGTTGTTATTCAAAAATACCGTATTGACTGCACCAAATGAATTACGTCCCGGCTGAGCAATTAATAGTGCAATACCAATTTATGACAGCGCCATCTAGTATCGAGGGACACTGTATTTATGCTTCAAATTAAGTTACTATTAGAGAAAAAAAATTAACAGCCGGGGAGATTAACATGGCCATGAATAAAATGTTCGTATTGTGAATGAACAAAACTTGTCGTTTCTGGCTGCACCCCGTATAAAACTAAGTGATCAAATGCCATGATGATTGTGTTTACAGCTCCTACAGAGCATTCGTGCAACTTGTCAGAAGTGGCTTGTGAAAAAATAAACGTATGTAATCCAAAATAAAAACATTCAATGCCCTCGACACTAGATGGCGTTGTTACAAATTGGTATCGCCCTGTTGATTGTTCAGTGACGGAACATAAGACTTCCGATTGTGATTCTGTGCGGATGAGGTAGGTGATAAAACTAATGATGAATACCAAAATTTTTGGATGGCTCCGGCTTTCTCCGGCGTCACGGATCACACAGTTACTTGCCTACCAACCAATAAACATAATAATCATTTGCCTGGCAATTTTAAATGCCTAAGATGACATTACTCAAAAAGAAATCGAACAAAGCCCTCCATTGTTCTTTCGTCCGCACGCGCAAACAAACACACTCTCACTGTCTCTCACACACAACAAACATTAACACGCACACAAATAGACCTACACACATACTCAACCCCACAAACCATACTTAGTTCTGTCACTCCGTGAGACTCCACTGGGCCATACCCAATTAATTAAACCTGTGTCACAGGTCACCAGGCCCCTGGTGACCTGTGACACAGGTTTTTTCCAAAAACTACCACAGGCATCAGCCTCTTACTTGAAATGGCTTGGATGATATTATTATACAAATAGAATGTTTACTTAAGACTAATTGATAAGCCTTTATATTTGTAAGAGGAAATAAAGATATTTATTATTATTATTATAGAAATTGCGTGAATGGCTCTCGATAAAATGTTATTAATGACTGTACAGTGAAGAGTATTTCAGTGACTTTATTTTTTGTACCACGTCGGGAGGCATACAAGCATATGGACCGCCTGATGTAAAGCCGTTACTGTAACCTATGGACGTTTATAATACATTAAGTATCACTCGCGCGATGCTTGCTCTTTGCTAACACAGCAACTCCTTAGGAGCTTACTAGTGACCTAATTTATACAACGTAACAAACACGCACATGGCCTGCCTAATGGTGCCGTAGCCTATGAACATTTGCAACACCAGGGGTGTCACTCTTGCGTTGCGGACCCTATTGAATTGAATGCATGAACGTATTGTGTAATTTATTGTATTATTCAAATCGAAACAGTATAAGGACAAAAATATTCACGAAACATGCAATCACACAGAAAAATCCAACCTTGTGACTTAGCCGCTTATTTTAAGAGAGGTAGGGCGCATCAAAGAAGCCCGTCTGGAGAAGTACCTCCACCTCACAGAAAACCGCAACCAAATACCAACTCCCTAGAGGGTTGTTGTGTACCTGCGTGTGAGTGAGGTCGCAAATAAGCTCCCAAGGAGAGGAGGCATCGCGCGAGTGATACTTAATATATCGCAAGCGTTAATAGGTTACGGTACCCGCTTTATTAATAATAAATATTTAACATTAATAACTTAATAATATTTAGTATTAATTATATTAAATAATAATATTTTAATTTTAACTATAGCGCCATCTACCGGTAATACCGTGCAACATTTGGCAGTTTTAACCTATTGCCCATTTTTAACTATAGCGCCATCTACCGGTAATATCGTGAAACATTTAGCAGCTTCACTCTCGCTCTGTCTCTTTCTATTCCCCCTCCATGGTAGCGTTAAACGTTTAACGCAACCTTGTTGGAAGTCGCATTAGAAGTATAACTTCAAAAGAAATTTTAGTGTACTCACTGGAACCTTCCTTCCTCGAGTAGTTGGCAGGTGCCGTGGGCGCACGGCGAGCCATAGCACGCGTCGATGTGCAGCCGGCAGGTGTCTCCGTGGTATCCCCGCGCGCACGAACACTCGAAGCCGCCGCGAACGGTCGCCGAACATGTGCCGCCGTTCGCGCAAGGGTTGTTGTAGCAGCGGTCGCATTTTGACACTATCTCCGATGGTGTTTTGGCTGAAATGAAACAGTGGCTTCGTGACCTTTGAAGACAACTACCTGGCCTACACGTGGTGCATCCCGACGATTGGGAATCGAGACTCAATACACAGATATCTTTAAATATATAGCAGTTTGAGGCAATACCTCCGCCGCGGAGAACCCACTGTGGGGATACCGTTCTACCTTCAAACAAAAAAAGGTTTAGAGCTTACTCCGCCACGCTGCTCAACTCATTAGCGAAGTTTATTGTTCTTAAACCTCTCGAAGGCTGCTAAGGTACACTGACTTAGCGTAACGACTTACATCTATCGAGAACAGCTGGAACCGAAGGTTTAACTAAGGGATTAGCTATACATAGAATAACCCATCCATAAACAGGGTGCAGGGGAAGTTGCTTAACCTGCGTATTTGATTAGACTGATAAACGCAACGACGGCATCCTCATAGAAGACTGCACACAAATAACTCATTAAACATTGTTGTATCCAGATGCTGGTGCTAATGTAGAGATAGCAACTGATGCTCCTTGTGTAGCAAATGTCCATAGACTACAGTTACCACTTCACATCAGTGAGCCGTATGCGTGTTTGCCACCTAACGAGGTACTAACACAAAGCCAACTTTACCCTCACATAGCTATAGCGTCGAGGTCCGCGTGGCTGAATTCCGCCATGCGCGTTGCGGCGTCAAGTATATAACGGGCCTCAAGGCGTCAAGAGGTTCTGACGGAGTGGTCTACGTGTTGGATCCATCTCGGTTGGACGAGCTCGGTGGCGCAGTGGTGAAACGCGCTGTTACGCTACTCTGACACCAACGCTCGTGGGTTCGATTCCCACACAGTACAAACATTTGTGTGCATGAACATGTCTGTTTGTCTTGGTCTGGGTATTTTCTATGTATAATAAGTATGTATTTACAAAAAAAAAAAAAATTTACGTATGTTTATCAGTTGTCTAGTACCCATAACACAAGCTTCGCTTACTTTGGGGCTAGGTGTCGCTGTGTAATTTGTCCGACAATATTTATTTATTTATCTCACGCACGCCCGTCAAATCATGTTTTAGACAGGCATAATAGCCACTTAAGTATGCTAGCTAGAAACATCACACTGCTTTCCCCATAATATTTTCATAGAATTTCATCAATTGTAATACTTGGCTTACTTATCGAAGCGAGAGCTGGATACGGAAGACGGAGCATGACAGTAGGATAAACGCGGTCGAAATGCGAGCGTTGAGCTAAATTTACAGCGTTACACTTGTAGACCGTATTCGCAATGGTGATGTTAGAAACAGAGTTGGACTGAAAGAGAGCGTCGGTGTAATGGAACCCAAAAAGCAATAGTTTTTTTTATACTCCGCCTTAAAGCATACGGCCAACCTGATGTGAAGCAGTTACCGTAGCCTATGAACGCTTCTACCACATTGAGTATCACTAAAGTGATGCCACCTGTGCTGCTAACACAGCTACTCCTTAGAAACTTACCGGTGAACTCACTCACTGGCAGGAACACAATGACCTTCCACGTAGTTATTTTTTAACTGCGGTTTTCTATTAGGCTGAGATACTATCTTAAACCGGTTGCTTTGATACACCCTACCTCACTTAAAAACATCCAAACCAAGACAAACAGACATGCTAATGGGCATAAATGTTCCTGTGTGGGAATCGAACGAGCGTTGATGCCAAGAGTTTACTAACCACTGCGCCACCGAGCTCGTCAAAATAACACGATTTCATCTACCAGGCTAACATAAACTCAAACATACTTACAATTGCATACAAAGGCGCTGGTCTGCGTGCTGAGGATCAGCTTGTCCCTCATGGCGGGGGGCTCGGAGCACCTCGCTATGCCGGGCTCCACGTACTCGCCGGCGCTCTTCACCCACTCGGAGAGCCAGCGGGCGTTGCAGTCGCAGTACAGGGGGTTCGAACCCAGGGCCCTGGAGAACATCACGCGTGGGTTAACGTCGAAGGCTTCATGTGTTTTGAAGTGATAACTTCTTTGGCATCGTTATGATTTGAAACACGATGAAACGAAAAAGCGTCAGTAAAAAGAGAACCACATACATCAATAGAATTTAATGTGCGAGAGAATGCGATAGAAGTATCTACAGGATTTAACATGCGAGGGAATGAGATAGAAGTATCGATAGGATTTAACGTGCGAGAGAATGAGATAGAAGTATCTATAGGATTTAACGTGCGAGAGAATGAGATAGAAGTATCTATAGGATTTAACGTGCGAGAGAATGAGATAGAAGTATCTACAGGATTTAACATGTGGGAGAATGAGATAGAAGGCTCATGACGTAGAAACATTTCTTTTTTTCAAGTCTTTAATTATTTTGAATTTACAACGCGTTTTTTTTTCGTGTTTATTATCATATTACAATATGGAATGGGGTGTTAAAGAAAATAGAATTGCAGTGATTGCCTTGCACAAAGTGAGTATGGAGCCATCGATCATATTCAAGACACTTCGAAAGCTTGGTATCAGCCGTATGTTCGTATATCGTACTATCGACAGATATACCAACACTTCCTCTGTTGAAGACCGCGTGCTGTTAGAACTGCAAAGGCTGTTAAAGCTATTAAAGCCAGAATTCAAAAAGCCAGGAAAAATATCTTATACGAGAAATAAAGATTCCCGCTAGGACTCTGTCGCGTATAATAAAACAAGACATGAAGCTCGGCGCTTATACAGCACATGTTCTAAATCAATCCCTACAGTTGAAGAGAGTGAATAGATCAAAACGCCTGTCGCGATACGCAGGTGAAAGGCACAGAAATATCTCTTTACTGAATTTAATGTAACACCTCCTGACCGCAGCCTAATAACAACTCCCCTAAAGGATTGTTGTGTCCGTGCATGTCACTAGCAAGCTCTTAAGGAACTGCTGTATTAGCAACAGAGGTGGCATCGCGCGAATCATACTTAATGTATTGCAAGCGTTAATAGGCTACGGTAACCAATTTACATCAAGTGGGCCCTATGCTTGTATGCCTCCTGACGTTGTATAAAAAAATATATTCTTTTTTTTATTCAACGCTTGTAACATATATCACTGGCGCGATGCCTCCTCTGCTGCTAACACAGCAACTCCATGGGAGCTTACTGGTGACCTCACTCACACCCAGGAACACACCAACTCTCTAGGGAGTTGTTATTTGGCTGCGGTTTTCTGTGAGGTGGAGGCACTTCCCCAGAAGGGCCGCTGCGATGCGCCCTACCTCTCTTAAAACATCCAGACCAAGACGAATATACATGTTCATGTACACAAATGTTTGTCTTGTGTAGGAATCGAACCCACGAGCGTTGGTGTCGCGTCATTCACGACTGAGCCACCGAGCTCGTCAAAAAGCGGTTAGTTCTACGGATATCCTCATTTCTGATTCTATCAGAGAAACCCCGAGGGTAGCTCTTTCGTTAGCACGCTGAGCGACCTTGAGCTTCCCCATACGGCCCGCAGTGAAGGACCACGTCTCGGTTCCGTATGTCATCACTGGCGACACATACTGTTCGAAGACATTGCTCTTCAGACGTTGAGGTATTTTGGTTTGTTAAAGTACTTCCCAATAAAGAATATGACAAGGTCGGTGGCTCAGTCGTGAATGACGCGACTTTGACACCAACGCAACGTTCGATTCCCACACAAGACAAACATTTGTGTGCATGAACATGTCTGTTTGTCTTGGTTTGGATGTTTTAAGAGAGGTAGGGCGCATCAAAGCAGCCCGTCTGGGGAAGTACCTCGATAACAACTTCCTAGAGGGTTGTTGTGTTCTTGCGTGTGAGTGAGGTCACCAGTAAGCTCCTTAGGAGTTGCTGTGTAAGCAGCAGATGAGGCATCGCGCGAGTGATAATTAATATATCGCAAGCGTTAATAGGCTACGGTACCCGCTTTATATCAGGTAGGCCGTATGTATGCCCCCCGACGTAGTATAAAAAAAATTAATAGACCCGTGATCTCTACAGATGCTCTTCCCCTGCATGGAGATATTGTCCAGCGGGGGGAAAGCACTCAAAACCGAGACCAAGATACTTACACGTGAGATATAGACTCCAGATCCCTGAAGACGCCCTCGGCCAGCATGGAGATGTTGTTCCCGTGCAAAGACAGCACTCGCAGCTGAGTCAAACCCTTTAGAGCATCACGCTGGAACAAAGAAAACAATAAAGAAGTTTCGTAACGCTGATAAATACATGTACTAATAGGGAACACTAGCTGTGCCCGGGACTTCGTCCGCGCGGAATAGTTATTTTTCATAATTTATTTATATTAATATAAATAACGCGACTTTGACACCAATGCTCGTGAGTTCGATTCCCACACAGGACAAACATTTGTGTACATGAGCATGTCTGTTTGTCTTAGTCTGGATGTATTTAGGGAGAGGTAGGCCGGATCAAAGCAGCCCGTCTGGGGAAGTACCTCCACCTCACAGAAAACCGCAGTCAATAACAACTTCCGGGTTGTTGTGTTGCTGCGTGTGAGTGAGATCACCGGTAAGTTCCTAAGGAGTTGCTGTGTTAGCAGGATCGTGGGAGTGATACTCAATTACAAGCTTTCATAGGCTATATTTATAGGCGTTATTTATATTAATATAAATAAATACAATTTCTAAAATAAAAGTAGCCTAAGTTACTCCTTATTACATCAGCTATCTGCCAGTGAAAGTCCCGTCAAAATCGGTTCAGACGTTCAAAGATTACCCGAAACGAACGGAGAGACAGACATAAATTGTAAAAAAAATATTTTGGTATATGTACCGTGTATACATCCACGTGCATTTAATAAAAAGCGGTTATTTTAATATTACAAACAGACACTCCAATTTTATTTATCTGTATACATAAGTAAAACGTATTGGCGAACTCGTTACTGTGACACCAATGCTCGTGGGTTCGATTCCTACACAGGACAAACATTTGTGTGCATGAATATGTCGGTTAACCTTGGCCTGGTTATTTTTAAGAAAGGCAGTGCGTAATAAAGTCGAGGGAAGTACCTTAAACAAAACCGCAGACAAATAGCAACATGCTGGAGTGTTGTTGTGATCCCGCGTGTGAGCTTACCGGTGACCTCACGTTACCGGTAAGCTCGTAAGGAGTTGCTGTGATAGCAGTAGAGGTGGCGTGTGATACTTAATTATTGTAAGCATTTATGGGCTACGGTAACCGCTCTACATCAGGTGGGCCGTATGCTTGTATGGCTTCCGATGTTGTATATGAAAAAAATTGCGGCCCTCACGGGATGCCCGTCAGATATGCAACATCATAGTGAATATGCAAATTTTTAATAAATAAAAATCAAAAACCATCGGCTAGATATAGTAAACAGCTCACGCAGAGAAGCAACGGAGTGTCCAGTATGCGCACGCACTCAAACAAGGGACTCAAGAGAGGTGCCGTAGAGGTGACATAACGCCATGAGAGAGCGTCATGTCACTTACCGTCACGGCATGCGGTTCGATTTCACTGCCAAGTTGTTTCACACAATCTTAAACGGGTTGACACTTGACTAGCCATCTCTTTGAGGTTTTAAAAGCCTTATTTGTCATATTGCTGTCTCTCACTTTGGCAAGAGGGGAAGTCAATTTCAAAACTTCCTACTCCTACAAATTTCTTCTGGTTAAATTCGTTGTGAGTTCCAAGGCAGCTGTAGTTTAACCCCCGGAACAGCAATGGACTTCACTGTTCATTGCCTTTTTGGTGGTTGCCGCTGTTAATTCTGGCTACACAGAAGACACAGTGGTGGGTATGAGTGGTGGGCCTGATCCGATAAAAAAAAATCTTAAACGGGTTTACGTTTGGACAAGTGGGGATGTTACCTGCACGCACCGCAGCCTGTTGTAGCTGACGATGAGGGTGGACAGCTTGCTGAGCCCCTCGAAGGTGTTGTTGGGCAGCACGCTGACCTTGTTGTTGGAGAGGTCCAGCCGGGTGAGCTGCGTGAGGTGCCGCAGCTGGTCGGGAGTTATGCTCGAGATCTCGTTGGACTCCAAGTACCTGGACACGATCACAGCATAAGTGGCGATGAAAGGTGAACGTAATTTACCCTCCCGAGCACTAAAGCAGCAGTGGTAGCTTAGTGGATAAGGAAGCAGCTAATGATTGAAGCCTAGTTCGAATCCTGTGGGGATGTACCACTAAATTTGTGTTTTCAGATTTATGTGCATATTTTGTTTTATACAACGAGAGGCATACAAGCATACGGCTAACCTGATGTGAATCGGTTACCGTAGCCTATGAAAGCTTGTAATTGAGTATCACTCCCACGATCCTGCTAACACAGCAACTCCTTAGGAGCTTACCGGTGATCTCACTCACACGCAGCAACACAACAACCCGGAAGTTGTTATTTGCTGCGGTTTTCTGTGAGGTGGAGGTACTTCCCCAGACGGGCTGCTTTGATACGGCCTACCTCTCCTTAAATACATCCAGACTAAGACAAACAGACATGCTCATGTACACAAATGTTTGTCCTGTGTGGGAATCGAACCCACGAGCATTTATGTCAAAGTCGCGTCATTCACGACTAAGCCACCGAGCTCGTCATTTGTAATTATCACTTGCTCGGTAAAAGAAAACATCATGACGAAACTCGCATGTCCAAGAAATATTTAGTTAAGACCTTTTTTTTATACTACTTCGGGAGGCATACAAGCATACGGCCCACCTGATGTAAAGCGGGCACCGTAGCCTTAATAGGCTACGGGGCACCTACTGCGCTTGCGATATATTAAGCATCACTCGCGCGATGCGTCCTCTGCTGCTTACAAAGCAACTTGGGTTGGCTGTGTTAACAGCAGAGATGGCGCTAGCGATACTTTTTTTAATCTGACACGTTAAGAGGGTATTAGGCAAGTGGCGCCCTCATTTTGTTTGTAACGCTGAATTTAAGACCAATTCCAATAAAATAAAACGCTCAATACTTGCACTGTTATATACCATATTTATGTTTTTTGAAACATATGTTGTATTTATTACGTATGTACATGTAACCAAAATTTTAATTATTGTTTATTGAGGCTGTTGTTTTTTTTTTTTTTTTTTCCGCCCATGAAAATTGAAGACCCACAAAAGAAGGACTAACCCACACACGCGGGTGTGCATTAGTCATTCTTCCGTGAGGGGCATCCTCCGAAACACGGGAGGGAGGAGGTGAAATCTCACATAAGATACTGTTTCGTGCGAACGACCCTAGTTATGTCAGATTCCTACTGACTAAAACACCCCCTGGGTCCGCCTTTGGCCGGGAAGGCCTCAAAGGCTCCATGGGATGCTATTTGTTGCAACAATAATCAAAATTATGAAGGTATTTATATGTACATTTAGTACATAAATAATAAATATCGAATTTGTCTCAAAAACATAAATATAGTTCTACAGTGCCAGTGTTGTGCGTTTTCTCTTGGAATTGGTCTAAAATTCAGCGATGTCAATGAAAACAAAATTAGGGTGCTGCTTAGCGCTATACGTCCTTTTAATGCCTAGTTTTATATATGTTCAAGGGAGGCATATCGACAAGTTTCTTTTGGCATTTCATCTTCGCCAATGGTCATTTCCGAAATGCTGGTAGAATAAAAAATCGGCCAAGTGCGAGTCGGCCTCGCGCACGAAGGGTTCCGTATCATTATCTATAAAAACAGTAAATATATCACGTTTATTGTATGGGAGCCCCCCTTAAATATTTGTTTTATTTTAATTTAATTATTTATTCTTAAAGTGAATATATAAATAAATATTCTGTGAATATTTCAAGCGTCTACCTGTTGTCGTTATCAAGCAAAAATGAGCAAAAAAATCACGTTTGTTGTATGGGAGCCCCATTAAATATTTATTTTATTCTATTTTTTAGTATTTCTTGTTATAGCGGCAACAGAAATACATCATCTGTGAAAATTTCAACTGTCGAACTATCACGGTTCAAGAGATACAGCCTGGTGACAGACGGACGGACGGACGGATGGACAGCGGAGCCTCAGTAATAGGGTTCCGTTTTACCCTTTAGGTACGGAACCCTAAAAAGAGAGATTAAAAGTAAAAAACAAAACTGTAGAATTATTAAGATACAATATGATTTAATTTAAAGAATGGAAGACGTCTAAGTGCCCGTAAGGGCCTAATGGCAAATAAATGATTTTTATCTTATCTTAAGAGGTAAGGCGCATCCAAGTAGACCGACTGAGGGAACCAAATAACAACTCTCTAGAGGATTGTTGTGTTCCTGCGCAGTGACTTTACCAGTAAGCTCCTCAGTAAGTAAATAAGGAATTGCTGTGTTATCAGCGGAGATGCCAAGGCGTGAGTGATTCTTCTTATATCACACACGTTAACTGGCTACCTATAAGGCAACGTCGCAACATACACATTCTCACCTCTCTATACAATACCCTTTTCAATCCCTCTTCTCCAATATATCTACGGGAGAGGTTTCATTTTCGGAAAGTAGTTCGTCTACTTACGACGTAGCGGAAATCCATTACTGAAGGTCCCGGTCACATTTACAAATACGTTTTGGCACTCATATACTGTACAAGCTGCACGCATGTGGAATGCACTTCCTCTGGATATCAGGCTTTCCCAGACTGTGAGCTCCTTTAAAATTAAATTAAACAAGCTCTATGGTACTCCCGCATCGAGTTGAGGTTGGGTAGGTTGTAATTATGTAGTTATGGTTTATTTATGTGTACCAGTATTATATATATAATATTATTATATATAATGTGTGTATTCGTTATTTATTTTATTCATTTTTGTTTTTGTTTTGTTTTATACAATAAGGTTGTTTATTGTATGAAATGTCTTATTAATCGATCGATCTCTTCGATCCCTTTTCTCACCGCCGTTCATTGCTCCATTCAGGAACTCTAAAGCAATGGTTGGCTGGAAGAGATTCCTTGAAGGAATAAGCCCGCCTTTGCAAATCATGTAATCCTTGCACTTGTAATTGTAATTGTAAATAATGCAATAAAGTTATATAAACAAACAAACAAACACGTTAATAGACTACAGTGACCACTTTCCATCTGGTGGGCCGAGTGCTTGTTTGTCTCCCGACGTTTACAAAGGTCTCGTAGGGAATGACTTACAATTCTGTGGTATGTTTGGGTATGTTGGGGGGCAGTGCCGTGAGCTGAGCCCGCGCGCACCTCACCACGGTGCCCGCGCACGAGCACTGCGCAGGGCAGTAATCTGCCGCCAAGCACCCCTTATCCTCGGCTGGAAATTAAAAAAAAACACATTACATAAAAGAGCCGTCAAGTGCGCACCGAGGGTTTCGTAAAAATCGCAATTTTTTTGCAAGTAAATAGTTCCGTAAAAAAATTTTGTTTTTATGGTTTGCGGATATTTTCCTTTCCTTGTGCTACATTGCTTCTTACCAAATTTCATGATTCTAGGTCAACGGGAAGCACCCTATAGGTTTTGATTCCCTTGCGAGTGTCAAAATATGCGCATAACCGAGACATAAACAGCCGTATGTTTTGATTGCGCTGACTTAGAAGTTTGGTATTTTCATTGCTCGAAGGGACTGCAGACCTGAGTATTTGATATTAATTTCAGCTTGATAGCTCCACCCGTTCATGAGAAAAAGGGTGGCAGACAGACGGACAACAGTTATCTTATGAGGGTTCCGTTTTTCCTTTTGAGGTACGGAACCCTAAAACCATGCACGTATATCTTCACGACAGGTCCCTTGCGGAGTAGAGAGATCCGAGTGCCTTAATCTCTCATTACCCGCGGACCGCTTTTCCGCCAAGAAATGTATGGGAAAACGTATATAATGAATGGGGTCTGACAGGTTAAGACATGAGCCGTACACACCTCACTCGCTTCTTTAACATACATAACTCTTTTCATGCTTCTCGAGAAGGACCAAAACTAAGCTACCATGACCAAGTTGGTCGTGTTTTATCAGAGGTGATGTCAGGAGCCCCAGGAGCCGGCGTAAGAAGAGCAATGAATGAGTATCAAGTAGAAAACAATGAAAAATGAATAAAATACAATAAGATTTTATTTTAAATATGTAAAACGTGTCTAAGTGCCCGCGTGGTTCCGGTAGCAAATGAAGAATTTATCTATGAAGACAGGTAGGTTGATCTGGGTATTTTTAAGAGAGGTAGGGCGCATCAACGCATCCCGTCTGGGGAAGTACCTCTACCTCACAGTAAATCGTAGCTAAAGTAGTAAAGGTAGTATGACGAGCTCAGTGGCGCAGTCGTGCATGACGCGAGTTTAACACCAACGCTCGTGGGTTCGATTCCCACGTAAGGCAAACATTTGTGTGCATGAACATGTCTGTATGTTTTGGTCTGGATATTTTAAGAGAGGTAGGGCGCATCAAAGCAGCCCGTCTGGGGAAGTATCTCCACCTCACAGAAAACGGCAGCCAGATAACAACTCCCTAGAGGGTTGTTGTGTTCCTGCGCGTGAGTGAGGTCACCAGTAAGCTCCTAAGGAGTTGCTGTGTTAGCAGCAGAGGAGGCATCGCGCGAGTGATACTAATGTATTACAAACGTTCATAGGCTACGGTAACCCCTTTACATCATGCGGACCGTATGCTTGTATGCCTTCCGACGTTGTATAAAAAAAACCATCGTCGTACGTTTGTTTGCCAACTTAGTGGTATAAAAAAGTATATATGTACATACGTGAGCATTTGAAGTCTGTCAGGTCCAGATGATGGAGATCAGCACCAGCCAGCGCCGCAGGGTACCTGTGCACAGACGTTAGATCACCATCATCTCAGCCCGTATCAGTCTACTGCTGAACACAAGCCGCCCCTCTAGAGCGCCACTCGCCTCGATCCTGTGCCTGCATCCATCGACTCCCTGCAAACCTCTCGAGGTCGCTCCATCTAGCGGCGGTCGTCCCACACTGCGTGTACCAGCACGGGGACGACATTCGATAACCTTGTTTGTTTGTTTGTAATATCTTTAATGTACATTAAGATATACACAATAACAATAAACACAAAAAGAGACAATGGTACATTGGCGGACTTATCCCATAAGGGATCTCTACCAGCCAATCTTAGAGTCATTGATAGAAAATTTTACAGTGTCGTAAAAGCACATGCACATTGCAGACTGTACCTACCTCAATAATTGAGGAGAATACATAATTAACAACATAACTACATCCAGCGGCGTAGCGTGGGTGTCGGCCGCCCGGGGCGGAAGACAATTTTGCCGCCCTCTTATTTAGGTATTTCAATTTAATGTATACTATACATTACATACCTACATTAATTCTAGAGAACTTTTCGGCAAGAACAGTCATCATTATTTTGCATTATTCGGGTTAGATTTTAAATTAAAAAGTTACAGTTCACACTGTTGAATGTAGGTACACGTAGCGGAAAAATTTAACTTTTCACAAAACTTATTAATTTCACAACCACTACACGTACTTATTAGCACAGAAATTACAGTTTTAAAGCGTAACATAAATTACGATACAAGACATTCGAGACAATGTGAAATGGACAACAGACGATCCATCAATAAAACTTTCTTTGAATTGTCCAAGCAACAAGTACCTACTTCCTTGATGGGACTTACCCGTAACTTTAGTTTTTAAAATAAAATACCTACGGGGAATCCCCGCAAGTCAGTATAGACGCTATTGTCAGCAGTTGCCACAAAATATTTAAAGAACGGGGATTCCCCGAATTCGTCACAGAATGAGTAATGAAAAATTCCGTGCTCTTTTCAATTGGTACGAATTTGTAGTTGCGATAAAAATATGAAAGGGTTCAAATATTTTTATTATTTTATTGAGAAATTTTGCCGCCCCCTAAAAAGTGCCGCCCGGGGCGGGCCGCCCCTGCCGCCCCCTCTACGCTACGCCACTGACTACATCTATACATAAACTATGCCATATTTTTCTAGTCATTAGATAGAAAGACGTGTGTGATAGAACTACTGAGCCTAGTGGATAAAAACCAGTCAGTAACCGATTGATTCGCTTTCGAATCCCGGTATGAACATGTACCACTAACTTTGGGTTATCGGATTTACACATATTTGTAATTGGACGATGATGTAATGCTCGGATAGGGCTTCTGTTAGGGAATTCTCGAGACGAGAATTGTCGAGAAATTTGTCTTTAGTCGAGACGGGGAAAAAACTCAACGCCTCGAGAGGTCGAGAAAAAAACACGTACTTTACACGCACTTAGCCAGTCTAGAGTATCGCATCGCTGTCTACTACTGCTATACTACTGATTATTAATTGCAGACTGTTGTACATTTGGGACCTCGTAGGGACCCAATAATTATAAAAAAGTTAAACGCTACGCTACTCATACCTTTTTATATATACCGGCCGAGAACAGGTGTGTGGCATCTGGTGTATTTCCTGACTTGATGAGACATAGTAAAATCATTCCATTATCTGGTGATAGTTCGGACCCTTCGAATTTTCGACCTGTTTCCATACTGCCCATTCTCAGTAAAATTTTTGAAAAACTAATGCTTAGCCAGTTGCTCAGATATTTCGATACACATAATTTGCTTCATAGGAGACAGTTCGGATTTACGAGAGGTTGTTCAACTATAGACGCAGGGATTCATTTGCTTAAAAGTATATTCGCGGCATGGGAAGGTTCGCAAGATGCCTTGGGAATTTTCTGTGATCTGTCTAAAGCGTTTGACTGCGTGCACCATGACACTCTTGTCAGAAAATTACACCACTACGGTATCAGGAACAAGGCTCTCGAACTTCTGTCTTCTTATCTGGGCAATAGGATACAGAAGGTCGATGTTAATGGTAAAAGATCTTCGGGGTCCCCTGTAGTTATGGGAGTCCCACAGGGGTCAATTCTAGGTCCATTCTTATTTTTAGTATATATAAATGACTTACCTTATTATGTAAAGGATAAATATGAGATTGTATTGTTTGCGGATGATACCTCTTTGACATTCAAAATTAACAGACAGTTAGGTAATTATGACGAAGTTAACGATGCTCTCTCTAAAGTTATGCATTGGTTTGATGTTAATAATCTGCTTTTAAATGATAAAAAGACTAAAGTAATTAAGTTCTCAACACCTAATGTAAGACAGGTGACTACCAATGTACATGTTAATGGAACTAATTTAGCCCCTGTGGAGACAACTATGTTCTTGGGTATAACAATTGACTCCAAACTACAATGGGGCCCACAAATTGAAAAATTATCAGGAAAACTAAGTTCTGCAGCCTATGCAGTGAAAACTATAGACGGCTCACCAGTGGCGTGCACAGAGATTTTTGACAGGGTAGGCAGAATTTTTTTAAAGCTATAAACTTACCAAAAAATAAATGTTGATTTTGGTTACCCAGTCTTGTGGAAATAATGATGTATGTGATCACTTGTTTTTTTTCACCGAAAGATAGTTTTGAAAACGCATCATTTTTTATTTTCCCTACACACACCACATGAACAACTTTCGCAGTGAATATCATCCATATTTATCAACTTTAAAACTTTAAAATCTTATTTCGTCTGCTACCAGTCAATCGATTCAAAACAAAAACAATGGTGGCCGTTTAAAAATCAAAATAAAATTTAACATCAATTATATACGAAAAAAAGAAATGGCAATATCTTCCACTATAATTGTATGCAGCAAACTACTTTTTAAAATAGTTACGTAGCAAAGCTCACGACACTTCGTAGAGAATTCGGTAATTTACATTATAGTTCAGCTAAAAAGACATTGTCTATACTATGCGATTGTGTGCGTTATTTGTGTTATTGTGGGCAATGTAATGACAGGAATGCACACTACAGTACTTATATTAACAACACGGCACACATACGTTTTAGAAAGAAATAGTTAGTGTCTCTGCCGTTAAAAGCTGCTAATGCGGCGCTAGTGTAGTGTAGCGCCTAGCTGCGATTTGAATATGCCTAGCGATGATTTTAATAACTTGCACCGATACCGATAGATCGGATAGAGCTGTTTTTAATTTTTTGTTTTTGATACGAAATGTTAGTTAAAAACTTTGTTTAAGAATGAAACATCGGATGGTATTTATCAAATTGATAGGGTAGGTTAAATATAATAAATAAATTTGTAATAAAGCAAAAATTTGAAAATAACATAATTTATTCATTATTTCAAATTTTCTCTAGATACTCGAGAAATCCCTGGTCGAGAATTCCCGTGCCTCCAGAAATAAAAAAATTGCATATTTATGGAATGTATTACAGTACAATGCGACAAGATTCTTTTGGCTTTTGTGTGACATTGACAGAAATATACCGCTCTCTTGCACACTTAGGTAATATTCACGAGATGGACGCATTATTCCGATTTCGGCTACGCGTCTAAAAAGCGTTGTCGCACTGTAGTCGTGGTACATTAAAAACAGCATCGAACTGTCGATAAAACACGTGAAATATTATACATTTTTGAAAATAGTGCCATCTACCGGCAATACTGGGAAACATTGAACATCATGTCAATATGCGAAACATTTTATTTGGTTACAAATTGTTGAGACAGAGAGCGTTGGTGAATTTTGTGCAGTAACCACTTGTTCAGCGAAGGAAAACAAGCAAATACACACGTCCAAGAAATCGTATTTCGAAAGACGGGCGACCTAATCTTAGAAAGCTCTGGTTTTCCCTCTGCGTTGTGGTGGTCTGACGACTGTCGCTGCATGTTAAAATCAGTGTCTTCGCCAAATCTTTCGTCTTAGGTAGCGGACCCCGCCAATCCAGGAAACGAAATAAAATATCTCCAACAAATTCGGTTTTAAGAAGAAAATCCATGCCTACTTATTGGACAATTTGCCAAAATCATGACCTCTATTAATCATCGTCAGATTGACATTATGTTTATATATGTGTAATACTACCGTATGTATTAAACAGTTGTTATGTATGTAATGCTTATGTATGTATATTTACTGTATGTACTAATTTTAATTAAGAATATCTAAATAATTTGCCTTCTTACTTTGTGTACCGATTTCCTTTATATGTTCTCTTCCATAAGGTTGTCTGGTACAGAATGCTATTAGCATTAAGTCCGCCTTTATACCCTATATATGTGGTAAATAAAGTTTAAATAAATAAATAAAGGGAAGAAGGCACTTGAACAAAATATTGCTTTAGAAAGACGGGTAATAAATATGTGATCTGAGACGTTAGTGTGCGATACTTGCCTGCAGGTGGCTGACGGCGACAGCCTCCTGGCGCGCAGCCACGCTGACAGCCAGGCGGTGTGGCACGTGCACTCCAGCGGGTTCGACTGCAAGTTACTGCGAAACAAATTGACATCAGAAACCAAGCGTGAATTACGAACAACAACCCCCCAAGGAATCATTTTGTTGCGGTTTCCATGAAGTAGATATACTGAAATTAAACAATTTTTAACGGAAGTATCGCGTGTTTTATTTATTTTGTTGAACCTGACGTTTCGAATGCTTTGCAGCGTCCGTGTCCGCAGGAAGACTTCCTGCGACCACGTTCCACGACCAGGTTCAACAAAATAAATAAAACACGCGATACTTCCGTTAAAAATTGTTTAACTTCAGTGAGTAACAATCGCGAAAACCTAAGACAATACTAAGTACTCGTAGATATACTACTCAACTTTGATGCGCCCTGCCTCTCTTAAAAACACCTAGGACAAGAAAGACTCGCGCCATTGGGCTGCTAAAAATAGGTGGTGCTTCTGGAATAAGAAGTCTTAAAAGATTGTGAATAAGAAGATTCATTTCAGCAATGAACTCTTCGTTCATACACACAAATGTTCGTTCTGTGTGGGAACTGAACTCGCGAGCGTTGGGGTCAAAGTCGCGTTATTAACTGCGGCACCACCGAGCTCATCGAATCTCGTGACTCTCTACAAATTATATTATATTTCTTCTAGCCTTCTAGACGAGCTCGGTGGCGCAGTGGTTAGTAGCGCTACTTTGACACCAACGCTCGTGGGTTCGAAACCCACACAGGACAAACATTTACGTGCATGAACAATGTGAGTTTGTATTGGTCTAGGTGTTTTCAATGTAAGATGAGTATATATTTACAAAAAAATATATATTTACGTATGTTTATCAGTTGTCTAGTACCCATAACACAAGCTTCGCTTAGTTTGGGGCTAGATGGCGCTGTGTAATTTGTCAGAGAGACTACTTGTAGACGTGAATTAAGAGCTCGATGGCGTGGTGGGTTCGATTCCCACACAGGACAAACATTTGTGTGCATGAACATGTCTGTTTGTCTTGGTGTGGATGTTTTAAGAGAGGTAGGGCGCATCAAAGCAGCCCGTCTGGGGAAGTGCCTCCCACCTCGCAGAAAACCACAGCCTAATAACAATTCCTTGGAGGGTTGTATTGTTCCACCGTGTGAGTGAGGGCACCATCATTGATAAGGAGTTGCTGTGTTAGCAGCAAAGGTGGTGTCGCACGATTTATATTATTGTGTTGCAAGCGTTAGGCTACGGTAACCGCTTTACATCAGGCGGGACGTATGCTTGTACGAAGTTGTATATAAAAAAGTCCATCCGAGATTCACTATTGCGAAGAGACGACATTTTTTCAGGATCAGACATCTCTGGAGTTGACCAAATGTCCATAGGCTACTCCATTAGTTATTCTACTAGCTAGGGACCCGTATCCCTGCAGTGAGATGAGTTAATGTTGTAATATAAGGTGACAAGCAAGCGTACGGCCCGCCTGGTGGTAAGCAGTTACCGTTATTTATGGAATATTTCAAACTCACAGTGTAGACAGCATGGTGAGGTGGTCGAATGCGCCAGGGGTGATGCATTTTATCTTGTTGTTGGTTACAGACCTGAAATCGTAAACAAAAACAGCTACAGGATGTTCACATTGGCACCTTAAACAAAAATATTCGATCTTTCAAATATAGACAAGGATATATACCTATATATATAAATATATATATTATAACTACAACATCACGCCAAATTCCTTAATTATTTCAATACATCTTTGTCAGTTACATATTCATCGATTCTATAATAAGCCTTTTCACAGAGAGTAATTTAATGTGCTTTTTAGGGTTCCGTACCCAAAGGGTAAAACGGAACCCTATTACTGAGGCTCCGCTGTCCGTCCGTCCGTCCGTCTGTCACCAGGCTGTATCTCATGAACCGTGATAGTTAGATAGTTGAAATTTTCACAGATGATGTATTTCTGTTGCCGCTATAACAACAAATACTAAAAAATAGAATATAATAAATATTTAAGGGGGCTCCCATACAACAAACGTGATTTTTTTGTCGTTTTTATGGATAGTGGTACGGAACCCTTCGTGCGCGAGTCCGACTCGCACTTGGCCGATTTTATTGAATACATTGTGAGGAAAGGACAGAACTTTTTCAGGCAACTTATCTAAATCTCTGCAGGTTGTTGTGTTCCTGCGGCTGAGTGAGCTCACCAGCGAGCTGCTAAGAATTTGCTTCACTAGTAGCAGAGGTGGCATCGCGCGAGATTGCGAGCTTTCATACTACGGTAACCCCTTTCCATCAGGTGGGAAGTATGCTTGTACTACCGACGTTGTATATATAACAAAAAACATACGGTCAATCCGATGCCAAGTGCTTACAGTAACCTATGAACGCCTGCAGTAAAGAAAGTGTTGCTCGCGAGTTGCCACACCCGCTAACACAGTAACTTCTCGGGAGCTTACTGGTAACCTCACTAACACGCAGGAATACTACACTTCTCCAGGGAATTGTTACTTAGCTGCAATTTTATGTGGGGGGGTGTAGGATCAGGACGATTTGACGCGCCCTACCTCTTACAAAATATTATTATATTACGGCGCCGGAGAAAGCCGGAGCCATCCAAAAATTAACAACGAATTTTATCTTCGCATTAAGTTTTTCAATAAGTACATAATACAATCGGTAATGTGTGACATCACTCAGCAGTTAACTGTGCGATGTCAATTCATAACAACGCCATCTAGTGTCGAAGGGCGACATATGTTTTTTATTATATAGCACCTTCACTTCTCTAATTAGGCTGTCTTAGAAGGCGTATAAAACTAAGTAGCGCCCTCATTTTGTTTTTATTAACAACACTGAATTTAAGACCAATTGAAAACAAACGCTCAATACTGCCACTGTAGAACCATATTTATGTTTTTTAAGACATACTGTGTATTTATTATTTATGTACAATTAGTCATAATTTTGATTATTGCTATAAGTGATCACAGTAAGAAATAATTAAAATTTTGGTTACTTGAACATATATAATAAATACAAGATATATTAAAAAATATATATATATGGTTCTAAAAATGCTCAGTATTGGTAGTAGTTGAGCATTTTTTGTATTGATGATTTTTGTAATTGTATTGATCCAGCGATGCTAATGAAAACAAATGAGGGCACTGTTTAGCTTCATACACCGTCTAACTGCGCCCTACATCTCTTAATAATTATTGTAATATTACGGCCCCGGAGACTGCCGGAGCCATCCAAAAATTAATAACATAAATCGTGCTTACGTTATATGAGATGTAAGTATGCACAAAATACAATCGCCGATGTGTTTATGTGACGTAACTGAGCAATTAATAGTGCGATAACAATTCATAACAACGCCATCTCGCGTCGAGGGGTGGGGTATAAATGTTTTTATTATTACGCAGTATCAACATACGATGAATTGATATTTAAAAATAAAAGATAAAAATTATTTATTTGCCATATAAGGGTCTACCTTAAGGGCACTTCGACACATCTTACATTCTTTAAATTAGATCATATTGTATCTAGATAATTTTCCATAGTTTTTTTTTATTTTAATCTCTCTTTTTTAATCTATCAGCATTTCGAAAATGACCATTGGAGAAGAAGAAATGCCAAAAGAAATTTGCCAATATGGGTCTTTTTTCATCGTCAATTTATATTACAATAAATATATGTGAGTGTACATATAGTGAAATCAAGTGGTACAATTAAAGATATATTAATACATGTACTGAATCATTTCCAAACACCACTGTCGGTTAGATATTCATCGATTTTGTAATAACCCTTCTTGCACAAAGTATTTTGGATGTACCTTTTGAACATATTCTCAGGCAAGGATAAAACTGTCTCACGTAATTTATTATAGAATCGAATACAATTTACAAGACAGATCTACTAGTCCTAACAAGCCGGTGTACCGGCTTAAACTTATTTCTACTTCTAAGTTTTTCATTGAAGTTTGAAAATTAGTTTAATTCTTTATATATAAATTATCTAGAGATAGATAAACCCATCCATAGACAGGCTCCTATTATGATTTTAATATAAAATTTAAACATTTAATATATTTATATATACATTATGTTTCCATAAATATATGGTGTAACAAAATGTACGCGACAAAAGTTGGTAATTACACGTTCATGGCTTAATTAAATGTATATATTTTGAAAACGATAAAATGCGTGCGATTATTAAATTAGAAAATATTAAACTTACTTCATTTTGTTCGTATCTTTTTTAATCAATCATTGCTTTCGTTCAAATATAAGTTAAAGAGATAGCGCTACGCTTCGTCTCATATCATAGTGCTGTCTCTTTCACACAGTATTTATTTCCTAATATGACTTGAAAAAGTCTGTATTATTAAATGTTTAATTTTTTATATAACAATCGTAATAGGAGAGCTCGATGGCGTCGTTACTTGTGTCATTCTAACCGAACACGCACGTTAAGCAACGTAGACCGCAGCCTGTCCATGGATGGGTTTAACTATCACGAGTTTCTCCGTGCTCGGAGGGCACGTTAAGCCGTCGGTCCCGGCTGTTGTAGATAGATGACAGTCGTTAAGCTAAGTGAGTGGCCCTCGGGCGGCTTGAAAACACTGGCTTCCGCCAATTCGCATTTGAGCAGCGTGTCGGAGTATGCTCTAAACCCTGTCGGTCGAAGGGAGGCCCGTATCCCTGCAGTGGGATGAGTGAGGGTTGATGTGGTAATCGTAATAGGTACAACGTATACACAAACCCTGCAAAGTTTGTCGGGTTGAATATGTTAGACCCTATGTATTGAGAAGTAATTTTGCCACAGGAAAGGCTTTTACCCTGCGGTGGGTAGATTCAGGCTGATGATTATATCGTCTCCAAAACTGGGGATAGGTTTCTGAGGGAAGTGGCTGTACAAATATCTTCAAGATACGTACAGGACACTCAAGCTGTGTAGTCCGAAGAACATCTTGTCGGTGATGGTCTGCAGCTGGTTTCCGTCGAGTAGCAACTCCTGGATGCTCGCAGCTCCGTCGAAGGCATTATCTTCAATGGCAGTGATACCTAAAACAGAAAATCGAGCGTTTAGGTACTAGGTATGGTAGTAAACAAGCGAATATTGTAGCCCATGGATGATTAAAATATCAAGAGCAGGATTTTGTATGATTTAACTGCACATTAAGAAAGGTAGTATTGAAGCACTTCACCTGGGGAAGTATCTCCACCTCACACCAGGCCTTTGTCTTACTGTTAGTGAGTCAGGTTTCCAGTAAGGTCCTAAGGAGTTGCAGTGTTAGAAACAGCAGTAATACGGTAACCACTTTATATCAGATGATTTCTTTTTATACCTCTAAGGTGGTTAACAGTTACCCTATAGACATCCGCAACACCAGGGGCGTCACTAATTCGACCCTCTAAATACCTCTCCTCTTCACGCCTTTCTTGAAGAACCCCATGCTGTAGTCTCTAGGGAAAACCACGGCTGGGAGTTCAATCCACAACTTGAGAGTTCTCGGAAGAAAGCTTCTCTGGAACCGCACGACGTCGACGAGCGGTGCGATTATAAAAAAATGCTGTCGGCAGCATATCGAACAACTCTTCAGAACACAACCCGTTGTACAATCGGTAGAACAAACAAAGAGAGGCAAAATCTCTCCATAAACTTAAGGGTTCAATACCGTGTGTAAGCTAAGGATTGTCTACAATTCTTACAGCTCGTTTCTGAATCGAATCTCATGGTCCAAGCAGGTATCCAGGACTCCCGCCCCAAGGTGACTGCAGTACTGACTCGAGACTTATATAACATACGAAGTCTTTGCCCCGCGTTGGATTACTGCTTCGCTCTGTTGAGCACACCAAGTTTTTTTGGACAAACATTTACCAAACAAATAACTTACCATTATTTCTGAAGTCAAGTTTGGCCAAGTCCGGCAGCCGTCCGAACAGTCCGTCCGACTTGATCTGACCGAGACTGTTGTCAGACATAACCCTGCAACAAAGAAAAATAAAAAATATTGCGTACATTTCACACGCGATACAAGTGAAAACCTTTAGACATATGAACTTAATAATCACGACAATATTCTGCACTAGCTGCTGCCCGCGGCTCCGCCCGCGTGGAGTCAAATAACGTGGCCTATGTGTTAATCCAGATCGTAATCTATCTACGTGCCAAATTTCATTCAAATCCGTTCAGCCGTTTAAGCGTGAAAGAGCAACAAACATCCATCCATACATACAAACTTTCGCATTTATAATATTAGTAGGATTCATTTTCGGCATACTTGAAAAATTATGCCGAAAACGAATGCAGAATAATATTGATTTGTTTATGTTATCGAGTGCACAATTCAAGGCATGCATTGCTGAGAAACTGATAGAAATGTTTGACGACGACAGTTGTCAGGAGTTGTAACTTGCTGACTTGTGGTTAATATTAATATTATTAGTATTCATTTCATACCCAATTTGCTTTGTTGTAAGAGATGCTTTTTGTATTATTGTGGAAGAGTACTCTGAAATCTTATTATTATTTTAGTGGACAACGGTGTTGGTTGTACATAAATAAATAAATATTGTCGGACAAATTACACAGCGCCATCTAGCCCCAAAGTAAGCGAAGCTTGTGTTATGGGTACTAGACAACTGATAAACATACGTAAATACATTTTTTTTTTTTGTAAATACGTACTTATTATACATAGAAAATACCCAGGCCAAGACAAACAGACATGTTCATGCACACAAATGTTTGTACTGTGTGGGAATCGAACCCACGAGCGTTGGTGTCAAAGTAGCGTAACAACGCGTTTCACCACTGCGCCACCGAGCTCGTCGAACTCGTCGTACATATACCTAATGTTTATTTTGTTAGTAATAAGTATCTATAATATGCCTTTTTGTACAATTGTTTGTTGTCCTAAATAAATAAAAATAAAAAATAAAATAAATAAGAATATTGTCGTGATTGTTAGGTTCATGTTCAGATTTTGTTAAAATAATGAAATATTTATGTGAACAATACACGTGTACAACCAACACCACGGTTGTTATGACGCCTTATCCCAAGCCCAACACGTACAACGCTCGGATCCTGTAATATACACTGTATCTCATTCTCTCGCACGTTAAATCCTATAGATGTATGTGGTTGTCTCTTACTGTCGCTTTTTCGTTTCATGGAGTTTCAATTCACAACGATGCTTAAGAAGTTTTCACTTCAAAAGTATATAAACACACCAAGTTTTTTTGGACAAACAAGTATATAAACAAACAAAATTGGACTCCATGGCGTAATGATATGTAAGAAAAGTTTCGATGTTAAGGCACACGCAATGCAAGGTTGTAAAAGGCATACTCCGTTGGTTTGAGCATAAAGAAAGACTCCAAAGAGAAGATCAGCTCTCCTCACTGAATAACTATGTTTTTTTATACTACGCCTGAGCCTCGTCTGTTGAGAAGCAGGGTGCGCCACGTGAAGTTGAGGTTGACTTTGGCTCTAAAGGTGACATCGAGTCACTTTTACCCCTACATATACATATGTCATCATGCTAAAGGCGTTGCGTGATAGGCAGAGATCCGTGTGCCGTATGTTGAGCGGCATGTCCGGCACGGCCACGGAACGCGGCCAGCTGACTGGACACGAGCCTGGAGTGTGGTACTTACAACGAGTCAGTGTTGAGCGGCATGTCCCGCGGCACTTCTGACAGCTCCGCCCGAGCGCACACCACGGCCACGGAGCGCGGCCCGTACTCACACGAGCAGGCCGAAGGACAGGCGCCAGAAGCCCCGCACACGTTGGACGATTCTTCGCCAGCTGGAAAGACAATAAGGATGCAAATAGCCATACTCTTTGAGGAGATTCAGAGCATGGCCCGTTGAAGAAGAATAACATTGAAGTTGATACTTGTATATGATCGTAAAGATGGCAATCGGTGGCAATAACTTGCTGAAAAGTCAAAACAAATAACTAATATTTCTTTATTCATGAGGTTATACACAATATTGCAATAGATGCTTATTTGTATAGTTCTTATTTAAATGGAATAAATATTCAAAAACATTTAATTTAACTATAAACCAATATCTTTGCTTAGCTTCTTCTCTAAGATTCTGAAAAGGTTATAAATGAAATTATCTGTTCTGTCTGTCAAAAAAAAGTCTGAATTACATTGAAAATAATGATTTGATCTCCAATAATCAGTTTTACTGAAGAGAAGTTTTGACAGAGGATGCCGTCACACGAACACAATCTCTGCGTCTCTTGATCAAAAAGACTGCTGCCTTGGAGTGTTTATTGATATCCCAAAAGCCTTGTGGCGCCCTTACAGAAGGGTGGATGACAACTGCATAGGCCTGAACCAAGCCGAATTGTCTCGCTCAGCTAGCTATCGCGCTATCGTGCGGCACGACATCCTCAAGGGTTTAAAACACACACTGTCGTTATATTTTTAACCGACAAGACATGTAACAAAGAAGTTTGGAAATAATTCAAAACAGCCAAAAATATTTCTCTAATTCTGGTAGAATTGAACAGAGAGCTTGAATATTTGAACAGAGACCTATATTTGTCAGTGACTTTCGGCATTTCTTTTTCGCCAATGGTCACTTCCGAAATGAGAACAGTGACAGCTCAGTGGATAACGGACTGGCCTATTCTGTAAATGGTCCCCGGTTCGAATCGAGGCGTAGGTATGTACCACTAAATTCGTGTTTTCTGATTTATGTACATATTTATCACTCGCTCGGCGGTGAAGGAAAACATCGCGAGGAAACCCGCTCATCCAAGCAAACATATTTCGAAGAACGTGTGGCCTAACCTAAGAAAGATCTGGTTTTCCTTCTGGGCCGTGGAGGTCAGATCCTTAGGCTTAAGAAACGGAATAACGCAAAGAAGGAGCTCATTTGCTAAAAGCTAGTAGATAAAAAAATAAAAATAATAACTAAGATAATTCAATAAGATTGAAGAGATTATAGTATAAAAATGTAAAAATGCTCGAGTTGGCCCTTTTTCTTTAAAGCGCTCCGTGTATACTCACGCTTGCATTTGAAGTTGTCCTCTCTCAGAGCGTCGATGCGTTTCCTGCTCATCCTCTTAGGGGAGTCACACTTGGCTCCGGAGGTCTCGATGGGGTTCCTCCTCAGGTACGCAGCCAGCCAGCGCAGGGAGCAGTCACACGCGAACGGGTTGCGACCTAAATGTCTGAGGATATTCATACCAATATTACATATAGAAAATTAACTTAATATATCCATTACATACTATTTTAGAAGTCATCGTAAAAGCCAAGATAAACAAGTGAAGTAAAACTTTGGTATTGTGCGTAGTTTAAATTATCAGTTCACATGGCAACACCGGATTACGGCAACATAGAACTGATCTAATGCGGAGATAGGAAGTCGCCACAGGTTCCTTGATAGTTAACCATAGTAAGTTAATATCATTTGGGATCTTCATTTCTGAAATGGAAGAAATATTGGCGTACCTACATTTAAGCTATATGTTTCAAAAAATTTTTTGGGTATAGGTATATATAGGTTTGGAAGATTTTTGCCGATAGATTTAGAATATTTTGTTGATAGTTGTAGATAATTTTATCGATAGGTTTAGAAGGTTTTGTCGATAGATAGGAATATTTTATGATAGCTTTGGAAGATTGTTCTTTAGATTTGGAAGATTATTTCGATAAGTTGAAGAAGAGTTAAGTGAAAGATTTTTCGAGAGATTTGGAAGATAGTTTTGGAGGACTATGCCAATGAAAATAAGAGCACGTCAGTCGCAGAGGATTAACTTGAGTCTTTGATTATAGTGAGGTGCGAGGTCGTAAATTTATTTTTAATTATTTATAGTTTATTTTTAAATATACTTACAAGGTCTGGATGCCCGTCAGCGTGGAGAAGGTACCGTTCGGGATGGACCTGATGTTGTTGTCGTACAGGGACCTGCAAATAAAATACGTAATCGATATAATGAAAAATGAATCGCTAAATGTGTTGCTAAGCGCAAAACTCGAGAACGGATGGACCGATTCGTCTAGTTTTTTCCCCCAAATATTCGTTCAAGTCCGGGGAAGGTTCTTATGAAGAGAAAAATTAGGAAAATTTGCGGAAAGAGTGTTAAAATCTCTATTTTCTAGATAGGATTTTCCGAAATACCCACAGGACTATGTTACGCGGCATTCACGTGGAGAGAATCGCCCGGGTCGGCCAGTGCTTAATAAAATATTATACATACGAGAGGAGAAATAGACAAACTGGATTTCTTTTTTGAAGTTATACTTCTTATGCGACTTCCAACAAGGTTGCGTTAAACGTTTAACGCTACCATGGTGGGGCAATAGAAAGAGACAGAGCGAGAGTGAACGCGTGGCACTCGAACGCATGCGCGTAGTATACTTATACGTTAGCAACGAGTAGCGTCCAATATTATAGCGAAGTAAACAGTGTGAAGTTTCACTTCTTCTGCGCGGTATTTAATATAATTAATACTAAATATTAATAAATTATTAATGTTAAATATTTATTTAATGGTGCCAAAGAAGTATAACTTCTCACGCGCGTACATAAGTACACACACCCAATTTTTTTTTCCATAAGTTCTATCTTGTATTCTATTGCAATGTAGTTATTTTTCTTTACTCCTGTCTATTGTTATAGTTTAAATTTATAACTGTCATATTTGGGGGATAATGTTTTAGAAATTTTAACTTATGCTTACTAAATGTGTAGGTACATATTGTGAGATGACCACTGCTGCACCGAAATACAGGCTAATTCTTAGCCTAGCTCGGTAACAGGAGCCATCAACTACTTGTTAGTGCCTGTTTTAGTGTAATCAGTAGATATGATAAACTTTGTTAAGAGTGGTAGGGCGCATCAAAGCAGCCCGTCTGGGGAAGTACCTCCACCTCACAGAAAACCGCAGCCAAATAACAACACCCTACAGGGATTTAGTCTTCCTGCGACCACGGACGCTGCAAAGCATTCGAAACGTCAGGTTAAAATAAATAAAACACGCGATACTTCCGTTAAAAATTGTTTAATTCAATGTGTAACAATCGCGAAAACCTAATACAATAATATCCCTAGAGGGTTGTTGTGTTCCTGCGTGTGAGTGAGGTCACCAGTAAGCTCCCAAGGAGTTACTGTGTAAGCAGCAGAGGAGGCATCGCGCGAGTGATACTTAATATATCGTATGCCTCCCGACGTAGTATAAAAAAAAACATTCTTGAAATAAATTGATTATTTATATTATTACACAATGCCGGCTGAAAAAAATATATATATTTATGGTCAACTCACTCCGCTATGTTTGAGACATACCAGCATACGGCCTGCCAGATGAAAAGCGATTACCGTAGCCTATGAAAGCTTGCAGTGCATTATCACTCGCGCGATGCCACCTCTATTGCTAGCACAGCTACTCCCAAGGAGGTTACTAGTCACCTCACTCACACAACAGGGAGTTGGTGTTTGGCTGCAGCTTCCTGTGAGATGGGGTGTACTTCCCCGCTTTGATCTGCCCTAGCTCTCTTAAAAGCACCCAGGCCAAGATAAACAGAAGACGTTCAGGCACACAAATTTATGTACTGTGTGGAAATCGAACCCACGAGAGTTAATGTAAAAGTAGCGTTACTAACCACTGCGTCATCGAGCTCGCTCGAATTTTCGTTATTTTTTGTTATTTTGCATACGATTTTTTTTTGTACTACGCCGGGAGGCATGCAAGCATACGGCCCACCTGATGTAAAGCGGGTACCGTAGCCTATTACGCTTGCGATATATTAAGTATCACTCACGCGATGCCTCTCTGCTGCTTACACAGCAACTCCTTGGGAGCTTACTGGTGACCTCACTCACTCACAGGAACACAACAACCCTCAAGGGAGTTGTTATTTGGCTGCGGTTTTCTGTGAGGTGGAGGTACTTCCCCAGACGGGCTGCTTTGATGTGCCCTACCTTAATACCGAATTCTTCCTACCTACCTACCGAATTCTTCTTTGGGGTAACTCCGCGGACATTAACACCATCTTTTTATTGCAAAAGAGAGCCATAAGAGCTATCTACAAACTTGGTCCCCGGGAGAGCCTTAGAGAAAAATTCAAAGAAATAAATATTCTAACAGTCGCATCGCAATATATCTATGAAAATCTTTTGTATGTCCATAAAAACATAGACTCATTTTGTAAAAAGAGTGATACTCATAACATAAATACTAGATATAAGCATAATCTTGTGTTACATGCAAGCCGTCTCCACAAAATAAGTAATTCTTTTATGGGGCAATGTATACGGTTCTATAACAAACTTCCCAGCAATATAAGAGAATTATCAATAAACAAGTTTAAAACTACTATTAAAGCCAAATTGTGTAGCAGGGCATATTATAAAGTATCTGACTATATTAATGATAAAAATGCCTGGGAGTGAGTCGATCCAATTATAATGTAATTAATAAATTATGTAAATTTGTTTGGATACCAAAAGAGGGATGCCTGAGTTTTTTGGCAGTATTTTTATCAGTGCTCACCTAGTCATGAACTGCACGGTAGGGAAAAAAATTGTGACGATTCCAAACAAATGTAGCCATTTTTACGGAATAAAAAGATTTTGACTTTGACTTTGACTACCTCTCTTAAAACATCTAGACCAAAACAAACAGACATGTTCATGCACACAAATGTTAGCCTTGTGTGGGAATTGAACCCACGAGCGTTGATGTCAGAGTTGGCGTCATTCACGACTGAACCACCGAGCTCGTCAAAACAAAAGTTCATTCGACTTGAGAATTCTCGGAAGAAAACTTCTTCTGGAACAGCACAGTACGTAACCATGGCTGCTCCAGTGTGTGAGGGTGAACTCCCCGCCGGCGAACTCCGGCGAGCGGCGAATGTTGTTCTATTACTTTCGTCGAACAAACACCGTACCATAAATGATTTATGGTACGGTACGGTTATGGTACGGTACTCCTATAATGTTCTACGAACAAAGAGACTGTTATTAACATATTTAATCAAGTAGAAAAGACTTGGCCGCAGTGTAGTGTACAGATCCGTAACTTTGAAAACTTATTCGTCGGTGATGTATTGCTCGTAGGATGTGAAGGAACGAAAACCCCTCGTTAAAGTAACAGCCATGTTGAGGAACACCGTTCCTATATGAAATCTATATGTTTGTCTCTGTGTCTATCTGTCGCTTTTTTTTCGAATATTCGAATTTTGACTTTAGATTCGGATTCAGCATAAAAAAGTAGAATAGGAATGTTCAGGAACACCGTTCCTATCTCTTAAGGAATATGGTCAAAATGGCCGACAAAATAAAAATAAAAAATTTAATTGTTATATAATTGACAAGCCTGGTGTTCCTCTGGTAATGCAAGCTTGCGCATTCTCAACTGGTTATGGAATGTATTTACACGCAAGTCAAATGTCAAACACAAATATTATACATTTTTAAATATAGCGCCATCTACCGGCAATACAGTGAGACATTTAATATCATGTCAATGTGCAAAGGAGCCCGAAGCTAACATTTTATTTGTTTGCAAATTGTTACGACAGAGAGCGCTGGAAGCGGATTTGGTCCACTTGTGTTTTCTTTATGATGTTTTATTACATACAAACTTACAGTAACTTCAAGTTGTGAAGATCTCTGAAGGTGTCTTTCCTGACGCACGTGATCTCGTTCGAATTCAGCAATCTGGAAATTAAATATGTATTGATACAACAAGATATCTTCATTCAAAACTACACCGAAACAAAAATCTGCAGTGCAAAAGAAAGTATTTGCTATTATTTTATTAGTTAACAGATTCAGGCGTTATTTTGCGAAAGTCAAATTTACATGCAATTTGAATCAACCTGCTTTATGTGCTTCCGCCACTAGTTAGTTCATGCGGCCTAGCGCCGGCCGGCACCCACCCACTACTGTTAGTAAGTGCAACATGCCGACGCTGCCATGGCTGCTCTGGTAGTCGCAGGCAGAGACTTACTAACAGTAGTGGGTGGGTGCCGCCGGCGCTAGGCCGCATAAACTAATTGGTGGCGGAAGCACACAAAGCCGGTTAGATCAAATTGCATATTATTTTATTAACGTACCTAGTTGTTTTTTTTGTTTTATAGTAGTGTTACGTTTTCATAATATGTTATTGTTGAGTTTCATATATCAAAATGTGTTTCTGGAAGAAAATGAGAGAAACTTAACCGAATTGTGTTTTCATATTACTTTCGTCAAACAAACAGCGTAGCATAAAGCATTAATACTATGCGTTCTTCGAACAAGGAGACAGTCATTAGCATAATAAGGATACGTGGAAGAAACTTGGCCTCAGTGTACTGATTTGAAAGTTACAAAACCTCTTGTTTTCTTTGTTTACACATTATCTCACGGCTGAATTAATAAACTATAGATATTATACATACATGCATATCGTCACGCCTGCCTCCCATTGCGGTAGGCAGAGACTATGGAACGCCAGGTGCACCGATCCGAACATACCTCTCTAGCCTCTTCCACAGTCAACAACCTCTTCTCGCATGCCAACACATCAGCTATTTGATCTATATATGTGCGTCTAGGGCGGGCCCTGCTGATATCTCACTCTCGATAATATAAATACATAGATAAATATAAATAAATATTGTCGGACAAATTACACAGCGCCACCTAGCCCCAATATAAGCGAAGCTTGTGTTATGAGTACTAGACAACTGATAAACATACGTAAATACGTATAAATACATTGTTTTTTTGTAAATACATACTTATTATACACAGAAAATACCCAGACCAAGACAAACAGACATGTTCATGCACACAAATGTTTGTACTGTGTGGGAATCGAACCCACGAGCGTCGGTGTCAAAGTAGCGTAACAGCGCGTTCCACCACTGCGCCACCGAGCTCATAGATAGATAAATAGACATAGAATCTCCTACTTTCGATTTGTCTACTTAAGGCGCATGCTGTATTTCTTGGAGATATGAAGTATGTAATAGAGTGTACTCACAGTAATTGCAGCGAGGACAGTCCGTGGAAGATTCCAGAAGGCAAGTCCTTGATCTTGTTTCCATAGAGAACCCTGGAATGAGAACATTGTACTGACTTTTTGTTATGCTTACGGTCCACCTGGTGTAAAGTCTTCACCGTAGTCTATGAACGCTTGTAATACATTATCATTCGCGCGATGCCGCCTCAGCTGCTAACACAGTAACACCTTAGGAGCTTACTGGTGACCTTCCTCACTAGCAGGATCACAAGAATTCTCCACGGAGTTTTTTGTGAGGTGGAGGTACTTACCCAGACGGGTCGCTTTGTGTGTTCTACCGACTGTACAACGGGTTGTGTTCTGAAGAATTGTTTGATATGATGCCGACAGCATTTTAGAACCGTACCGCCCGTCGAGGGCGGGTAGTTCACCCTCACACGCTGGAACCGCAGTGGTCGCGTACTGTGCGGTTTCAGAGAAATTTCTCCCGAGAACTATCAAGTTGTGGAATGAACTCCCAGCCGAGGATTTCCCAAGGGTCTACAGCATGGGACTCTTCAAGAAAGGCGCGAAGAGGTTTTTAGAGGGTCGGCAACGCACGAGTGACACCCCTAGTGTTGCCACGGTGACTGGTTACCATCAGACAGGCCGTATGCTTGTTTACCACCTCTAGTATAAAAAAGTAAAATTTACATGCTACAATTTGTTGGAATAACATTGTAGCATGTTAATCTAAGGCCTCAGAACGCCTCGTGGAGAAGCGATACACGTGTCTCAGAGACGTCATGGCAGCAACGATGACGGGTGCATGCGGTTTCTGTTCCAGATGGCGGGCAATCGCGAGGACGACCCCAGCAGCTGAAGCAGCGACTACCGGAGCAGACATGGCTGTGACGGCGCGATTCATCTACTAACGGAAGAGGGTGGGTGCTGGTCGGTAGAAGCACACAAAAGATATAAAAATCGGCCAAGTGCGAGTCGGACTCGCACACGAAGGGTTCCGTACCATTATCTAAAAAAACGGCAAAAAAAATCACGTTTGTTGTATGAGAGCCCCCCTTAAATATTTATTATATTCTATTTTTTAGTATTTGTTGCTATAGCGGCAACAAAAATAAATAAATATAAATAAATAATAAATATTGTCGGACAAATTACACAGCGCCACCTAGCCCCAAAGTAAGCGAAGCTTGTGTTATGGGTACTAGACAACTGATAAACATACGTAAATACATTTTTTTTTTGTAAATACATACTTATTATACATAGAAAATACCCAGACCAAGACAAACAGACATGTTCATGCACACAAATGTTTGTACTGTGTGGGAATCGAACCCACGAGCGTTGGTGTCAAAGTAGCGTAACAGCGCGTTTCACCACTGCGCCACCGAGCTCGTCAAAACAAATCTATACATCATCTGTGAAAATTTCAACTATCTAACTATCACGGTTCATGCGATACAGCCTGGTGACAGACGGACGGACGGACGGACGGACAGCGGAGCCTCAGTAATAGGGTTCCGTTTTACCCTTTGTGTACGGAACCCTAAAAAGACTATAAATTTTTACTTGCTATTGGAGCCTAGTGGGCACTAAGACAAGTCTCATTTTTAGGGTTCCGTACCCAAAGGGTAAAACGTAACCCTATTGCTGAGACTTCGCTGTCCGTCCGTCCGTCCGTCTGTCACCAGGCTGTATCTCACGAACCGTGATAGTTAGACAGTTGAAATTTTCACAGATGATGTATTTCTGTTGCCGCTATAACAACAAATACTAAAAAAAACAATAACATAAATATTTAAGGGGGCTCCCATACAACAAACGTGATATTTTTGCTCGTTTTTGCTCGATATTGTTAACGGCAACAGGTAGACACTTGAAATATTTACAGAATATTTAGTTAGATATTCACTATAAGAATAAATAATCAAATTAAAATAAAACAAATATTTAAGGGGGGCTTCCATACAACAAACGTGATTTTTTTGCCGTTTTTATAGGTAGTGGTACCTACGGAACCCTTCGTGCGCGAGTCCAACTCGCCCTTGGCCGATTTTTTTAATATAATCTTATTGTGTCTTATACAATTATCTTATGTTACAATTTTCCTTTTTTAATCAGCAAGCATTTCGGAAATTACCAAAGCAGTTTAGATCAAATTGCATCAACTGAATGAGGGACCAGTCGGCTGGTGGGTTGAGGAATACTTACAGCGAGGTCAAGTGGGCTAGGCCAGTGAAGGCGTCAGCCGCCAACTTGGTGACCTTGTTGTTGGAGAGGTCGATCCTGGCGACCCGCTTCACGGCTGCGAACGCCCCAGGACCCACTTCAGTTATCTCGTTCTGTTCTAGCCGGCTGGAAAGAGATGGAAATGTTATGAATATCCGGTTCGGAATACATGTATGTATATATGTATGTACGCCAGGTCCAAAAAGTTCAGCAACTACTATCTTCGTCGTTCCATTAAAAAGTGGAACGCCTTGCACACGTGTTCCCTCCTTCCTACAATATGGGATCCTTCAAACGAAGCGTGAAGAAGCATCTTGCAGGTCAGCATGGCAGCGTCAACTGACAGGACACTGTGTAGTCTTTTGTCAGTTGCAGTTGCGATTTGGGCTCCTCTTTCGCTTACCATCAGGCAAAGAGGAGCCACTATGCTGAACTAATATATAAAAAAAAAAGATCCCAGATAGTACCGAACGACATAAGGCGCGGTCCTTACACACCTCACTCGCTTCTTTAACATTCATAGCACTTTTCATGCGTACTAGCCGGTTCCTAGGGCTCCTGACATCACCTATTGATAAAACACGACCAATTTGGTCACAGTAGGTGAGTCTTGGCATTCCTCCCAACACAATAATTGACATAATCGAGCTGATCTGATGATGGAGTTTGGCAGTAACCATAGATACTCTACTAAGTATACATGTAAGTAAGTCGATAAATTTTGGCAGGTTATTCAATTAGGTAAGTCAAACTTCGACCGAGTTCTGGAAACATCGACACATACTCTCGTCCAAAATACCTCAACGCCTGAAGAGCAATGTCTTCGAACAGTATGTGTCGCCAGTGATGACATACGGAACTGAGACGTGGTCCTTCACTACGGGCCGTATGGGGAAGCTCAAGGTCGCCCAGCGTCCTAGCGAAAGAGCTATGCTAAAAAGTAAAAGTTTCTCTGCGTGATGAAATGAGAAATGAGGATATCCACAGTAGAACTAAGGTAACAGACGTAGCACACAGGATAAGCAAGCTGAAGTGACCGTGGGCTCGGAAAGAAAGGCTCTTCAATGTCGTTCCCATACTGGTACAGGGGGGGCCACTGCGTGGGACGACCCTCCACTAGATGGAGCGCCGACCTCGAGAGGTTTGAAGGGAGTCGATGGATGCAGATGACACAGGAACGAGACGAACGGCACTCTAGAGGAGACGCCTATGTTCAGCAGTGGTTCAGCGGAAATGTTCGCCCCAGAAACCGGTGAGCATGCGTTAAAAGAGCTATGAATGTCAAAGAAGCGAGTGAAATGTGTAGGGGGACGCCTGGTTTGTCCTGCCTACCCTGTAAGGGACTTAGTATCCAGGGCTCCTGACAACACCCCTTCTGCTAACACTCGTCTTGGCCTTATTCGACTTCTACATTCTTCCACATTCCTGTTCTATACCTATTTCGTCATACTTTTCTACTGCTTTCTACCGACATGTTCGCACCAACGGAGCATGCCTGTTCTTAACGGTGATACCCTCTTTCAGGAAGCAGTTGGCAACATTTCGAACAACTCTTCTGAATCCATTGTACAATCGGTATAATATAAAAAGGGAGGCAAAGTTTCTCCTGAAACTTAAAGGTTCAATACCATCTGCGAGTTTAGGATCTTAAGGTCTATTCTTGTCGCAGCTGATGATGAAGAGTGGTGAGAATACTTACATTTCAGTAGCCCTGTGCGGGATGGTGGCGGGCAGCTCCGAGAGTAGCTTCTCCCTGCAGTCGACCGTGCCCTCGGGGGTGCACCGGCAGGGCGGCGGACAGCGGGGCTCCGCAGAACACTCCCCGGATACCGCTGTGGTGGGCCCTTGAAGAGTGCAAGTATTACATTAAAAAACCAGTTGAGAATGCGCAAGCTTGCATTGCCAGAGGAACACCTGGCTCGTCAATTATATAACAATTTAATTATTTTTTTTAAAACCTTGTCGGCCATTTTGACCACGTTTCTTAAGAAATATGATATTGGTTTTTAAGACATTCCTATTCTACTTTTTAATTTACTTTTCGAATCTGAAATAAATATTCAATTTTTTTTTTAATTTGTGGGCATTTGACCATGTTCCTTGGGAAGGAGGTTGGTTTTTCAGACTTTCCTATTCTACTTATTTATGCTGAATCCGAATCTGAAGTCAAAATTCGAATATTCGAAAAAAAAGCGACAGAGAGACACACACACACACAGACAAACATATCGTCTGCTTACTGGTAAAATATGATAAATGCAAATTTTGTCAAAAATGAGTTAATTATGTAGTATATGTAATTTTTGACGTACTATCTACTGGTAAATCAAAATAAATGATAGGACAATTTTAAGGCAAAATAGCCAAGGCAAAAATGTAGTATATGGTAATAAAACCACTAATAACTTCTGTTCAACTGTAGTAATTCAACTTATCATTGAATTTGACCTACGCATGTAAAAGTAACAGAATGTATATCTCCTTATGTTTTTTTTCTCGTAGGTCTATAATTTACTATTTAAAAAAATATAATCTGCTAAAATAAAATAAATGTGTTTGTTTGATTTGTCTCGTCAAAAACTTCAAGAGAAGTCACATAAATACATATAATGTTATTTTCTTGACAGTCTGGTTTAGTTAAGTTATGACAATGGTTACTAGTAAAATATGATACAGGCACTTATTATTATTTACCTGAAGGACTAATCATGTAACCCCTACAATTTTAGAATAAGCAAAACATAATAAATACATTTATTTCTTTTTGCCTGTAGAAATTCTAGTTATATTTCGTATAAACGGTAATTTAAGTGACACGAGCTGGAAGAAAAAAAAGTTTTGATTAGGTTACAGTGACATTAGATAACTCCTGCAGCTGCAAAATATGGAATCCCGAGGCAGACGATTAGTGTCATTGATAAATAAACCTCCAATGTCCAAATGTAAGTATTAATTTTTTGTATTGGGTGTTTTAGAGGTTATGTTTTGAAAAGTTGAGTAAAACTTTTTATTTAAGATTAGATACTTAATTAGATTGTTTATATAAGTCATTTTAATGACCAGTAGGTACTTTATTTGATTAAGCATAAGAATTCGTACAGATTTAATATAAAAGGTAATAAAAAAGTTGTTTATGTGGTCGGCAAATTTTCTATTTGCTGCATGTGTGCATTGTTTGATTTATTAATTGATTTAGATACTTTATTAATAGGTTGTGAGATATAGTAAATATTAAATTTTATTATGGTCAGCTAGTGATTTACTATTGCTATTTCGACTGTTTTGTTATTTTTCGTGAGTATCGCTGCACACCATCCCCTATTTTCCCCTATTTTCTAATAATCTTAGCACTTTGTAACAAGCACTAGGTAGGTGCATAAAGTTTATCTGAGTTTTCTTTACTGGACCATTACCTACTCTGGGTCAGTAAGGCATACTGGGTACTGTGAGAACTACTTATCTACTTACCTACTTTTTCCAGGTTGCGACGATGGTGAAGTACCGTGTTCATCGACTAAAACTACTGCTGAAAGCGACAATGATAACAGAGTCGGAAAAGAGATGGAACGAATGTTTGACAGTGATGATTCTGACAAAGACCCTGATTACCCTTCTCCGACAGATCTAATTGAAATAAGCGATTTGTTGAGTGATACATCTGCCCCTGTTACCAGTACTCTTCAGGACAACAATTTTATACGTTTTTTAAAAGATTGGACTGATGAAGAAGACGACGAAGTAATCGACGTTGACAAAATAGTACAAAAAGAGATTGATCCAGATTCATGGGTCATTGTTATTTCTATCTTAGACATATTGTTTAAAAGAATTTTCAGTGATTTCAAGTGCAGAAAACGTTGGATGAAGTCTAATCCAGGTAATTGGAAAAGAAATGTAGCGAAAAAAAGGCGATCTGATGGACTATCTTATATTACTAAAAATAAAGAAAGGAAGCCAAAAATTCCAAAGGACATTGACTGCAGTAAATGCTTTTATAAATGTAACTTACCCGAAGAACAAAGAAAAATGTTATGTCGACACTATTGGAGTTTGAATTACGTTGAAAAGAAGAACTTTATTTTAAGCAATGTGGTGGTAGAAGCACCAAGAAGAGTTCTAGCTGTGAAAGGCAGTAAAAAGCAACGCAAATTTACTACGAAATGTTACTTCTTTCACGATGATTCTAGACAACAAGTATGTCAAAAATATTTTTGTTCAACTTTGGCAATTTCTCCCACAGTTGTTAACAATGCTATTGAAAAACGGAACCAGTGTGGTTTATACGACGCCAAAGACCAAAGAGGAAAAAAAGAACCTCCCAACAAAACCAATGAAGCTGCTGTGGCCTTCGTCAAGATGCATATCGAGTCTTTCCCTACAATGGAGCCACATTATATAAGAAAAACATCGAAACGGTTGTATTTAGATGCCACTTTGTCTATTACAAAAATGTACCAGCTTTACAAATCTAAATGCGTCGAAGAAAATGTCGTACCAGTATCAGAAATAACATACAGAAGAATTTTTTGTTTGAATAATTATAACTACAGCTTTTTTGTGCCAAAAAAAGATCAGTGCTTGATATGCTCGAAATACAAAAAAGCTACACCTGAAGAAAAAACGCAAATGAAGAAAGATTATGATGAGCATATAGCTAGAAAGGAAGCTTGTAACACTGAGAAAAATAAGGACAAAGAAAGGGCGTTGAAAGAGAATGGTTTTTATTGCCTTACTTTTGATCTTCAAGCGGTATTGCAGATCCCAAGTGGTCTCGTAGGCCAGCTGTATTATAGCAGAAAGTTGTGCGTGTACAATCTGTGTATGTATGAGGCTGCTCTACCGAATAACGCTTACTGTTTTGCATGGTCTGAAGTTAACGGAAAACGTGGAAGTTCTGAAATTGGGAGTATTCTATATCATTACCTCTCCAAATGTGTACCTCATAATGTGTCTGAAGTGTGTCTGTATTCTGATACATGTGGTGGACAGAATAGGAATCAATTTATCACAGCGTTATTACTTTTTGCTATTCAAAACATAGATCACTTGAAACAAATTGAGCACAAATTTTTAGAGCCCGGACACAGCTATATGGAAGTAGATAGTATGCATAGTAGTATCGAGTCTGCTAAGAAGAATCAAGAAATTTACTGTATGCCTGATTATGTATCTATTTTTAAACGAGCTAGATGTACTAAGACAGTTACTGTTGAAGGCGTCAAATATACCAAATTGCCTTACCAAACCAAAGAGTTCAAGTACGACGAATTCTATGACCTCAAGAAATTAGCTGAAGAAACAATTAGTCAAAAGGCAAAAGACTGCAATGGTGAGTCAGTAAAGTGGCTCAAAATAAAAAGAATGAAATACCTGAAGTCAGAACCGTCTAAAGTGTTTTTTAATTATAATATGTCAGAAGAGTTTCTTTCTCTGGATGTTTCAGCAAACACGCACGCAAACAGCAGACCAAAAAGACGCAAAGAATATCCGCGTCAGGTAAGCCAGGTGACTCTTAAAACGCTTTATTTAAAGCCCTTGTCCATAACAAAAGCGAAAAAAAGAGATCTGTTGGCCTTGTGTCAAAAAAGAGTTATCCCTGAAGAATACCACGGTTGGTTTTCATCTCTACCTGAAATAGACGGACCTGATCAACTGCCAGAACCCGCAGTAGAAGAAAATTCTTCAGAAGAATAACTAATTGTTTTACCCTGTTCTTATGATAAATAATACTGTTTCAAATTTCATTTTAATAATAAACACTGCTCTTTTTACCTTTAATCTCGTTTTAATAGCACCTGCCCGTTTTCTGAACTATTTGTATAGTAACTATTATGGTAAATTAAATAATTTTTGTGTAACAGTACAGGCAAAATAAGGTAAATGCATCCTTTTTACCAATAATTTAATAAATTCGTTTCATATTAACAAGTTTTTTAATCTGACGATCATGCCTTATTATTTGCTTACCCTTTTCATTCAAATTTGAATGATATTCGTTCTAATATAGGTGATATGTATTTTTTTACAATTACAGGTCAAACCGGTTAAGTGCATGGCCCCAGTTAATTAAATATTATTTTTTAGTAAATCCTCTGCTAGTTCTGCTGATTAAAGATAACACAGATAAAGTTTAAAAGTTATTTGATCAATTGATTATAAAATATTCCACAAAAATTAAATTTTATAATTATAAAAAAATATTTCAACTTTTAAATCACATTATCTCAGTTCGATGAAATCGGCACTTACATTATTTTACCAGTAAGCAGACGATATAGATTTCATATAGGAACGGTGTTCCTGATAAATTTGTAGATATACGCGGCTTACCATCTTTTTAATCCACTACACTTGGAGTGGACCGGACCTAAGCCTAAGGGTTTGGCAAAGATATTGATTTTGACATGACGAGCTCGGTGAGGCATTGGTGAAATGCGTTCACACGGACAGAATAATTATGTATATATATATATATATATTCTGTCCGTATATAAAGATAATAAGAAACATTTTTGGCTTCGGTTTTCTGTGAGGTGTAGAGGCTCAGTTAGCCCCAGTTGAGCTGCTTCAATGAGCCCAATCAATGCTACTTCTTTTAAAATTGATAGCCTAGTGGCCTAGTGGATAAACAACCACTCCGTCAACCGAGTGGTCCTTAGTTCGAATCCTTATGTGGGCATGTACCACTCGATTCATGTTTTTTTTTATACTACGCCGGCATACAAGCATACGGCCCAGCTGATGGAAGCGGTTACCGTTGCTTATGAACGCTCACAATTTATTACTTAAGTATCACTCGCGTGATGCCACCTCTACTGCTAGCACACAACTCCTTTTAGGAGCTTACTGGTGACCTCACTCACAAGCAGGAACACAACAGCCCTTCAGAAAGTTGTTACTTGACTACGGTTTTCTGTGACGTAGGGGTACTTGCCCAGACGGGTTGTTTAATGTGTTTCATGCACGCAAATGTTTGTCCTGTGTTGGAATCGAACCGAGCGTTGGTGTCACTAACCACTACGCCACCGAGTTCGTCAAGGTGAGTCTTAGTTTCCTCCGGCTCCTACATAATTCTACTTTCGTGTTGTACATCTGTTTCGTCATTCTTTCCTCTTTTCGCCTTCTTTCTACTTGCCTGAACCAACGGAGCATGCTTATTCGTGCACGTCACTTTCGTCACTGTTTGGTCTTCTCTCTTAGATGAGCCGTACGTTTGTTTGACTCCCGACGTGTTATAAACAAACCCTTCTTGTCCTGATGTCTTACCATTGCATATCAGCTCATGGACCTCAAGCTCGGTGAGTAATGCTCCTCTCAAAGCAGCCGGGGCTTGGCATCTGAAAATTATAACATAAATGTTCAGCGACAGGAATTAGTTGGAGATCTGGTAAAGTCAGGGTATCGGCTGTCGTCAACTGATGACAGTATTGGAGATGTAATAAGATGTATATCTTCACGCCAGGTCCCTCGCGGGGTAGGCAGAGAGAACCGAGCGCCATAAGACGCGGTCCTTACACACGTCACTCGCTTCTTTCACATTCATAGCTCTTTTCATGCACGCTCGCCGGTTCCTAAGGCTCCTGACATCACCTTCTGATAAAACACGACCAATTCGGTCATGGTAGGTTAGTCTCGGTCTCCTCGGCTCCTACATCCTTCCACTTTCGCATTGTATATCTGTTTCGTCATTCTTTCATTTTGCATTCTTTCTACATGTCCGAACCAACGGAGCATGCCCTTTCTTATCTTAACACCGACACTCTCTTTCAGACCAACTCTCTTTCGTACGTCATCATTTTGAAAGCGTTATGCCACATACTTTGCGCAGTGCTCGCATCTCGACCGCATTTATTCCACTTTCATGCTCTCTCTGCCATACCCAGCTCTCACTTCGATAAGTTATCGTTGGGATTAACACCGCGTTGTGTACAGCGAGCTGTTAAAAAATGTAAGACGTGTCTAAGTGCCCGTGTAAACGATTCATCTTGTCAATAATAAATGTGTCACGTGTGAAGAAAATTTAAGCTAAACTTCACGTTGTTTTTCTTATACTAAACATAAAATTGTTAATTATTTGTGAACGCGACCTTATTAATCACATTTTTGCCCGCTAGAGGCGCTTCACTCTCTCTTATCTGTGCTCGAGTTTTAAACATGTCATCCTATTTAATATTAAATATTTCTATAGAGTTTTATCGCCATATATATGAGCCAATCAGTTCAATAACCAATGCTTCACATACAACGTTGCACATACTTTCTCGCTCCGCTTTCTCTCTCAATGCAATGGACATACATTGTCCATAATTTTGCTACGCTTTTCTCCCTCGCTTTGCTCTTTTTCCTCGCTTCACATCTATGGTCAGGCAGCCACGAAGTGTAAGTGACTCAATGTTACCTTTAGAGCTAAAGCCAACCTCACCTGCACGTGGTGCACCCTGCTTATGAAAAGACGAGGCTCTGACGAAAGAGAGGTAGGGCACGACGTTAGCCTCACTGGGGAAGGAAGGGGAGCAGCCAAACAACTCTCTGGGGGGGTTATTGTGTTCCTGCGCGTGAGTGTGGTCACCAGAAGATGAGGAGTTGCTGTGTTGACAGCGAAATTCTTTTTTGCTAACGTTCTTAGGCTACGGTAGCCGCTTCACATCAGGCGGACCGTATACTTGTTTGCAATCCGTCGTAGTATAAAAAAGCCCAACGCTAGACGCTAACTTACCTAGCTCCGACCCCAGGTATGCTCGCGGCGCGCACAGCACTCGTCAGCCTTGCGACGCGACAATCGCACACGATCGGATTGTCGGTGAGTCGCAGCGTGTGCAGCCGGGTGATGGCTGCCGGCTCCAGCGACAGGTACGTCAGGTTATTGTTGTTCAAGGTCCTGGAAGAGATATTCCTCAATTAATATTTATGAATTAGTAATTAAATAGTTAATAGATTCAGGCGTTATTTTGCCAAAGTCAAATTTACATGCAATTTGATCTAACCTGCTTAGTGTGCTTCCGCCACCAATTAGTTCATGCGGCCTAACAAGCGTCGGCATGTTGCATCAACTATAAGTAGTAGGTGGGTGCCGGCCGGCGCTAGGCCGCATGAACTAATTGGTGGCGGAAGCACACTAAGCAGGTTAGATCAAATTGCATGTAAATTAGTAATTAGCAATGATGATGTTAGAAACACGATTGATCTGAAAGAGAGTGTAGGTGTTAAAATAAGAGGCGTGCTCCGTTGGTTCGAGCATGTAGAAATAATGCAGGGAAGAAATAATTACGAAACAGTTATACAACGCGATAGGTAAGTATTAGCCTGGCTCAAATTGATCGTGTTGTATCAGAAGGTGATGTCAGGAGCCCTAGAAACCGGCGAGCGTGCACGAGAAGAGCAATGAATGTTATTGAAGCGAGTGAGGTGTGTAAGGATCGAGTCACGTGGCGCTCGGTTCTCTCTGCCTACCCCGCAAGTGATCTGGCGTGAAGTTATAGATAGCATGTATGACACTAAAATCTTAAGGTTTACAGTATAAAATCCTATCTTTGTCGTACCATTAAAAAGTGGAACGCCTTGCCTGCACACGTGTTCCCTCCTTCCTACAATATGGGATCCTTCAAAGGAAGCGTGAAGAAGCATCTTGCGGGTCAGCATGGCAGCGTCAACTGACAGGACGCTGTGTAGTCTTTTGTCAGTTGCAGTTGCGATTTGGGCTCCTCTTTCGCTTACCATCAGGCAAAGTGGAGCCACTATGTTGAACTTATATAAAAAAAACTGGTCGTGTCTGTGTGTGTAACGGTAAACGGAAGTAAGTTATACTAAATGGATATTATATGATGCAGGTGAAATGATTTCCCCACGCCGCGCGCGATGCAGCACTGTCAACGTAACAAATTCTTTAGTAAGCCCCGATTATCACATACGGGCAGCTTTGCGATTAAAACTCCCAGACCAAGACAAACAGACATGTTCATGCACACAAATGTTTGTCCTGTGTGGGAACCGAACCCACGAGCGTTGGTGAACCTACGAGCTCGGTGGCGTAACAGAGCGTTTCGCCACCGAGCTCGTAGAAATTTCTAGTTTTTCATAATGAGTACAATATTATGCACTATCCCTGTCTTATTTCGAGTTAATTTTCTTAGACCATGTATATCCAAGCCTATTATACCTACACGTGGGTAACCCGGCCTATTTACAAGCCCTAAGTACTTACAGCACTTCCAAACTCTTCAAGTACTCGAATGCCTTCTCGTCGATACATTTGAGCTGGTTCCCGTCGAGGTGCAGGCTCTTGAGGGCAGTCAGACCTCGGAAGGTCCGCCGGCTGATGGCGGTCAGTTCGTTCCGGCTGAGGTCTCTGGAAATTTGATATATTTACTATTAGTAATTCACAATTTTACAAAGATCAGTTATAGTATTCATATCTATCTATTTATAACTTCACGCCAAATCCCCTACAGGGTAGATAGAGAGAACCGAGCGAGTATATATGAATATATACATATATATTCATATGTATATATATATATATATATATGATATATATATATTCACATCGGTTACTAATCATAATGGCGAAATGTTTTTGTACGAATTTTAAAATACCGAAACAAACCCTTTTTTATTTTCCACATTGCCATCTGACCGAAACTACAATTGACCGAAATTGATAGACTGATGAAATTCCGATTTACGATTGTTATTGAAGTGATAACTTCTTTTGGGAGGGTAAACCGCTTCGTTACGTAACGCGTTACGGCGCCGGTCTGTCTGGCTTCCCTTTCTCTCGCGAGACCCACACGTATTATTTTTTTTAATACGAGTTTATCTTTAACCGCAGCTAAACGTGATATGTATGTAGTTCAGAAGAAGATAGGCCTCGCTCGCTTAGCACGCTTTGCTATTGATGGTCACAAGTAACTAATTCTAACCTAACTATGTAGGACTGCAACAAATTCCAAATCACCCAAATATATTTATATATTTTGATACTAGACGTAAAGCATCTGTCAAAGGAAATTACACGACTTGATAATCGGGCAACGCTTTTTCTAGAAAATGAAACATTTGTAAACTAAGTTTCTAGAAACACAAAATATATAAAAAAATCAGCCAAGTGCGAGTCGGACTCGCGCACTAAGGGTTCCGTACCATTATCTACAAAAACGGCAAAAAATATCACGTTTGTTGTATGGGAGCCCGCCTTAAATATTTGTTTTATTTTAATTATTTATTTTTAAAGTAAATATATAACTAAATATTCTGTGAGTATTTCAAGCATCTACCTGTTGCCGTTATGAATATCGAGTAAAAACGAGCAAAAAACTCACGTTTGTTGTATGGGAGCCCCTTAAATATTTACTTTATTCTATTTTTTAGTATTTGTTGTTATATCGGCAACAGAAATACATCATTTGTGAAAATTTCTCAGTAATAGTCTCAGTAATAGGGTTCCGTTTTACCCCTTGGGTACGGAACCCTAAAAAACTATCGGACATTTAAAACTTCGTCATACCGTCTTCGAACAGTTGAAGTTTAAACAGAAATCGAAAGTAAGATAGGTCCCAAGACGCGGTCCTTACACCCCTCGCGCTTCTTTAACACTAGTATCTCTTTTCATGAACGATGTTTACGAGTAGCTTGGTGATCTAGATAAAAAATGGTCAAACTTTTTTTATACATATAAATATTGTCGGACAAATTACACAGCGCCATCCAGCCCCAAAGTAAGCGAAGCTTGTGTTATGGGTACTAGACAACTGATAAACATACGTAAATACATTTTTTTTTGTAAATACATACTTATTATACATAGAAAATACCCAGACCAAGACAAACAGACATGTTCATGCACACAAATGTTTGTACTGTGTGGGAATCGAACCCACGAGCGTTGGTGTCAAAGTAGCGTAACAGCGTGTTCAACCACTGCGCCACCGAGCTTGTCGATACATATAAGGTGGCAAACAAGCATACAGCCTGCCTGATGGTAAACGGTCACCGTAGCCTACGGACATTTGAAACACCAGGGGTGTCACACATGCGTTACCGACCCTCTAAAAACCTATTCACGCCTTTCTTGAAGAGCCCCACGCTGTAGTCCCTTGGGAAAACCTGGGCTGAGAATTCATTCCATAACTTAAGTTCTCGGAAGAAAACTTCTCTGGAACCGCACAGTGCGCGACCATTGCGGTTCCAGCGTGTGAAAGTAACTCCCCGCCGTCGACGAGCGGTGCAGTTATAAAATAATGCTGTCGGCTTCATATCAAACAATTCTTCAGAACACAACCCGTTGTACAATCGGTTGAACACACAAAGGGAGGCAAAATCTCTCCTTAAACTTAAGGGTTCAATGAGAAAAAAAATTGCAAATTATAATTAATTTGCAAATTATCATATCATTTAATATTATTATCTTATATATAAGTGTTAAAATAAGAAGAGGCATGCTCCGATGGTTCGGACATGTAGAAAGAATGCAAGATGAAAGAATGACGAAGCAGATATACAATGCAAAAGTGGAAGGATGTAGGAGCCGGGGAAGGCCAAGACTTACCTACCATGACCAAATTGGTCGTGTTCTATCAGAAGGTGATGTCAGGAGCCCTAGAAATCGGCGAGCGTGCATGAGAAGAGCAATGAATGTTAAAGAAGCGAGTGAGATATGTAAGGATCGAGTCACGTGGCGCTCGGTTCTCTCTGCCTACCCCGCAAGGGATTTGGCGTGAAGTTATAGATAGATCTTATATACAAAATTCTCGTGTCACATTGTTAGTTACCATACTCCTCCGAAACGGCATGACCGATTTTGATAAAATTTTATACGCATATTCAGTAGGTCTGAGAATCGGCTACTATCTATTTTTCATACCCCTAAGTGATAAGGGTGGTCCACCCCAAATTTAATTTTTTGGACAAATTTTTTTATTATATTTTTTTTATGATGTGGCATTAAAAAATACGTACAACCCTAAATTTTCACCCTTCTGCCATCAACCCCTATTTTTATAATACTAAAATAATCCTAGGAATAATTTATATGGCAAAGCAAAGTTTGTCGGGTCAGCTAGTATGAATATATCAATATAATGGTTATATTATTAATTAGTATACGGATATTTTCTCTGTCTTAGTCAACTGAGCCCAGTCCAGAGCGACCCCGGGGCGTAGGGGTTCATCTATATATATATAATATATATATATATATATATACATATATATATATATATATATATATATACATAATATACATTATGAATTGGACAGGTGAGTCCGTTGACATCCTATTCACGCAATCAGACTAGTTGACCTTCAAAGGTAATCGACTCGCTTGCATTGCGTCTCTGTGTCTATATATTTGCCACTGGGTTCAAATTTTCCTTCTACAATGTTGGGAGGCATAATAACATACGGCCCACCTGATGTAAAGCGGTTACCGTAGCCCATGAAGGTTTGTAATACATTGAGTATCACTCGCGCGATGGCACCTCAGCTGCTAACACAGCAACTCCTTAGGAGCTTACTGGTAACCTCACATCACACGCAGGAACACAACAACCGTCCAAAGAGTTGTTATTTCGCTGCGGTTTTATGTGAGGTGGAGGTACTTCATCAGACGGGCTCCTCTGATGCGCCCTACCTCTCTTAAAAACACCCAGAGACCAAGACAAACAGACATGTTCATGCACGCACACAGACAGGTAGAGCGCATCAAAGCAGCCCGTCTGGGGATGTACCTCCATCTCACAGAAAACCGCAGCCAAATAACAACTCCCTAGAGAGTTGTTGTGTTCCTGCGTGTGAGTGAGGTCACCAGTAAGCTCCCAAGGAGTTGCTGTGTAAGCAGCAGAGGAAGCATCGCGCGAGTGATACTTAATATATCGCAAGCGTTAATAGGCTACGATATCCGCTTTACATCAGGTGGGCCGTATGCTTGTGTGCCTCCCAACGTAGTATAAAAAAAAACAAATGTTTCTCCTGTGTGGGAATCGAACCCACGATGATTGGTGTCAAAGTCGCGTTATTTACCGCTGCACCACCGAGCTCTTCAAATTTATTTTATTTCCTTATAGTTTCCTTAAGCTAAATCGAGTATATCTATAAGTACCCGCGGAAGCATTTTTTATACAACGTCGGGAAGCAATAAACCATACCGCCCACCCAATGTAAAGATTCGACACTTGCAATACAAAGTCGCGCGCTGCCACCCGCGCTGTTAATACGGCAACTCATCAGGAGCTCACCTCGGTGGCGCAGTAGTCAAACGCGCTGGTACGTTACTTTAACACCGACGTTCGTGAATTCGATTCCCACACAGGACAAACATTTGCATGGCATGTCTGTTTCTCTTGATTTGGGTGTTTCTAAGCCCAAACGTAAGCCGAGTGAAGAGGAGTTTGTAGCAGCGTAAATAAATAGTTTACCAATCCGGTTAACAGAACGTTTCATTTTGAAAGTCGGCGAACGCTCTGCCGCCCCGCTACCTGGGTATAAAACAATGAAAACGGACGAAAATTTAATAACGGCTCGCGTTTCGCACGCGAGAGCCCGATTATTAATTATTAATAGTTGAACAGCCCTATTGAGGGAGAATGTTGTGGATATGACGCGGCGAGTTTATAGTTTATTATCCTGCGCGCATGAGAAACGCATTTTGGAATAAGGAAACGGGAATTAAATCGAAATAAAGAGGGAATGCTTTTAACTTTAGTCAGGAGTTTAAGGAAGTCAACTACACCAGCTGCTATCTTTATTAGATACGAGATAGCAACATCTCGCCGAATATTCAAGAGAACCAGGTAATGTATTCTGCAGGTATTATATAATTTTGAGAACAGTAATTCAGGTCAAGGCTATATAACATATGTTGCGGCCAACGAGATTTGGCTAGCCGAACCGACGATTGAGTTTGAGAAAGGGTGGTTGAGCGCTAGAATGCGAGGTGAAATTGTCCGTCGTTGCGGTGGACTCGAATTGTATAGATTTGGAAGACTGACCTGGATATACTGAGCTGGTTTCTTGGATATGAATGCTTTTCCTTTCTTCTTTGCTCTGACTGCCGTGCGCTGATTGTGAGTCCTGAGAGGGACGCCGTCCCTTTTGCACTTTTACACAGTTTTAGTTCTTTCACAAATAAATAACAATGTCTAATAATGAGCTGGGAATGTTTACGACACACACACTGAATTAACACTCGAGCTGAACGTGTTCTTTGTATCGATACGTAGCGGATTAATTGAGACACCGCGTGCGCACCTAGGACGCCTTGCGTAGTGAAATATCTGACGTAGTCTGTGTTGGGCTGAATTCACTATGACACTCTGCGAGCGCGCGGAGTGAACGCCATCTAGTTAGGCGAGTGTTACATCGTCGCGCTACTGGCGCGATCATACTGCGGGGGGCCGCAAGGGGGCAGCGACCCTTGAAGTGGGGCGTCGAGTGGAAACCGGCAAATCTTGGTGACCGGTCTCCTCAAGGTGCCACTGGGAGTCTGCAGGTCTACGACGCGTGGTACGCCGTCGGGCCCAGGGCTAGTGCCGACGATCCGTGCCATCCTCCAGTGCAGTGGGGCCAAGTTGTCCTCCTTAATCAACACGAGCTCACCTACGCAGGGCGGAGAAGTAGGGGACAGCCATTTCGAGCGGGTCTGAAGAATGTGGAGATATGCGCGGATCCATAAGGTCCAAAAGCGCTGAGACATGGCTTGTATGAGCTGAAACCGTTTAACGGTTGAGAGCGGTCGGTCATCAAATGATTGTTCGGGCAGAGCGGTGAGTGGACGACCGACAAGAAAATGTCCGGCAGTGAGTACATTAAAATCTGTGGGGTCAGAAGACAAAGGGCAGAGGGGTCGAGAGTTGAGCACGGCCTCGACTCGAGTGAGAAGAGTAGAGAATTCTTCAAAGGTGAGATGCTGCTCACCAATAACGCGGTAGAGTAGTTGTTTGGTTGATTTCACTGCGGTTTCGTGCAATTCGCCAAACGACGGAGCTGAGGGTGGATTAAGCCACCAGGTTATGTGCTGATTACTTAACTTGTGCGTGATAACATCATTGTTTGAGCGGAGAAAGTTTAGTATTTCGATGAGCTGATTCCTAGCACCTACAAAATTTGTGCCGCAATCCGACCTAATAAGCGTAGGTACTCCGCGACGCGAGACGAAACGCTGTAATGCCGCGAGAAACGCTTCTGTGCTGAGTGACGAGACGGCTTCTAAATGCACCGCCTTTGTCGAGAGACATACAAATACGCAAAAATAGGCCTTTAATAGTTTCGCGTTCCTAAGAGTGCTGGATTTAACAAAAAAGGGGCCGGCAAAGTCCGTTGAGACTTGACTAAATATGGGCTGCGGAGTTACTCTGTCTGCAGGCATATCAGCCATAAAGGGTGCCACGGATTGAGGACGACAGCGAAAACATTTTATGCATTTAAATACTCTGTGTCTAATAACACGGCGAGCTGATAAAATCCAAAATTGTTGGCGTAATATTGCGTGTAATGTGTCAGAGCCCGGATGGCAGTGTACTTTGTGGTAGTGGTCTATTATGAGTGTGACAAGTGGATTAGAGCTGGGGAGAATGAGCTGGTGCTGGGCATCGTATCCAATAGGAGCATGAGAGAGTCGGCCACCGACTCGCAAGAGACCGTCTTTCATAAAGGGTGAGAGACGTTGGAGTCGAGTGGTGCAGCGCTTATTAGTGTGAATGCGATGAATATCCTCTGCGAACTCATTCTGTTGAACAGAACGAATCCAGAAAAGCAGGGCCTCTTTACGTTCAGAAGCTGTTAAGGGACCTACGCGGCGTTTATCTGGTGTATTCCTACAATTGAAGATAAAGCGTCTGATACATGCAGTCACGCCTATGAGTTTGTCTAAAGAGCTGTAACGTGTGAGCAGATCAAGATCAAGAGCAGGGATGGCGACGCCACTGTATACCTTTTTGGGTTTAAGACCTGGTAGTGCGTGATGTCCTAAAGCTGGTGGCATGGGAGGCCAAGTATGAGGGGGCTCTTTAAGCCATGCGAGAGACCACCATAAATCGTGAGAAGCAAGAGATTGAGCTGACATTCCCCTGCTTGCGCAGTCGCTGGGGTTGAGTTCTGATGGAACATGTCTAAATCTGACATTGAGAGGACTGGAGTTGATTTTAGTTACCCTGTTGGCTTCAAATGTTTGTAGTTTGTGAGCAGGTGTATTGAGCCAAGCTAGTACTATGGTACTATCGGACCAACAAATATGCTGAGAAATTTTTATGTGAGCTGAGAGTTGAGTTGAGACTCGTATCATGAGTTGAGACAAGAGCGTGACTGCTGACAATTCCAACTTGGGAATCGAGAGACGGTTTTTGATAGGTGCAACCTTAGACTTGGCAACAATAAGGTGCACATTAGTATGTCCAGTTTCATCAAGTTCGTGCAGATAAATAACGGCTGCAAACCCGGCCTCTGAGGCGTCCGCAAATCCGTGAAGTGTATAAGTGGACGAAGGTCTATTTGGACAAAGGTGACGTGGTAACCGTATGCGCGATAGCTGAGTTAAGTCCTCCGAGATGGACTGCCACTCTGTACGCACAGAGTCTGGCACGGGATCGTCCCATCCTAAATTTTGAAGCCATAAAGTTTGGAGAATAATTTTCGTGCGGAATATCACGGGTGTGACCCAGCCATTGGGGTCATAGAGAGAAGCCACAGTGCTGAGAATAGATCGTTTGGTGATCTGTGTAATCGAAGGAGGATTAATGCGATATGTGAACTCATCTGTTTGAGGAACCCACTGAACGCCCAGTACCTTGACCGGGTTAAGATGTGAGTTGGTGTTAAAATCTTTGGGCATGTCACATTGGTCATCTGGGAATCGTTCGAGAAGCTGAGGTGAGTTTGAGGTCCACTTACTCAAATGGAAACCACCAAGGGCTAGAAGCTCAATCAATTCTGTCTGGAGCTCTTGTGCCTCTTCAACTGTTTCATGGCCGGTAAGAATGTCATCTACATAGATAGACTTGCGTATGACCTGAGCGGCTCTGGGAAAGCGGTGATCCTCATCGTCAGCGAGCTGGAGTAGAGTGCGTATAGCATGAAATGGACTAGACCGTAATCCATAGGTAACAGTGTTCAGAGTATAGGTGAGCAGGGTCTGATCTGGTGAGGATCTCCAGAGAATGAGCTGATAATGTCTGTGATCTGGATGCATGAGTATGTTTCGGAACATCATACGTATGTCAGTGATAAAGACCAATTTGTGTGTTCTGAAGGACATGATCACGTCTACAATGTCCTGTTGAAGAGCTGGACCAGTGTGCAGACAGTCATTCAGACTGATAGAATTAGAGCTTTTGCAACTTCCATCAAATACTGTGCGGATTTTGTCGAAACCAGCCTTAAATACTCCGTGGTGCGGTATATAATAGTGGGGCTTGTGAGCAAAGGCACTAGGGTGACAAGGTGACATGTGTCCCAACCTGAGATACTCGGTCATGAATTCCACGTATTTAGTGCGGAGAGTGGGATTTGCCTGAAGTTTCTTTTCTAAGTTTAGGAATCTTCGCAGGGCTATAGCATGAGAGCTACCCAACTCGGGAGCATTGGGTAAAAAGGGCAGAGTGACCATATATTGGCCAGAAGAGACTCGAGTAGTTGTAGTACGAAATATTTCTTCACATTGATCCTGCAAAGGACTGGTGACTGCGTGGAGTTGGGGTTCTTCAGACTCCCAAAACCTTTCAAGACTTTTACGAATCTCTTGAGTTGATACCTCTGATTGTGAGCTGATAACTTGAGCTGAGCTGACTTGTTGTGCAGGTGAGATTTGCAATTCATCAATGGGACCTATCAGAGCAAAATCGAAAATTGTGCCGAAGGCTATTGGCTTTCCCGGGCCCAAGAAGACTTTAGTGCCGTCCAATACCTGACCTAAAACATCGGAACCTAATAATAAATCAATTGGAGCTGGAATGTGGTATTCCTGATCCGCTAATGGGATTGTTGAGTGTCCTGAGGCTTGAGCTACATCTGATACTCTTTCGAGGGGCAGGAATCCAGTGACATTTTTCAGAATGTGAGCCGTGACAGTTATTGTGGGTGTATCTCTGTGTGTAGGCTTACAGGTTATAACAATAGAATTTTTAGAATTTTGCTTGAGCTGATTCCCTACTCCTGCTATTTGTATATGTGTACTTTGTGTTGGTAATTTTAACGTATTTGCCATGCGCTGACTTATGAGTGTGAGCATACTTCCACAATCTAAGAGCGCGCGAGCTTTGTGAAATTGACCCTGCGCGTCTGCAATCATAAGTGAGACGGTGGGTAGTAATACAGGAGTATTAGTGGTGTGCTGAGCGGAGTGAGGTAATGTATGTTTATGAGAAGAGTTTTCATGAGCGGATTGTGTGAGAGCTGAACATGCTTGTAATACATGTTGAGTAGAGAGTGTGTGGGCTGAGTGAGTGTGAGCGGAAGTGAGAGGAGGAGGGGAACAGGGCTGTGGAGAATCTGTGAATATGAGCGGATCGTGATTCTCCTCCTCTATGTGCTCCGTTATTGTAGGGAGTCATGCTTGTCGATCCGAAGGTGGGGAGCGACGACGTTGAGGCGACTGAGACGGGCTGGGTTGACGCGAATTATTTGTCTGACTGGCATGACCGGAGAAGGGCTGATTGGTAGGGGCCGAACGCTGACGAGGTTGTTCTCGGAGAGAGGGGGGCAGAAGGTGGGCAGATGAGTGAGCTGAGGAGGATGGATCGGTATGTCTATGAAGCAGAGTATGGTGGTTGAAGCTGCCACACTCGCGGCAGGAATTTACGGATTTACATTTGTCTTCAAAGTGAGGACCCATGCAGCGTCGGCAACGATCGCGGGCAAATATGAAATCCCAACGACCTTGAATGGGTTGGTCGCGAAATGTTTGGCAAGCTATTAGTTTATGTCCTTCCTTCCTACAATAGGGACAAGGCATAGTGTGAGAATATGACTGGGTTGATGTTTGTGGTTGTTGTGGTTGGGCAGAGTACACTGGCCTAGAGCGGGAGAATTGAGGCGGCGAGTGTTGTCTATATTGTTGGCCTTGAACAGGGTTAACAGGCGTGAGAGACTGATGGACGGGCTGACCTCGTGGGTAGCGAGGGTATGAAGGAATTTGAGGGCGTTGCGCACTAGGGCGCGGGGAGGTGTGCTGAGGCTGCTGGGGCGCCGGTGCGGTCCATTGTGTTTCTACGCAGCGTGCTTGTTCCTCTAAAAAGGATATTAGATCAGCTAGAGTGGGGAGAGAGCTGGATGAGCCGTGTCTGCGCTCGAAGAGTGTGCGGAGTTCGCCCTTTAACTTTCTGACAACAATGGACACGAACACGTAGTCGCTTCCAGTCATGGGGAGCTGAAGATTGTTCAAGGCGCATTGAGCGGATATGAGCGGAGTCAAAAAATCAGAACGTATATTTGAGCTGGTTGAGATGTTCGGGAGTCCCAAAATAATGTCCACAAACCTGTCGATGAGTACTCGCCGATTCTCATAGCGCCGAGTGAGTATATCGAGAGCGATAGAATAATTTTCATTAGTAGGCTGTAAATGTGAAACCATATTGTAGGCTTCCCCCTCCAAGCACGAGAGCAAGTAATGCAGTTTAACTGCGTCAGAGAGATCAGCCACTGTGTCGGTAAGACTTTTGAAAATTGTGATGAAGGCCGGGAAGTCTTCGACCTTCGAGGAGAACCGAGGGAGGCTTACCTTGGGAAGCACGGCATTAAGCGGAGCTGAAGGTTTTGGAGCTGATTCTAGGTGAGCAGGTTCAGTTTTTAAATATTCACGGGCAAGTAGGATCCTATCGTAGTTTTGCATCGCATCTTCATACCGAGAAGTGTACTCTTTATCGATCTTTGAAGATTCCTGAGGATCCGCCTCATCTAATATGGCGAAATAAACCTCCTCGAGTTTGTCCTTGAGACCTTGGACGTGGGTAAATCTAGCATTAAAATCTAACGGGGTGTAGGTTGATGTATCATTAGCCAATAAGGCGATTGCTACCTCTGCTAGCTGAGCTATTGCTCGGGTCTTCTCTCTAAAGCTAGCAGCTTGCGATTTTGTAGGCATGGTGTAGTTTTGTATAGATCTCAAGCCAAAATAATGATAATTGTGACGAGCGGATACGGAGCGCGAGTATAGTTTGGATACGTCAAGAACTCGAAAACAACGAAGAAACAAAATGTGTATCAATTGAAAGAAAGAATCGAAATAAAACGAGCGGGTACGGGTTGCGAGCCTTGTATAGTACTAGATATGTGCCGACTAAACCGTGTTATTTAAATGTGTAGATCGAAATTACGCAATTCCAGAACCGTGGAAATACTATTCAAACAATATTATTATTTATACGAGAAGAGCCGAGTGATAAGCGTTGTATATTTAACCACGTGTACGTTAACAAATGCACAATATTACTAAATAAGTCGCAAACACTTATAAACTGAAACACTAATTTACGCAAGCAATGTCAGGTGCCGAGCGTAGTATAATAAATTCTTTGTTTACCTTAATATATTTTTATGTGAAGGGCCGAATAAATTTATAAAACGTAAACTCAATAATTTTTGTTTACACGAAAAGATACGGATAAGAGTCTGAATTCGCCTTAATTTATTATGTTATTGTGCTGTAAGTATGTTGATACAATACAATTATTGTTCTACTTCAAAACATTCCTCGCCCCAACAACAATGCAATAACGCAAGTACGTAGGTACATACAATTTATTACTCCGCGATAATTTCGATGACGGTGAATTAGGAAAACTGACCGTTGTGACTTCAACCAAATGTAACTTATTAGACGCGTTGAGAAATGAAGTGAATATAATGCGACAAAGTTGAAGAGGTTGTAATCTTTGTATTGCAATGGTAGATTAATGGGACCAATCTATTCTGGGTTGGATTATAATGGTTGAATTAGTAGATGAATTTACATTGATGGAATGATAAATTTATGATAAAATTGTTATTGTTTTTGAGCGGAATTAGCAAACTATTGCTATAATTAAATAGAGGGGCGTATTGGGATCGTAATATTTGGGTAACTGAGCGGGCCGGCCGGCATGCGGTATAGGTTATGTTGTTGAGAAAAATTTGAGATTTGAGCAGAATTTTGAGCTGAAAATGGACTGTATTTAAGGAGCCAAGATCCGGCTCGAAGGACCAATGTTGCGGCCAACGAGATTTGGCTAGCCGAACCGACGATTGAGTTTGAGAAAGGGTGGTTGAGCGCTAGAATGCGAGGTGAAATTGTCCGTCGTTGCGGTGGACTCGAATTGTATAGATTTGGAAGACTGACCTGGATATACTGAGCTGGTTTCTTGGATATGAATGCTTTTCCTTTCTTCTTTGCTCTGACTGCCGTGCGCTGATTGTGAGTCCTGAGAGGGACGCCGTCCCTTTTGCACTTTTACACAGTTTTAGTTCTTTCACAAATAAATAACAATGTCTAATAATGAGCTGGGAATGTTTACGACACACACACTGAATTAACACTCGAGCTGAACGTGTTCTTTGTATCGATACGTAGCGGATTAATTGAGACACCGCGTGCGCACCTAGGACGCCTTGCGTAGTGAAATATCTGACGTAGTCTGTGTTGGGCTGAATTCACTATGACACTCTGCGAGCGCGCGGAGTGAACGCCATCTAGTTAGGCGAGTGTTACATCGTCGCGCTACTGGTATTATATAATTTTGAGAACAGTAATTCAGGTCAAGGCTATATAACATAGATATTTTATAAATTTTGTTAGAATTTTTTTCATTCAACAAATTCATTTCAATATCTAGCTGTATTTGTGGCTCCCAAACCTGTGAGCTGTATTCGAGATGGGTCCGAACATAAGTACACAATACAATTTTAAGGTTTTAATATCTTTAATCGAGCATCTTAAGGCAAAACGGAGTGATTTTAAGAGTTTTCGATATTATTTTATCAACATGGGCATGACAAATCAATTTAATGTCATCACGACATTAAATTCCTAGATGACGAACCAGTGTAGAATGCTGGAGATAATGTTACTACATAATGTATGTTGTCTGAATTATCTGCAGCTGTCTGGTGAATGTAGCTACGCAAACATCGAGGGATTGAGGTTAAGGCTATTACGAGCACAGTATTGTTCAAGACGGGAAATATTTAAATAGTATTGTCTTAGGTTTTCGCGATTGTTACACATTGAAATTAAACTATTTTTAACGGAAGTACGTTTCGAACGCTTTGCAGCGTCCGTGGTCGCAGGAAAGACCACGGACGCTGCAAAGCGTTCGAAACGTCAGGTTTCAACAAAATAAATAAAACACGCGATACTTCCTTTAAAAATAGTTTAATTTCAAAATATTTAAATAGCTACAAACTCACTATGCCCATTAAGTGTATTTAGTATTTCAAGTCATCAGAATATCTTCACAAATTGCGAATTAGTTAGTAGTTTTATGAATTAAATATTCTGTTCCAGCTATATCTTTGCTCTTAACAGTTCTGTCCATTATAATATATCTCCTATGTTTATATACTGTAAATTCTTTATTGGCTGTATATTACAGTTACTTATTTACATAAACATTTATGTTAAGGGTTGTGATTTTTGTCAAATAAACAATATAAATAAAATAATACTTTTGCGCTGGTAAATAGTATGGAAATTTTAGCGAAACGTTTATAAAACTCAGATGTCCATACAAACCCGAGATAAATACGAACACAGTAACGATGCCCGTTGCGAAATTCGCACTCAAGCCGCAGGACATGTCTCCCCTAAGCTAACGTCGCTCCCTGCCATCTAGGGCTGTCCAAATAGCCGTTATTCGAACTACTTGAATAATTAATGTTATTCTCAATTGGGTACCCCGCCTTGGTCCCGAAATGGGAAAATGTTATTTGATGAGCCAAGAATATATTAAAATATCGCTCGTGGTTACAACGCCATCTATAATTTGGCCCATTTATCTATCAAGCTATATTTTAAACCTCCAGCTATGACTTTTAATATTTTCAGGAACACCGTTCCTATATGAAATCTGTATGTTTGTCTGTGCGGTTTGTCGGTGTGTGGGTTTTTTTTGAATATTCGAATTTTGACTTCAGATTCGGATTCAACATAAAAAAGTAGAATAGGAATAGACAGGAACACCGTTCCTATCTCTTAAGGAACATGGTCAAAATGGCCGACAAATAAAAAAAAAAATGTATTGTTATATAATCGTTCTCAACTGGTTTAATATCTAGTGTTAGAGGTAAACATATTTATGAATTTGCGTGTTTCCAAGATTATTTGTTCGTTATAAATTTATGGTATATAAAATAATAATGTAAAACATTCAAATTACTTCCCAAATAACTGAACGAATGCGGACTTATTCCTATAAGGACTATATTTCATTCAACCTTTGAGTGTGTATTTGGAACTTGGCAGGGCGAGTGGCAACAACACAAACGAAATAGATTATTCTTATAATACACAAATATAATTAATAATACATATAAAAAAATAACATCGAATGTAACAGTAACTTTTTTTTATACCACTAAGGTGGCAATCAAGCATACGGTCTTCCTGATGGTAAACGGTCACCGTAGCCTATGGACATTTGCAACACCAGGGGTGTTACTCATGCGTTGCCGACCCTCTAAAAACCTCTTCACGCATTTCTTGAAGAATTCCATGCAGTGTACGAATAAATGTTTTTCTTTCTTTCTTTCTTTCTAGTCCCTTGAAAAACCTCGGCTGGGAGCTCAATCCACAGCTTGAGAGTTCTCGGAAGAAAACTTCTCTGGAACCGCACAGTGCGCGACCATTGCGGTTCCAACGTGTGAGGGTGAACTCCCCGCCGTCAGCGAGCGGTGCGGTTATGAAAAGTAGCTGTCGGCATCATTTCGAACAGTCTTTCAGAACACAACCCGTTGTACAATCGGTAGTACACACAAAAAGAGGCAAAATCTCTTCTTAAACTTAAGGGTTCAGCTTAGGAAAAGAGATAAGGCGCAACAAAGCAACCCCTCTGTGAAAGTACCTGCACCACTTTGCATCAGGTGGGCCGTATGCATATTGTATGCTTCCCGGCGTTGTACAAAAAAAAAATAGTTTAACTTATTTTTTGCATTGACAACACTAATTAAAATAGCTGGGAGCTGGGAGTAATGATAGCCTAGTGGATAAGGCACCGGCCTATTGACCACCCGGTCGCCGGTTGGAATCCTGGCCGGGGCATGTACTGAATTCGTGTGATTTATGTACATACTAGCCGCTGCCCGCGGCTCCGCCCGCGTGGAGTCAAATAACGTAGCCTATGTGTTAATCCAGATCATAATCTATCTACGTGCCAAATTTCATTCAAATCCGTTCAGCCGTTTAAGCGTGAAAGGGCAACAAACATCCATCCATACATACAAACTTTCGCATTTATAATATTACTAGCTGCTGCCCACGGCTCCGCCCGCGTGGAGTCAAATAACGTAGCCTATGTGTTAATCCAGATCATAATCTATCTACGTGCCAAATTTCATTCAAATCCGTTCAGCCGTTTAAGCGTGAAAGGGCAACAAACATCCATCCATACATACAAACTTTCGCATTTATAATATTACTAGCTGCTGCCCACGGCTCCGCCCGCGTGGAGTCAAATAACGTAGCCTATGTGTTAATCCAGATCATAATCTATCTACGTGCCAAATTTCATTCAAATCCGTTCAGCCGTTTAAGCGTGAAAGGGCAACAAACATCCATCCATACATACAAACTTTCGCATTTATAATATTACTAGCTGCTGCCCACGGCTCCGCCCGCGTGGAGTCAAATAACGTAGCCTATGTGTTAATTCAGATCATAATCTATCTACGTGCCAAATTTCATTCGAATCCGTTCAGCCGTTTAAGCGTGAAAGGGCAACAAACATCCATACATACAAAGTTTCGCATTTATAATATTAGTAGGATTTATCACTTGCTCGGCGGTGAAGGAGAACATCGTGAGGAAACCCCCACGCCCAGGAATCCTAAGTCTGGTCATTCCTCTGGGATGTGGAGGTCTGACCGCACTCGCTCTATGTAAAAATCAGTATCTTCGCCAAATCTTTAGGCTTAAGTAGCGGACCCCGCCACTTCTAATGGATTAGGAAACGGGATTACGCTAAGAAGAAGAAGACAAATTTAAAAAGCTCGTCAATAGTCTGTTTTTTTATCATAAATATAAACTTTCAAAGTTTTCCCGTATACTACTGTCTTTAGGTTTTCGCGATTGTTATACATTGTATTAAAAATTTTTTAACGGAAATAACCAATGTAAAACAAATATCACCTTAGTCTTCCTGCGACCACGGACGCTGCAAAGCGTTCGAAACGTCAGGTTCAACAAACAACAACCCTCTAGGGAGTTGTTATTTGGCTGCGGTATTCTATGAGGTGGAGGTACTTCCCCAGACGGGCTGTTTTGATGCGCCCTACCTCTCTTAAAACATAATTATGATTTCATCATTCAGGCCCACATAACAGTTGTGTTTTAGCGCCTATATAGCTATTCGAGTGTATTGACCAATGGTTCTTCCATTGGTCCCATTTTAACCAATAAGCCGATAAGTGCCGCCATGTTGATCCGCGAACTAACCAATAAGAGCTTCACATTCTACTTTACCCCCGACCCGTGGCGATAAATTGAGTTACTACGTACATAGAGCTCATCAACTCTCCATTGGTTCTTTCGTTCATGCCTGGCGCTGCCTAATAACCGAGTTCATCAATTTACCAGACAATATTTAAATTTTTATATCTGATTAATACCTCAGGGGTATTTTGTACTGTATGTGAATACTAGTAGGGCTGGGAATAAAACTAAAATGTATTCTGATCTAAGCTGGTATATTTGTACTGAGTTAAAAATGTGATATATCCAAAGATAAACAACGCAACCATAGTGAGATGCAATATGACGCTAACGCCATCTATTGACACACTTTGATACTACATACTACAAATTTGTTTGCATCGTGAACAATATCTATAAGGAAAAAAATAGACAAATTGGATTGTTGTACTTGTACATAATTTATCTTGACACCAAATCAATAATTACTACTATTAAACGCGGTGGAAATGCGAGCGTAACGTAAAATTAGTGGCGTAATTGCCGCGTTCGCGCTGATAATGTAAGAAACAGAGTGGGTTTTAAAAAAAGTATCGGTGTTGAAATAAGAAGAGGTATACTCCGTTGGTTCGAACATACAGAAAGAATGCAGGAAGAAGGAATTTATATAGGAGCCGAGGAATACCAAGACTCGCCTACCGTGACCAAATTGATCGTGTTTTATCAGGGATAACAAATCCCTTGTTCAAAAATATTAATATTTATTCATTAGACACGGTGATTGTATATCTTCCAGAAGTAGACATAAGGATAGATTACTTATAGCTAAGCAGATGCTTTATATTCTATCAATGTACATTGCATGGCTATAAAAATTTTTAATCATTTACCGGACAATTTCAAAAGCTTAAGAACTATTTAAAAAAAACTTACATAAATGGCTTCTAAATATATTTTTTTATACTGTGACTGACAAATTTATCAGTGATAAATTAATTACACTTCATTAGTTTTAGAATCATGTAACTATTTAAATTGTTTACTAAAACATTTCCAAGCCCACACGATGGTAGAATAAGTTGGATTTGTAATGTTGTAATGCCTTTTGTACCTTATATATACAAATAAATTATCTTATCTTATCCTGAAGGGTTGTTCCGTTCCTGCGTGTGAGTGAGGTCGCCAATTGCCCTAAGGAGTTGCTGTGTAAGCAGAGGTAGAGGTAAGAGGCGGTGTGATACTGTATTACAAGCGTTCATAGGCTAAGGTTACCACTTTACATCAGTAGATTGATTCTACTAAAAAACTGCAACTGCACTGCAGCGCGGCGTGTGTCAAAATGTGTACATTTTGACGTTTCGTCAAGCGATCTGACAGCAGCGACGTTTAACGAAACGTCAAAATGTACGTATTTTAAGAGATCTGACAGAAGCGACGTTTAACGAAACGTCAAAATGTACGTATTTTAAGAGATCAGACAGAAGCGACGTTTAACGAAACGTCAAAATGTACGTATTTTATGAGATCTGACAGAAGCGACGTTTAACGAAACGTCAAAATGTACGTATTTTATGAGATCTGACAGAAGCGACGTTTAACGAAACGTCAAAATGTACGTATTTTAAGAGATCAGACAGAAGCGACGTTTAACGAAACGTCAAAATGTACGTATTTTAAGAGATCTGACAGATGCGACGTTTAACGAAACGTCAAAATGTACGTATTTAAAGAGATCTGACAGAAGCGACGTTTAACTAAACGTCAAAATGTACGTATTTAAAGAGATCTGACAGAAGCGACGTTTAACGAAACGTCAAAATGTACGTATTTTAAGAGATCTGACAGAAGCGACGTTTAACGAAACGTCAAAATGTACGTATTTTAAGAGATCTGACAGAAGCGACGTTTAACGAAACGTCAAAATGTACGTATTTTAAGAGATCTGACAGAAGCGACGTTTAACGAAACGTCAAAATGTACGTATTTTAAGAGATCTGACAGAAACGACGTTTAACGAAACGTCAAAATGTACGTATTTTAAGAGATCTGACAGCAGAGACGTTTAACGAAACGTCAAAATGTACGTATTTTAAGAGATCTGACAGAAGCGACGTTTAACGAAACGTCAAAATGTACGTATTTTAAGAGCTCTGACAGAAGCGAAGTTTAACGAAACGTTATAATGTACGTATTTTAAGTGATCTGACAGAAGCGACGTTTAACGAAACGTCAAAATGTACGTATTTTAAGAGATCTGACAGAAGCGACGTTTAACGAAACGTCAAAATGTACGTATTTTAAGAGATCAGACAGAAGCGACGTTTAACGAAACGTCAAAATGTACGTATTTTATGAGATCTGACAGAAGCGACGTTTAACGAAACGTCAAAATGTACGTATTTTAAGAGATCTGACAGAAGCGACGTTTAACGAAACGTCAAAATGTACGTATTTTAAGAGATCTGACAGAAACGACGTTTAACGAAACGTCAAAATGTACGTATTTTAAGAGATCTGACAGCAGAGACGTTTAACGAAACGTCAAAATGTACGTATTTTAAGAGATCTGACAGAAGCGACGTTTAACGAAACGTCAAAATGTACGTATTTTATGAGATCTGACAGAAGCGACGTTTAACGAAACGTCAAAATGTACGTATTTTAAGAGATCTGACAGAAGCGACGTTTAACGAAACGTCAAAATGTACGTATTTTAAGAGATCTGACAGAAACGACGTTTAACGAAACGTCAAAATGTACGTATTTTAAGAGATCTGACAGCAGAGACGTTTAACGAAACGTCAAAATGTACGTATTTTAAGAGATCTGACAGAAGCGACGTTTAACGAAACGTCAAAATGTACGTATTTTAAGAGATCTGACAGAAGCGAAGTTTAACGAAACGTTATAATGTACGTATTTTAAGTGATCTGACAGAAGCGACGTTTAACGAAACGTCAAAACGTACGTATTTTAAGAGATCTGACAGAAGCGACGTTTAACGAAACGTCAAAATGTACGTATTTTAAGAGAACTGACAGAAACGACGTTTAACGAAACGTCAAAATGTACGTATTTTAAGAGATCTGACAGCAGAGACGTTTAACGAAACGTCAAAATGTACGTATTTTAAGAGATCTGACAGAAGCGACGTTTAACGAAACGTCAAAATGTACGTATTTTAAGAGATCTGACAGAAACGACGTTTAACGAAACGTCAAAATGTACGTATTTTAAGAGATCTGACAGCAGAGACGTTTAACGAAACGTCAAAATGTACGTATTTTAAGAGATCTGACAGAAGCGACGTTTAACGAAACGTCAAAATGTACGTATTTTAAGAGATCTGACAGAAGCGAAGTTTAACGAAACGTTATAATGTACGTATTTTAAGTGATCTGACAGAAGCGACGTTTAACGAAACGTCAAAATGTACGTATTTTAAGAGATCTGACAGAAACGACGTTTAACGAAACGTCAAAATGTACGTATTTTAAGAGATCTGACAGCAGAGACGTTTAACGAAACGTCAAAATGTACGTATTTTAAGAGATCTGACAGAAGCGACGTTTAACGAAACGTCAAAATGTACGTATTTTAAGAGATCTGACAGAAACGACGTTTAACGAAACGTCAAAATGTACGTATTTTAAGAGATCTGACAGCAGAGACGTTTAACGAAACGTCAAAATGTACGTATTTTAAGAGATCTGACAGAAGCGACGTTTAACGAAACGTCAAAATGTACGTATTTTAAGAGATCTGACAGAAGCGAAGTTTAACGAAACGTTATAATGTACGTATTTTATGAGATCTGACAGAAGCGACGTTTAACGATACGTCAAAATGTAAGCATTTTGACACACGCCGCGCTGCAGTGCAGTTGCAGTTTTTAGTAGAATCGGCCTACAGTAGGTCGTATAAACAAAATACGCATATACGACAAAATTAAGAACTTAAGTACTTTCTCGGATTTGTTCGATATTAGTACACCCTTGATCCTTTTGTCTGTTTATCTTCTCATAAACAATGAATGTTATGTATATGTATGAACCACGTTGCACGTTTAATTTGCAAGATTAATTCCAGATGCGAGAGCTTCACGTGTTATTCTAACAAAACACGCAGGTCAGGGTATATGGATGGGTTTATCTCGAGCTTCTTCGGAGGGCACGTTAAGCTGTCGGTCCCGGCTGTTGTCGACAGATGACAGTCGTTAAGCTAAGTCAGTGGCCCTCGGGCGGCTTGAAAACACTGGCCTCGGCCAATCCACATTTGAGCAGCGTTTTTTTATTTTATATAACATCTGGAGGCATACAAGCATACGGTCCACCTGATGTAATACAGTTACCGCAGCCTATCAACGCTTATAACATATATCACTCGCGCGATGCCTCCTCTGCTGCTTACACAGCAACACCTTAAGAGCTAACTGGTGACCTCACTCACACGCAGGAACACAACAACCCTCTTTTTTTTATTTTTTAATCCATACACCCCTGCCGTGGGCAAGGCGCTTGTTGCAACAATAAATGTTGTATAACACACAATTTTTAAAAATCATTATTACATCATACATAACCAAGTTCATACATCATACTCCATTCCGCAATTTATTCTTCCATTTATCATCTTTCAATTTTTAACATTCATTTATACATTTAAATATTCTGATTTTGCCCATTTCTAAACGCTGGTGAAACATTTATACCAATTGCCAAACTTCCCTCCTCATACTGCGTCAGTCCAGCCACGGGCGACAGCCAGCTTCACAGCTCCACCTAGCCACCGCGATAAACATTTGTGAACATGAACATGTCTGTTTGTCTTGGTCTGGATGTTTTAAGAGAGATAGGGCGTATCAAAGCAACCCCGCTGTGGAAGTACCTCCACCATACAAAAAAAAACGCGACCAAAAAACTACTTGGAGGGTTGTTGTGTTTTTAAGAGTGAGGAGTTGTTGTGATAGCAGCGGGGGTGGTAACGCGTATTTTCTATATTGAAAGCGTTCTGAGGCTACAATAACCTCTAAATTAGGTCGGCTGCATGTTGTTAGCCAACGTGGTACTAAAGGTTCGGTTCGAAGAGAGACCCTTGCAGTGGGCTAAGTTTGGATTGGTATAGAAAATCCAGATGCGAGCGTTGCGCAAAATGTATGACGATGCAAAAAAAATAAGAGTTGGTCTAAACTAAAAGAGAGTGTTAAGATAAAAAAAAGTCATGCTCCGTTGGTTCGGACATGTAGAAAGAATGCGGGACGAAAGAATTACGATGCAGATATACAACGCGAAAGTAGAAGGATGCATACCATGACCAATTTGGTCGTGTTCTACCAGAAGGTGATGTTAGGAGCTCCAGGAAATGGAGAGTGTTGTTATATTACTTGTTGAGGAAAAGAGTGTACAAAAAGGGTTACAAATTTATTAGGGCTATTTATACAGTAAACTATATAAAAAAATAAAAGTGACTTAAAGTTCGGCTAATAAGGGTCTTTAAGAACTCGCGTTATCTTTGTCTAACCGGAATATCACTGTTAGTCACTGAGTGGCCGCCGGCTATAGTGGCCGACGACTGTAGACAGCTGGTTAGCGTGCTAGCCAGCACGCAGATCCAGATGTAGAAGTTGTTGGTGGACCGCCTTACGGACCAACACCGCAGCAGTAACTCCGTCAGCCACCGTGGTCCACAACAGAGGCTGTAGGTTTTATAAATGGGATTAGTTAGACATCCGGTGTTTAACGGGTTTGGAAAAGTGAGTAAATTCCCGACGGTTCACCACGTAGCCCACAGCAGGAGGCTGGAGGTCTCCGACGCGGTGCCCTCAATCTTTACTTCTTCAAAACTCGTTGCAGACTGACTTGTTTTTCGGATTACGTCCTAAACATCTATCATTTGAAAATTAACCAATAAAATATTTTTTGACAAACATCATTGGGTTCACAGAGACAATGTAGTGTCTCTAAAAAGGTTTCACAAAATATATTATTCAAAAAGGTTATTACATTAGATATTTTAAACATTACAGTGTGCACAAAAAGCTATGAGTGTTAATAAAGCGAATGAGATATGTAAGGATCGCGTCTTATGGCGCTCATTGCTATATGCCTACCCCACAAGGGAGAGTCTGATCACGCTTGGGAATGCGATCTCTGGCGTCGGGAGCGGGACGATATGTTAAATTCCTTGCGTGTCACATCCGGGGTAGTATACTAGCCTGATTTGGTGGCAACAAGGGAGAATTACCAGGCGTTTAGGCGGTTCTGCAATCTATATTATTGGAATCGATGTGTTAGGTAACAACTCACAGTTTAGGTCCCAATAGTGTTAGATATTTGATAAACCGTGGTGCACGGCAGTTGAGCTTCACTTGACTAGCCATCTCTTTGAGTTTTTCAAATGCCTTATTTGTCATATTGCTGTCTCTCACTTTGCCAAGAGGGGAAGTCAATTACAAAACTTCCAAGTCCTACAAATTTCTTCTGATTAAATTCGTTGTGAGTTCCAAGGCAGTTGTAGTTTAACCCCCGGGACAGCAATGAACTTCACTTTTCATTGCCTTTTTGGTGGTCGCCGCTGTTAATTCTGGCTACACAGGAGATACAGTGGTGGGAATGAGTGGTGGGCCTGTCCCGAGTATATTCCTTGTAACTTCTTTTTTATTTATTTATGTGTACCTATAGCAAAACAGAGTTACGAAAGAAGTGTATCAGGCAAGAGTGAATGGAGATATCGGTAGGGGCCGCCCTAGACGCCCACATAAAGATCAAATTGGCGCTTTCGATAGAATGCAGCGCTGCACTATACGCATCATAGATAGCGCTGAGGTCTCTAACTCCCATGAACCTCTTCGAAGAAGCGAGAGAGGTATGTTTGGATCGGTGCACCTGGCGTTCCATAGTCTCTACCTAATGCAATGGGAGACAGGCGTGATGATATGTATCTATGTGTGGGGTGTATAGCACGATATTAGTCCATAGACAATCTCCTCCGCACGTGGTACACTGATGACTAATACACTAGAAAAGGCGGCGTCGGAAACCGAGTGCCTCACAAAATCCGAAGCCAAATAACAACTCGCTGGAGGGTTTTTATACAAGGATACGGCTCACCCGACCCGTCAAGTGATTATCGCAACTTATGATCACTTGCAATACAGGAAATGCCAAGTCGTATGCTGTTTCGCTATCTTAATGGTGTAAAAAAGCTATAAGCTATGAGCTGCTTTTGTGCTAGTTTGGCAGCCGACGTAATAATAAAAACAAGATATTTTCAACACTGGTAACATTTAGTTGACAATTACCATAGACTAGGAATAAATAATTCAAGCAATGGCAGCCGATCAATAGACGAGCTAAAATTACAAAACATGTTAACTGACAAAACAAATGGAGCGTTTTGTAAGAAATACTCTATTATACACCGTCGGGAGGTTTACAAGCTTACGGCTTACCTGATGTAAAGAGGTCACCGTAGACTATGAACGCATGAAATACATGAAGTATCGCTAGCGCGTTGGCAATGCTATTTGGCACGTCCATCGGGCAGGCACTTGCTTGTTACTTTATAAATAATAATAAATAAATATTGTCGGACAAATTACACAGCGCCATGTAACCCCAAAGTAAGCGAAGCTTGTGTTATGGGTACTAGACAACTGATAAACATACGTAAATACATTTTTTTTTTGTAAATAAATACTTATTATACAAAGAAAATACCCAGACCAAGACACACAGACATATTCATGCACACAAATGTTTGTACTGTGTGGGAATCGAACCCACGAGCGTTGGTGTCAAAGTAGCGTACCAGCGCGTTCCACCACTGCACCACCGAGCTCGTCAACTTTAGTGAATATTGTATATAAAAATGTGATTTAATAACAAAAAAATACATAAATTTCGTTGAAGTCGAAATTAATGAAGGTAAAATAACGAGTTAGCAAGGCTACTTTAACACCAACTAACTAAAATATATATCTTAAAAACCAAAATGATTTTCTAACAAGCGAAAGAAATACAACAGTCCATTAGCTTTCCTCGCTTCAACTCAGACCGTTTTAATCATAAAAACACTAAACCCTTTGCTAACTTGCCACAAATCCCAAGAAAAAACAAAAACCCGTCTCTAGTTCTCGCTACCAACTATTGTTTTTCGATAGATCCATTAGCCGCCATGTTGTTGAGTTGAGAATTGCAAATGGCGGACTTTTCAATTCGTCTGATTTTCGAACTGTAGGGTTTGAGTACACGTATTGTGGACTGGACGTATTTTACAAAGCTGAGCTAATCCTTTAGGCGTAACTAGTTTACTTAAAAACTGTTTATTGGGATAAGGCAAACGCTGTGATACCCTAATTCACTTTCTGTAGGTGTCTATAGGTTTTTACGTTCCGTATATTTTAACAGATGTCTATATTCGTTTGTAAGTAGGTATTCAAGGGTTCCCTACCCAAAGGGACCGGTCTTCATTACTAAGGCTCCGCTATCTATTCTTCTATGTGTTCGTCTGTCTGTTTTTTTTTATACAACGTCGGGAGGCATTCAAGCATACGGTCCACCTGATGTAAAGCAGTTACCGTAGCATATTAACGCTTGTAACATATATCACTTGCGCGATACCTCCTCTCCTGCTTACACAGCAACTCCTTAGGAGCTTACTGGTGACCTCACTCACACACAGGAACACAACAACCCTTTAGGGAGTTGTTATTTGGCTGCGGTTTTCTGTGAGGTGGAGGTACTTAACCAGACGGGCTGCTTTGATGCGCCATACCTCTCTTAAAACATCCAGATCAAGATAAACAGACATGTGTCAAAGTCGCGTCTTTCACGACTGAGCCACCGAGCTCGTCAAACCGAGCTATCATAAGACAGGACCTCTATGGCCGCTATAATAACAAATAAAAAATAAAGAGTTAATTGTAGGGGCTCCTTACGCAATTATTAAAATATTTCCGTAATAGGTACTCAAATTATTACATTATCACAGAATGAATGAGACTTCCAGAGTCGCAATAACAACAAAAAACAAAATAATGTAAAAATTAAAGGTGACCAAAATTGTCAACATGGGGCGTTGAGACCCAGACATCTCTCTCTTTCTCTTGCTGCCCGAGATCTTGCACATTATTTTTTTGATGTAACGTATCGCACGCGATGGCGCCATAGTCCAGCCATGCAATTCTCTAAGCGACTCGTAATGGCTGTGTGCGTCGCTGTGATCACAGATGTCACAGCTTTGACATCGTCTACTGCGATCACGGCTAAATTATTTGGTATTCTATAAGGCTGTAAGCGTACGCGAGGCTGTTTGCCTTGTAGAATTCCAATTCCAAACGCAGCCTTGCGGCGCTAGTGTCGCACAACCATGAAAAGCGACACCAAATAATTGCAATTTTGTGTTCAAGGCTGTAACAGCCGATGTTTCCGAGGATGTAAGCATGTTTGCTCTTACAGAATTGCATGGCAGCAGTCGTCATATTTACGCAGATTACATGCCTTTTTTTATTGCAATTTTTCTCCGGTTCCCAAGGCTTTTTCTTTCGCGTTGTATATCTGATTCCTTGGTCTTTCTTTCCGTAATCTTTCTATGCACGAATCACAGAGCATGCATTTTTTTATCTTGCCACCTACACTGTCTTTCAGATCCTACTCTCTTTCTTACATAACGCAAATTTAAGCAAGCGTTGCGCTCAGATTTTTGTGCAACGCTCGCATCTCCACAGCATATACTCTACTTTTATCCTCTCTAGGTCGTACGCAGTGCTATGCCTACATCTTAATTTAAACAAATAATACTTTGTACTAGAGATGCGCCGATTAGGTTATTTACTGGGCATACGCCATCTAGCTCTCCGCCCTAGAGAGATTTTCAACTCATCACCAATGTGATTTATATGTATGAAAAATATTGAAAAATGGCCAAATCAAAAACACCCAGAACCGAAGAGCGTGTATTGAAGAGGAGGAAGAGAGAGAAGTATGTTTGGATTGGTGCACCAGGCGTTCCGCAGTCTCTGCCAATGGGATCATCCAATGTTGGTTAGTTTACGTCGGAATTTATACATTTGTTATTTTTAAGTTTGCGGATGCCCGTATACTCCAACACGATGCTGAGATGGCACCTTATTGGCAGCCATTATTTATCATATTTTTGTATATTTTCCTTTTTATAGTGTGTGTGTGTTATCAATGGTCTATGCCAATAAATATTTCTTTCTTTCAATGTATGTATGATGCACCCCACTTCTCTTCTACCTTTTCAGAACCGTCCAGAAGCCAGTCAAGGAGTCCAGCCGCAGTAATCACAATTATAATAAATAGGTTAATTTGGCTCATGGCGAAACTCGGTCAGAGCGAGTTTTGGGCGAACGTTGTCGGCGAGTTGGTACTGACAGCAAAACAGTCAAGTTTAAAATGTACCTATTTATTTATCTATCTACTTATAACTTCACATCAAATCCCTTGCGGGGTAGGCAGAGAGAACCGAGTGCTACATGGCTCGGTCCTTACACATCTCATCGATCTATACTAATATAAAAGCGGTAGAATTTGTTTGTTTGAATGCGCTAATTTCTGAAACTACCAGTCGGAAATGAAAAATCCTTTTTTCATTTGATAGCCCAATTCTTGAGGAATATTACAAGCTATTTAACATCACGATACGACCCTTACAAGCCGAGAAAAAAGAAAGAAATAAGCGAAGTGCAGCTAGTTTATTTGTAAATAGGTTTACTAAATTCTTCCAGTTCCAAACCTTCCAATCTAAGATAAAAAAAGGATGCTTAGTAGCTACCGAGGGAGACACCCAAATATACTATCTATCTATAACTTCACGCTAAATCCCTTGCGGGGTAGGCAGAGAGAACCGAGCACCACGTGACTCGATCCTTACATACCTCACTCGCTTCTTTAACATTCATTGCTCTTCTCATGCACGCTCAATTTGATCATGGTAGGTAAGTCTTCGCCTTCCACTGCTCCTATATCCTTCCTCTTTTGCATTGTATATCTGCTTAGTCATTCTTTCATCCTGCATTTTTTCTACATGTCCGAACCAACGGAGCATAAATAGAAATAATAAACAGGTCGTGTCTTACGTTTTCGCTTCGGAGCCCAGCCTCGAAAATTTACTTTGTTTCTTCTAACAGAATTAGGTCGACAAACTTTGCAGGGATAATTTATAGTTGCACCCATTACGCACTTTTTTTTTACGGGACAGGCCCACCACTCATACCCACCACTGTGTCTCCTGTGTAGCCAGAATTAACACCGGCGACCAACAAAAAGGCAATGAACAGTGAAGTTCACTGCCGTCCCGGGGGTTAAACTAAAGCTGCCTTGGAACTCATAACGAATTTAATCAGAAGCAATTTGTAGGAGTAGGAAGTTTTAGTATTGACTTCCCCTCTTGGCAAAGTGAGAGACAGCAATAGGACAAATAAGGCATTTAAAAACCTCAAAGAGATGGCTAGTCAAGTGAAGATCAACTGCCGTGCACCACGGTTTATCAAATATCTAACACTATTGGGACCTAAACTGTGAGTTGTTACCTAACACATCGATTCCACGCTATATACCCATTACGCACTTATTAAATAAACTTGTAAAGAAAGCTCAATGTCCAGGATACAACGCTCGGCTGAACGTCAGTAAGTACGCTATGATCACATGAGGGGCCACACCGTAAGCTGAACAAAAAGAAAGAGCGAGAGGCCGGGGTTGGAGAGGCAAGGGATAATCATCGGGATCAAAGAGTGAATTTCGCGTTCTGCGCTGGAACTCCCGTGCGTCGATCTGCGGGACGTAATTGGCAGCCCGTGCTACCAATGGGTTGGAGTGTTGGGAGGCAGTTTCGAAGTTGCGGCTGGACACATCATTCATGAAATTGATGATGGAAGGTAGTTGTAGGTCGAGATGGAGATCTGCGACCTTGAAATAGTAGGGAGAGTAAATAAAGATTTTTTATCTTATACATACATACACATCATCACGCCTGTCTCCCATTGGGGTAGGCAGAGACTATGGAACGCCAGGTGCACCGATCCGAACATACCTCTCTCGCCTCTTTCACACGCCACTTTCAGAACCACTTCTCGCACATGCTCTTCGATCTCGGATGCTTTTGATTTGGCCCTTTTTCAACACATCACCTATTTGATCCATACGTGTGCGTCTAGAGCTGCCCCTGTCTCCATTCACGTATGCTCGGTATACTTCATCCGTAAATCTTTTGTTATCCATTCTTTCCAAATGCCCCGAACCATCTCTGCATATCCTTTTAAATTTTTGTCACTACATTATCTTTCATTCCACATAGTTCTCGTATCGTGCTATGTCTTACTATATCAATCATTCAAACTCCACACATACTCCTCAGCGCTCTCATTTCAACAGCATTGGCCCTACTTTCATGCTTCATCTGCCATATCCACTTCACTACCGTATGTCAATATTGACGTTAATAGACCCTGAATAATAGAAAGGCGAGCTTTGCTCCATATAATTTTTCTCATCAAAACCGAGTATAACGCACCATTGATATGGTTTCCTGCATTCCCTCTTCTTCCAATATCTCACATTTCTCATCTCTCGTATACATGGAACCCAGAACATTCACTAAAACACACACATAAATTTATTCACTTGTTCCATTTTTCATCTCCGATCATTATCTGATCTGTTAACAGTTTCTTTCCATTCAATCACCAACACTTCCATCTTCATTACATTTAATTTCACATCTTTCCTTATATTAACCAATCATTATAGTAACTATTTGTTGCAATGCTTCCGCCGAAGATTGGCCAGATTTATTTTATGTTTATTATAAATTTATTACAAAGTGTTTTGTTTGCTGTCGGTACCCGCAATCTCTTCCCGTTAATTAAATTAAGTCCTCCATGATTGATATGAGAACTCTCATTAAACAACCATTATCAAGATTTACTGATAAATAACAATGAAAAATTAAGTTTTGCATTCATTAGCACATATATAAGGCATGGTTGCAAGCACGGTTAATAAAGTATAGTAGTAGTAAACCGCTTCGTTACGTAACGCGTTACGGCGCCAGTCTGTCTGGCTTCCCTTTCTCTCACGCATACGGCAGCTTTAATTATATGTAGATTAAGTTTAAGTTATCACTTCTGTCGGGCGCCCCGAGACGCATACGTTTTTTTTATTACTCATAGTTAGTCGTCGTTGACAATGGAATCGACGAGAAAAAAAAGTGTGGATTATTATTAATATTTTTAAAGAATATTTTCTTGAAAAATTGCTGTTCCTTCTTCAAAAAGCTTTTGGTGGGAAAAGGACTTCATCAGAATATGGGGAATACGAGGTTATGCGTGGAAGTGAAACGCGGTTTTCAACTGCGATCAACGAGGAAAATGTGATTACTGTTACATGTAGGTTTTAATGAGGCATGTGTATACAGCACGATGTCTTAGATCTATCATACCTAGTGCTACTTTGACACCAACGCTCGTGGGTTCGATTCGCACACAGGACAACAATTTGCGTGCTTGTCTGTTTGTCTTGGGTGTTTTTAAGAGAGGTAGGGCGCATTAAGGCGACACCTCGATCGTGAAGCTTTAAAATGGCTCCGCCCAATCACCCCTCGCCCCTCAATTGACACTCGACGCTCGATTTGTAAAATTTGAAATTAGCGCCTAATAGGTAACCTGGGGTCAACGTATAGTCAATGCAAACGAACAGAAAAGCTACAGAGTCGCGTCACACTTAAATAAAATTTATAATATCAATATTTAATAAAAATTATTGATTTAATTATTATTTAGCTTTATACATACTAAACCAAACATATTTATTTAAGCTAGACGGAAAACAATAGTAATAATAGTAATAAAAAACTACAGAAACGTATTCACTTTTAAAAGTTTATTGAAAGAGAAATCAATGACATCGTTTTATGTTTATATCTCTATAAGTTAACATGTCTTGGTATCTATGTTGTTCTTACTTAGGTCTCGTCCAGTGGCGCCCTCATTGAATAAAAAAACATATTATAGCATAGAAGATAAACATTATGAAATCTTATGTTGCATTTATTACGAAGATAGTAAAGTATTTTTACGTCATTAAACCAACACTCAAAATATTCCACTATCGTTGTTATAAGCAAAAGTGCTAAAAGAGGCCGTTTTTTGGCAATTATGCCTATAACAACGAAAGCAAAACATTTCAATTGTTGGTTTAATGACGTAAAAGTACGTTATTGTATTTGTAACACACGCAACACATGACTTTATAATGTTTATCTTCCACGCTAAGATACGATATTTTATTCCTTGAGGCGCCACTGGACGGCATGTATCCCCCTTAAGAAGAATGAAACACCAGCTACATAATACAACATTGTTTATCGAGAGGCTAAAGCGGGCCATTTGTTGATTCGGACACATATGTTTAGTTAGCAGATACACCATCTAAACTGCAAACACTGGTCACAGCGATGAAAGACGACTGTATGGAGAAAGGCTTACTACTGAATGCGAAGAAAACAAAGATAATGGTATTTGAAAGAGAAGAATCCAGAACTAATGTAAGGATTACGATTGATGATGAAGTGTTGGAACAAGTGGATGAGTTTGTATATCTTGGATGCGCTTTCAGCAGGGATGGAAGGTACACCGCAGATGTGGAAAGACGAGTGAGTGCTGGGAATAGTGTGAATGGAGCGTTGGGAAAACTTCTTGGCAGTAAAATCCTGAGCCAGAAGGCACAACTCGCTATACACAATGCAGTGTTGGTCCCAACGCTAACTTATGGAAGCGAGAGTTGGGTATGGCAGAAAGAGCATGAAAGTAGAATAAACGCGGTTGAAATGCGAGCGCTGCGCAAAATTTGTGGCGTAAGGCTTGTAGACCGTATTCGTAATGATGATGTTAGAAATAGAGTTGGTCTGAAAGAGAGCGTCGGTGTTAAAATAAGAAGAGGCATGCTCCGATGGTTCGGGCATGTAGAAAGAATGCAAGATGAAAGAATGACGAAGCAGATATACAATGCAAAAGTGGAAGGATGTAGGAGCCGGGGAAGGCCAAGACTTACCTACCATGACCAAATTGGTCATGTTCTATCAGAAGGTGATGTCAGGAGCCCTAGAAACCGGCGTGCGTGCATGAGAAGAGCAATGAATGTTAAAGAAGCGAGTGAGATATGTAAGGATCGAGTCACGTGGCGCTCGGCTCTCTCTGCCTACCCCGCAAGGGATTTGGCTTGAAGTTATAGATGTTCGAGTGTCATAATGGCTGATAGCGCCGAGTAAACACAGGATTTTTTTATTTCGAATAAATAAGAGAAATAAAATTATCAGATTGAATTAGATTGAAATTGAAATAGAAAATTGGAATTTTTTTGCAACTCTCTCCTGGTGAAGATTCACAAGTTATTTTACACAGTTAGGTATAGCTCTGGTAGGGATCCTAGCTTTTTCCCTAAATATAATACACTCTCGAATGACTAGGTATGCGCTTTCACTAACAGTCAATTTAACTTCGCGAATTTTATAAAAAAGTACAGGAAGAACTTGACGGTTAGACGGTAATTTTGCGCCTATTATTTGATAATTTACGTCTCCAACTAAGAAAATACTTGATTTATTGCTTCTCAATTCCACTGCCATCTTATAAAAGTTAAAACATTACGTATTAATCACGAGAATAACTGACATTCAAAATTAATAGACGGTTAGGTAATTATGACGAAGTTAACGATGCTCTCTCTAAAGTTATTCATTGGTTTAGTGTTAATAATCTGCTTTTAAATGATAAAAAGACTAAAGTAATTAAGTTCTCAACACCTAATGTAAGGCAGGTGGCTACCAATGTACATGTTAATGGAACTAATTTAGCCTCTGTGGAGACAACTGTGTTCTTGGGTATAACAATTGACTCCAGACTACAAAGGGGCCCACAAATTGAAAAATTATCAGGAAAACTAAGTTCTGCAGCTTATGCAGTGAAAACTATTAGACGGCTCACTGATATTGATACGGCTAGAATAGTTTATTTCAGCTACTTTCATAGTATTATGTCATATGGAATTCTTCTTTGGGGTAACTCCGCGGATATTAACACCATCTTTTTATTGCAAAAGAGAGCCATAAGAGCTATCTACAAACTTGGTCCCCGTGAGAGCCTTAGAGAAAAATTCAAAGAAATAAATATTTTAACAGTCGCATCGCAATATATCTATGAAAATCTTTTGTATGTCCATAAAAACATAGACTCATTTTGTAAAAAGAGTGATATTCATAGCATAAATACTAGATATAAGCATAATCTTGTGTTATATGCAAGCCGTCTCCACAAAACAAGTAATTATTTTATGGGGCAATTATACGGTTCTATAACAAACTTCCCAGCAATATAAGAGATTTGTCAATAAACAAATTTAAAACTACTATTAAAGCCAAATTGTGTAGCAGGGCATATTATAAAGTATCTGACTATATTAATGATAAAAATGCCTGGGAGTGAGTCGATCCAATTATAATGTAATTAACAAAATATGTAAATTTGTTTGGATACCAAAAGAGGGATGCCTGAGTTTTTTGGCAGTATTTTTATCAGTGCTCACCTAGTCATAAACTGCACGGTAGGGGAAAAAAATGTGACGATTCCAAACAAATGTAGCCATTTTTACGGAATAAAAAGATTTTGACTTTGAATTTGAACAAATGAATACCGCGAGTACGTGCGGCACTGCCGCGCAACTTGTATGAACATGTTTCGATGTAATTCGGCACGGATTATCGTAATCCAAATAAGTTAAAAATTAATTTCCGAGTGTTTTAAAAGCAAATGAACAAAACTAAGACATATGCGTTAGAAAATAAAAACTTTGAAAAATAAGGGACACCCTAATATACATATATACAAATAGATTTTATAATCTATTCATATTTAAAAAAAACATGTGACAAATGATTTTCTTGCTGTTTCATAACTTTAACTTCAGTATAATGACATTTATTGTATTTTACTTATGTATACTCTGTGTTTTGTATTGTTGTACGTTTCCTTGTTATTTATTAAACTCTCAAGAAGAAAGAACCAGGACCATCTCTGATGTTGCAAAATAAATCTAATCCGTACAATAGTTCAATACTAACCACAATGTATAGAATAGATGATTTTTTTGTGTTTTCAGTGTTGGTTCATAGTAAATATTATTTGTTTTCACGAGTACCATGGGTATAAGTATACTATCTATCTATATCTTCACGCTAAATCCCTCGTGAGCGCCACATGACTCGGTACTTACACACCTCGCTCGCTTCTTTAACATGAAACATACCGAGTTTTTTTAAAAACTATCAAAATATACTATTTTACCAGTAATTATTTTAATACAAAAAAAAAAAAAACCTCCACTGGTTTTCTATCTTCTGATTGGATAAATTACCAACGTAAACTAACCTTCACCTACGTACAATGTCTAAGTCGGAGTTCGGTGAGCTTATAATGGTTACTATGAGTTTGTCGTCCCGTATGACACTTACGTTAAAGTAGCATATAAATCGAGTAGTGATTCTTCTAGTGGAATATGTTTATTTAGTAAGTTTCTCCTAAAAAACAAAACAGCAAAAATATTCTATTTTATAAGTTTTTATTTTAATACAAAGAAATAAAGAGTCTCCACTGGTTGCTATGTGCTGAGAACGCGAACCTTATTGGTATAAATTTCCAACGTAACCTGACCTCCACCGACGTACAACTTCTAAGTCGGAGTTCGGTCAGATTATAATGGACAAAATAGGAGTTTGACATCCTATATAGGTACGCGGTCAGCCTGTGGATAATGTATACCAATTATCAAATGTTACTGTTTATTCCTGCAAAAAATAACTCTTATTTAATTAATGCAGTTTTATATAGAGTTATTAAGTAATCAAAATTAAAAAAAAGTTTGAAGAGGAATTAAATAGCTTGGGCCAACCATACCTAGGAACTGTTCTAAAAACTAGAAATATGTCTACACAATGTTATTATAATATGTTTAATGAATATAATAATTAAAAAAAATAAATACCTTGTCTTGTTCGCCTCCCCCATTCTACGAACATTTTCTTTGTATTTTTATTCTATATATTTTCTTTTTAGTGTTCCCCATTATTACAACAGTATAATAAATATATATAAACCTATAATATTATTTACTACTTATATCTAATAATAATACACTTACGCTAAATACTATAATATTGAATATTTACAACTATTGATTATAAAAACTTCGGTGTCGCGATGTAAATGGAGCGAGCTCGAGCAGACAGTCGACATAGGTCTTACCTCGAAGCGGGCTGCAGCCGGACTGGCTGGATGTAGTTAGTCAACGCGTTTATAATCCTCATTACCGCACAATAAGGTCGAAAACACGTAGCACCCAAGACGAATGTGATCGCTTAGAAATTGTCAGAAACTTAAAATATTTTTAAAAAATTTCATGTTTCACTTATCAAAATATGCAGCAAGCATATTATAAACATAGATATTACTAATAGATTTAAGTAATTTTGAAGCGTATAAACAGAACAACTTCGTTGTAATTTCAAAAATAATGAATTTCAGGAGGTGTTTTCGAAAGTAATTATTATCGAATCAATTTTACACAATCGCGTATTTGAGCAAGCAAATTCAAGATAAAGAAATGAAGTTATTTATATTAAAATCTTAGATCCGTCAGTTTAGTCATTAGCCTATACTATTCGATGAAAGTTGGTCTAATTTTTCGATGTGTCGCCTTAAAGCAGCCGGCTCGTGAAGTACCTCCACTTCAGAGTAATACCTTACTTACTACTACTTACTACCCGCCTTCAGGAAGCCATATAACAACTTCCTGAAGGTGGTTGTGCTCCTGTGAGTGAGTGAGGTCACCAGTAAACTCCTAAGAAGTAGCTGTGTTAGCAGCAAATATGTCATCGCGCTAGTGATACTTACTGTGTTGCAAGAAAAAATGTGCAGAGGAGATTTTTGGTAAAGGGTTGATCGTGAACGTGGTTGACTGTACTTGGGAGATCTAAAGCACAGTCAACCACGTTCATTCCAGACTACCAAAGGGGGCAAATCTACCTTTAGTACTCCTAGGCCTACAAGTATACCTACCTGATGTAAAGTGGTTACCGCGCGATGCCACCTCTGCTGCTAAAACTGCAACTCTTTAGGAGCTTACATATTTAAATAAGATGCAATCAAGTTCTGGGTTGAACTTGAACTGAACTTACAAGTATTAACATCCAACATTTAATTACACCACTTGATAGCTAATAAATTAAAGAATTCTTTACGTTGAATGAGGACTGTGACGCATTGCTCAGCGGGGCCGGGGTCATTTCGAGATTATTTCTTAGCATCACATGATATTAATTTAAGTACAACTTACGTCCGTCCGTTTACCCGCTACCTGCCATGCAATTCTGTAAGAGCAAACGTCCTTACATCCTCGGAAATATCGGCTGTTACAGCCTTGAACACAAAATTGCAATTCTTTGGTGTCGCTTTTCATGGTTGTGCGACACTAGCGCCGCAAGGCTGCGTTTGGAATTGGAATTCTACAAGGCAAACAGCCTCGCGTACGCTTACAGCCTTATAGAATATCAAATAATTTTGCCGTGATCGCAGTAGACGATGTCAAATCTGTGATCACAGCGACGCACACAGCCATTACGAGTCGCTTAGAGAATTGCATGGCTGATCACCTGCGCAAATCCGGGGCGGGTCGCTAGTTTATAATAAAACACCAAGTATTAACAGCCGCCGCCATTTTGTCAACGCAAAACGAAGTATCTGGCTAATTAGCTAAAATTAATTGTTGTTTCTCATCCCCTAATTACTAGTCTGGAGAAATTCCACAGAATTGGAAATTAAACCGCGAGGACTTTCAGTAACTTTCGGTCCTTTTCAGAGGACTCTATCGTTTATTTATTATTCTCCGAGGTCTATTACGAAGTTTTAATGAGTTGCCATTCACGACCGACATCAAAACTGAGAGGTTCTAAGGTCATCAAGCGTTTTTTTGAAGTAAAACTTCTTTACGCACACTTGACTTGGGGAGTAAGCTGGTGAATGCGTGACGAGAGCGTTACGAAAAGTGTGATCGGGCGAGGCGAACGGAAGTTGAGAGGGAGATATAAGTTAGTGAAGATAGAAAGAGAGAGAGTTACGTTTCGTATATTACTATAATAATGTGAATGCGAAAAAAGTGCTTCTAAGCGCTAACGTTCAATAAAGTTTATGAAGAAGAAGAAGTGCCAAGTGATATTATTACCAGTGAACAGTGTCCGTGCGTCCGTGCGTGCGTGCGTCGGTCCGTCCGTGCGTGCGTGCGTCGGTCCGTCCGTGCGTGCGTGCGTCGGTCCGTCCGTGCGTGCGTGCGTCGGTCCGTCCGTCGCGAGCGCGAAGGATATTAAATTCCCTATTGTCTTTTACTTCAGTCGTGTGATACACTCGTTTTTTTAGGGTTCCGTACCCAAAGGGTAAAACGGAACCCTATTACTGAGGCTCCGCTGTCCGTCCGTCCGTCCGTCCGTCCGTCCGTCCGTCCGTCCGTCCGTCCGTCCGTCCGTCCGTCCGTCTGTCACCAGGCTGTATCTCTTGAACCGTGATAGTTAGACAGTTGAAATTTTCACAAATGATGTATTTCTGTTGCCGCTATAACAACAAATACTAAAAAATAGAATAAAATAAATATTAAAGGGGGCACCCATACAACAAACGTGATTTTTTTTGCTGTTTTTATAGATAATGGTACGGAACCCTTCGTGCGCGAGTCCGACTCGCACTTGGCCGATTTTTTTATATTAGAGGGGCTAAAGGAGCATGTGGGTCACCTGATGGTAAGTGGTCACCACAGCCCATAGACACCAGCAACACCAAAGTGTCACAGATCCGTTGACAGCCTTTTTAGGGAAACATAGGCTCTTTTCTTGAAGGCACCCATATTGTATTTGTTCGGGAACACCACTGAGGGTAGTTGATTCCACAATTTCACCGTACCTGGTAGAAAATGCCTCCAAAAGCGTACTGTAGTGGATTGATTGTGATTTGATACTGTGTGGTAATTTTTTTCGAGTTCAACCTTAACCAGTTGAGAATGCGCAAGCTTGCATTGCCAGAGGAACACCTGGCTCATCAATTATACAACAATTCATTTATTTTTTTTAATTTTTCGCCCATTTTGACCATGTTCCTTAAGAGATAGGAACGGTGTTCCTGAACATTCCTATTCTACTTTTTTATGCTGAATCCGAATCTGAAGTCTAAATTCGAATATTCGAAAAAAACGCACAGACAAACATATAGATTTCATATAGGAACGGTGTTCCTGAAAAAGCTGTTTAGCAGTAGCTATTAAGGCTTGTGGAATTGTCAGGGTCAGACACAAACGCGGCTGTAACCGACCTGCCGAGCCCCTGATGTTGCATGTAGTCATAGGAAATGATGGTAAACAGTTATCTGCGTTGACTGTTTACCATCCCGATCATATTTTGTATATACTACGTAGGAAGGCATACAAGCACACGGCCCACTTGATGTAAAGCGATTACCGTAGTCTTTGAACCATTGTAATACATTAAGTATCACTTGCGCGATGCCACCTCTGTTGCTAACACGTCAACTCCTTAGGATATGGTGACTGCAGCTTTCTGTGAGGAGACGAGCTGCTTTGATGCGCCCTACCTCTCGTATGCTTGTTTGCGACCTTAGTTGAATAAAAAAGACGAAATCACGGACATCTAGGGCGTCACAATAAAAATAATTTAAATCAATTCATATTTGGCGAATATATCTATGAAAAGGTCTTTAACACCAACGGTCGTGTGTTCGATTCCCACATAGGTCAAACATTTGTGACGTATGTCTGTTTGAATTGGGCTGGGTGTTTTTAAGATATGTAAGGCGCATCAAAGCAACCCGACTGGGGAAGTACGGCCGCCTCACAGAAAACCGCGAACAAATAACAGCATCCTGGACGGTTATTGTGTTCCTACTAGTGAGTGGAGGTAACCAGTAAGCTCTCAAGGAGTTGCTGTGTTAGCAGCGTAAGCGCGTGCGATACTCCCTGTAATGGCCGTATGCTTGTACGCCTCGCGACAGTAAAAAAAATACCATCAGTCTTCTTCTTCGCTTTACCCCGTTTCCTAATCCAATTAGGATTGGCGGGATCCACTACCTAAGCCTAAGGATTTGGCGAAGACACAGATATTTACACGGAGCTACTGCCGTCAGACCTCCACAACCTAGAGGAAAAACCAGATCTTTCTTAGGTTAGATATAAAAAAAAATCGGCCAAGTGCGAGTCGGACTCGCGCACGAAGGGTTCCGTACCAATATCTCTAAAAATGGCAAAAAAAAACACGTTTGTTGTATGGAAGCCCCCCTGAAATATTTGTTTTATTTTAATTTAATTATTTATTTTTAAAGTAAATATATACATAACTTAATATTCTGTGAATATTTCAAGCGTTTACCTGCTGCCGTTATCAATATCGAGCAAAAACGAGCAAAAGAAACACGTTTGTTGTATGGGAGCCCCCTTAAATATTTATTTTATTCTATTTTTTAGTATTTGTTGTTATAGCGGCAACAGAAATACATCATCTGTGAAAATTTCAACTGTCTAACTATCACGGTTCATGAGATACAGCCTGGTGACAGACGGACGGACGGACGGACGGACGGACAGCGGAGTCTCAGTAATAGGGTTCCGTTTTACCCTTTGGGTACGGAACCCTAAAAACTATGGAAAATTATTAAGATACAATATGATTTAATTTAAAGAATGTAAGACGTGTCTAAGTGCCCGTAAGGGCCTATTGGCAAATAAATGATTCTTATCTTATCTTTATCTTAGGTCGCACGTTCTTATATTTTGTTCGGCGTGTGGATTTCCTCACGATGTTCTCCTTCAACGCGAGCGAGTGATCATCATGTGCATCAATCAGAAACCACCAATTTAGTGATACATGCCGCCGCCTGGATTTGAACCGGGGATATTTGCTTAATAAGCAGGTTCCTTATCTACCCGGGCTGCACTGCACTGGGCTATCACTGCCCGAAGTTGTACAAAAAAAAAAATCCGCCATATTGCTTTTATTATAACGTTCTAACGTTACCGTATTATGTCTGAATTGGTTAAGGCGTTTAGTAGGTATGCTGGAATAGCTCACAAACATACATACACTGAAAACACACCGTTTTTTGGGGAAGTCATGTAAAAACGAATAACATAAAAATTTAAGAGAGCCTACCGTATCCAAGCGACCCCTCTGGGGAAGTACCTCCACCTCACAGAAAACCGCAGCCATATAACAACTTCGTAAAGAATTGTTGTGTTCCTGCGTGTGAGTGAGATCACCAGGAACACAAAATTGCAATTCCTTAGTGTCGCTTTTCATGGTTGTGCGACACTAGCGCCGCAAGGCTGCGTTTGGAATTGGAATTCTACAAGGCAAACAGCCTCGCGTACGCTTACAGCCTTATAGAATACCAAATAAAAAGCCGTGATCGCAGTAGACGATGTCAAAGCTGTGACATCTGTGATCACAGCGACGCACACAGCCATTACGAGTCGCTTAGATAATTGCATGGCAGTAAGCACCTAAGCAGTTGCTGTGTTAGCAGCAGAGGTGGCATCGCGCGCGTGACACTTAATGTATTGCAAGCGTTTATAGGCCAACGCTTTTCACCACCACCACCACGTGGGCCGTATGCTTGTATGCCTCACGACGTTGCTTGTACAAAAAGAAAAAAAAACATTCGTTTTGCAGAATGGCGGGCACACAGTAACATATTTATGTTGGTAACACTGCCAAACCTCACAGCTGTAGTCGATCCAGCCGCCATATTCGTTTTTATTCCCACAAACACGCAAATGCTCTTTGCGAGGCGATTCGTTTGTGTTTTATGCACAAAATGCATTTAGCTTTTCACGGATCACGTCCAATAGATTCGCGGGATTAGGGGAAAACTGTGTACCTACAAAAAGGCTGTCTATATATATATATATATAGGGACAATTCGCATATAATAATAACCTTCATCGAATACTAGAGCCCATAGCATTTTAATATGTAAGTAACAACTTTTCAGGAACACCGTTCCTATATATTGCTATATAAATCTATATGTTGGTCTGTGTGTGTGTCTGTGTGTGCGTGTGTCTGTCGCTTTTTTTCGAATATTCGAATTTTGACTTCAGATTCGGATTCAGCATAAAAATGTAGAATAGAAATGTTCAGGAACACCGTTCCTATCTCTTAAGGAACACAGTCAAAATGGCCGACAAATTAAAAAAAAAATTGAATTGTTATATAATTGACGAGCCAGGTGTTCCTCTGGCAATGCAAGCTTGCGCATTCTCAACTGATATTATTATACTATGACGGCAACCAAGCATACGGTCCGCCTGATGAACGTTGCCGTATGAACGCTTGCAATTAAAAGAATGTTGCTAGCGCGTTGTCACGTCCACTGTCAACACAGCAACTCATTTTCTGGAGACCTGACTCACTCGCAGGAACACCACAACCCTTCAGGTGTAGTGAGGTAGAGGTACCTCTCAGTCGGGCTAACGTTGTGCCCCATTTCTCTTTCGCCGGAGCCTCGTCTGTTGATAAGTACCACCACGTCAAAATATTTTTAGTAAGTACATGAAATTAATTCTCCTTCTGAGCGTGATCCCGTTTCCTAATCCGCTAGGATTGGCGGGGTCCGCTACCTAAGGCTAAGGATTTGGGGACGATACTGATTTTTACATTAGGCGAATGACGTCAGATCTCCGCAACCCAGAGGGAGAACCAAACCTATCTTAGGTTAGGTCACACTTTCTTTCGGTCTATCGAAATATAATTTCTTGGAGGTGCTGGTTTCCTCGCGATGTTTCCCTTCACCGCTGAGCAAGTGATCATTACAAATCCTACTAATATTATAAATGCGAAAGTTTGTATGTATGGATGGATGTTTGTTGCTCTTTCACACACGGCTGAACGGATTTGAATGAAATTTGGCACGTAGATAGATTATGATCTGAATTAACACATTGGCTACGTTATTTGACTCCACGCGGGCGGAGCCGCGGACAGCGGCTAGTATGTACATAAATCTGAAAATACGAATTTAGTAACACGTGCCATGTCGCCTGGGTTCGAACCTGGGACCAGTTGTTTTTGCCGGATCTTCATCTTCTGGACTATCACTGCTCATGATGAATTATTTTATTTTATACTACGTAAAGCGGCTACCGTAGCCTACTAACGCTTGTTATATATTAAGTATTCCTCGCGCGATGCCTCCCCTGCTGCTCACACAGCAACTCGGGAGCTTAGTGGTGACCTTACTCACTCGCAGGAACACAACAACCATCTAGGGAGTTGTTATTATGCTGCGGTTTTCTGTGAGGTGGAAGTACGGGCGAGCTGCTTTGATGCACCCTACCTCTCTTAAAACACCCAGGCAAAGACAAACAGACATGTTCAGGCACACAAATGTTTGCCTTGTGTGGGAATCGAATCCACGAGCGTTGGTGTCAAAGTCGCGTCATTCACGACTGAGCCACCGAGCTCGTCAGAAATTGTATAATAACCAGTCGTAGTCCAGGAATTGAATCCACGTATTGCAAGGGTTCATAGGCAACGGTAACCACTTTCCATCAGGCGAGCCGTATGTTTCTACGATAGACGATTGATAGACAGAACTGTTATTGGGAGTACCGAGTACTCGCTTTACATCAGGTTGGCCGTATGCTTGAATGCCTCCCGACGTAATATAAAAAAAATCCTACGAGAAACAAGCTTCTAAAGCAGCTTCTTTTTGGCAGCGGGGCAGGTAACGCAGTCGACGCTTCGATCACATATTCGACGATGTAATCGCATCAGGATCAGGCGGGTCGCATTCTTGGATGCCTCCTGACGTTATAAGAAAAGGCGCGAGTAAAGAAGTGAGTCAAAGCTAGCGAATGAGCTTTGATTCTAAATCCCCACAAATTGACATGTCTTCAATCCCCTTGGAAGCTTTTCACAATAAAACAGCTATTTCTCGACATTTCGTTGAACTTTACAACTTACTGCTCATTAGAGACACTTCCGGCAAGATGGCGGACCCGCTTCCGGTGCGCAGTCTCGTCTCTATACTTTCCGGTGTATTTTATATCTACAGGGATGTTCTTTATGGTTTAGGGAGAACTCAAGGTTAATCTAACCTCAGGTGTAGGGATAATAGGTTATAAATGAATTTTATTACAAACTAGCTGTGCCCGCGACTTCGTCCGCGTGGAATTATTTATATTAATAAAAATAAATAAAAGTAGCCTAAGTTACTCCTTATTACTTATGAAAGTCAAAATCGGTCCAGCCGTTTCAGAGATTAGCCGGAACAAACAGACAGACAGACAAAAAGTGTAAAAATATTCATTTTGGTACATGTACCGTGTTTGCATTTAGTAAAAAGCGGTTATTTTAATATTACAAACAGACACTCTAATTTTATAAATTATAAATTAATTATTAATTGAATTATTTTACTCATTATTACTCATTTTGTCATTTCAATTGGGAGTTTTTCAATGACTGTACTATAGAAATCTTGGGTACAGGAGTTGATGACCTCTCTAAAAGTATTTTTCAGAGCTGCATCATATTTAAATTTTTGCTAGATATTATGTTTGATTTTGTATGATATGGAATTTGATCTAACCTGCTTTGTGTGCTCCGCCACCAATCATTTCATGCGGCCTAACGCCGACCGACACCCACCGACTACCGTTAGTAAATGCATGCCGTCGCTGCGATGGCCGCTCCGATACGTTCTTTTAGACCCAACTATTTTACTTTGTTTTCATGCTCTCTATGCCATACCCAGGTCCTTCAATACATTAGTGTCGATGGACGTGTAAATATAATAATCGAACATGTGAGTTAAGCAGTATCGACCTGAGCATGGCGGTCTACCCACCGAGAGGTTTATTCGTATGGAGTTCATCAGTGAAGCCGTCGGTCCCGGCTGTTGTCGATAGATGACAGTCGTTAAGCAAAAAGAGAACCTCAGATAAATACCGCAGCTAACTACCTGGAGGGTTGTTGAGTTCCTACCAGTGAGGTTACCATACCAATGGGAGACTTTGTACGAAAGTCGTCTGCATGGGTACCTCTGTCTCACCTATTTCTATCACCAAGCAGCTATATTTATATAGCTGTGTTCCGGTTTGAAGGGTGAGATATGGCAGAGAAATTACTGGGTACTGTGACGAAACAGCATTAGGTCACAAGATTGGCAGCGCGCGAGTAACATACCCGTGGTGTTGCCGTTGTAGTCAATTTAATGCGGGCTGCATGCTTGTTTACCAATCTAGTAGTATAAAAAAAGTTACAAAGGTGTCGCGTTAACAGCAGGATTGACAACGAGCGAACGATACTTCTCACATTAACTACTTTATATCAGGTAGGCTGTATGCTTATATGACTCAAGGTATAAAAAAACAAAAGAACTGAAAAGTCATGAAAAGTTTAACAAATATAACAAGACTTTGTGATTACAAGCATTAATGCTGTAACATGAACCAACTCTTGCTATCTACAAAGAGCTATAACGAAGAAATAAAGAAACCGTACGTCGAGTGTTTCTTTGCCTCTGTAAAAAAAAAAATATCTATGTCTACATTTCCGAAGGCGAGCCGTTAAGTATAACGTATTGCGTTATCTCCAAGGACCGCTCTATGCAGGAGTGAATTGGAAGATATTAAATTATGCAGATACCATTCCGAATGTACCCTCCCCCGTATACATTCGGAGCTGAGTGAACTCGAGTGTCGAGGCGATGGTATTCACTGGTATTCACTTTGTTCGGAACGACCGGGTCACGCTTCAAATTGAGACACACTCACCAGTTTGAGAAACTAAAATATCTGGAACATTCTAGAACAACCGAGCAATAGAAACAACAACAACTTAAAAATACAACTAAAACTACAGTGTCATCTTAAAAATACAGTGTACAACTTGAAAATCAGTACTTTTTTTTCAGGAACACCGTTCCTATATGAAATCTATATGTTTGTGTGTGCGTTTTTTTCGAATATTCGAATTTTGACTTCAGATTGGGATTCGGCATAAAAAGTAGAATAGGAATGTTCAGGAACACCGTTCCAATCTCTTAAGGAACATGGTCAAAATGGCCGACAAATAAAAAAAAAATGTATTGTTATATAATTGACGAGCCAGGTTGTATGTTACAACCTTATTTAATGATTTATATAGACTCTTTTCTTTGCATGCTCTGTTTAGTTTATGACAATTTGTCAAAAATATTATTTGTAATTCAAAATTTTAAAATATTACATTTTAGTGTCGGAAAACAGAAAACAAGTCAGTCTGGAGGAAGCTTTCGAGAAGTAAAGATTCAGTGCACCACGTCTGAGACCACCAGCCTCCTGCTGAGGGCTACGTGGTGAAACCTCGGGATATTACTACCCTTTTCCAAACTCGATAATTTCCGGACATCTAAATAATCTAAAAATTATAATACCTGCAGCCCCTGTTGTGGACTACGGCGGCTGACAAAGATACCGCTGCGGTGTTGGTCCGTAAGGCGGTCCCCACCATTACCAACAACTTCTACGTCTGGATCTGCGTGCTGGCTAGCACGCTAACCTGCCGTCTACAGTCGTCGACCACTATAGCCGGCGGCCACTTAGTACACCCACCAGTGATTCTATCAGTGATATACCGGTTAGACAAATTAAAGCGCGAGTTCTTAAAGACCTTATTTAGCCGAACTTAAAGTGAACCCTTTTTTATATTTATTATATTTTATAAAATAGACCTATTAAATTAGTATCGCTTTTAATACTCCCTTTTCTTCATCTAGTAACATAACAAGGTGTTCCTCTGGCAATGCAAGCTTGCGCATTCTCAACTGGTTTTTTTATAATACATCGGGAGGCATACAAGCATACGGCCTACCTGATGTAAATTAGTTACCGTAACCTATTAACGCTTGTAACATATATCACTAGCGCGATGCCTCCTCTGCTGCTTACACAGCAACTCCTTAGGAGCTTACTGGCGACCTCACTCACACGCAGGAACGCAACAACCCTCTAGGGAGTTGTTATTTGGCTGCGGTAAAACACCACAATACAATAAACATAGGCAATAGGCATTCACAAAAAAACCTTGTGTTTAGCGACTAAATATCTCAGCGATTCAAATCTGACCAATGGGAGAATGTTTTAACCAATAGCCGACAAGTGCCGCCGTGTTGATTCGCGAACTGGCCAATAAGAGCTATGCGTTCTACTTCGCCTACCGGATTCGTATCGGTGAATTGAGTTACTATGCAAAATAGGTCTCATTGATTATTGTCGCCAGCTTTCCTAGGATGTCTTAGTGTTTTAGACTAAATTTTCTTGCCTTTCTTATTGGTTTAATATTTCTTCTTTTTTTTTGTAACATCTGATGATCTGATTCTTTGACATTCGTTAGAATATTTATATATATAGTCGAGCTCGGTGTCGCAGTGGTGTAACGCGCTGTTACGCTACTTTGACACCAACGCTCGTGGGCTCGATTCCCACACGATACAAACATTTGTGTGCATGAACATGCCTGTTTGTCTTGGTCTGGGTGTTTTCTATGTATAATAAGTATGTATTTACAAAAAAAAATGTATTTACGTATGTTTATCAGTCGTCTAGTACCCATAACACAAGCTTCGCTTACTTTGGGGCTAGGTGGCGCTGTGTAATTTGTCCGAAAATATATATATATATATATTTCGGACAAATTACACAGCTTGTGTTATGGGTGCTAGACAACTGATAAATATACGTAAATACATTTTTTTTTTTGTAAATACATACTTATTATACATAGAAAATACCCAGACCAAGACAAACAGACGTGTTCATGCACACAAATGTTTGTATCGTGTGGGAATCGAACCCACGAGCGTTGGTGTCAAAGTAGCGTAACAGCGCGATACACCACTGCGCCACCGAGCTCGTAAATTAATTATAATATATTCGTTCACGTCTTGTTTAGTATGAATACGCCTTTATGTAGAGCCTGATGGCGGAGTGGTTACGATTCTATATTAACGCCAACGCACGTGACCTCGTGGGTTCAATCGCCAAACAGGACAGAGATTTGTGTGCCTGCTGTTTGTCTAGCTATGGGTGTTTTTAAGAGAGGTCTACGCATCAAAGTAGCCCGCCGGGGGAAGTACCTCCACTTCAGAGAAAACCGCAGGAAAGGGTTGTTGGGTTCTTGCGAATGAGCGACTTCACCAGTGAGTTTCTAAGGAGGTGCTGTATTAGCAGCAGAATACTTAATGTTTTGCACGCGTTTATAGGCTATGGTAACAGTAACTATTTTGCATCAGGTGGGCTGTACGCTTGTCAGCCGACTCGGCTCTTTCATCAAATTGACTGAAAAAGATTCCTTATACGTATAATTTCGCCATTGCACATTTTCTTTTTATAATCTACACTTCTATACTAAAACTTTTTGACGAGCTCGGTGGCGCAGTGGTGAATGACACGACTTTGACTCCAACGCTCGTGGGTTCGATTCCCACACAGGACATACATCTGTGTGCATGAACATGTCTGTTCGTCTTCGTCTGGCTGTTTTTAAAAGAAGAAGGGCGCATCAAAGCAGCCCGTCTTGGGAAGTACCTCCGCCTAACAGAAAACCACAGCCAAATAACAATTCCCAAGACAGTTGTGTGACTGAGGTCACCAGTAAGCTCCAAAGGAGTTATGTTAACAGTAGAGTTGGCATCGCGCGTGTGATACTTAATGTATTACAATGTGATACATCAGGTGCGCCGTACGCTTGTATGCGTTCCGACGTTGTATAACAAACAAAAAAATTGCAGCTCGCGACTTTGTCTGCGCGTATCCCAGAAATCCCAGTATACCTGCGGTATACTGGGATTCTGTCGTACTGTTTTTTTTTTACTTAATTTCTGTCTCTTCGACTTCTAAGGGTCGTATGTTGAACAGCCTAACCTTCGTCAAGAATTAAAAATAAAAATCGGCCAAGTGCGAGTCGGACTCGCGCACGAAGGGTTCCGTACCATTATCTATAAAAACGGCAAAAAAAAAATCACATTTGTTGTATGAGAGCCCCCCTTAAATATTAGTTTTATTTTAATTTAATTATTTATTCTTAAAGTGAATGTATAACTAAATATTCTGTGAATATTTCAAGCGTCTACCTGTTGGTTGCTGTTATCAATATCGAGCAAAAAAATCGGCCAAGTGCGAGTCGGACTCGCGCACGAAGGGTTCCGTACCATTATCTATGAAAAAGGCAAAAAAAAATCACGTTTGTTGTATGGGAGCCCCCTTAAATATTTATTTTATTCTATTTTTTAGTATTTGTTGTTATAGCGGCAACAGAAATACATAATCTGTGAAAATTTCAACTGTCTAGCTATCACGGTTCATGAGATACAGCCTGGTGACAGACGGACGGACGGACGGACGGACGGACGGACGGACAGCGGAGCCTCAGTAATAGGGTTCCGTTTTACCCTTTGGGTACGGAACCCTAAAAATCACGTTTGTTGTATGGGAGCCCCCTTAAATATTAATGTTATTCTATTTTTTAGTATTTGTTGTTATAGGGGCAACAGAAATACATCATCTGTAAAAATTTCAACTGTCTAACTATCACGGTTCATGAGACACAGCCTGGTGACAGACGGACGGACGGACGGACAGCGGAGCCTCAGTAATAGGGTTCCGTTTTACCCTTTGGGTACGGAACCCTAAAAAAGATACCAAATGCAAAAAGAATGATTCAAATTCGAGTGGTCGTTCCAGAGGATAGCGTGTTCAAACAAACAAACACTTCCCCTTTATATTTATACTAATAAATTTTATTAATTATGTACATTATTTAAGTACCTCCACCTCACAGAAAACCGCAGCCAAATAACAACTTCCTAGAGGGCTGTTGTGTTCCTGCGTGTGAGTGAGGTCACCAGTAAGCTCCCAAGGAGTTGCTGTGTAAGCAGCAGAGGAGGTATCGTGCAAGTGATACTTAACCTGTTGCGTACCGAGTACCTTAATCGAACCATGCGCTTATGATATGACATATACACTGAATAACGGTAACCGCTGGTTTTGACGGGTTAATATATCGCAAGCGTTAATAGGCTACGGTACCCGCTTTACATCAGTTGGGCCGTATGCTTGTATGCCTTCCGACGTAGTATAAAGAAAAAAAAACATATTTCTTGTTCGGCCGTGAAGGAGAACATCGCGAGGAAACCGACGCGTCGAGGAAATTATATTTAAAAACACGTGTAACCTAACATAAGAAAGATCAGCCATGCAATTCTGTAAGAGCAAACATCCTTACATCCTCGGAAACATCGGCTGTTACAGCCTTGAACACAAAATTGCAATTCCTTGGTGTCATTTTTCATGGTTGTGCGACACTAGCGCCGCAAGGCTGCGTTTGGAATTGGAATTCTACAAGGCAAACAGCCTCGCGTACGCTTACAGCCTTATAGAATACCAAATAATTTAGCCGTGATCGCAGTAGACGATGTCAAAGCTGTGACATCTGTGATCACAGCGACGCACACAGCCATTACGAGTCGCTTAGAGAATTGCATGGCTGGTTTTCCCTCTAAGTTGTGGAGATCTGACGGCTGTTGCTCTATATAAAAATCAGTGTCTTCGACAAAACCTTAGTCTGGTAGTGGACCCCACCTATCCTAATGTATAGGAAGAGGATAAAACGGAAGTGTTTGTTTCTTTGATTGTTTGTTTGAGAGTTGTTGCGTTGAAGCGAGTGAGGCGTATAAATAAAATAAATAAATAAATAATGTCGGACAAATTACACAGCGCCATCTAACCCCAAAGTAAGCGAAGCTTGTGTTATGGGTACTAGACAACTGATAAACATACGTAAATACATTTTTTTTTGTAAATACATACTTATTATACATACAAAATACCCAGACCAAGACAAACAGGCATGTTCATGCACACAAATGTTTGTACTGTGTGGGAATCGAACCCACGAGCATTGGTGTCAAAGCAGCGTAACAACGCGTTTCACCACTGCGCCACCGAGCTCGTCGTCGTATAAGAACCGAGTCACGTGTCACTCGGCTGTCGCTGCCTATCCCGCAAGAGATTTGTCGTGAAGTTAAAGATAAATGAACCATTTGCCGTACCCTAAAAGGAACGTGTCCTGAAGCAGTAACAATGAAATGACTCCTTGAAATATTGAGCGCACGGAGCCCTGCGTATTGGCCCGGGTCCCCCGGGACCCCGGACGTTTCAGCGAGCGTCTTGTCTCTCCAGCACCCCAAGTGACTCTATAATAGATGTAACGTTAGTGCTACATTTGAGAGCTTTGATAGTTTAGCGGATGGAATCGACCCATTATCCGGCGGTCGCTAGTTCGAATCCTAGTGACCACACAATGAGCTCGGTGGCTCAGTCGTGAAAGACGCGACTTTGACACCAATGCTCGTGGGTTCGATTCCCACACATGACAAACATTTGTATGCATAAACATGTCTGTTTGTCTTGGTCTGGATGTTTTAAGAGAGGTAGGGCGCATCAAAGCAGCCCGTCTGGGGAAGTACCACCACCTCACAGAAAACCGCAGCCAAAATAACAACTCCCTAGAGGGTTGTTGTGTTCCTGCGTGAATGAGGTCACCAGTAAGCTCCTAAGGAGTTGCTGTGTAAGTAGCAGAGGAGGCATCGTGCGAGTGATATATGTTACAAGCGTTAATAGGCTACGGTAACTGCTTTACATCAGGTGGACCGTATGTTTGTATGCCTCCCGACGTTGTATAATAAAATAATAATAAAAAAAAACGGCCAAGTGCGAGTCGGACTCGCGCACGAAGGGTTCCGTACCATTATCTATAAAAACGGCAAAAAAATCACGTCTGTTGTATGGGAGCCCCCCTTAAATATTGGTTTTATTTTAATTTAATTATTTATTTTTAAAGTGGATATATAACTAAATATTTTGTGAATATTTCAAGCGTCTACCTGTTGCCGTTATCAACATCGAGCAAAAACGAGCAAAAAAATCGGCCAAGTGCGAGTCGGACTCGCGCACGAAGGGTTCCGTACCATACAAACGGCAAAAAAAACACGTTTGTTGTATGGGAGCCCCCTTAAATATTTATTTTATTCTATTTTTTAGTATTTGTTGTTATAGCGGCAACAGAAATACATCATCTGTGAAAATTTCAACTGTCTAACTATCACGGTTCATGAGATACAGCCTGGTGACAGACGGACGGACGGACGGACGGACGGACGGACGGACAGCGGAGCCTCAGTAATAGGGTTCCGTTTTACCCTTTGGGTACGGAACCCTAAAAATCACGTTTGTTGTATGGGAGCCCCCTTAAATATTTATTTTATTCTATTTTTTAGTATTTGTTGTTATAGCGGCAACAGAAATAGATCATCTGTGAAAATTTCAACTGTCTAACTATCACGGTTCATGAGATACAGCCTGGTGACAGACGGACGGACGGACGGACAGCGGAGCCTCAGTAATAGGGTCCGTTTTACCCTTTGGGTACGGAACCCTAAAAAAACACTAAATCGTGTTTTAATTTTTATGAGTACATATTTGTAATTATCATTTGCTCGGCGGTGAAGAAAAACATCGTTGTATACTCCGCACGCCCAACAAATTATATTTCGAAAGACGGGACCTTACCTGAGAATGATCTGGTTTTCCCTGCGGGTTGTAGAGTTCTGACGGCTGTAGCTCCATGTAAAAATCTGTATCTTCGTCAAATCCTTAAGCTTAGGCAGCGGACCCCGCTAAGCCAAACGGATTAGAAAACGGGGAAACGCTAAGAAGAAGTGCTGTAGTACTACATTTAAGTTCGCTTCGATCACAGATAAAGGCAACTTGGTTCAGATTATCTTTGGTTCAGGTAAACAGTTCTTACCGAATTGAAGTGTTTAAGAGACGTAGGGTGCATCACAGCTGTCTGGGGTAAAAGCTGTCTGTCTCCGCAGCAGGGAGCGGTGGTAGCCCAGTTGAAAACATGGTGAGGAAACCCGCACGTCCAAGAAATTATATTTCAAAAGACATGTGACCTAACTTATGAATGATCTGGTTTTCCCTCTGGGTTGTCCAGGTCTGACGGCAGTCGCTCCATGCAAATATCAATATCTTCGTTTTGCTGATGGATTAAGAAACGAGATAACGCTAATAAGAAAATATCTATATATATAAAAATGTCGTGTCGCGGTGTTTGTGTCGCATTCCTCCGAAACCGAATTTTTATGAATTTTTTTATGTATATTTTGTAGGTATGAGAATAAGTCGTAAAGTATATTTCATAAAAAATAATTCGTTTTTAGGGTTCCGTACCCAAAGGGTAAAACGGAACCCTATTACTGAGGCTCCGCTGTCCGTCCGTCCGTCTGTCACCAGGCTGTATCTCATGAAACGTGATAGTTAGACAGTTGAAATTTTCACAGATGATGTATTTCTGTTGCCGCTATAACAACAAATACTAAAAAATAGAATAAAATAAATATTTAAGGGGGCTCCCATACAACAAACGTGATTTTTTTGGTAATTTTTGCTCGATATTGATAACGGCAACAGGTCTACCGTTATCAATATCGACATTAACGCTTGAAATATTCACAGAATATTTAGTTATATATTCACTTTAAGAACAAATAATTAAATTAAAATAAAACAAATATTTAGGGGGGGCTCCCATACAACAAACGTGATTTTTTTTTTGCCGTTTTTATAGATAATGGTACGGAACCCTTCGTGTGTGAGTCCGACTCGCACTTGGCCGATTTTTTTATAAAACGCCCGACGTTCTGTTGAAAAAAACGAATTATTTTTTATAGGCATACAAGCATATGGCCCACCTGATGTAAAGCAGTTATCGTAGCCTATCAACGCTTGTAATATATATTAAGTATCACTCGCGCGCTAAGTTTGAAAAGGACTTTATTTTTTGTACGGACATTATGTTTTCATAAATATACTGAGAAGCAACAGTGAGGATATTTATTTCATTGTTCAGTTTCCTGAGTAATTCTTTGGAGCCCATGTTATAAATAGAGCGAATGGCTCTTTTTGCAGAATAAAATATATAATTTGTATCCAAAGTTGTATAAATAAGTAGATGAGATTGAAGCACACACCTCCGCCCGTCCTGTTTATTCCTTTTGTAAGTACATTGTATACATTCTATATAAAATAGGTTTTCCTCTAGTCAATCACATCCTCGCATAGTGAAGTGTACACATACGTGCACAGAAACGGGCTACCCTCGTCAATTTTTCACTCACAATATTTCCCGAGCGCTATCGTGTTCGAACGCCTCGCCGCACGTCAAAGCGGCTTTGTATTTCGATACACTGGCAGACATGGTAAAGGTCCATTCTTTATTAAATTTCAGAATAATATAAACGGAATTTATGTAGGACTATGAAGAATATATTGTATTAAATTCGCATTCTTTGAAATGATTGTTGTTATACCATTTTTTATACTACAACACCAGGGGTGTCACTGATGCGTCGACCCTGTAAAAACCTCTTCACGCTTTTCTTGAAGAATCCCATACTGTAGTCTCTTGAGAAAACCGCGGCTGGGAGTCCATTCCACAACGTGAGAGTTCTCGGAAGAAGACTTCACTGGAATCGCACAGTACGTAACCAAGAATATAATAATATATAAAGAGAGGATATATTTAAATAATAATACCTAAATTTTAAGAGAGGTGTGTAAGGAGTCATGTGATGCTCGGTTTTCTCTGCTTACCACGCAAGGGCACGCGAAGTTATAGATAGATACAAGAGAGGTAGGGCGCATCAAAGCGGCCCGACTGGGAAAGTACCTTCACCTCACAGAAAACCGCGACCAAATAACAACTTAGTGAAGGATTATTGTGTTGCTGCGAGTGACTGAAGTTATCAGTAATACCGTAAGGAGTTAGCTGTGAGGTGGTACAGTACGAGCGATACTTCCGGCTTTCCGATCGTGGCTCCGCCCGAAGTTGTATAAAACATGTACTACATCCCAGCTACCCATATAATAGAAATAAATTCTTTGAGAAGATTAGGTAAAATATATTAATACTGTGTTAGTAGATAATGTAAAACTAATATGAACTCTGCCGTATTTTTCATTTTGGCACATTATGCATTAAGGTATAATTATAGCAATGATAATGGCTATTAATAAATAAAGTAGGGTCGGCAACGCATGCGTGACACCCCTGGTATTGCTAATGTCCATAGGCTACGGTGACTGTTTACCATCAGGCAGGCCGTATGCTTGTTTGTACCTTGTACCTTGGTGGTATAAAAAAATATTACGAAAGTGCTAAAAAAAACTTTGATTGCAAAAAGTACATTAATTCCAACTTTTTATACGTTTTAGTATTCAGTTTGGTATTCTTTGAGCAACATTTTTTTTCGCTAAAGTAGCACTCGAGCGTATAGCTTGCCTAGCCGAAGGCAGTTAGCGTTATGAATATATCATGATGCATTGCCGTTAGGGTTCCGTACCCAAAGGGTAAAACGGACCCTATTACTGAGACTCCACGGTCCGTCCGTCCGTCCGTCTGTCACCAGGCTGTATCTCATGAACCGTGATAGTTAGACAGATAAAATTTTCACAGATGATGTATATTTGTTGCCGCTATAACAATAAATAAAAAACAGAATAAAATAAATATTTAAGGGGGCTCCCATACAACAAACGTGATTTTTTTTGCTCGTTTTTGCTCGATATTGATAACGGCAACAGGTAGACGCTTGAAATATTCACAGAATATTTAGTTATATATTCACTTTAAAAATAAATAATTAAATTAAAATAAAACAAATATTTAAGGGGGCTCCCACAAACGTGATTTTTTTTGCCGTCTTTATAGATAATGGTACGGAACCCTTTGTGCGCGAGTCCGAGTCGCACTTGGCCGGTTTTTTTTTTTTAAGATATCAGCTGTAAAAGCCTCTGCAGGGACTTCTTCCCGCGCTTTTGACTAGTGACATTGTTCTTATACCTACTTGAAATTTTTACATTTCACTATAAAATTAGTTTTATGTGACAATTTCGATAGTATTTTGTAACATAAGTGCTAGTGAAGTTATACAGTAATGAAAAAACTCAAATATAACACGATTATGCACTTTTTGGAAGACGTGAATAAGTTCATCAAGAACACCTTGTAAAAATCACTATCGTTTTACGGGTGGTATTTAAACTGAGTTGATTGGGTCTAGGTACCCTTTTACATTCTAAATTAAATATTCTATGCCGTGGGAAAAGCATACAGGAAGCAAATCACACAAAATTCCTAGGAGTGATACTAGATAATCATTGCAACTGGAAAGTACACATCGAAAACGTTTGCGCAAAATTAGAGAAATTTGTTTATGCTCTGAAACAACTTAAATATGCGGCAGGAGAAAAAACATCTATTATAGCATATCACGGATATGTCACTTCTGTTCTCAGGTATGGTTTGATTCTATGGGGAAACTCCACACATATCAACAGAGTATTTCTGACGCAAAAGAAATGCGTTAGGGCTATAGCTTGTGCCAGTCCATTGCAATCGTGTAGGCCTTTGTTTAAAAAATATAAATTATTAACGTTAACAGGATTATACATACTCGAATGTGGCAATTTTGTTAAAACGCATTCAGATTTTTTCACTCTAAAGCCTGTTAATCCAAAACTAAGACCAAGAGATCCAACGCGATTGTTACTACCGATGTGTAAAAATACAATATTTGACAAAAATTGTTACAGCATGATGATTAAAATATACAATAAATTACCCCTAGATATTAAAATGCTCGATAGTAAACGCTTTAAATCAATGTTGACAAAATGGTTATTAGAAAAATGTTTTTATGAAATAAAAGACTTTTTGTAATAAAACTAAGGATTCTATAGACATCTCATTAAGATCATATTATATTTTATTGCATTTATTGTTCTATTAATTGTGTATAACGTAAAATGCGATGAATTAATTATCTATATGCTGTTAATTGTTTTAATTTTTTTTTTTTTTTTTTTTTTAATTTATGTAATCATCTACAGACTAAGCTTTTGCATGCCATTTGTAATATTGGCGGAACATGCTGAACTACTCCATATAAAATTTTCTATCGATGTACCATGTATCCTAGCAAATAAACAGTATTTCATTTCCCAAGTATTTTTTCAGCACAGTTCCTGAAGCTGGAACATAGAATTAAGATTTTCAAATGGTTCTAAACTGAATACTTTGACACTGGCATAAAGTAGCAACACTATTGCCATATATTATATTATAAGCCTCTGCAGGGAGATTACTTCACAACTTAAGGGTTCGTCGAAGAAACCTCTCTGAAATTGCATTGATGTTTAGAACATCCATTGTACAATTGCACTAAATAGGAATATTTCCATTAATTTCAATTAAAAATGATATATTCAAGTTTGTTTTATTCCGTGTCGAGCAGTGTACGCATCCATCTTTTATCCGTAACTTAAGACGGGTGCTGTAAAAGGAATTGCACAAAGAACGAACGAAGCTGGCGAAACGAACCGTGTACTAGCCGCGCTTCGCAATTTTACACCAATAGTAATACAGGTTAAGCAAATGTTTGGAGCAGACAATGTTTGGATGCGACGTTAAAGGGCAGAACAAGATAGCACTCTGATTACTATCTGTATCTTCACGTCTCGGGTAGGTAGACAGATTAGACAAGCTCGATGGCGCAGTGTATAGTAACGCTACTTTGACACCAACGCTCGTGGGTTCGATTCCCACACAGAACATACATTTGTGCGCATAAACATGTCTGTTTGTATTGGTCTAGGTGATTTTAAGAGAGGTAGGGCATTAAAGCAACCCGTCTGAGGAAGTAGCTCCACTTCACAGAAAACCGCAGTCAAATAACAACTTCCGGGTTGTTGTGTTCCTGCGAGCGAGTGAGGTCACCGGTAAGCTCCTAGGAGTTGCTGTGTGGCATCATGGCAGTGAGCAGCTGAGGTAGCTTCGCGCTGGTGATACTTAATGTATTGCAAGCGTTCAAAAGCAACGTTAACTAGTTTACTTGTATGAATATCTTATACATATAAATAAAATTGAAGTGTCTGTCTGTGATTTCAAAATAAAGCCTTTATCTTAAGCTCATATTATTATTTTCACGTTACCAAAGCCTAAATACGCATTTTTGACTTTTTTGTCTGTCTGTCTGTCTGTTTGTTTGTCCGGGTTAATCTTCGAAATGGCTAAACCGATTTTGACGGGACTTTCACTGGTAGGTAGAGGACTGTTCAGAGAAGAATGTAGGGTACTTTTTATCCTGTAAATATTTAGGGTTCCTGCGTAAAAAATGAAAAACTGTTAAAATTAGGGGGAAATATCTTCCCCTTCGGGGGACTTTGCAATTTTATTTTTATTATTTTCATAGAATACGTATTTTTTGTGACATACAATAACTACGCATTTTTTATGTAATAAAAATAATATAAATATACCTCCCGTAAAGGTCAATAGATGGCGCTGTATGAAAATTGAAACGCTCTATGGTTGCATCTACGACCCTGAACTTTGTTTTTTTTTTTTTAACATAAAGAATTTCATGTCTACAGAGAAATAAAGTCTACTAAAAGCCCAATTCTCATGCGTGCGAAGCCGCGGGCTTCTGCTAGTTATATATAAAAATACTATCTGACCCGGCAAATAGTGTTCTGCCATATTTTTTTTCTTTTTATACAAGCATACAACCACACGGCCCATCTGATGTGAAGCGGTTACCGTAGCCTATAAGCGCTTGCAATAAATTAAGTATCATATAGCTAACACAGCAACTCCATAGGATCTTACTGGTGACCTCACTCACACGCAGGAACACAACAATCCTCTAGGGAGTCGTTATTCAGTTGCGGTTTTCTGTGAGGTGGAGGTACTTCCCCAGACGGGCTGCTTTAACGCGCCCTACCTCTCTTAGAAACACCCAGACCAAGACAAACAGACATGTTCACGCACACAAATGTTTGTCCTGTATGGGAATCAAACCCCCGAGCGTTGGTGCCAGAGTAACGTAACAGCGCGTGTACATAAAAAAATTCATAGAAATCGGTCGAGCCGTTTCGGAGGAATGCGACCACAAACACAGTGACACGAGATTTTTATATATAAATATATGTCCTTCAATTGGATTGCCCAATCCACGCGAGGGTTCCGAAGTCCCTTGCCCAAATGGTCAGGAATGATCATAAAACACATTACGTATCCGCCGCGACTCCTCGTCTACTCATCCTGTCACCGGGTCCAAGTAGCACAAGATTCGGTGGTGCGTAGTGATGGGACACACTTCATGTGATATCGATAAAGAAAAACATATATTAAAGTTCAAATTATTTAGACAAAGTCATTTGACGAGCTCGGTGGCTCAGTCGTGAATGACGCGACTTTGACACCGACGCTCGTGGGTTCGATTTCGACAAGGCAAACATTTGTGTGCAGGATGTCTGTTTGTATTGGTTTCGATGTTTTAAGAGAGGTACGGCGTATCAAAGCAGCCCGTTTGGGAAGTGCCTCACACCTCACAGAAAACCGCGGACAAATAACAACTCCCTCAGGTTGTTGTGTTCCTGAGTGTGAGTGAGGTCACCAGTAAGCTCCCAAGGAGTTGCTGTGTAAGCAGCAGAAGAGGCATCACGCGAGTGATACTTAATATATCGCAAGTGTCAATAGGCTATGGTACCCGCTTATATGCCTCCCGACGTAGTATAAAAAAAATCTTTCTAGCGTTAATCCGTTTCCTAACCTATTAGAATTTGGCGGGGTCCGACTTAAGACTTAAGATTTGGCGAAGATAGTGATTTTGACATGGAGCGACTGCCGTCCGACCTCCGCAACCCAGAGGGAAAACCACCTTGGATGTGCCAGTTTCCTCGCGATGTTCTCCTTCACCGCCGAGCGAGTGATGATTACAAATATGTACATAAATCAGAAAACACAAATTTAGTACATGCCAGGATTGGAACCGGGGAGCTGTTGTTCTAGGCGATTGTTAGGGTTCCGTACCCAAAGGGTAAAACGGAACCCTATTACTGAGGCTCTGCTGTCCGTCCGTCCGTCCGTCCGTCTGTCACCAGGCTGTATCTCATAAACCGTGATAGCTAGACAGTTGAAATTTTCACAGAAGATGTATTTCTGTTGCCGCTATAACAACAAATACTAAAAAATAGAATAAAATAAATATTTAAGGGGGCTCCCATACAACAAACGTGATTTTTTTTGCCGTTTTTATAGATAATGGTACGGTACCCTTCGTGCGCGAGTCCGACTCGCACTTGGCCGATTTTTTATCCAACTGGTCTATCACTGCTTATCCAAAGTATTAACCCGTCGCGGCCCGTTGTATACAGATTGCCGTAACGTGCATGGCTTGATCAAACCACGCGAGTCTGCTCACGTAAGATCAAATTATTTTTATATGACGTCTCGGGAAGCATATTGTCATGAAGAAAATAACTAATCGAGAGCCGATGGAACGATTTTGCTTTGTAACTCAACTCACCGATACGTGCCGGGGCCCCCGAAACGTATTGGTGAGTTGAGTGAAGTAGGACCCGCTGCTCTTATTGACTAGTTAATCAACATCGCGTTACTTATTGGCTTAGTGGTTAAAATTTCCTCCTAGTGCTGAAACACTAGGTTTTGGTGGGTGAGGCTTTTTTGCGCCGTCAGGTGATTTTTTAATACCACTAAGGTGGCAACCAAGCATACGGCCTGCCCGATGGTAAACAGCCGCCGTAGCCTATGGGCATGTGCAACATCAGCGGTGTCACTCGTGCGTTGCCGACCCTCTAAAAACCTCTTCACTCATTTCTTGAAGAATTCCATGTGGTCCATTGGTTTGTGTATACGGCCGTAGCCACTTGCATCGCTCACGTGTTGCTACCTCTGCTGCTAATACAGCCACTCGTTAGTAGCTTACTGGTAACCCCACTCACTCGCAGGAACCCAACATGATCTTCAGGAGTGGTAGGACGCATCAAAGCAGCCCGACTAGGGAAGTACCTCCGCCTCAAAAAAAACCGCGGACAAATAACAACACCCTGGATGCTTATTGTGTTCTTGCGAGGGAGTGAGGTTACCACTAATTAAGGAGTTGCTATGTTAACAGCATGGCGGCAACGCACGAGTGTTGCGAAGGTTTCAGAGGTTCGTAGTATCGGATAATCACTTTACATGGTCCGTATGTTTATACTGACGAACTCGGTGCCGCAGTGGTTACTAACATTACGTTGACACCAACGCTCGTGGGTTCAATTCCCACGCAGGATAAACATTTGTGTGCATGAACATGTGTGTTTGTCTTGGTCTAGGTGTTTTTAAGAGAGGTAGGGCGCATCAAAACAGTCCCAGGTGTTTTCTATGCATCATAAGTATGTGTTTACAAAAATAAATGTATTTACGGTAGTCTAGTACCCATAACGCAGGCTCACTTACTTTAAGGCTAGATGGCGCTGTGTAATTTGTCTAAAAATATTTATTAATTAAATATGCCTCCCAACGTTATATAAAAAAGGAAGCTTAGTTAATAGATTCAGGCGTTATTTTGCGACAGTCAAATCTACATGCAATTCGATCCAACCTGCTTTGTGTGCTTCCGCCACCAATTAGTTCATGCGGCCTAGCGCCGGCCGGCACCCACCCACTACTGGTCGTCGCTGCGACACGTGTTTCACATCTCATAACATGCTACAAGTGACAAGAGTGAGTGAGGTCACTTGTAGCATGTTATTCTTACGATTAACGTCGACAACGCCTGATGATGCCTCGTGGAGAGGCGAAACACGTGTCGCAGCGACGACCAGGCCAGTCGTGGCAGCGACGGTGGTGGTGGGGCATGCGGATTCTGTTCCAGATGACGGACGACCGCAGCAGCCGAGGCAGAGACTACCGGAGCAACCATCGCAGCGTCGGCATGTAGCACGTACTAACAGTAGTGTGTGGGTGCCGGCCGGCGCTAAGCCGCATTAACTAATTGGTGGCGGAAGCACACAAAGCAGGTTGGATCGAATTGCATGTAAAAAAAGTAAGAATTATGAATATAAAAATACACCGCTTATGAATTATTGAAAGAGAAAGAGTTGAAAACATTATTGGATAAGGTGAATAGATTATATAGTAATCTTCTCAGTTCACCGGAGGTGTTTGCCACTCCATTAGTAATAAAATTTAAAAAGTCCTGACACCAAAAACGTATAAAAATGAAAAAAAAATCTTGAAAAATCATAATCTTGCATAATTACGTAGCATACGTGGGTGTTTCAAATTTTAGGTCACACATATATTTGAAAGTAAAGTAAATACCCATTATGCGTTCAAGATCCCTGCCGCAGCTAACAAAAGAGTCGATATCTTGAAACAGCGGAATCGATTTTGATAAAACATGTCTAAGAACCACCGCTAGAAAACCTGCTTTCAAATAAATAAAAAAACAGCATCCAAATCGGTTCACCCGTTTAAGAGCTACGGTACCACAGACAGACACACATAGCGGTCAAATTTGTAACACTCCTCATTTTAACTTCGGGGGTTAATAAAAAATTAATACCAACAGCGTGGGCGACTTACGCACGCAGAGTTTTGGACGTTTTTGGATAACAATACAATGGCTCCGCGATTCACCAGCGCCACGATCACATATTGACTCCTTGTCTACCAACATTCTACCGCCGAGAAGAAGTTTAAAATAAATTTTCACCTTAGGGTATACACTATTTGTAAGACGATAAGAGCCTTACATGAGGCTTACATTTTTAGCTTGCAGATACAGAACTCTGAAAATAAGTAGCCAGTAACGTTCATTATCCATGGTCCAGTCCGACATTTTCCAATAGAATAACAAACTTCCCAGGAAACCATTACTCATAAATCATCCACTTACGACCCATTCAGAGTATCGACTCCGATTCATCGACTGATCCCCGCACTGGTGATTCGGGCACGCACTCGCTTTATTGTAGATCACTTAATCCTATTGTAAGACTTCCTGTTAGTAAGTACGAGACACAGATGCTTTGATAAATACACGTACTTTGTGATTTTTATACGCTATAAAAATAAATATGGTTGTTAGGGCAGCAATCGAAAAGTTGACTAGGCCGAATGATTATAATACCTTTGCCAGATGGTCATTGAAATATTAGTTAAACATTATGATCTCAAAAATTAAAAAACTCTAACTGTATTTCCAAAACTCGACGAGCTCGGTGGCTCAGTCGTGAATGACGCGACTTTGACACCGACACTCGTGGGTTCGATTTCCACACAACGCAAACAGTTGTGTGCATGAACACGTCTGTCTGTCTTGATGTGGATGTTTTAAGAGAGGTAGGGCACATCAAGCATCCCTTCTGGGGAACCTCCACCTTACAGAATACCACAACCAAATAACAACTCCCTAGAGGGTTGTTGTGTTCCTGTGTGTGAGTGAGCTCACCAGCAAGCTCCTAAGGAGATGATACTTAATGTATTACAAGCGTTGATAGGCTACGATAACCGCTTTACATCAGGTGGGCCGTATGTTTGCATGCCTTCCGACGTTGTATAAAAAAAAAACAAACAAACTCCTCCGCTTTATAAAGTAGTATAGCTATATAAGAATTACTTGTTTAAAGTAAAAGGTTAGGATTGTTTTTTAGCTTGTTGATACAGAATAGGAAGAAGCGGCCAGTAACGTTCATTGTCCATGGCTTTGTCCAATATTTACCAAATATAAATAGAATATAACAAATTCACAAACGTTTGCTATTAAAAAAAATGTCTATAGTGATTTGTGATCACAGGAATATGTGATCGCGATCATAAACATAATATTGTCTAGTTAGGTAAAAAAGTTTTTGCTATATGTAAATAATTTTATGTCAACCACCCATTTTATATCTATTTCATTTCTAAAAAAATATGATTTATTTAGCATTTATGAGTATATGTATGCTTGCTGCCACATTATTAAAAAAAACTTTGAAAAAAGATTTAAAATGGAGATTGTTGACAAAATTCTACCATTTTGGAAAACTTAACATAGGTAAAATAGGTTACGTAAATAATTAATCTAGCAATCTAGCCTACATTATTCACAGTAATTTATACACAAAAAGCCTGCGATTCCGAGGATTAGCACAATACCTGACACCGGGGTCTGAAGCGACAACTGTTAGAAGAAATTGTGGTTTCGAGTTACAGCGGCCATTTTGAAAAATATTATCTGGGAATAAAATACCATTCAAAATGCTTTTTTGCCAAAACATTGTCTTTTGCATTAAAATAAACTAGAAATTGTATTAATATTTAAAGCAATGTAACACCTATTTATATCCTTTTTAACAATAATACTATAAAAATATATATATATAGTAATTAGAATAGAATGTCGTGGGCGACACATTATATTGGCAGTGCTAAATATATATGTTTTTTTTTATTTGTATTTAACATGAAAGACTCAATAAAACTTTCAATTTATAAATCTAATAACTATGTCGCCAATACAAACCGAAAACAAAATACTTTTTCAAAAGCTTTTTCGGCATTTCTTCTTCGTCTATTTACATTTTGCCATTAGATCTAAAAGAAACCCAAAAGAATATATACAAAAAATAAGTGACTAGTGTGTTGCTATAGTAAAAAAGACAATGTTTAAACATTAGTAACTCGAAATCAAAAACCAGGTTATCTGAGCCAAAAGGGGTATAATAAAGACAGAGGGGGCCCAACAAACGAGAAGCGATTTAGGTTTCGGGGTGTACGGCAAAGCTGTGTCACATAGCTTTGTATTATAAATTGATTAGTGAATATTCTTAAGTTTTGAGCTGCTATAAACCTTTACTAAATATTATCAACTACATAGAAAAGTCAAACAGGCTTTTAAACGTAACTTTCATTGAACAACTCTAAGCAATTTTGAATCTGAAGTGATTGTACTCATTATATGAACAAGTTTTATGGAATCGAAATCAAAAATTCTTACCTCTCAATGTAAATTGTTCGATTAGACATATCTACATTTTGCAATGGGGGGTGGATATTTTTACGATTTCGAAAATACTCCTTTGTAAAAGCTATTGTTAACAATAATATAAATCATAACATTTCGTTGTGAACATCATTGTCAATTGATTTTGTGGAGCAATTAAACAGTTCCAAATTCTTAAAGCAGCAATTATTTTTGCAATGGCAATCCATAATAATACAAAACTATGTTTTAATGCCAATTCGACAGTGACAAACGTCAAATTTGACAGTTGACATCTATCAAATTAGGTCCACGGATGGGGTTAAGAGACGTAAGCACCAGGTACCGATAAAACTATTCGTGCCCAACTTTTACGAATATTCCAAAATTAAAATCGAAACATTCCTATAAGTCTGGGTTTTTGGTTACTGAAAATTGGCGTTTACTGGTTTTGTACAAAGTAATTGATTGAATCAATAAGCCACTCTTATAACTACGGTCACTAAAAACAGAAAGCTATTTTTAGCACTTTAAGTAAGTAGTGTATTCTCAATCAATACTCCAAAGCCCTACACGCTGGTAGCTATTTCATTGTATGAAACAAATACTATAACAATATTTAGGACATATATATTGTGATCTAGAGTTTTATAATATATATATTAAAAAGATTCGAAGTTTCACTACTTCTTTGCAATCAAATATGCTACAATTCAATTGTCATTAGTATGTATATTAGTCCTTTTAAAGGTGCACGAAATGTATTAGGAAAAAATAATTGGTAAGGGTTTTTTCGAGAATTACTACAAAGAATAACTTTAATTTAATATATATTTTAAGGATAATTGTAAGTCAATTGTTAATACTTTTAATCATATTAAAATTACATTAAAAACCCAGTAAGACCAATAGCCAGCACCACAGGGTTGGTAAGGCAGGGACCACACCAGTACCAACTACTCACAATCTCTGCAGATGCCTCTGTCTCATGAATAAGCCGTCCGGCAACTGTCCGAAACGGTTATTGTTCAGTTTCCTGTAATCGAAACATATAAATGAATATTCATCAAAGGTTGTGTGGAATAAAGAAAACCATCTTTAAACGTCAATTAGTATAAGGCAGTATAGGCGAGTCGCCTTTGCTCGTGTTATCAAAAGTTAAAATTATGTCTTTGCGTATAATAGCACTGTTTTGATTCGGTTCGGTACGTATAATAATAGTTAACTCATTAAAATATAGGCACAAAAACGTTTAATTATCAAGTCTTATTACCTTTAGCAGTTAATGAAAAGCTTTATTACAGAGCTGTGTATAGAAGTATTTCTTGTAAACACAACGTAACTAACACCTATCTCGAAATGTCATATCGGCACCAAATAAATAATATCAACATTAATATTGTTTTGAAATCAAAATAACGCATTATTTTTGTAAATCTCGTCAATTACCGTTTTTCGTGTTCATATATTTTTACTTGGTTGCGTCTTCGGCAATTGACATTAACTGATGTCCATTAGTAGGTAACCTATTAATTGTAAAAGAGGTGTCTTTGCTTTTTTTTGCAGACAATTTGTTCTTTTTACTTCATAAATCCATTTGATTACGTACTGCAAATTAATTTAAACTGTTCACATCACATTACTATTATAATTTTTGATAAATGAAAAAGAAAATTTATTAATACAATTGTTTAGTTATCAAATGAAGCGCGCGTATAATTTCGGTCCGGAGATTATTAGTATTCTGTCCGCGCCGAGTTAAATTTAGCGTTTGATTGTGGTTTGTCGGCTTGAATTTTAATATACTATTAAATTGAATGAAAGTCTTTTATTTTTAACTAATTGTTAAAAAACAAAATGAAATTTAGAAAATAATGTCCAGTTTGAAGATGAGATAAAGTTACACTGTATGCGAAAGCATACTGCCGTAGAAAGTCAGTTTGGTCTACGTACTTATTACGTATAACAACTAGCACTGACAAATATGTAGGCGCTATGTATACATATCCAGTATTTTTATCATATCAGTGATAAAATAAAACATGCGTTTTATATTGTAAAAATACTATAAACGAGCTTTTTAGTCATTGTAACCTAAAATATTAGCTACGCATCAATTTAAATGTTGAATAGGCGAAGTAAAAATATTACCTATATTGTTCTTATGATAAATGTCCTCTGATGTGAATAAATATAGTTATAGAAATTAAATATTTAAAAACTTTCATTTCTGAGTTACTTTCACGAAATACGAACTGTTTTTCGAAATCGAAAGCTAATCAGTCACACAAAACACGCGTGACTTTGTGCGTATTAATAAATAACCTTAATGATAAATAAATAATGACCTGAATAATAAATTACATTAGACCCGTGGTTCCCAAAGTGGGCTGCGCCGACCCTACGGTGTCGATTGCAACAAGCAAGTCCGTCCTTCCGTTCGATTCAAAAGGGGATCGGCGGACACCAGAAAATATATAGGCAAGGGATCTACGGGACAAAAATGATCGAAAATCTCTGGATTAGACTGACAATCTGTCCATTCTACACTGTCTTCACTTCAATGAATAAGTAGTACTACGTAACTCTCGTAGTCGTAATACTACACACTACACTATAGGCTTGCTCAGGGGTCTCCAAACTACGGTCCGCCATAGCTTATTTATGTAAGTAAACAATACAAATTAATATCCAATGTTTTCAATTAATTATCAAACTTAAAAAACAATAAATTGAACAGGTTACTAACTGCAATACTTAAGTAATATAGACTTGGTATACACAACTTAGTGGGATTGAAAAAAATATCAATTTTTTTACAATCAATGAGGGGTTTGTAGTTCTGTTCGTTCGCCGTTCAACACGGCAACGAAATGCGCGCTTAATTTAAAATTGTCTTATTTTGGTGCAATGAGTCCAGGCCAAGTTAAATCTTGGCCCTTGAGATTCATCGGAGAAGGCAGCATGGCCTTTATTAGCCTAAAAAGTTTGGAGATCCCTGTTCTTGCTGATATTGATTCTGAAAATTACAAAGGTAAGTTAATTATTATAACAGTGGAGGAACAGCTTATGTAATTTTTATCTTTCCTGTGGTAACTTTTCGGCGGGAATCTCACCAGTAACCAACGAGCACATTAGGAAGTCTCATGGTTGAGTACGTTCGATACTTGCTTCTGGAATAATTCCGGATTGAACGAGACCGGGGATCCATAAATTAGGAACATAAAACTAATAACTGTTCGACAAGACGTAAATAACCGTTGACATACTAACAGAACAAAACTCGGCAGTATATACGAAGTTAAAGAAGTAATAGTATTAGAATAGTACTGATTTTTTATTTTAATTCCCAAATACTAGGTAACGCTGTGTTAAAGCATTTTCATGTTGTCATATCTTGATAAATACACGTCTCTATATATATATCAGAATCCGACCAAACTTTGACACCTACCCAATTATTGACATCCTAACTTTTATAGACAAATAAGATTCCAATACCTTGGATAGAATGTGCCAATAGTTGGGTTTTAGTATGTGGATAGCTTAGACCTTTTTTTTATATTAACAAAGTATTAAGAAACTTTGAGAGACTTATGCACTTTCATTGTAAGTAATTTAATAGTATTAGATTCCATTTGACATTAAATATTTCTAATTATTTTAAAATTGTTTCCTAAAGTGCCAATAATTGGGTGTTTTACCACATATATGATTCTAATAAACTTTACTAATTAGTAGATACTGCAAGTTGTACTGCACGTTGCACAATCATGTATCTCTCAAAGTCGATAAATTTACGATATTACTTAAACGCTGTTGAGTGAATTCAATAAAATAGAGACTGAGATACATTAAACATAAAACGATTGTAAATACGCCTGATTAAAACTAAAGGCATAAATTAATAAAAAACCTTCCATGCCAAAATACTAGTATCCAGAGCGTAAAATTACAAAAAAAAATAGTTTTTCTCAAACATTCGTGGAGATGTTCAAATTACAATCGAAAAATGAATACGCATAGGATCACATTTTCGGACTGCTACAAAAAAAATCCTCGAAATTTAAATACCATAAATAAAGATATGCATTAACAGTGATGAAAGACAGGGTCTCCTGTCTTTTCTCAAATTAGTTTATTTTTTAATTGTCTTTGCTTTGCTTCTGTTTAATTTATTGCCTTGCATTTTTTTATATGTATCTGCGGAAATAGCAATGGCCTGATTTGCCTGAACCGCAGACCTCTCTTGTGGCACAGATGTCAAACTCTACTCGACCGACAATTCCATATCATTCCGGTCTCGACAAGAGTTAAAGTCACACAGAGTGCCAAGAGTCATCTGCTTTTAGCTGTACAGTATAAATCTTTGGCTCAAAACACGGCAACATTTTAGTGTAAAGCGGATTACTAACTAGCTAGCGCCGCCATTGTAAAATAAACTTAGTAGCAAAAAGAAAAGTTACTTTGTAAAAAAATTAATTTATTACGCAAATTGAATTACTAAAGTAATAATAACGTATAGTATTTTAACGTTAGTAACCAAACGTTTAAAATAACAGCTAAAGTTTTAGGCGAATATACCAAAAACCGCCGCTTTAGCCCTTTTTACATAAAACATTTCAAGCATTGTGATATGTGAAGTAAAAATACTACCTCCATTGTTCGTTCGATATAATAATAATGAAGTTTCATTTCTTTTTTCATTACAAACTATTAGTTTTTCTTTTTGAAGTTATACTTCTTTAGACGCGTTATGAAAAAATGATGAGAGTGAAATTTTAAGATGCGCGCGCGTCATTGTAACACAAAAGTAACAGGTTGAAGCTGCTAAATGTTTCATGGTATTACCGGTAGATGGCGCTATAGTTAAAAATGTATAACATTTGTACTTGACATTTGATTTGTATGTAATAAATTCCATAAACATCGCCGCTACTACTTGAAAGAGGTTTTTAATTTTACTCCGATAACCCTTCTTATAAATTAAAATATTATTATTTAATGCTAAATATTATTAAATTATTAATGTTAAATATTTAGTTAATGATGCCAAAGAAGTATAACTTCTCACGCGCGTACATAAGTACACGCACCCATTTTTTTTATGGTCATATTAATTTCTCGTGACTAATCTATCGAATAATACAAATTATATTTAACTTACAATCGTTCCAAGCCGTTGAGTTCTAAGAAGGCATCTCTTTCGATCGTGTGTATCATGTTCTCAGAGAGTTGCCTGAAACAAAAGTAGAAAATCATCCATTTTGAAATTAACCCAGCGGGTTTCAAAGAACGACGATCGCGTACTGCTAAGTACTAATGCCCTTTTCTTTAATCATTTTTTTTTTTGACCTGACTATGTAGTTAGCCCCGAGTGGGCTGTTACTACGTCATCGGACTTATTGTTTCTTTAATCATCTAACTAAATATATATATAGATTAAATTTTGACGAGATCGGTCGCGCAGTGGTTAGTACGTTGGCACTTTGACACCAACACTCGTAGGTTGGATTCCCGCACAGGACAAACATATGTGTGCATGAACGTGTCTGCTTGTATTGTTCTGGATGTTTTTACTAGAGTAAGTGTGTATCAAAGCAGCACGACTAAAAAATTACCTAACAAAAAACCGCTGCCAAATAATAACTCCCTGAAGGATTGTTAAGTTCCTGCGAGTGAGTGTGGTCATCAGTAAGCTCCTAAGAATTAGAGGTCACCAGTAAGCTCCCAAGGAGTTGCTGTGTAAGCAGCAGAGGAGGCACCGCACGAGTGATACTTAATATGTTGAAAGCGTTCACACACTACTATGTCGGGAGGCATACAAGCATACGGCCCACCTGATGTAACGCGGGTACCGTAGCCTATTAACGCTTGCGACATATTCGCGCGCTGCCTCCCCTGCTGCTTACACAGCAACTCCTTGGGAGCTTACTGTTGACCTTACTCTCACGCGGGAACACAACAACCTTCGGCTGCGGTTTTCTGTGAGGTGGAGGTACTTCCCCAGACGGGCTGCTTTGATGCGCCCTACCTCTCTTAAAACGTCTCATCAAATGTTTGCCTTGTGTGGGAATCGAACCCACGAGCGTCGGTGTCAAAGTCGCGTCATTCACGACTGAGCCACCGAGCTCGTCATCATACAGGTATAGGGCAATACTCACAATATCTTCAGCTCCTTCAGATTCTGAAAGTCGCTCTGAAACACTATGGTAATGTTGTTGCCTTGCAGGTCTCTGAAACAAAATAATACGCAGTTACATAACTGTCTCATCTCAGTGGTAGTCCAGTGGATAAGGGACCGGCTTATCGACCACTTGGTCCCAGGTTTGAATCCTGGCGGAGAGTATGTACCACTAAATTCGTGTTTTCAGATTTATGTAAATATTCATCACTCGCTCGGCGGTGAATTATATTTCGATAGACGAGTGACCTGAGCTAAGACAGATCTTATTTTCCCTCCGGGTTGTGGGGGGCTGACGGCAGTCGCCTCGTGTAAATATCAGTGTATTCACCAAATCCTTAAAGTCAAAGTCAAAGTCAAAATCTTTTTATTCCGTAAAAATGGCTACATTTGTTTGGAATCGTCACAATTTTTTCCCCTACCGTGCAGTTCATGACTAGGTGAGCACTGATAAAAATACTGCCAAAAAACTCAGGCATCCCTCTTTTGGTATCCAAACAAATTTACATAATTTATTAATTACATTATAATTGGATCGACTCACTCCCAGGCATTTTTATCGTTAATATAGTCAGATACTTTATAATATGCCCTGCTACACAATTTGGCTTTAATAGTAGTTTTAAATTTGTTTATTGACAATTCGCTTATATTGCAGGGAAGTTTGTTATAGAACCGTATACATTGCCCCATAAAAGAATTACTTATTTTGTGGAGACGGCTTGCATGTAACACAAGATTATGCTTATATCTAGTATTTATGCTATGAGTATCACTCTTTTTACAAAATAAGTCTAGGTAGTCTTAGGTAGCGGACCCCGCCAGTCCTAATGGATTAGGAAACGGTCTAAAGTTAAGAAGAAGGAGACATAACTGTCTCATCAATAGTATTCCCTGTTGGGACAACGTGCTTGGGACTCATGAGGCATACTAAGTATATATACTTACACAATAATATCTCGGTAGATTAGTATTTTTTTCCTTGTATTAGACAATATTATACTATTACGAGAGCTCGTTGTCGTCGTTGCCCGTGTCATTCTAACCGAACACGCAGGTTAAGCAACGTCAACCGCAGCCTGTCCACGGATGGGTTTATCTATCTGGAGTTTCTCCGTGCTCGAAGGTCACGTTAAGCCGTCGGTCCCGGCTGTTGTCGATAGATGACAGTCGTTAAGCTAAGTCAGTGGCCCTCGGGCGGCTTGAAAACACTGGCCTCCGCCAATCCACATTTGAGCAGCGTGGTGGAGTATGGTCTATACCCCTTCGGTTGAAGGGAGACCCGTATCCCTGCAGTGGGATGAGTAAATATTAAAATATATATATGTGTGTATACATGAAAAATGTTTTTGCAAGTATGCCGAAACTGAAAAACCATTTTTCGTTTTGGGGATACTTCTATCTATAACTTCACGCCAAATCCCTTCCGCGGTAGGCAGAGAGAGCCGAGCGCTCGAGCTCGAGACTCGATCCTTACAAACCTCACTCGCTTCTTTAACATTCATTGCTCTTGTCATGCACGCTCGCCGGTTTGTAAGGCTCCTGACATCACCTTCTGATAGAACAGGAGATACATTGGGGATACTTGAAAAACATATTATCAAACAATATTATTGTATTACTAGCTGCTGCCCGCGGCTCCGCCCGCGTGGAGTCAAACAACGTAGCCTATGTGTTAATCCAGATCATAATCTATCTACGTGCCAAATTTCATTCAAATCCGTTCAGCCGTTTAAGCGCGAAAGAGGAACAAACATCCATCCATACATACAAACATCCATACATACATACAAACTTTCGCATTTATAATATTAGTAGGATTACCTTAGTCCTCGCCCGAAGGTCGATATTCAAGCATCGTCATAGATGAAACTTTTGGCAAAACATTATACGAATTTGCATGAGAAACATACAAACCACACACCAAATTTCATTAGAGTGTGTGTATTATATATTACTTACCATTTCATCTCACTATATTAGTCATTTTTTTCTTGTATTTAGCAGAAAATCCTTATGTACAGACTCTAAAACTATATTTTGTATTATTATCTTAGGCTTCACCCAAAGATCGAATATCGACCATCATACTTGATTTTCTACTGTATCCAAATATTTTTTTTTATACAACGTCGGTAGTCCTTCAAGCATACGGTCCACCTGATGTAAAGTGGTTACCGTAGTCTATGAACGCTGGTAATAAGTATCACTCGCCAAAGCCACCTCTGCTGCTACGAGTATCACAGCAACACCTTAATACAATAAACTTCGAAGGAGTTGTTATTTGACTGCGGTTTTCTGGGAGCTGGAGGTACTTCCCCAGACGGGATGATTTGATGCGCCCAGACCAAGACAAACAGACATGTTCATGCACACAAATGTTTGCCCTGTTGGAATCGAACCCACAGTGTTGGTGACGTAGCGTAACAGCGCGTATCACTGCGCCACCGAGCTCGTCAAAAAGCGGATCATGGCGAAAAAAGAAACCGCATTCAAATCGGTTTACCTGTTTAAGAGCTACTGTGCCACATACAGTCTCACAGCCAGACACACACAGCTGTCAAACATACAGCACCCTTACTAACTTATAGACGAGCTCGGTGGCGCAGTGGTGAAACGCACTGTTACGCTACTTTGGCACCAACGCTCGTGGGTTCGATTCCCACACAGTACAAACATTTGTGTGCATGAACATGTCTGTTTGTCTTGGTCTGGGTATTTTCTATGTATAATAAGTATGTATTTACAAAAAAAAATGTATTTACGTATGTTTATCAGTTGTCTAGTACCCATAACACAAGCTTCGCTTACTTTGGGGCTGGATGGCGCTGTGTAATTTGTCCGAGAATATTTATTTATTACCCCTCTTTTTTGCGCCGCGGGTTAAAAACCTTGTACTAAAGAGTCATTTAGTTAAATTTAACGCGTAATTACAGTGAGGTAATAAAGTTAGAGCAGAGTGCCTCCAGCACTCAAGGAGGTGAGTGAGGCTGCGGTCACTTAGCGAGAGGAGGGCGTGTGAATATGGTACTTAACTAACTTATATAATAACGGAATCGTTGAAAGAAACTCACAGAGATGTCTGGAAATGATTCAGCACTGACTACCTGTCCTTAATAATCTTTAACTTTACCATTTGACGGGAGCTCGATGTCGTCGTTGCGCGTGTCATACTAACCAAACACGCAGGTTAAGCAACGTCAGCCGCAGCCTGTCTATGGATGGGTTTATCTATCTCGAATTCTCCGTGCTTCGGAGGGCACGTTAAGCCGTCGGTCCCGGTTGTTGTCGATAGATGGCAGTCGTCAAGCTAAGTCAGTGGCCCTCGGGCGGCTTGGGAATATTCTTCCGCCAATCCGCATTTGAGCAGCGTGGTGGAGTATGCTCTAAACCCCTTCGGTTGAAGGGAGACCCGTATCCCTGCAGTGGGATGAGTGAGGGTCGATGTGGTTACCATTTGTTATTATTACTGTACCAATATGCTTATGTGATTATTTTTTTGTAATATGTAATTGACAATTTTAAAAAAGACCTATGATCTGAGGGTCAATGATACCTCAGTGGGTAAAGAACCGGCGCGTATTGATGTACGAGTCCCAGTTCAAATTTTGGAAAGTACCAAATTTGTGTTTATCACTTATCGGCGGTGAAGGAAAACACCACGAGGAAACTCGAAAAAACATGACGAGCTCGGTGGCTCAGTCGTGAATGACGCGACTTTGACACCAACGCTCGTGGGTTCGATTCCCACACAAGGCAAACGTTTGTGTGCATGAACATGTCTGTTTGTCTTGGTCTGGGTATTTTCTATGTATAATAAGTATGTATTTACAAAAAAAATGTATTTACGTATGTTTATCAGTTGTCTAGTACCCATAACACAAGCTTCGCTTACTTTGGGGCGAGGTGGCGCTGTGTAATTTGTCCGACAATATTTATTTATTTTTAATTTAAACTCCTAAAGCACGTCCAAGAAATTATATTTCGATAGCCGTATGACTTGAGCTAAGAAAAGTCTGGTTGTCCCCTGGGTTTTGGAGCGACTGACGACAGTCGCTCCAGGTCAAAATCACTATCTTCGCCAAATCCTTAGGCTTAATTTGACCCCGAACTATCCTAATAGATTAGGAAACGGGATAACGCTGAGAAACAGAAGGATTTCTTATACAATTGTGGTGACAGACAAGCGTAAGTTCTGATGGTAAGCATATCTATCAAATATCTTTTCAGATGTTTATTTGTAATCGAAATGTGTCTTTACGGCCATGTCGTACACCACCGTAACACCGGGGTGGTCGTAAACCATTTAAGTATAGGGGTTGAAACGTGGCAAGGGTGCGTAGAGCCAACAACGTTCAGAAATAATAATAAATATTGTCGGACAAATTACACAGCGCCATCTACCCCCAAAGTAAGCGAAGCTTGTGTTATGGGTACTAGACAACTGATAAATATACGTAATTTTTTTTTTTTTAAATACATACTTATTATATATAGAAAATACCCAGACCAAGACAAACAGACATGTTCATGCACACAAATGTTTGTATCGTGTGGGAATCGAACCCACGAGCGTTGGTGTCAAAGTAGCGTAACAGCGCGTGTCACCACTGCGCACCGAGCCCGTCATGGAATGTTTTCATGTTTGAATTCTATTTGTTGCTCATTAACAAGGAGATAAGTCATCATCATCATCTTAGCCCATATTCACCCACTGCTAACCATGCGCCTTCTCTCCAAAGAGACATTTGTCTCGATCCTGTGCCACCTGCGTCCATCGATTCGATCGCGCTCGGTGGCTCAGTCGTGAATGACGCGACTTTGACACCAACGCTCGTGGGCTCGATTCCCACACAGGGAAAACATTTGTTGCATGAACATGCCTGTTTGTCTCGGTCTGGATGTTTTAAGAGAGGTAGGGCGCGTCAAAGCAGCCCGTCTGGGGAAGTACCTCCACCTCACGGAAAACCGCAGCCAAATGACAACTCCCTAGAGGGTTGATGTGTTCCTGCGTGTGAGTGAGGTTATCAGTAAGCTCCCAAGAGGTTGCTGTGTAAGCAGCAGAGGAGGCATCGCGCAGATACTTAATATATTACAAGTGTATAATAGGCTACGGTACCCGCTTTCCAACAGGTGGACCGTATGCCTCCCGACGTAGTATCAAAGGGATTGAAAAGGACATTGTTTAGAGAGGTGAGAATGTGGATGTTGCGACGTTGCCTTACAGGTAGCCAGTTAATCTGCTGCCGAAACGGAGAGATACGGTCATATTTACGACGACCAATAACATATTGTTGATTGTATACGGCCAGTTATGCCTCGGTGCCCCGTCAGCCGTGCACCACTGCTGCACTTATGCTCATAATTAGCCTTATAAAGGCATCACCTAGCCGTTTTGTTATTGACACTAACAAATATTGTGCTATCATTTTGATATTTGATTCTGATGAAACTAGTACTTCTGTAGATAATGTAAACAAAACTCACCGGTAACTTTATAACATACAATTGTAACTTTTTGTATTTTAGCCTTAATTCTAAGAGCTCTTGTCATGCGCAATGTAAACATCACACCAGATAGACGGCCCGGAATGCGCATAAAGCTAGTTAGTTTTTTAGCATATCGTTCTAACTGTTCTAAATAGAATCTAAGTCTTATTGTTGTAATATGAAATAAATAAAAATAAATAATTCGTGGACAATGGCGTCACACTAAGCGCGCCAAAATGTGTGGTTACCACTAAACTCGCTCTATGGTACCCCGCATCGAACTGAGGTTGGGTAGGTTGTAGTTATTATTTATTTATGTGTACCAGTATCTATATAATGTGTGTATTCGTTATTTATTTTATTCTCCTATTCATATATACTCTGTTCGATCTCTTTTTTAGGGTTCCGTACCCAAAGGGTAAAACGGAACCCTATTACTGAGGCTCCGCTGTCCGTCCGTCTGTCACCAGGCTGTATCTCATGAACCGTAATAGTTAGACAGTTGAAATTTTCACAGATGATGTATTTCTGTTGCCGCTATAATAACAAATACTAAAAAATAGAATAAAATAAATATTTAAGGGGGCTCCCATACAACAAACGTGATTTTTTTGCTCATTTTTGCTCGATATTGATAACGGCAACAGGTAGACGCTTGAAATATTCAAAGAATATTTAGTTATATATTCACTTTAAGAATAAATAATTAAATCAAAATAAAACAAATATTTAAGGGGGGCTCCCATACAACAAACGTGATTTTTTTGCCGTTTTTATAGATAATGGTACGGAACCCTTCGTGCGCGAGTCCGACTCGCACTTGGCCGATTTTTTTCACCACCGTTCATTGCTCCACTCAGAAACTCCGAAGCAATGGTTGGCTGGAACAGATTCCTCGAAGGAATAAGCCCGCCTTTGCAAATCATGTAATTTTTATAATAGTACTCTTAAATAATGCAATAAACTTATAAAACAAACAAGTTCATAGATTATGTTGAAGAAATATTGAATTCTGCAGCCATCTTTACTTTATTTATATTATTTTCGACTAATACATCATAAGAACAATCCAAGAAACCGACAATAAAAGATTATTGATTGACATTTGTTGTCGTGGGACTTTTACCTCACAATTTATGTTTGAGCGGAAAAGTAATTTATAATAAATTACTTTTCCGTTTCCCGCTCGAAAATAAATTATAATCAAATATTTTGTTGAAGTTATTTAGTTCGAATTAAAATAATTCATTCTTATTTGATTCACAGCAATTTCCCATATAGTTAAAGTTTGATGAATGAAATTAAGACCTACTCCGCGAAGTGACTCGCTGGGTAGAGGTCGTCAAAAAGATTAGGTTTATTTATCTCAAGCAAGTTAAGACGTCTTGCCTGTCTATGGATAAATTTAAAAAAAATATCATGAAGTATATCCGAATAACTAAGAGCGAAACCATAGCGCGATCTATTTTGTACAGTGGCGCCATCTATTGGTGTCAACTTTAAGTTAATCACAGAACACTTTTTATCACATAATGCTGGCTGGCTGATCGACAAATATGTTTTTATTCAATTAATGACTTCCTACAAGCATAACATTATATAAAATTGACATTGTAACACTTTTATATTCGCACGCTATTGCAAAATATGAGAACTGTAGTACCTAATAAGACCTTATGTAACATGTTTTAGGCAAAGGCAAAGTATCTATCTATAATACTTATTTATCCTTTTTTGCATGTATGCAACTAGCAACCCACCCGGCTTCGCTCGGGTAAATAGAAAGGAAGTTAATTAGTACATTATAAATAGAATATAACAACAATTCATTATGTAACTATGTTGAATAGGGATTAATAACATAGTATTAATGACATCATGTTTTGATTGTGCCCGGGCTTTGATTGATTAATTTGAATAAAGAACGGTTATTGTGACCTATCTATAATAGTTAGCCATATAGCCTCGCGGACTTTTTTGTAGGCAATGATGACCTGCTAGAAACAAGCGAGGTAACGGCGCATCTAAGCAGCTCGTCTGGGGAAGTACCTCCACCTGGCAGAAAACCGTGTGAGTGAGGTCACCAGTAATCCTATGGAGTTGCTGTGTTAGCAGCAGAGGGGGCATCGCGCGAGTGATATTTAATGTGTAGCAAGCGTTTATAGGCTACGGTAACCGCTTAATATCAGATGGGCCATACGCTTGTATGCCTCCCGACGTTGAATTTCAAAAAAAAATTTCATGTACTATATTATTTTATATATCAAGTCAAATAATAACTTTTATAGCCAAATTTTTCATATTAATATTGGGTTACATTGATGCAATTTTCTTAGGGATCTCTAATTTTTTGATAATAAAATATAGCCTGCTTTCTATATGTGAGTTTTTTCAAAAACCGCAATTTTTTTTATAAGTTTATCCGTTAAACAAACATACAAAATATATCTAATCTTTGCACTTCATAATATTAGTGTCGATAATTATTTATTCTTTCTTACATGTTTGTATAATACACAATATGTATGGGTAATACACAATATATATAATTCATTCATTTATTGGCACTGAAATTGAAATAATTAGAAATATTTAATGTCAAACGAGCTCGGTGGCGCTGTGGTGAAACGCGCTGTTACGCTACTTGGACACCAACGCTCGTGGGTTCGATTCCCACACAGTACAAACATTTGTGTGCATGAACATGTCTGTTTGTATTGGTCTGGGTATTTTCTATGTATAATAAGTATGTATTTACAAAAAAAAATGTATTTACGCATGTTTATCAGTTGTCTAGTACCCATAACACAAGCTTCGCTTACTTTGGGGCTAGGTGGCGCTGTGTAATTTGTCCGGCAATATTTAGAAAATAAAAAAAAATTAGAAAAAATAAGAAATGGAATCTAATACTATTATAATTACTTATAATGAATGTGGATAAGTTTCTCAAACTTTTTATCAATACATTATCTTCAGTTTTAATACTTAGTTAATATAAAAAATATATATTTAAGGTATCCACATTTGTGTGCGTGAACATGTCTGTCTTGGTCTGGAGAGATAGGGCGAATCAAAGCAGCCCATCTGGGGAAGTACCTCCACCTCACAGAAAACCGCAGGCAAATAACAACTCCCTTGAGGGTTGTTGTGTTCCTGCGTGTGAGTGAGGTCACCAGTAAGCTCCTAAGGAGTTGCTGTTCTAGCAGCAGAGGCGGCATCGCGCGAGTGATAATTAATGTATTGCGAGCGTTAATAACCGCTTTACATCAGGATGGCCGTATACTTGTATGCCGCCCGACGTTGTATAAAACCTCCCGATTCCCAATCTTTATCACTAGACTGTCGTAGTAATTACTTAAAAAACATTTATGATAACTTTATATTTTAAAACGAGGCTACCTCTGACCACTTCGTAACTCTACGCCCAAGGAATCACTATACAAACCCGTTTACACGGTCATTCTGCCGTCAGTCATCTATCAGTCCGATACAACGAGCCTAAACCGACAGATGGAGCTTGGGAATTATTTAAACCATCCCACTGGTAATATTAATACAGCTCTTTACTTCCCTTCTCGAAAAAGAATAGCAAAAGAAAAAAATAACCCTTCTATATCATGTTATAACAAAATTATGTCCAGTTTTGACGAGCTCTCAACATCTTCGGGACATCGAGTCTACCTAATATACAATTCCTATTGTATTTTGGTTACAAACAGCGAACTTAAAAAGCATAGAATGATAATTAAGAACAAATTCATAGTGTATAATCGACACCAAAACAATCACGCTCTCGTATTTGAAAACAAAACATCATACCAATAACCGGCACATAAGTGCAAAGGAGAATGACCAAAAGTGGGCCCACCTTGCGTCTAAACCATTTATACTCTAAAAAACCTTTTCCAAATTGAAAATGTTCACGTATTTTTTTCAGTCCTATTGGAATAGGGGTTTAAAAGTTGAGCATTAAAAGTTATTTGCATTTCCGCTTATGACTACAAATGGAGAATGACAGGTAATTACTGAATGAGTTTAGGGTTGCGATGATTATGTAATCGATTATAAAATAAACTAAATAATCGTTTGTAATTAAGAACCTTAATAATTCATTGCTTATAAAGTGAATATGAAAAGCTTCTATTCATTTTAATAGCTAGCCTTCATATATTTTTTTTTATAAACAATCATGATACATGAATAACACCTCTACTATAACATATGTATTATGTGCCCTTGGGATAGCAGTTTTACTTTGGAGAACATATTCCTAATGAACTGTACGCTGTGGAGATTAATTAAAAAATGCTCTCCTTATATTAGGACAAAATAATTATCAGAGCAACTATAAAGTGGAGGCACATCAGTTCAACAACACATTTGTTTAAATGTCTAGAGAGGTATTGGTCGGCTACTGCTGCAATTGCTTTGTAGGAAAATGTACAATACAGTGCGCACATAATTTTGTTAATTTGGTATTTAAGTTAGGGTAGATTTAATGATGTACAGGCTACTCTCTCCTATTTAGATTTTTATTTAATGTATTTATTGACGGTAAAAATTGTAATAAACAATTTAAAGATTTTTTTTTTATATATAAGAACCTAATAAATATAAATAAAAGTGTCAATATACTAGGTGTTGTTCTTATTTATCTCCAATGAATATTTTGTCATTAAGAACAATGTAAGTAATTATATAAGCATACAATCCGCCTGATGTTAAATAGTTACCATAGCCTGCCAATGCTTACAACCAAGTAATGTAAGTCGCACATTGCCACCCTGACTGCCAATGTAGGTGCTATATGGTTACCACACTCATCCGTGAGAACAACAGTTCTCCAAAAATCTTTTGCTGCGTTCTTCCCCAGTCAAGCTATTGTTCTATCAGTATCGTGGGGAGCACGACGTCCAGGTAAGGTTAGTTTCAGTCAAAAGTGATGTTGAGCTACTTCACCCCAAATGAAATGCGTAATACATATATGTATATAAAACACATATGTAATATTCATATATATAAACATAAAAAGTTGAAATTAAATATCTACTACTTATCCTGTGGTTTAATTATTTGAAGATGCATTTAACGTAGGTGTACAGTGCGCTTGATCTATGCACATAGCATCGTATTTACAAATCCTTACTAATTACCTTACCAAGCCTTTTCGGTGCGCTAGTATTGGCTAGTAGGTACTATTCTATGGGACTATCTTTCCGATCTAATGTCTGGTTATTCCTTCATTTGTTGTAGGTCTGGTTAAAAGGCTAGATATATAAAAAAAAATCGGCCAAGTGCGAGTGAGACTCGCGCACGAAGGGTTCCGTACCACTATCTATAAAAATCGGCCAAGTGCGAGTCGGACTCGCGCACGAAGGGTTCCGTACCATTACCTATAAAAACGGCAAAAAAATCACGTTTGTTGTATGGGAGCCCCCCTTAAATATTTGTTTTATTTTGATTTAATTATTTATTCTTAAAGTGAATATATAACTAAATATTCTGTGAATATTTCAAGCGTCTACCTGTTGCCGTTATCAATATCGAGCAACAATGAGCAAAAAAAATCATGTTTGTTGTATGGGAGCCCCCTTAAATATTTATTTTATTCTATTTTTTAGCATTTGTTGTTATAGCGGCAACAGAAATACATCATCTGTGAAAATTTCAACTGTCTAACTATCACCGTTCATGAGATACAGCCTGGTGACAGACGGACGGACGGACGGACGGACGGACGGACGGACGGACAGCGGAGCCTCAGTAATAGGGTTCCGTTTTACCCTTTGGGTACGGAACCCTAAAAACGGCAAAAAGAAACACGTTTGTTGTATGGGAGCCCCCCTTAAATATTTGTTTTATTTTAATTTAATTATTTATTCTTAAAGTGAATATATAACTAAATATTCTATGAATATTTCAAGGGTCTACCTGTTGCCGTTATCAATATCGAGCAAAAACGAGCAAAAAAATCACGTTTGTTGTATGGGAGCCCCCTTGAATATTTATGTTATTCTATTTTTAGGGTTCCGTACCCAAAGGGTAAAACGGAACCCTATTACTGAGGCTCCGCTGTCCGTCCGTCCGTCCGTCCGTCCGTCTGTCACCAGGCTGTATCTCATGAACCGTGATAGTTAGACAGTTGAAATTTTCACAGATGATGCATTTCTGTTGCCGCTATAACAACAAATACTAAAAAATAGAATAAAATAAATATTTAAGGGGGCTCCCATACAACAAACGTGATTTTTTTTGCCGTTTTTACAGATAATGGTACGGAACCCTTAGTGCGCGAGTCCGACTCGCACTTGGCCGATTTTTTTAGTATTTGTTGTTATAGCGGCAACAGAAATACATCATCTGTGAAAATTTCAACTGTCTAACTATCACGGTTCGTGAGATACAGCCTGGTGACAGACGGACGGACGGACGGACAGCGAAGTCTCAGTAATAGGGTTCCGTTTTACCCTTTGGGTACGGAACCCTAAAAACTAGCCATAAAATATAACATGCCCTCTGTATAGGTACCTTGTAGTTTACCTATGTAGTTTTCCACTCGCAAAACATAACCTCAAAATGCCTAATTTGATTTAAATTGTATATGTATATCTTCACGCCAGGTCCCTTGCGGGGTAGGCAGAGAGAACCGAGCGCCATAAGACGCGGTCCTTACACACTTCACTCGCTTCTTTCACATTCATAGCTCTTTTCATGCACGCTCGCCGGTTCCTAAGGCTCCTGACATCACCTTCTGATAAAACACGACCAATTTGGTCATGGTAGGTTAGTCTTGGTCTTCCTCGGCTCCTACATCCTTCCACTTTCGCATTGTATATCTGTTTCGTCATTCTTTCATCTTGCATTCTTTCTACATGTCCGAACCAACCATAGATAACAGAAACAATGGGAGATGTGACATACCACGCGAGTTTACACAGGGACGGTTGTCGCCGAGTTTCACCCCACCATAAAACACTCACACACTTAAATAAATAAAAAATATCATTCTACGCACACAAGTACAACGACACACATTTGTTAAGACGCTATCATTGGATGTTTATTTAAACAACACCCAAGTAAGCACGCACTACTACATTTATAAAGCGGCAGAAACAAGCGGCCGTATCTCGAAACTGTACACACAGTGAACGAATAATATTACTCACTTTTCATTGCGTGTTGGTAAACGAGCGGTGGCGACTGCCTAATGGTAGAAAAGCAATGTATGATTAAGAATGAGAAATTTGATATTTATAATTTGTATCGTGGTAAGGCCCTGGTAGAAATGGCGTCAGAGAATTTTTGAAATTAATTCTGTGTTTATGCTTATAAAACGTAATATTATTTGTACTTATAGGTGATAAGTGATTCCATTTGATTTAGTTAACCACTGCACTTCTATTTTTGCAAAAAGGCAACAGCACAACTTGGCATTTTGCTAAAACAAGGAGCAACGTATCTGAATCGAGCTTGATTGCAACTAACTAACTGTTCTTGGCAATGTTCTCGTTTTGAGCATATTGCGGCGACACCAACCACGCCCCCTCGTCACATCTCCCGTTGTTTCTGTTATCTATGGAACCAACGGAGCATGCCCTTTCTTATCTTAACACCGACACTCTCTTTCAGTCCAACTCTCTTTCGTACGTCATCATTTCGAACGCGGTCAGCAAACGTTATGCCACAAATTTTTCGCAGTGCTCGCATCTCGACCGCATTTATTCTACTTTCATGCTCTCTCTGCCATACCCAGCTCTCACTTCCATAAGTTAGCGTTGGGATTAACACCGCGCTGTGTACAGCTAGCTGTGCCTTCTGGCTTAGATTTCGGCTGCCAAACAGTTTACCCAACGCTCCATTCACGCTATTCCCTGCACTCACTCGTCTCTCCACATCAGCGGTGTACCTTCCATCGCTTCTAAAAGCGCTTCCAAGATATACAAACTCATCCACTTGCTCCAACACTACATCATCAACCGTAATCCTAGTGTTCGTTCTGGTTGTCTCTCTTTCACATACCATTATTTTGGTTTTCTTCGCATTCAATTGTAAGCCTTTCTTCATACAATCGTCTTTCATTGTTGTGACTAGTGTTTGCAGTTCGGATGATGATTCTGCTATTAATACTGCGTCATCTGCATAAAGCAGGCAGTTAACCACTGAACCACCCATTCGCATTCCCACATTCATATTTCTCATTCTCTGAAGACAACTGTCCAGAGGATGAATAGCCGAGCCGACAGCACGCATCCCTGTCTGACACCAATATTGGTATCAAACCAGGGTGATAAGCTGCCGTCCACTCTCACACATGCTGTGCAGTCCTCATAGGTGGATTGCACAGCACGTAGAAGGTCACCGTCAATCCCATATCTGGGCAAGATGTTCCAGAGATTCTTTCGCACGACCCTATCAAATGCTTTTTCAAGGTCCACAAAACCGCAGAAAACCTTCTGGTCCGTAGCCAGATGCTTTTCCAAGATATTGCGGAGCGAAAAAACTTGATCCGTACATCCTCTGCCGCTTCGAAATCCCCCCTGTGCTTCCCAAAGCATTCCATCGGATTTCACCCTCATTCTCTTTTCAATGATTTTTCCATACACTTTAGCTGCTAGGCTGATCAAACTGATGGCCCTATAGTTGGCGCAGTCCATACGTGAGCCCTTGCCTTTATACAAGGGCACGATGACTGCGCGTCTCCAATCGCTCGGGACTCTTCCGGTTCTCCAGCATAATTTGCTCAAAAACCAGAAAACGTCCCTAACGTAGGTGCCACCCAGTTTGATCATCTCAGCTGTTACCATATCGATTCACGCTGACTTTCCATTTTTCAAACTTCGTATCGACCATTCAATCTCATCCATGCTAATGTCTTCATGGTACGTTGGCACTGCCGAATCAGTCACAGACTCATTCACAGTGCCAGCGCCCTTGACATAATCATACATTTCTCTAAAATATTCGCTCCACCGTTCTAACACCTCCTGAGTGTTAGCAAGAATGCCACCAGCTTTACCTTTTATCTTGTCCATTCCGGATGCCGACGAACCACTCCGAGACTTCTTTACCTCTCTCCAGAAGAGTTTGGTATTAGCCTCGAAGTTCTTCGTCAGCCTCTCTTCCTCATCCATAAGTAGTCTTTCACGCCTCTCTTTCACTAAAGCTTTGGTTTCATTCTTGCATGGACGGTATATTTCTTTCTTCTTCTCTTTCATACTTGATCTTTGATTTAAAAATACTCGATAACCCCTATTCGTATTGAAATAATATTTCTTTTGTGTCATCTACAATATATTTCCTTTGTTTTGCCGATGGTTTGGTCAAGACGCATGACTGACGCAAGTGGGCCGAACTCCCATATATATTTGGTCATTCTCCTTTTACTCACCAAACCCTAGCGTTTTAGTTTCGAGCCTATTGCCCTAACCGAGGATGTTTTGACCAAATATGTGTTGTCACACTAGGGAGGGGAAATACAATTTACATGATGTGAAAGTATCGACCAAAGGGCGCTGAAAGACAATCACTCTCTATCCTGATCGGGAGTTAGGTCCAGTGCTGCCTAGCGGAAACAGAAAACTTGCGATACTGACATTCTAATTTGATTGAGAAACCAGACTGACACGGGAATGACCGTGTGGCTGGGTTATTACATCATAAAGCAGCATGGCGGCAAATGACTCGTTAAATTTAACTACGAGTATGAACCATTAACGTCTATATGGGTTAGTAATGTTTATTACCCGACTGTGCGCACAAAGTAAGGTTCTGATTTTCATTATCATCATTAAGGTGACATTTAAAAAGTTTGATTTCGGAGTTGCAGACGGGTCGAGAGCTCGATGGCGTCGCTGCGCGTGTCATTCGAATCGAACACGCAGGTTAAGCAACGTCGACCGCAGCCCGTCTACGGATGGGTTTATCTATCTCGAGTTTCTTCGTGCTTCGGAGGGCACGTTAAGTCGCCGGTCCCAGCTGTTGTCGATAGATGACAGTCGTTAAGCTAAGTCAGTGGCCCTCGGGCTTGAAAACACTGGCCTCCGCCAATCTGCATTTGATCATCGTGGTGGAGTATGCTCTAAACGCCTTCGGTTGAAGGGAGACCCGTGTCCCTGCAGTGGGATGAGTGAGGGTTGATGTGATGATGATGACTACAGTTCGGAACAGCTCTGTGGAATTAATAATGACGTGCTCGGTGGCGCAGTGGTGAAACGCGCTGTTACGCTACTTCGACACCAACGCTCGTGGGTTCGATTCCCACACAGTACAAACATATGTGTGAATGAACATGTCTGTTTGTCTTGGTCTGGGTATTTTCTATGTATAATGTGTATGTATTTACCTAACGAAAATGTATTTACGTATGTTTATCAGTTGTCTAGTACCCATAACACAAGCTACGCTTACTTTGGGGCTAGGTGGCGCTGTGTAATTTGTCCGACAATATTTATTTACATGTATTTTTGGGAATATTTATACAGTTAGGTACTATCTTTACTTCCTTTGTCGAGAAAGAATAGCAAAAGAAAAAAAAACCCTTTTATGTCATAACAAAATTATATACAGTTTTGACGAGCTCTGTGGCGCAATGGTGAAACGCGTTGTTATGTTACTTTGACCCCAACGCTCGTGGGTTCGATTCTCACACAGGGCAAACATTTGTGTGCATGAACACGTCTGTTTGCCTTGGTTGGGTGTTTTTAAGTGAGGTAGGGCGTCACAAAGCTACCCGTCTGGGGAAGTACCTCCACCTCACAGAAAACAGAATCCAAATACCAACTCCCTAGAGAGTTGTTGTGTTCCTACGTGTGAGTGAGGTCACCAGTAACGGTTCCCTTCAAAATTGTACTTTTTTCGTCTAGAATCCCATCATCAGAGCCTAGCCTGATGATCACGGGACCACCTGGGAAGTTATACCCTTTCAAACAAAAAATAATAATTTTCCGAATCGGTCTTCAAATAATCGGGGAACATACGTTTTTATATATTTTATATATATACGGTTTTCTGTTAGGTGGAGGTACTTCCCCAGACGAGCTGCCTTGATGCGCCCTACCTCTTTTAACCCTTACAACATCTAAACCAAGACAAACAGACATGTTCACGCACACAAATGTTTGCCTTGTGTGTGCCATCGAACCCACGAGCGTCGGTGTCAAAGTCGCGTCATTCACGACTGAGCCACCGAGCTCGTCAAAATTATAAAAAAATATAAGCATATTTGAAGCAATTTGGGTATTTTATTTGCTTTTTACTTTCTGGGTGTTTTTACAAAGTGGCTTTTTCAGGAACACTGTTCCTATATGAAATCTATATGTTTGTCTGTGCGTTCGTCTGTGTGTTTGTCTGTCGCTTTTTTTCGAATATTCGAATTTTGACTTCAGATTCGGATTCAGCACAAAAAAGTAGAATAGGAATGTTCAGGAACACCGTTCCTATCTCTTAAGGAACATGGTCAAAATGGCCGACAAATTAAAAAGCCCCAGCCGAGGTTTTTCCAAGGGACTACAGCATGGAGTTCTTCAAGAAATGCGTGAAGAGGTTTTTAGAGGGTCGGCAACGCATGAGTGACGCCTCTGGTGTTGCAAATGTCCATAGGCTACGGTGACTGTTTAAGATCAGGCAGGCCGTATGCTTGATTTCCACCTTAGTGGTATAAAAAAAAATGTATTGTTATATGTATAATTGACGAGCCAGGTATTCCTCTGGCAATGCAAGCTTGCGCATTCTCAACTGGTTTTTATTTAAAAACTAATTCATTATGTGAGCGCAGCGGTGACTGATGGTGTTTGCCACCTGCAAGAATCGAAGTGGTGATCTTGCAGTGGAAGCAATTACAATCAATAAACATTAATTACAAGTCAATGGAGATTCTCACAGCGAGCCCGATTACAGTAATTAGCCTTTTTACTGTTGTAGTGATGGGGTGAGTCAATATATGTATCGACAAACGCTGCATCGATAATTTATTGACTTGACCGCTCCTAAAGGCGCCCCTGACTCACTAAGACGTGGTGTTTTACTTTGACACCGACGCTCGAGGGTTCGATTCCCACACAAGACAAACATTTGTGTGCATGAACATGTCTGTTTGTCTTGGTCTGGATGTTTTAAGAGATGTATGGTAAGTACCTCCATCTCACAGAAAGCCGCAGCCAAATAACAACTCCCTAGAAGTTGTTGTGTTCCTGCGTGTGAGTGAGGTCACCAGTAAGCTCCCAAGGAGTTGCTGTGCAAGCAGCAGAGAAGGCATCGCGCGAGTGATTATTAACATATCGCAAGCGTTAATAGGCTACGGTACCCGCTTTACATCAGGTGGGCCGTTAAGTAACGTCGACCGCAGCCTGTTTATGGATAGTTTTTTCCTATTATTTTTTTTGTATACAACTACATTGACAAACAAGCATGCGGCCGACATCAGATGGTGAGCGGTAACCGCAGCCTATTGACGCTCGCAACACCACGGGGACGTTAGTCGCGCGCTGCTAATCTTGTGACCTAAGGCTCAATTTACACCGCCGCGGAATGGAATGGAAGCGACTTTTTGCAACGAAACTGCACATAGCATAATGAATTTTATATCAACTGTCTAACGCACAAAATAAAAATTGGACGCGCGTCTTCCGCGGAATCCTCGCGCATTCTCGAGAATTCTCCGTATTTATTTTGTGCGTTAGACAGTTGATATAAAATTCATTATGCTATGTGCAGTTTCGTTGCAAAAAGTCGCTTCCATTCCATTCCGCGGCGGTGTAAATTGAGCTTAGGCTCAATTTAAGGCTGTGTCGTCACAGTACCCAGTAATTTCTCTGCCATATCTCACCCTTCAAACCGGGACACAGCTATATAAATATATCTGCTCGACGGTACTAATAGGTGAGACAGAGGTACCCGCGCAGACGACTTCTGTACAAAGTCTCCCTCTGGTAGACTTGGTCTATCCCGAGCTTCTCCTCTCGATCTACTCCGTGTTCGGAGGGCGAATTGAATCTCGGTGTTATTGAAAAAAATCGCCCAAGTGCGAGTCGGACTCGCACACGAAGGGTTCCGTACCATTATCTATAAAAACGGCAAAAAAAATAACACGTTTGTTGTATGGGAGCCCCCCTTAAATATTTGTTTTATTTTAATTTAATTATTTATTCTTAAAGTGAATATATAAATAAATATTCTGTTTCTTGGGCGAAAAAAAAGAATATTTTAAGCGTCTCTATCTGTTGCCGTTATCAATATCGAGCAAAAATGAGCAAAAAAATCACGTTTATTGTATGAGAGCCCCCTTAAATGTTTATTTAATTCTATTTTTTAGTATTTGTTGTTATAGCGGCAACAGAAATACATCATCTGTGAAAATTTCAACTGTCTAACTATCACGGTTCATGAGATACAGCCTGGTGACAGACGGACGGACCGACGGACGGAGCCTCAGTAATAGGGTTCCGTTTTACTCTTTGGGTATAGAACCCTAAAAATGATAGACTTTAAACTAAGTCAGTGGCGTTCGGGCGGCTTGACAACACTGGCCTCCGTCTTTAAACACCTTCAGTTGAAGGGAGACCCGTGTCCCTGCAGTGGCATGAACTAGGCTTGGTGCAGTAGTATCCTTGGCACCAGCCTTTTTTTTTGTGACGCGGGGAAAAATGCGTTACGCACACCACCGGTGCCTGGGTGGCCTCCGGTGGTAGTGTGGGACTCCCCGTCGGCTGTCCGACGGTATACCCACTAAACGACCCCGCGAAATGCCATCGGCCGCGTTGGTGTGGTGCCCCGGATCTGTCAGCAACAGGGCACTGGCACCAGCCTTGCTTAATAATGTATTTATTAGTCGCTTAACTTGCCCACTCGATTAGACCGACGCAATGACGTCATCAATCCCATACACACAAAGTCCATATATCGAGATGAGGTCCTAATGAAGATAATTCGAATCAATCGAATCTGCCGGCAATTCTCACTCGATTAGAGATGATCGGCTACTCGCAATTAGTGGTTTACGACGGTACGTAGTGAGGGGACGACCAACAAATACATCGCTAGTCGATAGATTTAAGAATCTAGTGCGGTTTTTCCAAGACGACATGAAATTCTTCAAGAAATGCTTGAAGAGGTTTTTAGAGGGTCGGTCAACGCATGAGTGTTGCACCCTTGGTATTGCAAATGACCATAGGCTACGGTGACTGTTTACCATCAGCCAGGCCGTATGCTTGATTTCCACTTTAATGGTACAAAAAAAAGAGAAGTCACGTGACGCCGGGTTCTCTCTGCCTGCCCCGCAAGGGATGGCGGTAAGTTATAGATAGATATATCGAATTTTTTTTCACACCATGACTTCTTTTGAAGAGTTCTGTGGTCGAGTAGCTTGTAACACTACTTTGACATCAACGTTCGTGAGTTAGATCTGGCATACGGCTCACCTGATGTAAAACGGGTACCGTAGCCTATTAACGCTCGCGATATATTAAGTATCACTCGCACGATGCCTCCTCTGCTGCTTACACAGCAACTCCTTGGGAGCTTACTGGTGACCTCACACACGCAGGAATACAACACTAGGGAGTTGTTATTTGGCTGCGGTTTTTTGCGAAGTGGAGGTTATTCCCCAGTCGGGAGGCTTGATGGGCCTTTGATTTAAAAAACACCTAGAGTAAGACAAACAAACATGTTCATGCACACAAATGGTTGTCCTTTGTGGGAATTGAACCCACGAGCGTTGGAGTTAAAGTAATATCACAGCGCGTTTCACCACTGCGCCACCGAGCTCGTCAACACATGCTTCGGTCCTTACACACCTCGCTCGCTGCGAATCGAACCCACGAGCGTTGGTGTCAAAGTAGTCATTAACCACTGCGTCACCGATCTCGTATGAGCTCTGATTAAAATTATTTAACGAAAGAAAAACTAATTGATACGCTGAACAGTTTCCGAGCCGAGTAATTCAAAAGAACACAAACACACAAAGTTCTGTGAAAAGTTTTGATATTCCCATCTTAATTACCGTCCAATTACCGACCAGGGCATTAAAATATTAACGGAGATGCGGTAATGAATGACGGGTAATTAGTACTCGGTAGGGATGGGGCTACGATACGCGCTATCGATAAAAATGATTTATCAAAAGAAAAATACATCGTGGGAAATTAAAAGTTTCTTTAATGAATAGATTCAGGTTCGCGAAAGTCAAATTTACATGCAATTTAATCAAATTTGTCCTGTGTGCTTCCGACATCAATTAGATCATGCGAACGAAGTAAAAAGAGAATTAAATAACAATAACAAGAGAAACAAATAACAAAGATACAATAAGATTAATTTTAAGTTGATCTTCTTTATCTTTTAGATACATGCCGTCGTTGCCATGGTTACTCCGGTCGTCACTGCCTCGGCGGCTACTTTTAGCATGTTATTCTAACGACTAAAAAAAAACACAGCTGCAATGTTTTTAGTTCTCACATTGGTAAGAAACCTTGGACGTCGGACATGATTTGTTACGATTAGCTGTAACGACCGTACCTGATCAGACATTTTTGAATCTCTTTTGATAAGCTTGAAGAAAAAATGTTCATTCGGAAGTCTTGCGATAATTGCCGAAGTTGATCCCTGAACTAGCCAACGAGCTGAGCGTTCTAGCTAGCAGCCCGTTTAGGGAAGAACCTCAACGTCACAGATAACCGCTGCCAAATACCAACTCTCTACAGGATTGTTGTATTCCTGCGTGTCAGTGACGTCACCAATAAGCTTCTTCTTATAAACAAATGAAGCCTAACTTTAAAGTTTCTTCTTGATATTTCAATATTAGTCTACAAATGCAGTTAAATGCGAAATTATTCATGTGTAAGATGCGCGCGATACATTTCCATTTCATACCTCTCTGAGGCGCGCGAATTGAATTTGTCTGTTAAATAATTATATCGACATTTGAAATCGTAATAATGGTCCGGACATCCCTAGTCCCACTCCGCAGCAATCCAAAGTGTAAGCTCTGCGGCCGGCACGGCTACCGCTCCACTCAAGTGTCGGTGCCCTGAAAACTCTCTGAAATCCTCAATTAATTAACTGAATCTATTATTAATTTACATTTTCAATGGTAATTAATCGTTGAAAATCAGAAACAGACTGCGAGTGCAGAGGATAAAGAAACTATTGATCATCTTATCCCCAGTTTGAATCCCGGCATGTACACATACCTCTAAATTCGTGTTTTCGAATTTATGTCAATGATATTGTATTTAAAGATGACGTATATTCATACTGCGCGTCGTTTTGTTATTGTTCCACTACGACATTATAGTACTTACTTACTTATGAAGGGGATAGATAATACGGAACGCATGATATAGAGAGAGATAGCTATCTGTCAAGAGTTGCGCTTGAAATACGTCAGCGCATCATAGAATAGCGCATATTAGACCAATTGGGTAAGCATAATCTTGTGTTACATGCAAGCCGTCTCCACAAAATAAGTAATTCTTTTATGGGGCAATGTATACGGTTCTATAACAAACTTCCCAGCAATATAAGAGAATTGTCAATAAACAAGTTTAAAACTACTATTAAAGCCAAATTGTGTAGCAGGGCATATTATAAAGTATCTGACTATATTAATGATAAAAATGCCTGGGATTGAGTCGATCCAATTATAATGTAATTAATAAATTATGTAAATTTGTTTGGATACCAAAAGAGGGATGCCTGAGTTTTTTGGCAGTATTTTTATCAGTGCTCACCTAGTCATGAACTGCATGGTAGGGAAAAAAATTGTGACGATTCCAAACAAATGTACTTAGCCATTTTTACGGAATAAAAAGATTTTGACTTTGACTTTGGGTTAATTTCATTGCCTCAGTTTTGGCGCGCTAGTACGACATCTACCTCTTTTTAATACAATATCATTGATTTATGTACATATTTGTAACACTTGTGAAGGAAAACATCGATCCCCCCCCCCCCCCCCCCCCCGCACGTCCAAGAAATTATATTTCGAAAACCTAAGAAAGGTCTGGTTTTCTCTGTGTTGTGGAGATCTGACGGCTCGTGGGTTCGATTCCCGCACAGGACAAACATTTGTTGTGTGTATGAACATGTCTGTTGGTCTTGGTCTGGATGTTTTAAGAGAGGTAGGGCGCATCAAAGCAGCCCGTCTGGGGAAGTACCTCGAGAACAACTCCCTAGAGGGTTGTTGTGTTCCTGCGTGTGAGTGAGGTCCACCAGTAAGCTCCTTAGGAGTTGCTGTTCTTCTGCTTACAGAGGAGGCATCGCAAGAGTGATACTTAATATTACAAGCGTTCATAGGCCACGGTAACTGTTTTACATCAGGTGGATCGTATGTTTGTAGGCCTCCCGACTTTGTATTAAAAAAATCCGCATTTGAGCAGCGTGGCGGAGTATGCTCTAAACCCCTTCGCTTGAAGTTGAGTTAGGATTAGTGCAGAAGTACTCGTAGTATCAATTACATATTATTGACTTTTCATAATTTTTCTTTTTCTTTTCTCGATCAGTTAGTATTTCGGACATAACCATTAGCGAAGAAGTTGGTCTCGAAGCGGCTACCGTAGCCTATGAACGCTTGTAATATATTAAGTATCACTCGCGCGATGCCCCCTCTGCTGCCAACACAGCAACTCCTTAGCAGCACTACTGGTGACCTCACTCACAACCTCAACACAACAATCCTCTATGGAGTTGTTATTTTTTTTACACAACATCGGGTGGTAATCAAGCATACGGCCTGCCTGATGGTAAACAGTTATCGTAGCCTATGGACATTTGCAACACCAGGGGACACCCCTGCAACTAATGAAAGAAAGAAAGAAAGAAACCAAAAACCAAAGAAACCTCTTCAAGCATTTCTTAAATAACTCCATGCTGTAGTCCCTTGGAAAACCCTCGGCTGGGAGCTCATTCCACAGCTTGAGAGTTCTCGGAAGAAAACTTCTCTGATGCGAGTGAGTCGGCGAGTGGTGTGGTTATAAAAAGTAGATGTCGGAATCATTTCGAACAATTGAAATAGTCATCGCCTCTACAATAAACCTTTATATACGAACAGATTTTTCGATCCATTATTCAAGTATGGCGATGGACAGAGCCCCGGGCTCCACAAGGCCTCTGTTTAAGTTCCACCATGACAATATCACCTGACTGAGAATTAAGAACGATTTCATACATCCTACTTTTTAAGAAATCGTCATAAATTTACTTTGTAATAATTACTGCGTTATCTATGTATAACTTCACGCCAAATACCTTACGGGGTAGGCAGAGAGAACCGAGCGCCACGTGACTCGATCCTTACATACCTCACTCGCTTCTTTAACATTTATTGCTCTTCTCATGCTCGCTCGCCGGTTTCTAGGGCTCCTGACATTACCATAATTATTACCTTAATTTCTCATTACATTGAATTTTCATCATTTTGGTACATAACCCCAGCGAACTTAAAAAGCATAGAAGCAGCAATAACGTTTCAAAAATGACCCAACGAAAAAGAGGCCGGGTTAGGCGGGGCTTAGAAATGAGGCCGCGCGCCTTGACAGTCGGTGTTAGTCAGTCGGCTTGAAACAACGACGTGTCAGTCTGTCTTAATTTATGTATTCTCAAGATTTTTCGTAATAATGCCTTCTTGTGTCGTCAAATGGTGTGTAAATAACACTACCAGTAATCATAAATGCTCAGGAATCACATTTCATAGGTAAGTGTAGTTCTGTTTGTAAAGATAATTATTCCTTAAGATATATTATTCGTGGTTGTTTATTGCAATAAACGGCCTTACTTTCGTGGCGCGTACATGTCGCCACATCGAGTGAACGTGTCTCGATCGTGCGAGATCGCATGCAGCTAGTCATCGACAAGAAAATTTTGTTTACATTTCTATGACTCCTTTATACCATAAACAATTATCGTAAAGTGCGGCTTATGTTTTGGAGGTAAGGCATATTTTTCGCTAACTGCATTTTCGAGAAATGATGTTTTGTTTTCAAATACGAGAGCGTGATTGTTTTGGTGTCGATTATGCACTATGAATTTGTTCTAAATTATCATTCTATGCTTTTTAAGTTCGCTGCATAACCCTGAAAAACATCAAGCGTATATAAAGAGTGATGAATAATATGCATGCAGTTCTCGCGCGATGCAAGTGAACCCTTCAAAAATATGAACTTAATAATCACGACAACATTCTGCATTAGTTTTCGGCATGCTAAAAAAAATTTTTTTATTAAAATTATGATATATTTATGTAAACAGTACACGTGTACAATACACCACGGTTGTTATGACGCCTTATCTCAAGCTTCGTAATACACAGTACTTAAAACACGGACGTTAAATCTTATAGATGAATGTGGTTGTCTCTTTTCCTGTCGCTTTTTCGTTTTATCGAGTTTCAAATCGCAACGATGATAAAGATAAAGAAGATAAAGAAGTTTTCACTTCAAACAAAACATTCACATTTAACATTCATACAGAGCAATCAAATCGGCAAACCAAAAAAAAAAAGTTCAGTCAAATATACTTTTCTTAGAATTCATATCAAAATGGCGGCCGAGAAGTTAACTGCCAACAATAACAGCCATCCAGAAAATGTTTCTTTTGTAAACACATACCTTCGAGGAGTGATGCTTCCACATTCGGAGTCGAGTGCGAGATAATCCGACCAATTGAAAAATCAAAAATAAATACCTTCCTTCTCTTTTGAATGTCCATTTATATTAATTGGGTGGTTCGAATAGAATAAACAATTTATGGTTCCGTATAATTAGGCGGGTGTTTAAAATTTTGGGTTAGAAGTCTCACAAACGAATAAACCTGTGACTGCGCATGAAGGACCCCTCACTCACCAAAAGGTAACACTTTACTACCTACTAAATATCTCAACGATTCGAGTCTAGTCTACTACTAAGATAACCAATAGCCGACAATTGCCGCGATGTCAATCCGCGAACTAAGAAATAAGAGCTGCACATTCTACTTTACTTATTGGTTTGCAGTTGTAGCGTAGATGCAGTGCCGTGACGCGACCGCTGCAGTGATGGAAATTTTATTTGAACGCATGTATGGGTACTGCACTGCTGCTGCGAGACTCAAATGGCGAGCGTAGATGTGCAGTCATGCAATTCTCTAAGCGACTCGTAATGGCTGTGTGCGTCGCTGTGATTACAGATGTCACAGCTTTGACATCGTCTACTGCGATCACGGCTAAATTATTTGGTATTCTATAAGGCTGTAAGCGTACGCGAGGCTGTTTGCCTTGTAGAATTCCAATTCCAAACGCAGCCTTGCGGCACTAGTGTCGCACATCCATGAAAAGCGACGCCAAAGGATTGCAATTTTGTGTTCAAGACTGTAACAGCCGATGTTTCCGAGGATGTAAGGATGTTTGCTCTTACAGAATTGCATGGCTGGTGCAGTGTTTTAATAGAATTGACATACTGCTCGCGGTAACCCTGTTGAGAACCACTGGGGACCAACTGTTTCCCGGTTCGAATCCTGGCGTGTACCACTAAAATCGTATTTTTCAGATTTATGTACATATTTGTAATCATCACTTACTCGGCGGTGAAGGAAAACATCGCGAAGAAACAAGAAAAGAAACTATATTTCGAAAGACGTGTGACCTTACCTAAGAAACGTCTGATTTACCCCCTGGTTGTGAAGGTCTGACGGCAGTCGCTCCATGGCAAAATCAGTATCTTCGCCAAATCCTTAGTCTTAGGTAACGGACCCCGCCAACCTTAATGGATTAAGAAACGGGATAACGCAAAGAAGAAGACTGCAGGCTTCAGAGGGCACGTTAAGCCGTCAATTCCGGCTGTTTTTGATAGACCAGTGTCATAAAGCTAAGCTTAGAGATCCAGGGCTCATACATGAAGGAGAAAACCAATGGACAACTGATGCAACGATTTTGCTTTGAAACTCAACTAGGCCTTAGGGTTGCGTAATTACCTAGTTCATGGATCAGTTGCGCTATGTTAGCAGCAGGGATCGCAATGCGTGAGCGATACTTAATATATTCGAACCGTTTATAGACTACAGAAACGACTCACAACTACATAAGGTGTGCCGTATGCTTGTATGCCTCCTGACGTTGTATAAAAGAAATCTATTTTATCAGTTAGCAGACATTTTACTCAGTGGGGTTTTAAATTATTGTGAATATTTCATTGCGGATCCCTAATACCATCTGTTTATTATCCAAAGAGGATTAAATAAAAAAAGTGATACGTTGATTCTAAAATGTTTTTGTACGTGTACTAGCAATAGGTACTTTAAATTACTTACAATTAAAAATAAATCGGAAGCCATATTGGATCGTGTTCGCGCCAAAGGGATTCAGATTAAAAATGTTGTCAAAAGGAACACAAAGCTATTTGCTGTCAGTATAACGTTTACTGCTTTAACATAAGATTCACATTTAATTGTGTTTGTAAGAAGTTTGCTTGTTTTATTTAACTTAGTGTTGTTGCCGAGAAATTCGGTTGCCGATTAAATAGTGAAATTGCCGTATTATTAACGTTTGTAATGTTCAATGAAATTGACTTTGTTAATAAAATTCGTAGCTCAATGGAATAATGCTTGAATCGAATCATAAAATCGATGTTTAATATAATTTAGTAGAGCTTGCAGTTTTGTACGCAAATTAAAGAAACGTGTGAGTTAAGTTATAAATAGAATAAGTTTTATTTACACAATAAAAATTGTATTTGTTGTAGTAAAAAAAATATGTATATTATGCAACAACACGCAACATGACGGATGTTGTTATAACTAGGACCTTTTGTTCTGGTGTTACCCATGATAGAGTCGTAACTCTATCCCAGAACACCCAAACCCAGTACAGAATATCCTAATTATTACAATGTCCAGTTTATTGCATAGGTAATATGCTTGCTTTTTATTTTTACTTTTATGTATGTTATGTATATCTTCACTCCAGATCCTTGCGGGGTAGACAGAGAGAACCGAGCGTCATAAGACGCGGTCCTTACAGACTTCTCAACTCTTTTGCTCCCGGTTTCCTAGGGCTTCTGACATCACCTTCACGCATAAATAATACACGACTAATATGGCCATGGTAAATTAGTCTTGGTCTTCTAATTTAAATTATCGTTTGTTTCTTATCGTTCTTAACAGAGGTATGTTAAAATACTCGTACCTTCACCTCACAGAAAAGCGCAGCCAAGAAACAATTCTCTGGGTGGTTGTTGTGTTCCTGCGAGTAAATTAGGATATCAGTCAGCTCCTAAGCAGTTACTGTACTAGCAGAGGTGGCATCAGGCGAGCGATACTTAATGTATTACACGCATTCATAAGCTACGGTAACCAGTAAAACGTAAAAGATTGTTGAATTTGAAATTTAAAAAAACATTGAATTGAGGCGTACTATGGGGATGCATAGGGTATTCATTTAAGTTTGTTTTTATACAATCTCGTGAGCCATACAAGCATACAGCCCACCTGATGTAAAGCATTTAACGTAGCCTATGAACCCTTGTAATACATTATGTATTACTCGCACAATGACACCTCTGCTGTAACATAATAATTTCTTAGGAGCTTACTGGTGACCTCACTCACACGCAGAACACAACAACCCTCTAGGGAGTTGTTATTAGGTTGCAGTTTTCTGTAAGGTGGAGGTAACTCCCCAAACGGGCTGCTTTGATGCGCCATACCTAAAAGAAGTAGTGCATACTCTTAGAATGCAAAATAAACTCCTTGTCGAGGTTTTCCCGAGAGACTAAGTAAGTAAACAGGCCGTGAACTGAAAGCTTTTCTGATGTTGCAAGTATCTATAAGCTACGGTATTACCGGTACGGTAACCCTTCACATTTGTTTGCCACCTAATTTCAATAGAAAAAAAAAACATCTTCTCTCTGAACAGTTTAGTAAACTTTATAAACATTGGTATTTTACGTTTTGTCTCAATGAATAAGACTGGAACTGAACTTCTATTTGAACACATCGCATTGTACGAGTGAGTATTTATGCTCTTATTTCTTTGTTTTCATTTTATATACAGAATATACAAATTTTTAAATGGAGCGACTGCTGTCAGCCCTCTAAACCACAGAACGAAAATCAGACCTTTTAGACGCGTCAAAGTTAGATCACACGTATTCCAAATATAATTTTTAGATGTGCGGCTTTCCTCAGAATGTTTTCCTTCACCGCTGAGCAATTGATAATAACAAATATGTACGTAAATACGAAAACACAAATATAGTGGTACATGCCGGGTTTAAAAGTACATACAGCTGTATCTGACATTAAATATGACTAATCGTTCGTTAGTGTATTTTTTATTTAGCGGGTACACCTCGTGCAGATGAGGTCGGCTCTGACTCTACAGGTAACAGCGAGACGTTTACATCCCAAATTATAGTACTGAATGTTTGAATTTTGAATAGATATTGTTTACGTATATTTCCATGCTGTCACATATCGTATTTAGAATGCGAATTAATTGGCGATAAATACAACAATCAGTATATACCTGTTTGCCGTTAGTAATTGCCGTATTCAAACAACACTAACCAATGTAGATATTGACAATATACATTATTGCGGTCATTGTGACATTTAATGCACAAACAAATAAGAGTTAATTTGCATCTCGCGAGTTGTACATCGCAGTGGTTGTGTAATGTTCAATGAAAATGACTTTGTTAATAAAACTCTTAGCTCGATGGAATACGGTTGAATTTACATTTTTAGAAATATATTAATATAGTTGGCCGGTGATAAATTAGGTTTCGTAAATGGCGGACGAGCGGCAAATTTGAATTGCGAATTGCGTTCGACGTTTCAAATGAATGGAATTTTTCTTCTTTGTTAGGGTCCCGTGGAGTTTAGGAAAAACGGATAATATTACTATACTCTTTGTTCATATATATATAAATAGCTGAACATATCGACGTATCAAAAGGTTATACACCAACAAATGACGCAAGTAGTACTATATCTACGTACGGTTATTTATTATGACACTTTGCTCTAATAAAGAGACAAATAATAGGGCATACCTGTCGTTAGAAAGAGATGAATATATATCTTAAAGCATTTATCCTTTGTGGCCAAGCACGTACAGCAGCGACGCGAGAGCGTGGCCAACTGAGTGCGAGTTGGGCAATTACCTTCGTATTCAGCGAACTTAAAAATCGGCCAAGTGCGAGTCGGACTCGCGCACGAAGGGTTCCGTACCATTATCTATAAAAACGGCAAAAAAAATCAAGTTTGTTGTATGGGAGCCCCCCTTAAATATTTGTTTTATTTTAATTTAATTATTTATTCTTAAAGTGAATATATAACTAAATATTCTGTGAATATTTCAAGCGTCTACCTGTTGCCGTTATCAAAATCGAGCAAAAATGAGCAACAAAATCACGTTTGTTGTATGGGAGCCCCCATAAATATTTATTTTATTCTATTTTTTAGTATTTGTTGTTATAGAGGCAACAGAAATACATCATCTGTGAAAATTTCAACTGTCTAACTATCACGGTTTAAGAGATACAGCCTGGTGACAGACGGACGGACGGACGGACAGCGGAGCCTCAGTAATAGGGTTCCGTTTTACCCTTTGGGTACGGAACCCTAAAAAGCAACTTGCTTTTTAAGTACGCTGTTCGTATTGCCATTCTAGAGCGTGTACGACGTATCTATAACTTTAAAAACATCTTGGCTGAAGCCAGATACTTCGAGCGCGCGAATTTTCGGTACATACAATTGTTATGTATTTTTTCGTTTTCGATTCTACTACGACTCTTAGAAGCAAAGAGTTTTCCTCGGCTTCTAAGAGTCGTATCATGATGTTGAATAGCATGTAACACACTACACTAATACATAAAGCGAAAGAGTTTGTTTGTTTGTTTGAAGGCGCTAATCTCGGGAACCACAAGTCGGATTTGAAAAAATCTTTTTGCGTTTGATAGCCCAATCCTTGAGGAAGGCTATAAGCCTATTTATTCAACATCACGATACGACTCTTAGAAGACGAGTAAAAATAAAGTTTCGCGTTGCAGCTGTTCAATAATATCCATTTAATAACTTTCTCCACCACTTGGTGCTGATCATAGCGCTAATTTATAGAAGTGAGAGCTAGGTATGGCAAATGGAATGAAAGTAGAATAATCGTGGTCGAAATGCGAGCGTTGCACAAAATCTGTGACGTAACGATGACCAGGTTCGCAATGTTGATATACCTAAGACATAGAGTTGATTTGGAAGAGAGCGTATAGATATGAAGACGCATGCTACATTGGCTTGGACACGTATACAGAGTACAAACCAAGGAACCACTTGACATAGCATAAAGGCACCAAACCGTAGCATTTTAGCTGCTAAATAATTCAGCGAGGAGCAGCAGAGGAGGCACCGCGCGAGCGATTCTTAATCGTATTACAAGCGTTCATAGGCTACGGTAAACGCTTATCATTAGTAGAGCCGTATACTATATGCCTTCCGACGTTGTATGAATAAAAGGCGTTGCTTGCGCGCTACCTAGTGTACCTTGTCATTGTCTAAATATCTCAGCGTTTCGAGTCTACTGGCCAATGGGAGGTTATTTTAACCAATAGCCGACAAGTAAGGCGATGTTGATTCGTCAATTGGCCAATAAGAGCTGCACGTTCTACTTTACTACTTTTAAAATCGTTTCTCCATGGGTTTTTTTTATATTACATCTGGAGGCATACAAGCATAGGATCCACCTGATGTAAAGCGGCTACCGTAGCCTATTAACGCTTGCGATATATTAATTATCACTCGCGCGACGCCTCCTCTGCTGCTAACACAGCAACTCCTTGGGAGCTTACTGGTGACCTCACTCACACGCAGGAACACAACAACCCTCTAGGGAGTTCTTATTTGGCTGCGGTTTTCTGTGAGGTGGAGGTACTTCCCCAGACGGGCTGCTTTGATGCGCCCTACCTGTCTTACAAGGTTATTTCCTTTGAATTAAACAATTTTTAACGGAAGTATCGCGTGTTTTATTTATTTTGTTGAACCTGACGTTTCGAACGCTTTGCAGCGTCCGTGGTCGCAGGAAGACTAAGGTGATATTTGTCTTACATTAGTTATTCAATTATTACATCTATCGACATGGATGGATTAATTATATATGTTCCGATTCACACAAAAATCGCCCATTGGTTATTATCAATGGTTATTTCCTTCATGATGCAGACAGAGTTTTCACTTTGCAATGTAAGAATTGACAACACCACGGAACCTATTGTACGAGGCACCAGTCGCTCTTAACCGTTTTTTTTTTTCATTATCGTCTTCGGATACTGACTTGTTTGGCCATCAAAATTAAATGTATGCTTGGAATAAATAAAGGTTACTCCTTGGGTATGTTCTATTAATCATTAACCCAGAAATCTCTTGCGTTTTTTACCACATCTAGCGCCAAGCAAGCCACAATTCACCCGATGTAAAGCGATCACTAGTTTATGGACTTCTTCAACACAAGTGTACCTAATAAGTAATAAGCTACGCAAGTGCACATAGAACGGACTCGGTGGTGCAGTAGACAGATTCTACTAAAAAACTGCAACTGCACTGCAGCGCGGCGTGTGACATAAAATGCATACATTTTGACGTTTCGTTAAACGATCTGACAGCAGCGACGTTTAACGAAACGTCAAAATGTATGCATTTTATGTCACACGCCGCGCTGCAGTGCAGTTGCAGTTTTTTAGTAGAATCGGCCTACTGTAGTGAATGACGCGACTATGACACCAACGCTCGTGGGTTCGATTCCCACACAAGACAAATATTTGTGTACAAGTGGCAGTACTCGCACCGGTCAATAGGGCGGTTCTTGAGCCACCGGGCAATCACTGACCTTCATCACTGCCATCCACAGTAGTACTACAAAAACGAAAGTTATTCGTGTCTATGTATCTCTGTTTGTTGCATTATAACGACTAAACTGCTAAATGGTTCATAATAAATTTGTATTAATGAGTTTAGTCGTAGTCATAAATCAGGAGAAGGTCGACGAGCTCGGTGGCTCAGTCGTGAATGACGCGACTTTGACACCAACGCTCGTAGGTTCGAATCCCACACATGACAAACATTTGTAAGCATGAACATCTAATAAGCCCGAATGGCGTAGTAGCCTCACTGAAAACCGCAGTCAAGTAACAACTCCCTAAAGATTGTTGTGTTCCTGCGTGTGAGTGAGGCCTCCAGTAAACTCCAAGGAGTTGCTGTGTTAGCAGCAGAGGAGGCATCGCGCGAGTGATACTTAATATATTACAAGCGTTAATAGGCTACGGTAACTGCTTTACATCAGGTGGGCCGTATGCTTGTATGCCTCCCGACGTTGCATAAAAACAGGTCATAATAAAGATACAGATAAAGATATGTTTATTTGCACAAAACATGAGTAATATTACAGACGATCGCATGCAAATATGGTGTTACAACTTTTTCCTTCATGTTTTGCCTTGTCGGCGTGCAACACTTGAGAGATAGAGCAATATTGGAATGTTAACATACATTGAATAGTAGAAATGTCAATTAATAATAATACATATTATGTCAATAAGAATCATATACAACAAATTACAAGCATTCATCAGTAATGAAATCGTTAACGCTATAGTAACATTTTTTTATTAAAAGATTTTTTAAATGATTTTTAAACGTAATGTTGTTCAGTGACTTCAGAGAGTTCGGAATTTTATTAAATATTTTCGGTGCCATACAGAGAATATTTTTTTGCATCAGCACAGTTTTGGCGGAATGGGCACAAAGTTTATTTACATGAACATTACGTCTACTTCTAGTCTCATTATCCGATAGCTTTCGGAATCGTTGTGGATAATTTTTAACAAATAATGCTATCTCCATGATGTATAATGACGGAAGTGTTAGAATTCCATGTTTAAAAAATAAGGCATACAACTATCGGTGGACTGGAGGCCAAACATGGCTCTAATGCAACGCTTCTGAATTTTAAAAATTGTCTGCGTGTCGGTTGAGTTCCCCCAGAAAATAACTCCATATCTGAGAGTAGATTCGACCAATCCATAATGTGCCGTGAGTAGTGAAGCAGTATTTAATGTAAGAGCGAGTTTTTTGAGTAAATATGTTAGGCTACTGACTTTTGTACAAGTTACTTCTATATGTTTCTTCCAGTTTAATTTTTGGTCAATAACTAAACCGAGATATTTCGTAGCATCAAGTTCATGTATATCAATATTCTGATAAGTTAATTTAATGTCAAATGGATTATTAATTCTTTGTCCAAAATGTAGAATGTTAGTTTTATTTAAATTTATTTTTAAATTATTATTATTGAGCCATGTAATTATTGATGTCAAGGATTTTTCAATGTCAGATTCATATAAGTCTTTATTTTTGCATGCTATTGTCACTGTACAATCATCTGCAAAGAGTGTCATTGGTTGAGTGGTAGCACTAGGTAGGTCATTAATATATATGATGAACAAAAGAGGACCCAGAACACTGCCCTGTGGAACCCCGTAAACTACATTACGTTCTGTAGAGGAATATGTTTCTTGCCATTTTGTTTTAAAGTTGACTCTACTTATTTCAGTCACCTGTTTCCTACCAGACAAATATGACTGTACCAAAGATAACACATTTCCTCTCACTCCATAAGCTTCAAGTTTATAAGTCAGAATTTTATGATCAACATAATCAAAAGCCTGAGTCATATCACATAATATGGCACATATTGGAGAAGCCATATCTAGGTGGTTAAGCACTATTTCAACAAAGTCATAGATGGCCATGTTTATGGTTTTTTTTCTCCTAAATTCTTTTTGTACTTGGCACAGTAGGTTATTTCTTTCTAAATATGTGTACATTTCATTATATATATACTTTTCAAATATCTTTGCAAAAATTGAAATGAGTGCTATTGGCCTATAATTTTCAACTAACTCTTTATTATCTTTTTTAAATTGAGGTTTTACTATAGTCGTCTTTAGTGCTGTGACAAATCTGCCCTCTATTATACATAGATTAATTATATGGTTTAAATGGGGACTAATTAGTTCATTTACAAATTTAATGATTTTTGTTGAAACCATCATAACCTACGCTATTTGTGTTTCTCATGCTCTTTATTATATGCATAATATTTTGGGGAATACTAGGTGCCATAAACATTGATTTTGTAGGTTGCTTTATATGCTCAGTTACTTTGATGCCGGCGCTAGCAATTGGCTTTATCTTGTCAACGTAATGATTATTGAACACATTAGCAATCTCATTGGGGTTCGTTACAATTTTGTTTTCCTGTTTAATTTGTGTGATAGGTTCTTTTGGTAAGTTAAATCTATTTTTATTAATAATTTGCCAAGCTGTTTTAGATTTATTGTCAGAAGTTTTTATTTTGTAGTTGTTTTGTGCACATTTTGTTAGGTTTATAATTTTTCTAAATAGTTTTGAGTAATTTTGAAATTTATGTATGTATGTATATGTATGTATGTATGTATGTATATTCGCACCCCACGAGACAGCCATTTCGGTCTTCTCTCGACTCGAATGGTAACAACTTTAAATGGGAAGCATAAATCATAAAACAGTTTAAAACTCTCCACAAAATGCTGGTATGCTACATTGGGGTCTGTAGTACTATATATTTCATTGAAAGATAGATTTTTAAGACACATTTTAAATTTATCTACGTTTTCTTTAGAATAATCGCGTTGTTTCATGCACCAGAATTTTAGTTTAAAATGTTGTTGTACTGGTAACTTTATAAGTTGTGCAGTGCAGCAATAGGCTACTTATTATTGTAATAATGGGAGATCCACACAGACCAAGCCTACTGGGGAAATATGCCCACTTTACAAACAGATCACAGCCAAATAACAGTACTTACAGGGTTGTCACCAGCATGACGGTAATAGCTAATGGAGACCCAATGACACGATTTTGCGAAGTAAAAAACTCTCGCTCATTGGCTAGTTCGCGGATCAACAGGCGACACTTCTCAGCTTATTGGTTAAAATAACCTCCGATTGGTTAGTAGGTTCAAATCGCTGATATATTAAGGCGACGACAAGGTCCTAGGTACACTAGAAGGCGCCCAAGCAACGCCTTTTATTCATACAACGTCGGAAGGCATACAAGCATACGGTTCTACTGATGATAAGCGTTTACCGTAGCCTATGAACGCTTGTACATTAAGAATCACTCGCGCGATACATCCTCTGCTGCTGACACAGCAACTCCTTAGTTGTTTACTGGAGACCTCACTCACACTCAGGAACACAATAAACCTTTAGGGAGTTGTTACTTGACTGCGGTTTTCTGTGATGCTACTACGCCAATCTCATTCGATGTTCATGCACACAAATGTTTGTACCGCGTGGGAATCGAACCCACGAGTTGGTGTTCAGAGTATTACTAATCGCTATTCCACCGAGCCAGTCATAACCCCTCCACTTCTACAATTTTATACCTAATCTATGTCCTAACGCCCTGCGGTTAAATTATGACATAGGCCAACGGTGGGCGGGCCCAGCGCTGCCTTACATAGACGCTAAGTTTAAATCTAGAAATCTAGATAAAGTCTAACCATTGGATATATAATTTAGTTCCTAGTTAGGATCAAAGAATATGAATAAAGTCTGCCCACACAAGCTGTATATTTTATACAATGGCAGCAAACAAGCTGATGTAAAGCGATAACTTAGCCTATAGATGGAATGCGACGAGTATCGCCATGCAAATCCTGGTGATTTTTTTTTATACAACTAGATTGGAAACAAGACGCTCGCAACACCACGGGGATGTTACTCGCGCGCTGCCAATCTTGTGACCTAAGGCTGTTTCGTCACAGTACCCAGTAATTTCTCAGCCATATCTCACCCTTCAAACCGGAACACAGCTATATAAATACAGCTGCTTGGTAGAAATAGGAGAGACAGAGGGCGCATACGACTTCTGTACAAAGACTCCCTCTGGCAGAATGCTAGCTACGTCAGAGAAGAAGTGAATTCCTAAAATAATTCTTTTTATAAAGAAGTGTAAGGATCGAGTCGCGTGGCGCTCGGTTCTCTCTGCCTACCCCGCAAGGGATTTAGCGTGAAGTTATAGATACATAAGAAAATTCAATAAGATACAATAAGATTTGACGAGCTCGGTGGCTCAGTCGTGAATGACGCGACTTTGACACCAACGCTCGTGAATTCGATTACCACACAAGACAAACATTTGTGTGCATGAACATGTCTGTTTGTCTTGGTCTGGATGTTTTAAGAGAGGTAGGGCGCATCAAAGCAGGTCTAGGGAAGTGCCTCCACCTCACAGAAAACCGCAGCCAAATAACAACTCCCTAGATGGTCGTTGTGTTCCTGCGTGTGAGTGAGTTCACCAGTAAGCTCCCAACGAGTAGCTGTGTAAGCAGCAGAGGAGGCATCGCGCGAATGATAATTAATATATCGCAAGCGTTAATACGGTACCCGCTTTACACCAGGTAGGCCGTATGCTTGTATGCCTCCCGACGTAGTATAAAAAGAAAAATATTATATTTCAAAAAATGCAAGACGTGTCTAAGTGCCCGTGGAGGCCCGATGACAAATAAAGTATTTTTATCATTATCTCATTTGTATCTCTACAAATGTCGTCGTATTCACATTGCCTCGGAAAGTCATATTGGAATCGAAATCGAAATGTTGTCTATCAAAATGTATGGAGACTTTTCTAATCCGTTTCCAATATGACTTTCAGAGGCAATGTTAATACAAGTACAGAAGTGTTAGAAAGAATGCAGGATGAAAGAATGACGAAGCAGATATACAATGCAAAAGTGGAAGTATGTAGGAGCCGAGGAGGGCCAAGACTTACCTACCATGATCAAATTGGTCGTGTTCTATCAGAAGGTGATGTCAGGAGCCCTAGACACGGGCGAGCGTGCATGAGAAGAGCAATGAATGTTAAAGAAGCGAGTGAGGTGTGCAAGGATCGAGTCACGTGGCGATCGGTTTCCTCTGCCTATCCCGAAAGGGATTTGACGTGAAGTTATAGAAACTGTTAGAACTGACACTTAACGTCGGCCCGAAGGATATATAGTGCATCCACTTAACGAGGTGCATCGCTAATGGAGCCGTGCAGTTGCATCAACACGGCCACAACAATAAAACATATGCTCTCGAAATAAACGTTACGTAATCGAAGAGCTAGCAACTCGTGAGAATGGACGCTTGCAGTGATGTGAAAGTAGCTCGCCATTTAAAAAAAAGAGTGTGCTTTAGACCACGCGACTGAAGTAAAACTTCTTTTTTAATACAGTTGCTCAAAAAGCTTAAAAAGTGTCGTATTGCAGGGACGTATAGCGTTCGGGATGTGGGCTATTACATACTCGAGCTTTTTCTTTACCTTTTCCGAACTCGTGCGTTCTCTTTCTCAACTGTCAAAATAATGTCTATTAAAAAGAAAAAACCAACCACGAAGTTTTTACTAAAAAAAAGTTCATAGAAGTTTTTATGATTCATGCAAATATTTCTAAAAAGAAGCTACTAATTTGTTTCAATATCAGATTTAATGATTTGATTCAATGAGTTAGGTTAGGTTTCATTTCATTTCATTTCATTAAATTAAATTTTCATTTCATATAAATAAAAAAATTCTACTGAAGACTTGGCTGTATGGGCATAGTTCCCTTTGCCTACCCAGAATGGGTGAAGAAAACAAAAGAAAATCTCTGCTTATATTCTTTTACGGTTGGCGCCATTTTCCTAGTTAGTTGAGTTTATTGTGTTTTTATTATTTTATTAAATTGCTTCGTTTTTTCGCAACTGTATTAAAAATAGTTGTTCAGTACACGTGCGGAACCGTCATTGCGAAGAGTTCCGACTGTCAACCCTCACCTTCGGCTGCGCCTCGGCTCGGGTAGACATTTGTCGGAACTCTTTGCAATGACAAGCTTTCCGCACTTGTAATGAAATATACTTTAGCTCCATAGTGTGATACAGACAATAGGCCTGCACTGTGTCTTACATATACGAAACTTAACTCGCTATGAGAGAAAGAAAATGTGCGCTCGCACCTCTCTCTCTTGCCCCTACAGTAATATACGAAACGTAAATCTCTCTCTTTCTATCTTCACTAACTTATATCTCCCTCTCAACTTCCGTTCGTCTCGCCCGATCACACTTTTCGTAACGCTCTCGTCACGCATTCACCAGCTTACTCCCCAAGTGAAGCGTGCGTAAAGAAGTATTACTTCAAAAATATATATCTTTATTTTATCTCCACAACAGTTTACAGTTTACCAGAGGGAGACTTTGTGCAAAAGTCGTCTGCGGGGGTAGTTCTTCAAGTTCTCATATGTGCGACTTCTGGGGTATATCACAAATACTCTTCCTGGCAATTTAATCTAAACTACTTTGTGTGCTTCCGCTCCCGATTAGTTCGTGCGAACTACTGCCGGCCGGCACCCACCCACTGCCGTTAGTAGATGTATGCCGCCGCTGCCCTGGCTGCTCCGGTCGTCTCTGCGAGTGTTCGCCATCTGAAATGTGAACCGCATGCACGCGCCACTGTCGCTGCCCTAGCTGCTCCGGTCGTCTCTGCGAGTGTTCGCCATCTGAAATGTGAACCGCATGCACGCGCCACTGTTGCTGCCCTGGCTGCTCCGGTCGTCTCCGCGACACGTGTTTCTTTCCACGAGCCATCCTCAGGCGCTGTACATGTTAGTCGTTACAATAACATGTTACGAAACTAACTAAAAAACTAAAGCTAGTGTAGTTTAGGTCAAATTGCCTGTAAATTTGACTTTCGCAAAGTAACGGCTGAATCTATTAACTGGTTGGAATACTCTTCCTTATGTAGAAGTTTTTCTGCAACCTTAGGAGGCAAACAAACATACGGCCAACCTGATATGAAGTGGTTACTGTGAGCACACATTTTCTTTCTCATAGCGAGTTAAGTTTCGTATATGTAAGACACAGTGCAGGCCTATTGTCTGTATCACACTGTGGAGATAAAGAAGTTTTACTTCAGTCGTGTGGTCTAAAGCACACTCGTTTTTTTTGTGTAAATTTTCTACCGGAGTACGCGCGGCTGCAGCTTGTATATTTATAATTTATATCATTATCCAGAAAATTTACAAAATCTGTGTAAGTTTGTAGTGTTCGTAAAAGTAACTTACAGTCGATGAACGATCATGCTCCCCCCTAGCCGGGCGCTCGCTCGGAGCTACCAGATTAATTTCAGTCTAGATAGACACGCTCGGGGGGAAAAGTGTTACAACTATCCCTTTTTTTAATATGGCCTGCCAAAATGTCTTGAGTACGCCTGATGGAAAGTGTCAATGAAAACCAGATGAGAGAACAACCATCACAGCGATTACCGCTGTGCTGGCTATCCCCCCTTGACGGCCCGCTATGGTGCTTCTTCACACCTCGTCTGAACGATCCAGGATTATAGAAGGTGAGGAACACATGCGCCGGAAGCGAAATCCACATTTTGACAGTCCGACAGAGAAATGAGTCGCTGAATCTTAGTACGGAAGGTCAGCGACCCAACTCTACGTGGATGCGATCTCAGTCCAGCACGAGTGTTCCGGAGGACGAAGGGAGAAGGAGGGACGAGGTCGAAAAGCTCCTCAGAACATTCCCCATGGTAGATACGGTAGAGAAAACTCAAGCTACCGATATCCCTACGCAGCTGAAGAGGTTCAAGGGAGTTAGTGACCTCAGCGCTATCTATGGTGCGTATAGCGCGCCGCTGCATTTTATCGAGAGCGTCAAGTAGTTATTTGGCGGACCCGTCCCAGAGGTGAGAACAGTAAGCCGATTCTACTAAAAAACTGCAACTGCACTGCAGCGCGGCGTGTGTCATAATGCGTACATTTTGACGTTTCGTTAAGCGATCTGGCAGCTGTTTAACTAATCGTCAAAATGTACGCATTTTGTCACACGCCGCGCTGCAATGCAGTTGCAGTTTTTTAGTAGAATCGGCCTACAGTACTCCACGCATGGGCGAACTTGCGCCTTGTACAAAAGGCAGCGCTGCTCTGGCGTGAAGAACCGACTCATCATGTTCGGTTGAGACAGGGTGAGACGATTCCTTTTTAGGGTTCCGTACCCAAAGGGTAAAACGGAACCCTATTACTGAGGCTCCGCTGTCCGTCCGTCCGTCCGTCCGTCCGTCCGTCCGTCCGTCCGTCCGTCTGTCACCAGGCTGTATCTCATGAACCGTGATAGTTAGACAGTTGAAATTTTCACAGATGATGTATTTCTATTGCCGCTATAACAACAAATACTAAAAAATAGAATAAAATAAATATTTAAGGGGGCTCCCATACAACAAACGTGATTTTCTTGCATTTTTTATAGATAATGGTACGGAACCCTTCATGCGCGAGTCCAACTCGCACTTGGCCGATTTTTCTCATCTAAACTTATAAAGAGAAATGATAGATTATACACGTCATTTTTTTCGTCGGGTGACATACAAACACACTGCCCACCTGATGTAAAGCGGCTACCTTTGCTACTAACACAGCAACGCGTTAGGAGCTTACTGGTGACCTCTCTCACACGCAGGAACACAACAACTCTCTAGGGAGTTGTTATTTGGCTGCGGTTTTCTGTGAGGTTGAGCTACTTCCCCAGACGGGCTGCTTTGATGCATTTCCATTTTAAAACTTTATTTGCATAATACAGATTTTAGGAAATTAATTGCAAGTAGAGAACATATTATCCACCAAGGCGGCCTTATTACTAAATGCAATCTTTCAAGGCATCCTTAAGGTAAGGTAAAAAGGTTAGAGAAAAAGATTTGATTTCTTGTACTTTGTTTATTTATGAACGTGATAACTTATCGTTATCCTGTTTCCTAATCCATTAGGATCGACAGGGTTTTTTGTCTGTCTGTCTGTTTGTTTGTCCGGGCTAATCTTCGAAATGGCTGAACCGATTTTAACGGGACTTTCACTGGTAGGTAGAGGACTGTTCAGAGCAGAATATAAGGTTTTATCCTGTAAATATTTAGGGTTCCTGCGTAAAAAATTAAAAACTGTCAAAATTAGGGGGAAATATCTTCCCCTTCGGGGGACTTGGCAATTTTGTTTTTATTATTTCCATAGAATATGTATTTTTTGTAACATAAAATAACTACGCATTTTTTATGTACGAGTAATATAAATAAAATACATATACGTTGCCTCTGTAAAGGTCAATAGATTGCGCTGCACGAAAATTGAATCACTCTAAGGTTGCATCTACGACCCTGAAGTTTTTTTTTAAACAGGAACAATTTCATGTCTACAGAGAAATAAAGGCTACTAAAAGCCCAGATCTCATGCGTGCGAAGCCGCGGGCTTCTGCTAGTAAGTAATAAGATACATATTGCATTTCAATTGTTTGTAATTCTTACAAAATTACGAAAGAAGTAATTTAAAAACGTAATTAAAAATAATCCATTGTGGGCGCAATTGTACCCCGCATTCTTGGGGTGGGTCGTCAAAGTTTTAACGCCCCCCCCCCCCCCCCCCCCCTCGATCTTAGTGCAGAATCGCATAGCTTTGACGTCTTTAATTAAAAATTGCCTTTTTATTTATTTACCTTAATTGCTTTCTGATGCCGACAGTCTCTCGCAGGTACTGCGTTCCAAACTAATTTACATGCAATTTGATCTAGCCCGCTTTGTGTGCCTCCGCCACCGGTTAGTTCGTGCCGACTAGCGCCGGTCAGCACCCATGCACCACCGTTAGTAGATGCAACATGTAAATTTGACTTTCGCAAAATAACACCTAAATCTATTAACGAAACTCTTCTCAGCGTTATGCCATTTCATTGTTTTTAGGGTTCCGTACCCAAAGGGTAAAACGGAACCCTATTACTGAGACTCCGCTGTACGTCCGTCCGTCCGTCTGTCACCAGGCTGTATCTCATGAACCGTGATAGTTAGACAGTTGAAATTTTCACAGATGATGTATTTCTGTTGCCGCTATAACAACAAATACTAAAAAATAGAATAAAGTAAATATTTAAGGGGGCTCCCATACAAGAAACGTGATTTTCTTGCCGTTTTTATAGATAATGGTACGAAACCCTTCGTGCGCGAGTTCGACTCGCACTTGGCCGATTTTTTTATACTACATCGGGAGACATACAAGCATACGGCCCACCTGATGTAAAGCGAGTACCGCCTACACTAGGCTATTAATGCTCGCGATATATTCATTATCAATCACGCGATGCCTCCTCTGCTGCTTACACAGCAACTCCTTGGGAGCTTACTGATGACCTCACTCACACGCAGGAACACAACAACCCTCTAGGGAGTTGTTATTGGGCTGCGGTTTTCTGTGAGGTGGAGGTACTTCCACAGACGGGCTGCTTTGATGCACCCCTCTGTTAAAACATCCACACCAAGACAAACAGACATGTCCATGCACACAAATGTTAGCCTTGTGTGGGAATTGAGCCACCGTGCTCGTCAAAATCCTTCAGGATCGTTTTGATTTCCTAATCCATAAGGATCGGCGGAGTCCGCTACCTAAGCCTAAGGATTTGGAGATTAAATAAACTAGTAAATAACAGCAAGCTGTGTAGGCGGAGCTGATATTTTTTAAATTTAAAAAATATTTAAATATTTTATTTTTAATTTTTTAATTTTTTTTAAATATATGGAACCCTGTACGACATCTAGCGACGAGTGCTGTTACTTTTTCTGTTGATGGGAGTGCAGTGCAGACTCTGCACTGCAGAGTGGCCGGCCATACGTTTTCCCATATGTTTTTTTTTTCTAATTGGAACGATTTTGGACCGTTCTTCCTCACCAACGAACATTTAAATTTCAAATTAAAGGATACAAAACTACAATATGTTAGCTATTAGTGTGTCGATTTTGGAGTTTCTCACTATTACCGTCTAAACGCTAGCTGGATGACATCAGTCTACCCCAAACGGCAATTTTGAGGGTAATGTGGCTCCGCTGGCTATCGCAGCTCTGCCAATAATATAATAAATAATAAATATTGTCGGACAAATTACACAGTGCCATATAGCCCCAAAGTAAGCGAAGCTTGTGTTAATTAAAATTAACACAAGGAGGAGATTAGCATTAAAATTAGGAGATTATACTGATTTTTACATAGAGCGAATGCCTTCAGATCTTCACAACCTAGAGGGTAAACCAGATCATTCTTAGCTAGGTCACATGTCTATCGAAATGTAATTACTTGGACATGCGTGTTTCCTCACGATGGTTTCCTTCACCGTCGAGCTGGTGTACATTACAAATATGTACATAATTCAGAAAACACAAATTTAGTGGTTCACGTCTGGATTCGAACCGGGGACTTGTTGGTCACTAGGTATGTTCTTTATCCACTGGGCTATCACTGTTCAATACTTATAAAGTATACATTAGTACCATCACCACATCAACCCTCACTCATCCCACTGCAGGGATACGGGTCTCCTTTCAACTGAACGGGTTTAGAGCGTACTCCGCCACGCTGCTCAAATGCAGATAGGCGGAGGCCAGTGTTTTCAAGCCGCCCGAGGGCCACTGACTAAGCTCAACGACTGTCATCTATCGACAACAGCCGGGACCGACAAACTCGAGATAGATAAACCCATCCATAGACAGGCTGCGGTCGACGTTGCTTAACCTGCGTGTTTGATTAGAATTACACGCGCAACGACGACATCGAACTCCCATTAGTAACAATTGTATTTATTAGCAATATCTACATTACAACTTATAAATATATTCAGGAACACCGTTCCTATATGAAATCTATATGTTTGTCTGTGCGTTTGTCTGTGTGTACGTTCTTCGAATATTCGAATTTTGACTTCAGATTCGGATTCAGCATAAAAAAGTAGAATGGGAATGTTCAGGAACACCGTTCCTATCTCATTGTCGTCAGCCCGAGTGTGTAAATGTCCATAGGCTACGATGACTGTTTACGATCTCAGGAATAAGGTCAGAATGGCCGACAATTAAAAAAAAATGTATTGGTATATAATTGTCGAGCCAGGTGTTACTCTGGCAATGCAAGCTTGCGCATTCTCAACTGGTTTTTTTTTTAATTATAAGGCGTCTGATTTGTTGCCTCTTGTGTACGGAACCCAAATGACATATAGTGTTGTGCAGCAAGTCGGGTGTAGTTCCGCCTTTCCCGCAGTGGCTGGCCCGGCCCGCATCGCCCCGGCCGGCTGGCCGCACGCCAAAACGTGCATTTGAATGCACACTGGTGAAGTGCAGAAATTCAGGATTGAATTATTTGGCAGACGAGTGGAATACTCGCATTAATGCATGTGCTAGATGGAAAATAACTTTGAAACAAAATAAGGTAAATAAATAGTTATTTTGAAAAACGTTATTTTGCGAAAATCAAATTTACACGCATTTGATCTGCCATGTAATTCTCTAAGCGACTCGTAATGGCTGCGTGCGTCGCTGTGATCACAGATGTCACAGCTTTGACATCGTCTACTGCGATCACGGCTAAATTATTAGGTATTCTATAAGGCTGTAAGCGTACGCGAGGCTGTTTGCCTTGTAGAATTCCAATTCCAAACGCAGCCTTGCGGCGCTAGTGTCGCACAACCATGAAAAGCGACACTAAGGAATTGCAATTTTGTGTTCAAGGCTGTAACAGCCGATGTTTCCGAGGATGTAAGGACGTTTGCGCTTACAGAATTGCATGGCTGACATGCTTTGTGTGCTTCCGCCACCAATTTTGTTGTTGGCGGCGGTTGGTGGCGGTAGCACACAAAGCAGGTTAGATCAAATTGCATATAAGGTAAATAAGCGTATGGCCAGCTTGATCGTAAACAGTCATCGTAGCCTATGGACATTTACACACCCGGGCTGACGACAATTCTCACAGCTCGTCTCTAAACCGAATGTTGGCGAAAATTATGTCTCTGATTAATGATGTTTTTGACGAGCTCGGTGGCGCAGTCGTGAGTGACTTCTACACCAACACACGTGAGTTCGATTCCCACACAAGACAAACATTTGTGCTTGAAATGAAATGCTTACTCTCCTCAGGAAACAGAAGAAAAAAAATCTTCATAACAATTTTTTTAAACCGACGTTTGACGAGCTCGGTGGCGCAGTGGTGAAACGCGTTGTTACGCTACTTTGACACCAACGCTCGTGGGTTCGATTCCCACACAGTACAAACATTTGTGTGCATGAACATGTCTGTTTGTCTTGGTCTGGGTATTTTCAATGTATAATAAGTATGTATTTACAAAAAAAAACAAATATTTACGTATGTTTATCAGTTGTCTAGTACCCATAACACAAGCTTCGCTTACTTTGGGGCTAGATGGCGCTGTGTAATTTGTCCGAAAATATTTATTATTTTATTTATTATTTATTATTTTATACCACTAAGATGACAAACAAGCATACGGCCTCACTGATGGTAAACAGCCACTGTAGCCTACGGACATTGGCAACACCAAGTGTGTCACTCTTGCGTTGCCGACCCTCTAAAAACCTCTTCACGCCTTTCTTTAAGAACCCCATACTGTAGTCCCTTGGGAAAACCTCGGCAGGGAGTTTATTCCACAGCTGAAGGGATTTATCTACAAAGGTAGCAGTTTATATAGTTTGTTATACGTAGACGTTAAAACGGTGCTGCTCTATTGCTTTGGGTTTGTAACCCGCAATAATAGGTGTAAGTGTTGATAAATAAAATAAATAAATAAAAAAATTTGAGAGTTCTCGGAAGAAAACTTCTCTGGAGTCGCACAGTATGCGACCATTGCGGCTCCAGCGTGTGAGGGTGAACTCCCCGCCGTCGACGAACGGTGCGGTTTGTAAACTAGAACAATTCGAGACAGTCTATCCAATGACAGACATATAGCTGTGTTCCGGTTTGAAGGGTGAGATATGGCAGAGAAATTACTGGGTACTGTGACGAAACAGGCTTAGGTCACAAGATTGGCAGCGCGCGAGTAACATCTCCGTGGTGTTGCGAGCGTCAATAGGCTACGGTGACCGCTTACCATCTGATGCGGGCCGCATGCTTATTTGCCAATATAGTATAGATAAAAAAAAGAAACGCTAACTGGACAAAACGTTGCTTGACTTGAGTATGCGATTGTTCATAATAATATACTTAAACAGTTTCCGAGAAAAAAACACTCAAACAGAAGCAATCATTTCAGAGCAATAAAATACAAAACGAAGATATTTGAAGATCGGCCGGAAGTGGGGACGTATCGCCGGAAGCCAGCCGGTAGGGTGGCCATCATTGTTTATGGTTCGGAAAAATAGGACAAACTATTATGATAATTTGGTAATAGAGGTTTTATTGAAATATTTGTATGCAATATACATTAGAAATGTTTTGTTGGTATGGTAATTTAAAATTGTTACATTTCGTCTTATCTGTACTTATATATATAGAGGAAGTGTTTGTTTGTTTGAACGAGGACGACGAGCTCGGTGGCTCAGTCGTGAATGAGGCGACTTTGACACCAACGCTCGTGGGTTCGATTCCCACACAAGGCAAATATTTGTGTGCATGAACATGTCTGTTTGTCTTGGTCTGGGTGTTTTAAGAGAGGTAGGGCGCGTCAAAGAAACCCGTCTGGGGAAGTATCTCCACCTCACAGGTGGAGGCACTTCTACAATCTTTTATATATAGGCAATATTACGAAATATTACACAAAACGTCGACATTGGAATTGGATCGTCATTGGAATTAGCGTCAAGGGTAATCCTTCTGATCTTAGCTGTCCGAATCAGACACTCATCTGCCACGTTTATATTTATTAATTTTTGAACATAAAATGTCCGTGACATCGTCATAACCATGGTCGCCGCGGTGATCGAACACTCCCTCCTCTCAATTTAATACCGCCTTTGGCTTTACAGCGGAGTATAAGGAATACTTTGAAAGAGAGCCTGCCGTTATATGACTACCGAGGGCCCGCGGCGTCGCTCGTTTTTAGGGTTCCGTACCCAAAGGGTAAAACGGAACCCTATTACTGAGACTTCGCTGTCCGTCCGTCCGTCTGTCACCAGGCTGTATCTCACGAACCGTGATAGTTAGACAATTGAAATTTTCACAGATGATGTATTTCTGTTGCCGACATATACTAAAAAATATAATAAAATAAATATTTAAGGGGGCTCCCATACAACAAACGTGATTTTTTTTGCTCGTTTTTGCTCGATATTGATAACGGCAACAGGTAGACGCTTGAAATATTCACAGAATATTTAGTTATATATTCACTTTAAGAATAAATAATTAAATTAAAATAAAACAAATATTTAAGGGGGGTCCCATACAACAAACGTGATTTTTTTGCCGTTTTTATAGATAGTGGTACGGAACCCTTCGTGCGCGAGTCCGACTCGCACTTAGCCGATTTTTTTTAACGTATTTTGAGATAGGGAAATACTCCTTATTTTTATTTATTGCATTTTCGAGTATATATATTTTTTTATACCGCTAAGATGGCAAACAAGCATACGGTTAAGAGAGGTAGAGCGCATGAAAGTAGCCCGTCTGGGGAAGTAACTCCACCTCACAGAAAGCCGCAGCAGCTGTCTCCAGTAAGACGCCTAAGGAGTTGATGTGCTAGCAGCAGGGATGGAATCGCGCGAGTGATAGTGAGTGGGTTCAGAGGCGATAGTAACCGCTTTCCATCACCTGGTGGGCCGTATGCTTGTATGCCCCCGACGTAGTACAAAAAAAAACTAAGATGGAAAAAATGCGTACGACCTGCCTGATAGTAAACAGTCACCGTAGCCTATGGACATTTGCAACACCCGGGGAGTCGCTCTGGCGTTGCAGACCCTAAAGAATCGCGTGACCAATGAAAAGGTCTATGAATGTTAAAGAAGCGAGCGAGGTGTGTAAGGACCAAGTCATGTGGCGCTCCATTCTCTCTGCCTACGCCGCAAAAGACTACACTTGGCGTGAAGTTACAAACAGATATATATTTCGCTTCGAGAACGACCTACGTTTGCTCGATTACTACAAAGGTAGATATCAAGCTATAGGCTACGTTATCAGCATCATTGTTTGCCACCTGAACAAAACGAACCGAAAATAATTTTTTTTATACAACGTCAGGAGGCATACAAGCATACGGCCTACCTGATGTAAAGCAGTTACCGCAGCCTATTAATGCTTGTAATATATTAAGTATCACTCGCATGATGCCTCCTCTGCTGCTTACACAGCAACTCCTTAGGAGCTTACTGGTGACCTCACTCACACACAGAAACACAACAACCGTCTAGGGAGTTGTTATTTGGCTGCGGTTTTCTGTAAGGTGAAGGTACTTCCCCAAGCAGGCTGCTTTGATGCGCCCTACCACCAACACAAACAGACATATACATGCACACAAATGTTTGCCTTGTGTGGAAATCGAACCCACGAGCGTTGGTGTCAAAGTCGCGTCATTAACGACTGAGCCACCGAGCTCGTCAAAATGTTAAAATCATCGCTTATTTCATCGAACCCCATAAAACATCGATTCCATGCAACGTTCATATTTTCAATACCATGATAAAGCCCGTGGCGGGAAACCCATATCAATATTTCGGGGAACTCTTCCATTTCCAAAGACCCTTTTATGTATTCTCTGTGGCATAGACTAAACAACTATGTAGACTAACTTTCTCCAAATTGCAATATTCATTTTTGCCACACTCCGTGGCGCAGTGGTACAACGCGCTGATACGCTACTTCGACACCAACGCTCCGTGGGCTCAATTCTTTTTTTTTTATTATTATATCAGGATGTATACAAGCATACGGCCCACCTGATGTAAAGCGGGTACCGTAGCCTATTAACGCTTGCGATATAATATTAAGTATCACACGCGTGATGCCTCTTCTGCTGCTTACACAGCAACTGGTGACCTCACTCACACGCAGGAACACAACAGCCCTCTCGGGAGTTGTTATTTAGCTGCGGTTTTCTGTGAGGTGGAGGTACTTCCCCAGACGGCCCGGTTTGATGCGCCCTAACTCTCTTAAAAAAATTCCTACACAGAACAAACATTTGTGCACACGAACATGTCTGTTTGTTGGTCTGGGTGGTTTTAAGAGAGGTAGGATGCATCAGCAAACTAAAAGTAATAATTATTAAATTTAATAATTGTAAATGTTTTATTGAAAAAAAAATATTTCAATTTCTTCTTCTTCTTAACGTGATTTCCTAATCCATTAGTAGTGTATTGTAATAAAACTTTCAAACCTTAACTTTATATATACGGCACAACTGAGATTTATATAACTGTTCACTATTTATAATTTAGTAAGTTAACTGTAATGCTAAGTCCATTGAAGAGCCTGACTCCCATAACACAGGGAAACCTAAAGTGGGAGCCAGTGCAACAGAAATTGTAACATTCTTGCTAAATAAATTATTATTATTATAAGTGGCGCGATCCGCTACCTTGGCCTAAAGATTTGGCGGAGATAGTGATTGTGACATAAAGCAACTGCTGTCAGACCTCCACCAACCCAGAGGGAATATTAGACCTGATGTTAGATCACACGCCTATCGAAATATGATTCCTTAGACATGCGTGTTTGCTCACTGAGAAACCTCAGTTCCTCGGCGGTGAAGGAAAACAGACAATGTTTTCCACCGCCGAGGAAGTGATTACAAATATGTTGTGCTTATATACCTACGTATTTTTATTACATTTCATTTAATCCAAAACCTGGACCTGCTTTATGTAATTATAAATTGTTAAGTAAACTAAACCAATGTTATTTATACATTCTTATTATTTTGTATTAAGCAAATACTAAACAAATAATCAATCTACCTTATCTATATAACTTCACGCCAAATCCCTTGCGCGGTAGGCAGAGAGAACCGAGCGCCACGTGACTCGATCCTTACGATACATACGCTCGCCGGTTTGTAAATCTCCTGACATCACTTTCTGATAAAACACGACCAATTTGGTCATAGTAGGTTAGTCTTGGTCTTCAAAGTCAAAGTCAAAGTCAAAATCTTTTTATTCCGTAAAAATGGCTACATTTGTTTGGAATCGTCACAATTTTTTCCCTACCGTGCAGTTTATGACTAGGTGAGCACTGATAAAAATACTGCCAAAAAACTCAGGCATCCCTCTTTTGGTGTCCAAACAAATTTACATATTTTATTAATTACATTATAATTGGATCGACTCACTCCCAGGCATTTTTATCATTAATATAGTCAGATACTTTATAATATGCCCTGCTACACAATTTGGCTTTAATAGTAGTTTTAAATTTGTTTATTGACAATTCTCTTATATTGCTGGGAAGTTTGTTATAGAACCGTATACATTGCCCCATAAAAGAATTACTTATTTTGTGGAGACGGCTTGCATGTAACACAAGATTATGCTTATATCTAGTATTTATGCTATGAGTATCACTCTTTTTACAAAATGAGTCTATGTTTTTATGGACATACAAAAGATTTTCATAGATATATTGCGATGCGACTGTTAAAATATTTATTTCTTTGAATTTTTCTCTAAGGCTCTCCCGGGGACCAAGTTTGTAGATAGCTCTTATGGCTCTCTTTTGCAATAAAAAGATGGTGTTAATGTCCGCGGAGTTACCCCAAAGAAGAATTCCATATGACATAATACTATGAAAGTAGCTGAAATAAACTATTCTAGCCGTATCAATATCAGTGAGCCGTCTAATAGTTTTCACTGCATAGGCTGCAGAACTTAGTTTTCCCGATAATTTTTCAATTTGTGGGCCCCTTTGAAGTCTGGAGTCAATTGTTATACCCAAGAACACAGTTGTCTCCACAGAGGCTAAATTAGTTCCATTAACATGTACATTGGTAGCCACCTGCCTTACATTAGGTGTTGAGAACTTAATTACTTTAGTCTTTTTATCATTTAAAAGCAGATTATTAACACTAAACCAATGAATAACTTTAGAGAGAGCATCGTTAACTTCGTCATAATTACCTAACCGTCTATTAATTTTGAATGTCAAAGAGGTATCATCCGCAAACAATACAATCTCATGTTTATCCCTTACATAATAAGGTAAGTCATTTATATATACTAAAAATAAGAATACGGACATTTGCAACAACAGGGGTGTCACTCATGCGTTGCCGATCCTCCTAAACTCCTCGGGAGCTTACTGGTGACCTCACTCACGCGCAGGAACACAACCATCCAGAGAATAGATATTTGGCTGCGGTGTTCAGTTAATAACTTGTATCATCAACTTTAGATTCGCTTGTACATGGTGCATCCTGCTTCAAACGAGGCTCTGGCCGATAGAGAGGCAGGGGACATGAAGACGAGCTCAGTGGCGCAGCGGTTAATGACGCGACTTTGACACCGACGCTCGTGGGTTCGATTCCCATACAAGACAAACATTTATGTGCATAAACATGACTGTTTGTCTTAGTCTGGATGTTTTTAAAAGAGGTGCATTAAAGCAATATGTCTGGGGAAGTGTTTCCACCTCACAAAAAACCGTAATCAAATAACAACTCTCTGGAAAGTTGTTGCGTTCCTGCGTGTAAGTGATATCGCCAGTAAGAAGCCTAAGGAGTTGCTGTGCTATCAGCAGGGCTGGCATCGCGCGAGTGATACTTAATATATTGCGAGCGTTCATAGGCTACATTAACCGCTTTCCATCACCAGGTGGGCCGTATCGTTGTATACCTCCCGACGGTGTACAAAAAAAAAACTAAGATGACAAGCGTATTACCTGCCGATAGTAAATAGTCACCGTAGCCTATGGACATTTGCAACACCCGTCGCTCTTGCGTTGCAGACCCTAGAGCATCGCGTGAGCAATGAATAGGGCTATGAATGTTAAAGAACCGAGCGAGGTGTGTAAGGACCAAGTCATGTGGCGCTCCATTCTCTCTGCCTACGCCGCAAAAGACCACACTTGGCGTGAAGTTATAGATAGAGAGACGCCATACGATTGCTCGATTACAGACAAGGTATAGGTATAGGCTACGTTATCAGCATCATTCTTTGCCACCTGAATAAAACGAACCGAAAATAAATGTAAACATCATCGCTTATTTCATCGTACCCCATAAAACTTGGATTCCATGCAACGTTCATATTTTCAATACCATGATAAAGCCCGTGGCGGGAAACCCATATCAATATTTCGGGGAACTCTTCCATTTCAAAAGACCCTTTTATGTATTCTCTGTGGCATAGAGTAAACAACTATATAGACTAACTTTCTCCAAATTGCAATATTCATTTTTGCCACACTCCGTGGCGCAGTGGTACAACGCGCTGATACGCTACTTCGACACCAACGCTTCGTGGGCTCAATTCTTTTTTTTTATTATTATATCAGGAGGTATACAAGCATACGGCCCACCTGATGTAAAGCGGGTACCGTAGCCTATTAACGCTTGCGATATATTAAGTATCATTCGCGTGATGCCTCTTCTGCTGCTTACACAGCAACTTGGTGACCTCACTCACACGCAGGAACACAACAGCCCTCTCGGGAGTTGTTATTTAGCTGCGGTTTTCTGAGAAGTGGAGGTACTTCCCCAGACAGGCGGCTTTGGTGCGCCCTAACTCTCTAAAAAAAAATCCTACGCAGAACAAACATTTGTGCGCACGGTGGTTTTAAGAGAGGTAGGATGCATCAGCAAACTAAAAGTAATAATTATTAAATTTAATAATTGTAAATGTTTTATTGAAAAAAAATTATTTCATTTTCTTCTTCTTCTTAACGTGATTTCCTAATCCATTAGTAGTGGCGGGATCCGCTACCTTGGCCTAAAGATTTGGCTGAGATAGTGATTGTGACATAAAGCAACTGCTGTCAGACCTCCATCAACCCAGAGGGAATATTAGACCTGATGTTAGATCACACGCCTATCGAAATATGATTCCTTAGACATGCGTGTTTGCTCACTGAGAAACCTCAGTTCCTCGGCGGTGAAGGAAAACAAACAATGTTTTCCTTCACCGCCGGGGAAGTGATTACAAATATGTTGTACTTATATACTTACGTATTTTTATTTCACTTTATTTACCCAAAACCTGAATCTGCTTTATGAAATGTCAAAGAAATTGTTAAGTAAACTAAACCTTAAACATAAATTTATACATTTTTATTATTTTGTATTAAGCAAATAATAAAAAGAAATCAGTCTATCTATCTATCTATAAATTCACGCCAGCTCCCTTGCGCGGTAGGCAGAGAGAACCGAGCGCCACGTGACTCGATCTTTACATACCTCACTCGCTTCAATAACATTCATTGCTCTTCTCGCACGCTCGCCGGTTCTTATGTCTCCTGACATCACCTTCTGATAGAACACGACCAATTTGGTCATGGTAGGTTAGTCTCGGTCTTCCTCAGTCTTCCTCTTCGGTTGAAGGGAGACCCGTATCCCTGCAGTGGGATGGTTAAGGGCTGATGTGGAATAAATACACAATATGTCTCAAAACAACATAATTAAGTTTCTACAGTGCCAGAGTGTTATTTTTAAATTGGTCTTTAATTCAGCGTTGTTAATTAAGACAAAATGAGGGCGTCACTTAGCTTTATACGCCTTCTTAATATCGCAGCGCGACCAGACCAGAGGAGGGCTAGGCACTCCAATTCATTTATATTCTAAACTAATGACGATCCCATTTTGAAACGTCTAATGTTTTATAAATATACTTCAAGTGTAAACTTTGGAATCAAAAAGTAAATAAAAAAAAATGGTTTAAAGTTAGTAAAATTCGGATCGAAATGTTGACTACCGGTTTCGTTAAGTAGGATAAACGCGGTCTAAATGCGAACGTTGTGCAAAATTTGTGGCGTAACGCTTGTTGACCGAATTCGCAATGATGAAGTATGCTCTAAATCCCTTCGGTTGAAGGGAGACCCGTATCCCTGCAGTGGGATGAGTAAGGGTCGATGTGGCAAGGTACAAGAAATCCTTACTCTATTTATGTTTAATGTACTTCGGAGCGATACTAAACTCAGATAACTAACTAAACAAACCATTTGTCTATGAACCGTGTCTGTTTTATATCTACTCTATGTAAGTTCACGCTATTTGGGGTGTCTACAGTAATGTATACTTATTTGTGATATAGAATGTACAGTCGCAAACAAAATACACTCTAGCTCTATTTTTATGTATGTATGTATGTATATCTTCACGCCAGGTCCCATGCGGGGTAGGCAGAGAGAACCGAGCGACATAAGACGCGGTCCTTGCATACTTCACTCGCTTCTCTAACATTCACAGCTCTTTTCCGACATCACCTTCTGATAAAACACGACCAATTTGGGCATGGTAGGTTAGTCTCGGTCTTCTTCGGCTCCTATATCCTTCTACTTTTTCATTGTATATCTGTTTCGTCGTTCTTTCGTCCTGCATTCTTTCTACATGTGCGAACAAATGGAGCATTCCTTTTCTTTTTCAGACCAACTTTTTTTGTCACGTCGTCGTTACGAACGCGGTCAGCTAGTTTCTATTTTTTTTCTATGTTAATGGTAATCATAAAAAGTCGAGCTCGTTAGCGCAGTGGTTAGTGACGCTACATTGACACCAACGCTCGTGGGTTCGATTCCCACACAGGACAAACGTTTGTGTGCATGAACATGTCTGTTTGTCCTAGTCTGGGTGTTTTCTACGTGAGATAAGTATATATTTACAAAAAAAAATGTATTTACGTATGTTTATCAGTTGTCTAGTACCCATAATACAAGCTTCGGTTAATTTGGGGCTAGATGGCGCTGTATAATTTGTCCGACATTATTTATATTTATTATTCATAATAAAATAAATATGATGATTTGTCAGAATGCATGGATGATTGTTTACTTTTTAAGTAAAAACGGGTGAAAAGATTTGGATGAATTTTAGCTTACAAATAGAGTATATTCTGGATTAACACATTGGCATTATATAGGTACTGGTAATATTTAGAGTTGGCTCCTTTGTAAAAAGTTTAAAAGCTGATTTTTGTATAACGTCGGAAGGCATACAAGCATACAGGCCCACCTGATGTAAGGCGGTTACCGTAGCCTATGAACGCTTGTAATACATTAAATATCACTCGCGCGACGCCTCCTCCGGTGCTAAAACAGCAACTCCTTAGGAGCTTACAGAAAAACAATAACCCTCTAGGGAGTTGTTATTTGGCGCGGATTCCCGTGAGTTGGAGGTATATCCCTAGGCGGCCCGCTTTGATGTGTCCTACCTCTCTTACAAACACCAAGACTAATACAAACAGTCATGTTCATCCACACAAATGTTTGTCCTGTGTGGGAATCGAAGCCGCATCGGTGTCAAAGTAACGTAACAACGCGTTTCACCACTGCGCCACCGAGCTCGTCGTGTTATTGCGAACTTGATTGGATGAAAATAAAATATTAATAATAATAATGTACCAAATTTCGTTATATAACCTAAATAAATTTAACTAAATACGTTTAAATTGTTAAATATGTTTAACATGATTGTATTTAGTCACTATTTGCACGAAGCTGTTTCGAAAATCATTTAACTAAACGTGTTTATTGTGTCGGTAAGTTCCCCTTGTTTCGCGATACATGTGTACCGCAAATGACGCCATTTTTGTACAAAATAACTCTTTTCCACGACTCCAACATTCGCGAATAGGAACCAGCCTGTCAATTTTTGATACAAAGTGACAATTAAATGGAGGTTTATATACCCATATAACCTCCATTTAATTTGCTTGTTTCTTGATGCTGTTGCGTTGTGCTTCTGAGCTTGTGATGGAACAAAGTGAACTTTATCACTAGTGTAAGTAATATAATATCCTTAATATGTCCATTATTGTAACATATTCAAAACAATAGGTCATACAAACAAACATAATATAAACGTCTAAACTTAAGTCTATATGGCGCTAAACGTCTCCTCTGCTAAACCTCTGCTAAATAGCCGATATTGGGTGGTTAATTTTGATAGCTTTCTAAAGAGGTTTAGCAACCTATTTAGCGTAGTGCTAGACGTTGCAATGACCTAAACGTAAATTTAAATTGTAATTAAGTATTATTTAGTGATATGGTACAAGCCAATTAATGGGATATCATATAAAAACTATATTACCGAACACTTTTCGTCTCGAGTGTCCTTGCGCAATAATACTGGGGACATATTAGCATCATATTGTGTGTTTACATTGCACACGTGTGTCCGCTGTACTATATATTACATATATTTACTGAGTAACAAATTGCTAGTAATATAAAGTAATATTACTCCAGCGCTCTGTTGACGCCCTTGCAATTTGACAAAGAAGAAGAAAGAACTTATTTGAAGTTGTTGCTCAGTATTCTTAAGTTGTGGAACGAACTCTCCGCTGAGGATTAAGTGAGGGTCTGTTCAAAACAGGCTTGAACCGATAAGCCAAGTACAACGCCCCTGGTGATCAAGGTTACGCTTGTTTGCCACCTTTGTGATATATTCGACAATCCTAAGCTCACACACGGTATTGAACCCCTTAAGGAGAGATTTTGCCTCTTTGTGTGTTCTACCGATTGTACAACGGGTTGTGTTCTGGGGAATTGTTTGATATGATGCCGACAGCTACTTTTTATAACCGCACCGCTCGTCGACGGCGGCGAGTTCACCCTCACACGCTGGAGCCGCAATGGTCGCATACTGTGCGGTTCCAGAGAAGTTTTCTTCCGAGAACTCTCTGTGGAATGAGCTCCCAGCCGAGGCTTTTCCAAGGGACTACAGCATGGAATTCTTCAAGAAATGCGTGAAGAGGTTTTTAGAGGATCGGCAACGCATGAGTGAGACCCCTGGTGTTGCAAATGTCCATAGGCTACGGTGACTGTTTACCATCAGGCAGGTCGTATGCTTCATTACCACCTTAGTGGTATATAAAAAAATTTATGTATAAAAAATACACTGAAACATTTTAAAAATATTTTAGGATATTCGACAGGACAGATAAAGATATACTTCGCTTGAAGATTATTAGACACACTTATTAGACATACCATATACATAGGCTGAAAGGATTTGGATGAGTTTTAGCACACAAACAGAGTATGTTCTGGATTAACACATAGGTATATATATATATATATATCCTGACAAAATTTAGAGTTGGCTCCTTTGTAAATTTTTTTTTTTGTATGTGTGTAAGGATCGAGTCACGTGGCGCTCGGTTCTCTCTGACTACCCCGCAAGGGATTTGGCGTGAAGTTATAGATAGATATACTTCGTCGCAGTATGAACCAAAAAGGTTTCTCTATTAGAATCAATACGGTTTCTTTATCGTAAGCCGTATCTGACAAAATGTCGGAGAGGCATTATGAAAACATCTAATTAGTAGATTTATTTAAAACTAGCAGAAGCCCGCGGCTTCGGACGCATGAGATTTGGGCTTTTAGTAGCCTTTGTTTCTCTGTAGACATGAAACTGTTTCTGTTTAAAAAAAAGAAACAAAGTTCAGGGTCGTAGATGCAACTATAGAGCGATTCAATTTTCGTACAGCGCCATCTATTGACCTTTACGGGAGGCAACTTATATTTATTTTATTTATATTACATAAAAAATGCGTAGTTATTTTATGTTACAAAAAATACGTATTCTATGAAAATAATAAAAATAAAATTGCAGTCCCCCGAAGGGGAAGATATTTCCACCTAATTTTAACAGTTTTTAATTTTTTACGCAGGAACCCTAAATATTTACGGGATAAAAAGTACCCTATATTCTGCTCAGATCAGTCCTCTACCTACCAGTGAAAGTCCCGTTAAAATGGGTTCAGCCATTTCGAAGATTAGCCCGGACAAACAAACAGACAGACAGATAAAAAAGTAAAAAAAAAAAGCGTGTATTTAGGCTTTGGTAACGTGAAAATAATAATATGAGCTTAAGATAAATGCTTTATTTTGAAATCACAGACAGATACTTCAATTTTATTTATATGTATAGATTGTAATCTATAGAGATAAATAAAATTGGAGTGTCTGTTTTTAATATTAAAATAACCGCTTTTTATTAAATGCATTGTATGTACTCGTAACCACAAAAAATTTTTTTTTCCTTTTTTTGTCTGTCTGTCTGTTTGTTCTGGGTAATCTCTGAAACGGCTGGACTGATTTTGATGGGACTTTCACTGGCAGATAGCTGATGTAATAAGGAGTAATTTAGGCTAGTTTATTTTAAAAGTTTTATTTATTTTTATTAATATAAATAAGTAATAAAAAAATAACTATTCCGCGCGGACGTAGTCGCGGGCACAGCTAGTGCATAATAGTTTTCACGCCAATATGGCGGCCACTCAGTGCATGCCGTAACACAGTAAATTAAACCAAAGCGTGATTTTTACGCCACGGCCGTGAACAAGTAAATATGCGTTTCTAACATCTTTAAATAATTAGTATTCTAAACAAACACGCAGGTTAAGCAACGTCGACCTTAGCCTGTCTATGGATGGGTTTATCTATCTCGAGTTTCTCCGTGCTCGGAGGGCACGTTAAGCCGTCGGTTCCGGCTGTTGTCGATAGATGACAGTCGTTAAGCTAAGTCAGTGGCCCTCGGGCTGCTTGAAAACCCTGGCCTCGGCCAATTCGCATTTGAGCAGCGTGGCGAAGTACTCTCTATACCCCTTCGGTTGAAGGCAGACCCGTATCCCTGCAGTGGGAAGAGTAAGGATTGATGTGGCATGGCTCACACGCTTGAACCGCTATGGTCGCGTACGGTGCGCTTCCAGAGAAGTTTTCTTCCGAGAACACTCAAGCTGTGGAATGAGCTCCCTGCCGAGGTTTTTCCAAGGAACTACGGCATGGAGTTCTTCAAGAAATGCGTGAAGAGGTTTTTAGAGGGTCGGCAACGCATGAGTGACGCCCCTGGTGTTGCAAATGTCCATAGGCTACGGTGACTGTTTAACATCAGGCAGGCCGTATGCTTGATTGCCACCTTAGTGGTATAAAAAAAAAATGTGACACTGAGTTTAACTGAGTGAGTGAAGTCAGGCCTCCGCAGAGGGAAAACCAGACTGAGCGAACGAGCGAGGATGACATGCTCCGAGGACCGGGTGGGCGATGGTGTTTTGGAGTAAAGGTCGTTCTATTAGGAGCAGTCATGTTTATAGAATGTATTACGGACAAGTCAAATCATCATCATTATCATCATATCAGCAGAAAGACGTCCACTGCTGAACATAGGCCTCCCCCTTAGGGGGGATTTGGCTATAATCACCACGCTCGGCAGGCGGGTTGGTGATCGCAGTTTGAGGCAGTGCGCGAGATGACGCTGCTGCTTGTCATCCGGTTGTGTTTCCCTCAGCCGACTCCTACGGTCGAATACTACCAGTCACATGTTAAGTACAAATATTATAACATTTTTAAATATAGCGCCATCTACCGGCAATACTGCAAGACATTTAATATCATGTCAATGTGCAAAGAAGGCAGAAACTAACATTTTATTTGGTTACAAATTGTTACGACAGAGAGCGCTGGAAGCGGATTTTGTCCACAGACCTTACTTAGGTTAGGACACACATCGTTCGAAATATAACTTTCCTCACGATGTCTTCCTTCACCGACGAGCAAGTGATAATAATAATAATAATAATAAATATTGTCGGACAAATTACACAGCGCCATCTAGCCCCAAAGTAAGCGAAGCTTGTGTTATGGCTACTAGACAACTGATAAACATACGTAAATACATTTTTTTTTTGTAAATACATACTTATTATACATAGAAAATACCCAGACCAAGACAAACAGACATGTTCATGCACACAAATGTTTGTACTGTGTGGGAATCGAACCCACGAGCGTTGGTGTCAAAGTAGCGTTACAACGCGTTTCACCACTGCGCCACCGAGCTCGTCAATATATTATATAATTACAAATACATAAATCAGAAAACATGAATTTTGGTGGTACACGCCACACCGGGATTGAAACCGGGACCAGTCAGTCAATCTCGTCCTTTATCCACTAAGCTATTATGCCTACCGCATCTACAGACATACGTTAATATACAAGTGGAACGGGGGAAGTTCACACACCCCTTTTCATGCTGAAAACAAGTAAATTGATTCAATAACTGCCTTTTTCAATTGTGTTTTTACAACAGGGGGCGCCACTTCCGCTGTAAAGCGGGGGTGGTGCACAATTTATATTTCCGTTCCACGTGTGTGTGTGAGTTTGTGGAAATTGTATGACATTATTGGGTTTTAATTGGGTGGGGTAGCTTCTTGCTGAATTAGAAAAATATGGAAGGCTCTATGTTCGAAGTGACTTATTTTAATATGGAGGTTTTTAAGAGAGGTAGGGCGCAACAGAACAGCTCTCTGGGGAACGGAGCATGCCTCTTCATATTTTAACACCGACGCTCTCTTTCAGACCAACTCTATTTCTGGCATCAACATCTACAAGCGTTGCGTCACAAATTTTGCGCAACGCTCGCATTTCGACCGCGTTTATCCTACTTTCATTCATGCTCTCTCTGCAGTACCCAGCTCTCGCTTCCATAAGTTAGCGTTGGGACCAACACTGCATTGTGTATAGCGAGTTGTGCCTTCTGGCTCAGGTTTTTACTGCCAAGAAGTTTTCCCAACGCTTCATTCACACTATTCGCAGCACTCAAGTCAGAAGTCAATTCCAAACCTTCCTACTCTTACAAATTTCTTCTGATTAAATTCGTTGTATGCGACTGCGGCTGTTGTTCAACCCCCGGGACAGCAATGGACTTCGCTGTTCACTGCCTTTTTGGTGGTCGCCGCTGTTAATTCTGGCTACACAGGAGACACAGTGGTGGGAGTGAGTGGTGGGCCTGTCCCGATATTCCCAGCACTCACTCGTCTCTCCACATCTGCGGTGTACCTTCCATCGCTGCTGAAAGCGCATCCAAGATATACAATCTCATCCACCTGTTCCAACTCTTCATCATCATTGAATTAAACAATTTTTAACGGAAGTATCGCGTGTTTTATTTATTTATTTTGTTGAACCTGACGACTTCATCATCAACCGTAATCCTTACATTGGTTCTGGTTAATAAATAATGGTATTTGAAAGAGAAGAAACCAGACCCAGAAAGGGAATATGATCAGCTATTACTCACATTCTGTGGGAGTCCGAGGGCAGTCTCTTGGGCACGTGCAGTAGCCCGCGGTGGGCGCAGTCGGCCGCCTGGCCCCGGCACGAGCACGCCCAGGGGCACGCGCGCGTCGCGTGCAGCGCGCACGTCACCACCGCGCACAGTAACGCTGCGCGTGCTAACAGCATCTTGAGCGTGCGCTGCGACCGGCCGGTTAAGTCATCTTGAGCCCTGCCACAAAGAGGAAATCTGTTGTAAGAAACTTATTGTATTTTTTGCGGAGGGCATACAAGCATACGGCCCACCTGATGCGAAGCAGTTACCGTAGCCTATTAAAGCTCACTGGTGACATCACTCACCCGCAGGAATACAACAACTCTCCCAGGAGTAGGTATTTAGCCGCGGTTATCTGCGAGGTGGAGGTATTTCCCAGACGGGCTACTTTGATGCACCCTAGCTCTTTTAAAACAACCAGACCAAGACAAACAGACATGTTCTCTTTAATCTTTTTATTCCGTAAAAATGGCTACATTTGTTTGGAATCTTCACAATTTTTTTCCCTACCGTGCAGTTTATGACTAGGTGAGCACTGATAAAAATACTGCCCAAAAACTCAGGCATCCCTCTTTTGGTGTCCAAACAAATTTACATATTTTGTTAATTACATTATAATTGGATCGACTCGCTCCCAGGCATTTTTATCATTAATATAGTCAGATACTTTATAATATGCCCTGCTACACAATTTGGCTTTAATAGAAGTTTTAAATTTGTTTATTGACAATTCTCTTATATTGCTGGGAAGTTTGTTATAGAACCGTATACATTGCCCCATAAAAGAATTACTTGTTTTGTGGAGACGGCTTGCATATAACACAAGATTATGCTTATATCTAGTATTTATGCTATGAGTATCACTCTTTTTATAAAATGAGTCTATGTTTTTATGGACATACAAAAGATTTTCATAGATATATTGCGATGCGACTGTAAAATATTTATTTGTTTGAATTTTTCTCTAAGGCTCTCCCGGGGACCAAGTTTGTAGATAGCTCTTATGGCTCTCTTTTGCAATAAAAAGATGGTGTTAATATCCGCGGAGTTACCCCAAAGAAGAATTCCATATGACATAATACTATGAAAGTAGCTGAAATAAACTATTCTAGCCGTATCAATATCAGTGAGCCGTCTAATAGTTTTCACTGCATAGGCTGCAGAACTTAGTTTTCCTGATAATTTTTCAATTTGTGGGCCCCATTGTAGTTTGGAGTCGATTGTTATACCCAAGAACACAGTTGTCTCCACAGGGGCTAAATTAGTTCCATTAACATGTACATTGGTAGTCACCTGTCTTACATTAGGTGTTGAGAACTTAATTACTTTAGTCTTTTTATCATTTAAAAGCAGACTATTAACATTAAACCAATGCATAACTTTAGAGAGAGCATCGTTAACTTCGTCATAATTACCTAACCGTCTATTAATTTTGAATGTCAAAGAGGTATCATCCGCAAACAATACAATCTCATGTTTATCCTTTACATAATAAGGTAAGTCATTTATATATACTAAAAATAAGAATGGACCTAGAATTGACCCCTGTGGGACTCCCATAACTACAGGGGACCCCGAAGATCTTTTACCATTAATATCGACCTTCTGTATCCTATTGCCCCGATAAGTAGACAGAAGTTCAGACAGAAGTCTTAAGAGATAGGAACGGTGTTCCTGAACATTCCTATTCTACTTTTTTATGCTGAATCTGAATCTGAAGTGAAAAATTGAATATTCGAAAAAAAGAGACATACAAACGCACAGATAAACGCACAGACAAACATATAGAATTCATATAGGAACAGTGTTCCTGAAAAAGTAATGCAACAGCGCGTTTCACTACTGCGCCACCGCACTCGTAGATACAATGTACTAGTGGATAAAGAACCAGCTTATTAACCACCGGATCACTTGATGGTTCGATTCCAGGCACGTACCTCTAAAGCCGTGCTTTCAAATTTACGAATGACGTATTCACTATCTATAACTTCACACCAGCCATGCAATTCTGTAAGAGCAAATATTGTTACATCCTCGGAAACATCGGCTGTTACAGCCTTGAACACAAAATTGCAATTCTTTGGTGTCGCTCCTCATGGTAGTGCGACACTAGCGCCGCAAGGCTGCATTTGGAATTGGAATTCTACAAGGCAAACAGCCTCGTGTACGCTTACAGCCTAATAGAATACCAAATAATTTAGCCGTGATCGCAGTAGACGATATCAAAGCTATGACATCTGTGATCACAGCGACGCGCACAGCCATTACGAGTCGCGTACAGAATTGCATGGCAGATCCCTTGCGGCGTAGGCAGAGAGAACCAAGCGCCGCGTGACTCGATCCTTACATACCTCACTCGCTTCTTTAACATTCATTGTTTCAAGTATTCCGAAACGAAGGTAACTCTCGAACGTAAAATTGTAGTAAAAAAATATGTTGTTTTTATAATACACAAACTTAGTTATGCGGTCTAAAGAACACGGTACTCGACGTTGACAAGTTTCATAATTGCAATGTTTTGTTGCAATTAACATCCATTGGTGTTCGTGTTCATAAAAATGTCATAAAATATTCAATTTGATTGTCCCCCAGAGCGCGGTCGGGTCAATTGGGTCTATTGGAATCAGATTTACGGGTTCAGTGCCCGGTTGATTGAAGACGGCCTTTGTACAAGCTCATCCGAGCGGAAAGTCATGTATGGCTTGAAGGAATTCTAAGAGAGGTCGGACGCATCAAAACAGCCCGTCTGGGGAACTACCTCCACCACGCAGAAAACCGCAGCCAAATAACAACTCCTTAGAGGGTTGTTGTGTTCCTGCGTGTGAGTGAGGTCACCAGTAAGCTCCCAAGGAATAGCTGGGTTACCTGAGATGGCATCGCGCGAGTGATACGGTAACCGCTTTACACCAGGTGGGCCGTATGCTTATATGCCGCCCGACGTAGTATAAAAAAAAAACAACTTAGCAGTCAGAACCCGTTATATACGTTTTCCCATACATTTCGCGGTGGTATACGACCACCCGGGTTTCGAAGGGTTAAGAGAGGTAGGGCGCATCATCGCAGCCCGTCTAGGGAAGTTCCTCCACCTCAGAGACGATTATTGTGTTCCTGCGCGTGAGTGAGGTCACCAGTAAGCTCCTAAGGCGTAGCTGTGTTACCTGCGATGGCATCGCGCGAGTGATACTTAATGTATTACAAGCGTTTATAGGCTACGGTAACCGCTTTATATCAGGTAGGCCGTATGCTTGTATGTCTCTCGACGTTGAATAAAAAAACTGTACCTCTTTTAAACACCAACGCCAAAACAAACAGACATGTTCATGCACACAAATGTTTGTCCTGGGAATCGAACCCACGAGCGTTGATGTCAAAGCAGCGTTACTAATCACTTCGGCACCGAGTTCATCGATCCATACAAAAACATAGCCCTCTTCCAGTTTGCAGTCGGTTAAAAATATTATTGAACTTTTACATTTGAACCTGCGCCCGGTGTGGGATGAATCGTTTCATGTAGTTATAAATACACTCCGAATGCAGAACGTAAAGCCATTAGCTTCCGATAAGAGTAAGTGCAGGTTCGATTCCGGCTGCAGTCCCTCGAGTGCATCGTTTATCATTTTACGACTAAAATAGCAATAATGTATGGCTAGCCTCACCAGCACATCACTACACGTTATAAGACAAAGTTCCACGCCGCGTCTGTCTGTCTGTTCGCGACGACAACCGCACGAAAATCCTAATAAAGTAGGATTTCCTAAATCGAACAGATCGGACGGTAGGATGTTCCTAATAAAAAGTGAGTATAAGAGAGGTAGGGCGCATCAAAGCAGCCCGTCTGGGGAAGTACCACCACCTCAAAGAAAACTGCAGCCAAATAACAACTCCCTAGAGGGTTGTTGTGTTCTTGCGTGTGAGTGAGGTCACCAGTATGCTCCCAAGGAGTTGCTGTGTAAGCAGCAAAGCAGAGGGATTTAATATATTACACGCGTTATTAGGCTACGGTACCCGCTTTACATCAGGTGGGCAGTATGCTTGTAAAGCTCCCGACGTAGTAAAAAAAAAGTATTTAAAAATCAATCTGACATGACGCTAGGACATTTATAATAGAAAAAAAAAGTTTTTCTAAATTTTTGTGATCTGACTCCAGAACCTTTACAATAAAAAAAGTTTTACAAAATTATTTTACAATTGGCCAAGATATATCATGTACCAAAAAATCGAATTAAGAATTTCCTCATTTTCGATGGTTTATAGAGATGCAGTCAGAAAATGCTTGTAAGAATCTAGCGAGATGAGTTAAGAGCACACACAAACTAGTAAATAACAGCAAGCTGTGTAGGCAGAGCTGATATTTTTTAAATTTAAAAAATATATAAATATTTTATTTCTAATTTTTAGGGTTCCGTACCTAAAGGGTAAAACGGAACCCTATTACTGAGGCTCCGCTGTCCGTCCGTCCGTCTGTCACTAGGCTGTATCTCTTGAACCGTGATAGTTAGACAGTTGAAATTTTCACAGATGATGTATTTCTGTTGCCGCTATAACAACAAATACTAAAAAATAGAATAAAAAAAATATTTAAGGGGGCTCCCATACAACAAACGTGATTTTCTTGCTGTTAGATAATGGTACGGAACCCTTCGTGCGCGAGTCCGACTCGCACTTGACCGATTTTTTAATTTTTTAAAAATATATGGAACCCTGTACGACATCTAGCGACGAGTGCTGTTACTTTTTCTGTTGATGGGAGTGCAGTGCAGACTCTGCACTGCAGAGTGGCCGGCCATACGTTTTCCCATATGTTTTTTTTTCTAATTGGAACGATTTTGGACCGTTCTTCCTCACCAACGAACATTTAAATTTCAAATTAAAGGATACAAAACTACAATATGTTAGCTATTAGTGTGTCGATTTTGGAGTTTCTCACTATTACCGTCTAAACGCTAGCTGGATGACATCAGTCTACCCCAAACGACAATTTTGAGGGTAATGTGGCTCCGCTGGCTATCGCAGCTCTGCCAAAAATAAACATTTAAAAAAAATTATAGAGCACGTTGACACAGTGTTAATAACGCAACTTTGTCACCAACGCTCGTGGGGTCGATTCCCACACAGGACAAACATTTGTGTGCATGAACATGTATGTTAGTCTTGGTCTGGATGTTTTAAAGAGATGTATTAAAGCAGCCCGTCTGGGGAAGTACCTCCACTTCATAGAAAACCATGCGTGTGAGTGAGGTTACCAGTAAGCTCCTAAGGAGTTGCTGTGTTAACAGAAGAGGTGGTATCGCGCGAGTGATACAAGCGTTTACTTAAACCACTTTGCATCAGGTGGGCCATATGCTTGTACGCCTCCCGCCGTTGTATAAGAAAAAAATTATAAATTCTCACGTTAATTAAAAAAAAATGTTCCCAATTAACCATTAACACGACTCACCATAAATCATTCTGACCATCGACAATGAAAAAAAAACAAAAGGCACCATAGAGGCAGCTACCAATCGCTTTGGGTATTGAGCTGTCAAACTATTGTTCAATTTCGAAACTGGAATTCACACCTCGCGCGCTTTTGTTAAGTTCCATTCTTGATTTTCAATTAGGTTAAGAGCAAATTCGATTTGTGATAGTGGTTCCGTATGTAGTTGTTGCACTAGTTATTGCGTATAATATGTATTTTTATCAGACTTGCTCGTGAACACACGAGCAGTGATAGGTCCCCGGTTCGAATCCTAGCATGTACCACTAAATTTGTGTTTTCGTATTAATGTACATAATTATATTAAATATGGTTATACAAACAAACTCCGTATTTGCTATCAAATATTCCAGTTTAATGTTCCCAGTAATCTTAATATTTCTCATAAGATTGTTGCCGTCTCCAAAGCGATCACTCGAATGGCTGCGCGTCCCGTCACGCCAAACACCGCATGGTTTCTTTGGCGCCAATAGTCAAAACCGATACTTATAATATTTAGGGCCACTTGCACCAAATTTCGTTTAAATATATCCTAAATAATTTTAACTAAATACGTTTAAATCGTTAAATGTGTTTAACATGATTACGTTTAGTGACTTCTTGCACGAAGCTGTTTTGAAGATCATTTAACTAAACTTGTTTATTGTGTCGGTAAAACAGTTCCCCTATGTTTCGCGACGTATAAGTACCACGATTGACGCCATTTTTAAACAAAATATTTCTTTTTCTGGATTCAAGTATGCGTAAATAGGAACCAGCCTGTCAATTTTGATACAAAGTGACCTACGTGGGTATATAACCTCCATTTTATTTGCTTGTTTCTTGAGTTTGTTACTTTATGCTTCCGAGCTTGTGATGAGAAAAAGTGTTTTTTTTTTTATCACTCAGAGTCTGAAATAAATTGGTTGTTATATTAATTCCCTTTATTATATCACTTCTACTTATAAACTTATTTATTTCTTCATCATCATCCGGATAAAACCCCCAAATATCCATTATTGTAACAGATTCAAAACAATAGGTACCTACACCAAATTATACCTACACACAAACATAACCTATCAAAAAATACCTCAAAACGTAAGCTTATATGGCGCTAAACGTATTTAGCTCTGCTAAATAGCCGATATTGGGTGTTTAATTTTGACAGTTCTCTAAACAGGTTTAGCAACCTATTTAGCGTGGTGCAAGGCGTTGCAATGACTTAAACGTAAATTTAAATTTAAATTCCATTTAAGTATTATTTAGTGATATGGTGCAAGCCGCCCTTATTGTGTAAATTACGTCGAGTTAAACTATATTAAGGTTTTATATTTAAATAATTAATTATTTTGGTATTGCTAACAATTATAATTAACACTTGTTCGGCGGTGATGAAAAACATCGTGAAGGATCCCGCACGTCCTAGAAATTATATCTCGAAAGACGTGGGACCTAACCTAAGAAAGGTCTGGTTTTCCCTCTGGGTCGCGGAGGTCTGACGACAGTCGCTCCATGGAAAAAGCAGTATCTTCGCCAAATCTTTAGTCGTAGGTAGTGGACCCCGCCAATCCAAATGCATTAGGAAAAGAAGAGCTCGTAAACACCGTCATGTCATGCAACCAAAGCGGGCCATAAGACCGTCATTACGTTACATGTTTCTCCTAGTCAAAATCAAGGCAAAAAGGGTTTAAAACAATAAAATTCTCGTTTCGAACACTAATATTAATTATCGATAAATATTACATAGGAAAAATAGGCGAGGAAGTTATTTAGGCGACAGGGCATATAGGCAGATACGCAATTTCAAATGTGATGAAAACCATTGTGTAGGTATACAAACTCGAATCATTGTGACCTCGGCTTCAGTCTTCTAGATAACATCTCGTTTGTAATTCACTCCCTACCACCCTTTATATTATACAATTAATTTAATAATACCACTTTAAACAAGCAATTATTGTTTATATATAGAATATATATGTATATATATATATCGTATATCTCGGAAATGGCTCTTAACTATTTAAATCAAATCTTGTAATTACAATTTTTATCCAAAAAACATACGCCCGCCGAAGCTTTGTCTTGTCATATTATTCATTTTATTAAATATGCCATTTGGTAATATGATCAATAAAAATAAAAATACAGCTGGTTATTGTAGACTGTTAGTGCGAAAACAAAGGATCTCATAATTGTGGTGGTAACATTGAGGTTTATAGCCTAAAGCGGATATTATGATGACGTATGGTCACACTAACAGAGGTAATCTAGTGTGGCGATCGCAGTTGGGTACCAGCCTACCATATACTACGTAGATTGTATGTATATCTTCACGCCAGGTCCCGTGCGGGGTAGGCAGAGAGAACCGAGGGCCATAAGACGCGGTCCTTACACACTTCACTCGCTTCTCTAACGTTCATAGCTCTTTTCATGCACGCTCGCCAATTCCTAGGGTTCCTGACATCACCTTCTGATAAAATACGACCAAATTGGTCGGGATAGGTTACAGTTTTGGTCTTCCTCGGCTCATACATCTCTCCACTTCAAGGTTTATCTGTTTAAAAAAACAATCAATATCTTTATAGGCCATTCGAAACTTTAATATCGGATTCGGTTACGGTTATTGTATACAGTATATCTGTTTCCTTATTCTTTCAGCCTGCATTCTTTCTACATGTCCGAACCAATAGAGCATGCCCTTTCTTATCTTAATATCAACACTCTCTTTCAGACCAACTCTCGTTCTTAAATTAATATTCCGAACGCGGTCAACAAGCGTTATACTAGAAAATTTTGCGCAATGCACACATCTCGACCGCATTTATTCTACTTTCATGCTCTCGCTGCGATACCCAGCTGTCACTTCCATAAATAAGTAAACGTTGGAACCCGCACTGCGTAGTGTACAATGAGCTGTGCCTTCTGGCTCAAACTTTTACTGCCAAGAAGATGTCCGAACCAACGGAGCATGCCTTTTCTTTCTTATCTGAAACCTGACATTCTCTTTCTTACGTTATCATTACGTAGATAGATAGATAAATATCATACCCGTTGTAGTCGAAATGGAGAGAGAAATTCTGACTGAATTGTATACAATATATTAGTATTCCTGAAGCATTCTCTGCGTGGCAGCCACGTTGGCATCGGATTTTGTTATTCTTGGCAATAGCACTGAATTTAAGACGACAGTCCAAAGTGACTAGGGCGAAATTATTATTTGTGATTTTATTATACTTTACGGCCTGCAGATTAGACCCAGTGTAGACGTATTGTCGATTTTCAGATAGCCGGGTTAATAGTTGTAAAAATGAGAAAATCTCCAGGTTTCTTTTTATACAACTAGAGTCTCCGCAACCTATCGACGCTCGCAACACCACGTGGATGTTACTCGCGCGCTGCCAATCTTGTGTCCTAAGGTTTGGTCACGGTACCCAGTAATTTCTCTGCCCTTCAAACCGGAACACAGCTATATAAATATATCTGCTTGGCGGTAGAAATAGGTGAGACAGAGGCACCCGCGCAGACGACGACTGTACAAAGTCAAGTCCCCCTCTGGTAAAATTTTCACAGTGTTTTTAATTGTGAGAGAAATGATATTACACATTATAGATATAGACAAAGTCAGATAGCCAAGTGGATAAAGAAACAGCCTATCAACCAACAGGTCAAGGTTCGAATCCTATTGAACTACTAAACTTGTATTCGGATTCATGTACACATTTGTAATTACCACTTACTCAGTGGGGAAAGTCCCTGGGTTGCGGAGATTTGACGGCAATAGCTACATACTAAAATTGGCATCTTCCCAAATCCTTAGTAGGTATTAGGTAGCTGAATACGTCAATCCTAAGGAATTACGAATTAGTAAAGCTAGGGCGCATCAAAGTAGCCTGCCTGGGGAAGTACCTCCACCTCACAGAAAACCGCAACCAAATAACTCTCTGGAGGGTTGTTGTGAGCAGAGGTGGCATCACGCGAGTGATACTTCAATTTACAAGCGATTAAACAATATAAAATTTATTAATTAAATCCATTGATTTCCAAAATGAATATATATCTATGTCTAAAAATAGTAACTATTTACAAAATAATAACAGATAATTACAAAATAATAACAGATAATTACTTAACTAAAACTAAATAATTACACATCAAAACTAAAACTAAATTAAATCTAAATTAATAATAATAACCTAAAATAAAACTAAAAAATGTGGTTGTGCCAACGATGCTGGCAGCATTTCCGCGCAATTATTATATATAATTTTAAATATGTATACTGAGAATGTTTCACCTTGCATAAATACAATTCGCAGTGTATTTTAAAACAAAAATCAAATTGAATTTGCCACCTTGTTGTTAGATATATATTTCTATCTATATTACAAATTGTCAAAGAATCAATTGCCTAAGTCTGGGGTTGTCAAAGTGAGCACCGCAATTTCGAGTACTAACGACTTCGGGGCGCCGCCGCGCAGCCTGCTGCCCCGAGACAAAATATTAAACCTGTACGTGCGCCGCGAACTGGAAAACGTTTGAGAACCCCCGGCCTACATGATTTTATGATTTTGATAATTGTAACGGAATCCTAATCGAGTTCCGCACAGCTGGGTTCCGGCAGTCGGTCGAAAGCCAATTTTGACGTTTCATCCTACCTGTCAACTTGACGTTACCGAGAAGGCCTTTTTATTTGGAATGTGGGTCACAGATAGCTACCGTTTATTGTGTGTACAGACAAAACATTCAAATGTAATTGTTTGTTTAATGAAGATAGCGTTTTGTGTAATTTAAACAATGCATAAAACAAATAAATTCGTCTGGTTTTGTTACCATCTCCACAACAAAACAGACTGGTATCACTAAGTTTATTTTTTAGAATAATAATTTACTGTTATATCACTCACTCGCAGGAACACGTCAACCCTCGAAATAGTTATGTTTTGGCTGTGATTTTGTGTGAGGTGGAGTTACTTCCCCAGTCCCCAGCGCTAAAAGCACCTTCACTCAACAAAACTTTGGGTTTTAGGGCCTAAATATGTCTCTGACTAGCCTACGATCCAATGCGAGGTAAGAAGCCGAAGACAACAAACAAGAAGTTCACCGATAAACGCCGTGTCGATGCTTATCGGTGAACTAACTATCTAGAGCTGTGTATTTCACATAACATAACGGTTGGTCCGTTAATTACTTTTATTAAAGTTTATTGTTTAGAAAAATATTGTAAAATATATATTTAATCAATTCTATTGTTGTATTTTTCAGAATATTTTCTAATTTACGTTATTTTGTTCATGAAACAGTTTGACGAGCTCGGTGGCGCAGTGGTGAAACGCGCTGTTACGCTACTCCGACACCAACGCTCGTGGGTTCGATTCCCACACAGTACAAACATTTGTGTGCATGAACATATCTGTTTGTCTTGGTCTGGGTATTTTCTATGTATAATAAGTATGTATTTACGAAAAAAAAAGTATTTACGTATGTTTATCAGTTGTCTAGTACCCATAACACAATCTTCGCTTACTTTAGGGCTAGGTGGCGCTGTGTCATTTGTCCGACAACATTTATTTATGAAAATTAGAGTAAAAAATAAAGAAAGTAAGAAATCTTTCACTTTTAATAATAGAATTTCGAAAATCTAAATTCATGTTCATATGTCTCATCGTTTACCAATGACTACTTTTATACCCCATAGAAGACAAATATTTATGAACATGTTTGATGGCGCGGGCGGGTGTGTGCGGCAAACGAACATTGTGTTTATTTTAAGTATGAAATAAGGTATTTAAAAAAATATATACATATATACGTGTAATGATTCATATTAAATGATATTAATCAGCTACTAACATAGTAGAAATTTTATGTTATATATATTCCAGTACTAACTATACTAAATGACATATATATATTTTGAACAAAATATATATTTTATAGAGAACCCTAAATTACTTGTCAGATTACTTCCGAAATTATTATTCATAACCACAGACTAACAGAGGCACGCCCATTTTAAACCCTCTAATGTGAACAAGCGAAGGAATTAAGACTATACAGCTTAGAAAAAAGGAATTTCTAAAAAAGATTTTATTTTATTCTTTTGTGATTCAGCAAAATGGCGTTCCACAAGTACCATTGTTATTTTGAGTGGATTTCAATTTGGGGGACGAAGTGTGAAATTGATTTTGAATCGATAAAAAAGATTTCAATCATAAACGGCAATTATTTTTTAACTATGGGAGGCAAATAAATATACGGCCCACCGAATGTAAAGAGGTACCGTATGTGTGCTAGCATTATAAGAACTGTCGCCCGCGTGTTGGTACTTAACCCAGCTGCAAACACAACAATTCCTGAGGAGTTTACTGGCGACTCACTTACTCTTAGAAAAACAGCAACCCTCTAGGGAGTTGTTATTTGGCTGCAGTCTTCTGTGTGCACCACGAGCAAATAAAATTAGTTTTAACTTTAAAGATGATAATAAAAATGTACATGTCTATACTAATATATAAAGCGGAGTTGTTTGTTTGAACGCGCTAATCTCTGTAACTATCAGTCGTATATGAAAAATACCTATTGCATATTAGTATTCAGGACACACACCACCCATTTTTTTATACAACGTCGGGAGGCTCACTTGACGTAAAGCAGTTACCGTAGCCTATAAACGCAATTTAATACGCCCTAACTCTCTTAAAACATCCAAACCAAGACAAGCAGACACGTTCGTGCACAAAAATGTTTGCCTTGTGTGGGAATCGAACCCACGAGCGTTGGTGCCACCGAGCTCATCGATACCATAGTAAAATCAAACTCGATACCGTTCGTATATGGTCGACAGAACTTGGCTCGGCTTTTTGTTTTGTTAAATTGAGTTTTTCACCTATAGCTTTGAAGACATGCTCTTATAAAGTAATAAATATATACGATTGTATGAAGCGAAAGAGTTTGTTTGTTTGTACGCGCTAATCTCGGGAACTGGCAGTCGGATTTGAAAAATTCTAGTTGCATTCGTTAGCCCAATTCTCAAGGAAGGTTATGGGATATTCCACATCACGATACGACCCTCAGAAGCAGAGAAAATAAAAAGAAAGTAAGAAAAAGCGATTCCCAGGAAATGCCTAGATACCAGTTACGTAGCTGGTATATGATATACCGTCACACCTAGAATTGTATGATGCACTGATTCAAAGTCAAAATCTTTTTATTCCGTAAAAATGGCTACATTTGTTTGGAATCGTCACAATTTTTTTCCCTACCATGCAGTTCATGACTAGGTGAGCACTGATAAAAATACTGCCAAAAAACTCAGGCATCCCTCTTTTGGTATCCAAACAAATTTACATAATTTATTAATTACATTATAATTGGATCGACTCAGTCCCAGGCATTTTTATCATTAATATAGTCAGATACTTTATAATATGCCCTGCTACACAATTTGGCTTTAATGGTAGTTTTAAATTTGTTTATTGACAATTCTCTTATATTGCTGGGAAGTTTGTTATAGAACCGTATACATTGCCCCATAAAAGAATTACTTATTTTGTGGAGACGGCTTGCATGTAACACAAGATTATGCTTATATCTAGTATTTATGCTATGAGTATCACTCTTTTGACAAAATGAGTCTATCGCATCGCGAGATTGCATTATCTGCAACATATGCAGATCTGTATGTCTGTATGTATGTTAATTCGGTTTGCTCCTGTCCATCATTCACTCGCCTGATAAGTACTGTTGGCAAAAAAATATGCAAAATTTTATTTTACAATGGAATAAAACATGAATCTCTTTCAGCGAGTGATGATTTATTTCATCACATCAACCCTTACTCATCCCACTGCAGAGATACGGGGATATCCTTTCAACCGAAGGGGTTTAGAGCATACTCCGCCACGCTGCTCAAATACGGATTGGCGGAGGCCAGTGTTTTCAAGCCGCCCGAGGGCCACTGACTTAGCATAACGACTGTCATCTATCGACAACAGCCGGGACCGGCGGCTTAACGTGCCCTCCGAGCATGGAGAAACTCGAGATAGATTAACCCATCCATAGACAGGCTGCGATCGACGTTCGTAACCTGGGTGTTCTTGAACTGTGAGCACCGAGACACTACCAGTGCTGGCAGGCGTATTACTTAGAAATTCAACGCCGGGTTTCAATGTACTACACCTTTAAAAACATACACCCTGACTTTCTAAAACACCGCGATATTGACAAAATACTTACTAATCGTAAGTTCAAACCAATTGACGAGGTATTTGAAACTTTGCTGTCTGAATGGCAAGAAAGATGGGAAACTTCTACTAAAGGACGCCACTTGTATCTGTGCTTTCAATCAGTGCGAGACAGATTAAGTAAAGAGTGGTTAGAAGTCGATCATCCCGTTGCGCAATTTTTAACTGGACATGAAAACTTTAGAGCTAAGCTCTTTTCGTTTAGACTTGCGTCATCGCCTTTATGTGAGTGTTCTACGACAAATAATGAATTCGAGCAAACAGCACATCATGTTCTCTGGGAGTGCGATCTCTGGCGTCGGGAGCGGGACGATATGTTAAATTCTTTGCGTGTCACATCCAGGGTAGTATTTAGGCGGTTCTGCAATCTATATTATTGGAACCGATGTGTTAGGTAACAACTCGCAGTTTAGGTCCCAATAGTGTTAGATATTTGATAAACCGTGGTGCTCGGCAGTTGAGCTTCACTTGACTAGCCATCTCTTTGAGGTTTTTAAATGCCTTATTTGTCATATTGCTGTCTCTCACTTTGCCAAGAGGGAAAGTCAATTCCAAAACTTCCTACTCCTACAAATTTCTTCTGATTAAATTCGTTGTGAGGCAGCTGTAGTTTAACCCCCGGGACAGCAATGGACTTCACTGTTCATTTCCTTCTTGGTGGTCACCGCTGTTAATTCTGGCTACACAGGAGACACAGTGGTGGGTATGAGTGGTGGGCGTGTCCTGATAAAAACCTGCGTGTTCTGTTAGAGTGCCACGCGCAACGACGACATCGAGCTCTTAGCAAGTGATAAATATGTACATAAATTCGAAAACACGAATTTAGGATTCCCATTAGGCCAGGATTCGAACCGGCGACCATGTGGTCAATAGGCCGATTCTTTATCCAATGGGCTCTCACTGCTCGTCAAATGCGCACAGTACTAAGCTTAGGGAAAATATATCGATATATCAAAATATCGATATTTTATGAAAAAATAATCGATATGTACCTATCGTCGATATATTTAATCTCGAACTATTGATATTTATGTCAGAGTATCAAATTTGTATCAAATACGGTATTTTTTTTTAAGACTTCTGTACATACAACGCATGTATGCAACCGCGGACAATACTTATAAGTATCACCATGTCCTCCTAGAAAAAATATTGATATATCGAAACATCGTCATTCGTACGTATATCGATATTTTTAAATAAGTATCGATTACGATATATTTTTTTATTAGCCCCTCCCTAGCGCACAGCCAGCTTGTCTTGCTGTCTGTACAAGTCGCGTGGCGAACGTCTATCTCACTTACGCTCCCTCTACTCACTTACTCGCCAATTTGCTGGCCCTGCCCCCCTCCCCGCACGCCGCTGTCCCTGCGTCCAGGTATTGTGCCAATTATGTTACTTGTTACTCTGTTACCCCTATTTAAGGGTAATTTGGACGTATTCAGGGTATATTAAGGTACGGAATTGAGGGATTGAATTAATTCAAGTACTATTCATTAACATTGTGTATGGCAGAAGAAGCACGATAGTTGGGTGATCTCCTAGAAATGAAAGCTCTGAGGAGTATGTGTGCAGTGAGAATGATTGACAGAGTAAGAAATACGAAATCGGTGGCTCAGTCGTGAATGACGCGACTTTGACACCAACGCTCGTAGGTTCCATTCCCACACAAGACAAACATGTGTGTGCATGAATATGTCTGTTTGTCTTGGTCTGGATGTTTTTAAGAGAGGTAGGGCGCATCATACCGCAGCCAAATAACAACTCCCTAGAGGGTTGTTGTGTTCCTGCGTGTGAGTGACGTCACCAGTAAACGCCTAAGGAGTTGCTGTGTAAGCACAGGAGGCATCGCGCGAGTGTTACTTAATATATTACCAGCGTTCATAGGCTACGGTAACCACTTTACATCAGATGGACCGCATGCTTGTAAGCCTCCCAACGTTGTATATAAAAAAAAGAAAAATAAAGGTGTCAGACCTCGTCGAATTTCTTGGACGTGCGTGTTTCCTCACGATGGTTTCCTTCACCGCCGAGCGAGTGATCATTACAAATATGTACATAAATACATCACGGTAGGGCGTTATAAAAGCAGTCCGTCTGGGGAAGAAGTCTGCATTTAATTAAATGCCTCCAGTAGTAGGTAACTCAGTGGTACCGAACACCGCCGTGTCGGCGGCACCGGGCCGGACCAAACCGAAAGGGCTCTCGCTTATTTCATTTAATACGCGTAGTTTACGGCCTAACATTCTAGAACTGAAGGAATTTGTACGTAGTAGGGACATCGACCTGCTGCTCCTTCAGGAAACGTGGCTCAAACCCACTGACCGGAAGGGGCTGTCGATTCCCCAGTACACTTTAGTTCGGAATGACAGGCCGCGCGACCATAGAGGCGGCGGCACTGCTATCTACTATAGGCGAGCACTTCATTGCTCAACTATAGATACTCCTCCTTTGAGTAGTATGGAGGCCACAGTATGTAAGGTGGCTATGACAGGACATCAGTCCATACTCATAGCGTCCATCTACATACCGAGCGGGACAATCCCACTAAGAAGCGACTTTGAAGCGCTCTTAGCACTAGGCAAGTCTGTCATTCTCTTTGGAGACTTTAACTCCAAACATACAGACTGGACCTGTCAGTCTTCTAACTCCAGTGGCAGGAAGCTACTGGAGATTACCCAAGCCCTAGATCTGGACGTCCTGTGTCCTTTCTCGCCCACACACTACCCTGATCGGGTGGACGCCACTCCTGACGTACTAGACTTTGCGCTAGTCAAAGGAGTGTCGCTTCAGCTCAGATCAATCGAGCCTCTCGATGATCTGGGCTCTGATCACCGTCCAGTCTCACTGGTAATGGGGCCGTTGGATCCCCACCCCTCCTCCACCAACAAGACCTTCACCAACTGGAAAGGTTTTAAGGCCACCCTAGAGGCAGCCTTTGATGCCCCAGATTCACCGTACGCTCTCACGTCCGACTACTTCGATAGTCCGGACAAGATTGACAGTGCGGTGGATTCTCTAACCAAACTGGTTCAATCAGCTGTTCAGGACAACTCGCGGGTAGTGAAGGTGGATAACCGCCGAAAACTACCGCAGGCTGTCAGGGACCTGATTAAAGCCAAAAATGCAGCGCTCCGCAGAGCCAAGCTGTATCCCACCCCGTCTAACAGGACGCTCGCGAACCGCCTTCAGCGGCAAGTGAGGTCCTCTCTCTCCGACTTGAGGGAAGAGCGATGGGGCGACCTCATGGAGAATATAGCTCCCTCTCATGTTGCGTACTACAAAGTAGCGAGAGCACTGCGTAGTGACGTAATAACTCACACCCCACCACTCCACCGTCCCGATGGCACTATCGCCTTCGAGGACGAAGAGAAAGCCGAATGTTTCGCTGACAGCATTGCTTCACAATGTTCTGTCAGCACGCAGCCATGCGACGCTGCACACGTCAAATCAGTGGAGGAGGAGGTCTTACATAAGAGCTCACTCCCTCTCACTGCAGACCCCATCACAGTGTCCAATGATGAAATTAGTTCTTTCATCAAAGGACTAAACCCCCACAAAGCCCCAGGCGCTGATGGAATTTCAAATAAGGCGCTAAAGAACTTCCCAGCCCAAGTGCTGACGCTCTTAGCCCTTATATTCAACGCCTGCTTCGACCTGTGCCACTTTCCAACCGCCTGGAAAGATGCTACGGTCATTGGTATACCTAAACCGGGTAAACCACTCAACAACCCTAGTAGCCACCGCCCCATCAGCCTACTTAAGGCGATGGGGAAACTTCTTGAGAGAGTAATGCTCGCTCGACTGAGAGAGCATCTCTTCTCAAATGGTCTCATAATAGACAACCAGTTCGGCTTTCGCTCCCAACACTCTTGCCCACAGCAAGTCCACCGCATAGTCGAGTATATCTCGAGCGGTTTTTATCCAAAGCGTCAAAAGACAGTAGCTGTCTTCTTTGACGTTGCCAAGGCTTTTGATAAAGTCTGGCATGGAGGACTTATTTACAAGCTTTACAAGCTTAATTTCCCAGACCGACTTGTCCGCTTAGTGGCCTCCTACCTCAAACATCGCTCCTTTCGTTTTAGACACGAAGGAGTGCTCTCAACCCCACGCCCACTCAAGGCTGGGGTCCCACAGGGCTCTGTCTTGGCACCCCTGCTGTATATATCGTATACCAACGATATTCCCACCCCTCCCAAAGGCGTTGAGCTCTCGCTCTTCGCCGACGACACAGCCCTCTATTCCAAGAGCGTGCAGGTGTCATCTGCGTTAGCCAAACTTCAAACCTCAGTTACTGAGTTAGGAAGATGGTTCCGAAAATGGCGCATAGAGGTGAACCCGGAGAAAAGCTCCGCAGTTCACTTCTGTGCGAGACGCAAACTCCCACACAATACTCGCCGACTGCGTATGCTGGGGGCGTCAGTCCCCTGGAAACGCACGGCGAAGTATCTCGGAGTCACTCTAGACTCCAGACTCTCTTTTGTCCCCCACGTTCGAAAGGTAGTTAGTACCGCCAGATTTTACCTGAACCGACTCAGCCCTATGCTGGGAAGGCACAGTAAAATGTCCCTCAGAAATAAGCGAACCCTGTACAAGGTTTGTATAAGGCCGGTGATGTCGTACGCGTCTCCGGTGTTCGCTCATGCCAGTCCTGCAACCATTAACAGGCTGCAGACCGTCCAAAACGTCTTTTGTCGTCGAGCCACCAATGCTCAGTGGGCTCAGCGTAATGCTGAACTCCACCGTGACCTCCAACTCCCATCTATCCAACAACACTTTCAACTCCTGTCAAAGCGTTTCTTCGAAACCGCTGAGACCCATCCTAACCCGCTCATCCAGCAGGCTGCGTCCTACAGCCCGCCACAGCCTCCTTTATCCAAATACCAAAACCGCAGGCCACGTAGTGTCCTCTTAGATCAACCTAACAAAATTTCGAGAGCTTTGGACCGCTATGCAGCGGCCGAAGCCTCCTTAGGGCAACACTCCTCCACCAAGTGAGCACCCTTCTGGTCGCTCGGTTTAGGCGCTTATAGGGTCCAGGGTCGGCGTCCTCAGGAGGAAGTCGACCCTTCTCTAAGCGTATGCTCTTATAAGAGTGACGCTTGCGTCACCCCGTTCCCCTGGGGTGATCGCTTCAGATGAAGCCTTTGTAGCCTTCCCGGCTAGAGGCAGTCCCAGGGGGTGTTTTAGTCGGTGGAAATCCGACATAATCAGTTCGTTCGTACGAAATGGTATCTTTGAAAGATTTCACCTCCTCCCTCCCTTTTTCCGGAGGGTGCCCCTCACGGAGGAATGACCAATGCACACCCGGGTGTGGGTTGGTCCTTCCTTTGTGGGTCTTCAACTTTCTTGGGCGAAAATCAAAAAAAAAAAAAAAAAAAAAGGAAGAAGTCTTCACCTCATAGAAAACCGCAGCCAAATAACAACTCGCTAGAGGGTTGCCGTGTTCCTGCGTGTGACTGAGGTCACCAGTAAACTCCTAAGGAGTTGCTGTGTTAGTAGCAGAGAAGGCATCGCGCGAGAGTTACTTAATATATTACAAGCGTTCATAGGCTACGATAACCACCTGAAATCAGTTGGGTCGTATGCTTGTATCCCTTCTGCCGTTGTATAAAAAAAATGTACATCAATCCGGAAACACGAATTTAATGGTACCTGCGGTTAGCCGCACGTGTTATGTCAGAGTTTGATTGATTATACACTTGGCCTTTTAAGACTTCAAAGGCACAGAGATAGGGAGCGACCCGAGTGGGCCTTCTTTTTTTTTGATTTTCGCCCAAGAAAGTTGAAGACCCACAAAGGAAGGACCAACCCACACCCGGGTGTGCATTGGTCATTCCTCCGTGAGGGGCACCCTCCGGAAAAAGGGAGGGAGGAGGTGAAATCTTTCAAAGATACCATTTCGTTCGAACGAACTGATTATGTCGGATTTCCACCGACTAAAACACCCCCTGGGACTGCCTCTAGCCGGGAGGGCTACAAAGGCTTCATCTGAAGCGATCACCCCAGGGGAACGGGGTGACGCAAGTGGGCCTTCTACTCCCTATGGGTATTTATACTCTTTGGCCCGCAGAGTATGTAAGTTAGAGGCCATTTAAACGCTAGGAAAACCGGATTTGGTACAGAGAGCGAAAGTTGTCGATTGGTAGTTGCATTCTGGACTTCACACGGACGAATAGCTGATGTTGGATAACTGGGCAGTTATTTGACGGGCCCGGTGGTCCAGTGGTTACAAGTGACCACTTTAACACTAAGGTTAAAGTTCGATTCCCAGACTATCTGCTTACTCGGGGTATTTTTTTATACAAAGTCGCGAGGAATACATGTATACGTCCCACCTGATGTAAAGTGGTTACCGCTATTAACGCTTGCGGTAAATTAAGTATAACTCGCGCGATGCCTCCTCTGCTGCTAACACAGCAACTCACTAACACGCAGGAATACAACAACCCTCTAGGGAGTTGTTATTTGGCTGCGGTTTTCTGTGAGGTGGAGGTACTTCCCCAGACGGGCTGCTTTAATGCGCTCTACCTTTCTTAAAAATACTGTTATTAGTTATTTGACAAGCCCGGTGGTCCAGTGGTTAGAAGTACTTTAACAGCAAATTTAGGGTTCGATTCCCGCACGTTATTAGACGCTTTTAAGCAACGCGATTAGGAAGATAACAGTTAAGGTGTCGAGGTCAGTGGCGAGGCCCGTGGGTTCGATTCCCACACATCATTTGTTGTGGCACACCGAAGCAGCCCGTCTGGGGAAGTACCTCGACCTCACAAAAAATAGCAGTCAAATAACAACTCCCTGCAGGTTGTTGTGCTCTTGCGTGTATGGTTCACCACTAAGCTCCAAAAAAGCGAGTGATACTTAATGTTTTACAAGCGTCATAGGTTACGGTAACCGTTTTACATTTGGTGGGCCGTATGCTTGTTTGTATCCCAACTAGGGTTCAATACCCACACTGTCTGCCATTGCCATCTGAAGCTTACTTGCAACCACATTCGCTCTCAGGAACACAACAACCCGGGAGTTGTTATTTAGATGCGTTTTTCTGTGAGGTGGAGGTACTTCCCCAGACGGGCTGCTTTGATGCGCCCTACCTCTCTTAAAACATCCAGACCAATACAAACAGACATGTTCATGCACACAAATGTTTGTCCTGTGTGGGAATCGAACCCCCCTTGGTGTCTAAGTAGCGTTATTAACCACTCCGCTACCGAGCACGACAGCTTAACGACTGTCATATGCTGCATAAAAACAGGCTTTCCTACCAATAAACTTTGTTGCGCCACTGATCTAAAACACAGGTCAAGCAACGTCGACCACAGTCTGTATATGGATGGGTGTACATTCCCTTTACCCGACAGTGAAAGGAAGAGGGTAATGTTTTTCGGATGTATGTGTGTGTGTGTGTGTGTGTGTGCGTAAACCCAGCAATACATCAAAGTGTCGTAGTTATTTCATTATTGCATCAGCTGCAGTTGTGACTTGATTGTGATGGATGATCGCGCGCCGACAGACAGACCGCTCTTACATATATATATAGGTGTGGACGCGCGGACACACCGACAAACTAGTTAATGCGGATATCAACATACCACGTCACTCTTCTTTTCCCGAAAGATTTCCCGTTTCCTATTTTTGTTTATACAACGAACGAAGTCAATTCCTAAACTTCCTACTCTTACAAATTTCTTCTGATTAAATTCGTTGTGAGTTCCAAGGCAGTTGTAGTTTAACCCCCGGGACGGCAATGGACTTCACTGCTCATTGCCTTTTTGGTGGTCACCGCTGTTAATTCTGGCTACACAGGAGACACAGTGCTGGGAATGAGTATACAACCTGTCCCGTATACAACGTATAGACCTACAATCATACGGCCCAACTAATGTAAAGTGGTTACCCTAGCCTATGATCGATAGCAATACATTAAGTATCCTTAGGAGTTTACTGGTAACATTTACTCACTCGGAGGAACACAACAACCATCCAAGGAGTTGTTGTTTGATGTGCCGTACGTCTTTTAAAATCTACCTACCTCCTAATCCATTAGGATTGGAGGGGTTCGCTACTTAAGCCAACGGATTTGGCGTAGCTGCTGATTTTTACATGGAGTGACTGTCAGACGACCACGACACATACATGAATCGAATACCTCTATTAACCTCTGCATACCACGACAGGATTGATATCAGGCTCCGCTCGATTAACAGGCTGATATGTTTCATCCACTGCTCAATAAAACAAAGCCGTCGAGTAGCTCATAAAGCTGGCAATATGCTGAGATGGTACCTTTTTGTTACATCACACGACACCACTATGTTTTTTAGGGTTCCGTACCCAAAGGGTAAAACGGAACCCTATTACTGAGGCTCCGCTGTCCGTCCGTCCGTCTGTCACCAGGCTGTATCTCATGAACCGTGATAGTTAGAGAGTTGAAATTTTCACAGATGATGTATTTCTATTGCCGCTATAACAACAAATACTAAAAAATAGAATAAATTAAATATTTAAGGGGGCTCTCATACAACAAACGTGATTTTTTTGCCGTCTTTATAGATAATGGTACGGAACCCTTCGTGCGCGAGTCCGACTCGCACTTGGCCGATTTTTTGCTTGATATTGTTAACGGCAACAGTTAGACGCTTGAAATATTCACAGAATATTTAGTTATATATTCACTTTAAGAATAAAAAATTAAATTAAAATATAACAAATATTTAAGGGGGGCTCCCATACAACAAACGTGATTTTTTTTTGCCGTTTTTATCGATAATGGTACGGAACCCTTCGTGCGCGAGTCCGACTCGCACTTGGCCGATTTTTTTTTTTAATGTTTTATTGTACTGTTTTCTGTTTCGATTTTTGTATTTGTATGTTCGTCGCTGTTTAATTAGTACTCTGTATGGTGTTGTGTTAAGTCCAAATAAACGTTTTTCTTTCTTTCTTTCTTTCAAGTACAAGTCCGACTCGCGCTCTGAGGGTTCCATACGGAATAAGGAAATATTTACGCAAAATATTGTCGCAAAAAAAAGTTTTTTTTGTTGGCGATGGAACTAAAAATTTACGGTTTTCGAATTTTTTCCTTTACATGTGCTACATGACCTTGCTTCTTACCAAATTTCATGACTCTACGTCAACGGGAAGTACCCTGTAGGGAATCAAATCCCCTTGCGAGTGTCAAAATATGTGCATAAACGAGACATAAACAGCCGTATCTTTTGATGGCGCTGACTTCGAAGTTTGATATTTTCACTGCTCGAAGGGATTGCACACCTGAGTATTTGATATTAATTTCAGCTTGATAGCTCCACCCGTCCCTGAGAAAAAGGGTCTTGACAGACTGACACAGACAGACGGACAACAAAGTGCCCTAAAAATCAATAATATTTTGTATCATTACTAAAATATTGTTTGCAACGAAACGCTACGTGTCATGTAACGTTCGCTCCTCTCTGCCTACCCCGCAAAGGTCTTGGCGTGAAAATAGAAACATATTGACGAGCTCGGTGACGCGGCGGGTAATGACGCGACTTTGTCACCGACACTCGTGGGTTCGATTCCCACACAGGACAAACATTTATATGCATGAACATGTCTGTTTGTCTTGGTGTTTTTAAGAGAGGTAGGGCGCATGAAAGCAGCCCATCTGGGAAAGTACCTCCACCTCACAGTTCACCGCAGCCAAATAACAACTCTCTGCAGAGCTGTGTTCCTGCGTGTAAGTGAGCTTACCAGTAAGAGGTGGCATTGTGCGAGTGAAAATGTATTTCAAGCGATCAAAGGCTACAGTAACCGCTTTACATCAGGCGGGTCGTGTGTTTATATGCCTTTGTATAAAAAAAAAAGAAATGGCTTGCCAGTCCAAGCCGCGGGCAATAGTTAGTGTGAATATTTTTGGGCTTAGCACTGATTAACGTATCATCTGGTGTCAGGCGTTCCTCAGTCGACTGTTTGTCCAAAATCTGGGTTAATTCTGATAGAGCCGAGGATGGAAGGTAGTGTTTGTCCACTGTCATCGCACGAATAGGAAGCCATCTTGTAATAGTTGTGGGATATGACGTCATATTGTATGCAATCAAAGTGCACAATTATTACAGATCTATCTTCTAACTTCACGACAAATTCCTTGCGCGGTAGACAGAGAGAACCGAGCGACACGTGACCTCTGATACAAGCATACGACCCACCTGATGTAAAGTGGTTGTGAACCTATGAACGCTTGCAATACAGGACGTCAGCCTCCCCTGTTGCTTATACAGCAACTCCTTAGGAGCTTATTGGTGAATCAACTGCAACTGACAAAAGACTACACAGTGTCCTGTCAGTTGACACTGTCATGCTGACCCGCAAGATGCTTCTTCACGCTTCGTTTGAAGGTTCCCATATTGTAGGAAGGAGGGAACACGTGTGCAGGCAAGGCGTTACACTTTTTAATAGTTCGACAGAGATAGGTGTTGCCGAACTTTTTGGTACGAGAAAAAATATTCTCAACAATGGAACGATGACATCACAAGCATGCACGTGTGGTTCTTGGAAATGGCTCTAAAGATTTGGATAAAATTTTGTATTTAGATAAGGTTTGGCTATTTAATGATGAATGCGAGCGCTGCGCAAAATTTGTGGCGTAAGGCTTGTAGACCGTATTCGCAATGATGATGTTAGAAATAGAGTTGGTCTGAAAGAGAGCGTCGGTGTTAAAATAAGAAGAGGCATGCTCCGATGGTTCGGGAATGTAGAAAGAATGCAAGATGAAAGAATGACGAAGCAGATATACAATGCAAAAGTGGAAGGATGTAGGAGCCAGGGAAGGCCAAGACTTACCTACCATGACCAAATTGGTCATGTTCTATCAGAAGGTGATGTCAGGAGCCCCAGAAACCGGCGTGCGTGCATGAGAAGAGCAATGAATGTTAAAGAAGCGAGTGAGATATGTAAGGATCGAGTCACGTGGCGCTCGGTTCTCTCTGCCTACCCCGCAAGGGATTTGGCGTGAAGTTATAGTAGTAATAGTTGGCTATTTAATTTTATCTATATGTCGCAGGATAAACGGAAAAACGGATTTTTTCAATAATCCTAGGACGATTGCAAATGAGTGGATAATACGAAAACTAACCTAAACTATATATAATATATACCTAAGGTCGGATTTTTGCAATGATGCTGAAAATACGTCGGATGATTGCGAAATTCTTTGTTGGATTTATAATATACGGTCATTTGCAATCGTCCTAGGATTAGCGCAATGATCCGGTTTCTCTAATTATCCTGCGACATATACATATATTCTTCCCGAGGACATGCGATTTTGCATTAAAAAAATTGCCGAACGAAAATCGTTCGCCCAACTCTCTTTAAAGTTATGACGTTTAGAAAACGGACAAACAGCATCAAGAGGAACAAAAAGTATTCAAGTACCTATCGGTGTAATGATGAAACAGTGCTACCGTTGAATGTTTGGACAATGCGAGTGACATTGTTTGTGTAAGAGTGAGGTGAGGTAGCGCGCCGACCGACGGCGGACACAGCGCGCCGGCCGCGCGCCAGCACGCTGATAGGATCGCTCGGGTCGGGTTACCGCGGGGCTCGCCAACTGTTGGCATTATAATTATATGGAAGGGATTATATGGCAAGGATGTAACAATTTCAGTTATTTAACATTATCCAAAGAGATATCGCGGAATAACGGCAGATGTTGGAATTTTTTGGACATCTGTTGCCGCGCCTTGCCGTAACGGCAAAATGGCATGACGCTCTCTCATGCCGTCACTCCCCCTGTACGCTGCCACTCTCGACTTGTGTGCGTGCGCATACCAGACACTCCATTCCTTCTCTGCATGAGCTGTTTACTATATGTATCCGATGGTTTTTGATTTTTACTTATTAAAAATTTGAATATTCACTAAAATGTTTCACATCTGCCGGGTGTACCGTGACGGCTACCATTTTTTTAGGCCTTCTTACTAAAAATATCTTGTGATGTGACCACATACTTACAGTGATACGTCGTTTCTCTAAACTGAATCAAGTAAAATGTTAAAAATTTGAACACCATAGAATAAGATACGAGCCACGTCTCCGTTCCAAGAGTGCCGGCCTGGCCGGGGAGCCCGTTGTGAAGGAGAAAGAAAGAAAGAGATGAGCCGTTTAGTAAGAAGACGTAAAAGAAAAAGAGTTCATCATCTACCGTGATTTCGTGGTATCCCTAGGGATATCGTAAAATACCGAGTATTTTTATTTCCCTGCGACATATATAAATCGTATTCGTACGATTTTTCGATTTATCTGATATTATGCGGGCGTATGGTCGGTAGTTGTGCAATGAGAAATACAATGCAATTCATATCACACTATAATTTTAAATCAACACTTGTAATCAATGTTCAGGAGAATACGAAACGAGAGGACAGTCCCGAGACGTCGTCACTTGCCGCCGTCTGCACTAACTCTCCCTTTCTCCCAGTGTCGACCACTTGATTCTACCAAAGAGCTGCCGTTCGCGCGCTTTCGTTTCGTTTTTAAACATCCATGCACAGGACCGGGTGCGACATATATATGTTATGTCAGGAGCCTACAAACCGGTCAGCGTCCATGAAGAGAGCAATGAATGTTAAAGTAGCCATAGAGGTGTGTAAGGACAGAGTCCTGTGGCGCACGGTTCTCTCAGCCTACCACACAAGAGATTTCACGTGAAGTTATAGATAGATATCTTTATTTTACTTATAAACTACTGACAAGTGGGGGAGAGAGACTATGAGAAGGAGCGCATTTAAGAGAGGTGTGGCGCATCAAAGCAGTCCGCCTGGGAAAGTACCTCCACTCTACAAAAATCCGCAGCCAAATAACATCTATGTGGAGGATTGTTGTGTTTCTGTGAATGAGTGAGGTTACTAGTAAGCCCCAAGGAGTTGCTGCATTAGCAGCAGAGGCGGCGGTCATCATCGTCAAGACAAACACAGCAGTTCACGCACACCAATGTTTGTCCTGTGTGAGAATCGAATCGATGAACGTTGGTGTCAATGTAGCGCTAGTAACCACATGCACCTGCGGCACCGAGCTCGTCAAATGTGGACAATTAATTATAAAACTTAATTATATAAAAGTAGTAAAAACGAAAGGTTGTTGACGACTGCTCTCGTCAGATGAACGAAGGCATGCGCGCTTCGTTACCGCGGCCCTTTCAACTACGTATATATATACATACCAATCGTGTACATACAGACGGATCTACGGACACTCCTAGTTCTCTCAGGCCGCATTTAGTCACAGCCGAAAACCGCTTTTGAGGTTCGTTTTTAGGGTTCTGTACCTCAACAGGAAAAACGGAAGCCTTGAAGGATCACTTTGTTGCCCGACTGTCTGTCTGCCTGTCCGTCTATCAAGACCCTTTTTCTCAGGGGCATGTGGAGTTATCAAGCAGAAATTAAATATAAATAACAAATATTCAGGTCTTGAACAGTGAAAAAAATTCACTAAGTCAACGCAATCAAAAGATACGACCGCTTATGTCCCATTTATGTGCATATTTTGACACTCGCAAGGGAATCAAAACCTATACGGAACCCTCGGTGCGTGAGTCGGACTCGCACTTGACGGCTTTTTTTTTCTATATGTTTATACATCTAACTGCTTATTTTGGTGTGAAGAGTGAAAGGAGCGACGGGAAAACTTCTTGGCAGTAAAATTTGAGCCAGAAGGCACAGCTCGCTGTACACAAGGCAGTGCTGGTCCCACCGCTTACTTATGGAAGCGAGAGCAGGGTATGACAGAGAGAGCATGAAAGTAGAAGAAATGCGGTCGAGATGTGAGCATTGCGCAAAATTTGTGGCGTAACGCTTTATGACCGCGTTCGTAATTTTAATTTAAAATAGAAATCTCAAACCTAGATCTTGGTCTGAAAGAGAGTGTCGATATTAAGATAAGAAATGGCATGCTCCGTTGGTTCGGACATGTAAAAAGACTGTAAGATGAAAGAATGAGGAAACAGATATACAATGCGAAAGTAGAAGGATATAGGAGCCGAGGAAGGCCAAGGCTTACCTACCATGACCTAATTGGTCGTGTTCTATCAGTTGATGTCAGGAGCACTAGGAACCGGCGAGCGTGCATGAAAAGAGCAATGTATGTTATATCTTTTTTATACTTCGTCGAGAGGCATATACGGCCCACCTGATGGAAAACGGTGAACGTTAACGAACGCTCGCACTACATTAAGTATCACTCGCGCGATACCACCTCTGCCGCTAGCACAGCAACTCCTTTTAGGGGATTACTGGTGACCTCACTCACGCGCAGGAACACAACCCTACTCCACTCCCTTGAGAGTGCTTCCCCTGACGGAGTGCTTTGATGAAGGTGTGTAAGGAATGCGTACGGCGCACTGCCTACCCACAAGGGCCTGGCTTGGAGATATACATACATACCTGCATGGTACACACCGCTAGTCGTTGAAACAAGCGCTGACCTCATTCCGTGGGGCATAAACACCAAATATCATCGTAATGGTGCATGTCTCCAAATGTGAGTTTACAGTTAAATGTGATAACATAATCGGAACTCGTGACCGAGTACGACCATTACCAGCCACTAAACGAATCATAGGTGGTCTAAAACAAAACAAACCTAATCAATATTAAATTAATACTAAACTCTATCTCTACCTATCTTAACTTCACGTCAAATCGCTTGCGGTATAGGCAGAGAGAACCATGCACGCTCGCCGGTTTCTAGAACTCCTGACATCACCTTCTGATAAAACACGACCGATTTGGTGATGATAGGTAAGTCTTGGCCTTCCCCGGCTCCTACATCCTTCCACTTTTGCATTGTATATCTGCTTCGTCATTCTTTCATCCTGCATTCTTTCTACATGTCCGAACCAACGGAGCATGCCTCTTCTTACTTTAACACCGACCTTCGACCTCCGACCGACCGCTCTCTTTCAGACCAACTCTGATTCGCTACACCACAAATTTTGCGCAACGCTCGCGTTTCAACCGCGGTTATCCTACTTTCATGCTCTCTCTGCCATACTCAGCTCTCGCTTCCATATATATATATATATCGTAAAAATATCTTCGCAATTTTCCGTGATATAACTACAAATATGACATTGCTTCTTACCAAATTTCAATGAATGAATGAATATTTATTTGCATACATTTTTACAGTCAGATTTTAAACTGTATGCTATGGTAAATTGTATTTAGCAATCTATACAGATAAATAAAATTGGAGTGTCTGTTTGTAATATTAAAATAACCCCTTTTTACTAAATGCATATGGATGTATACACGGTACATATACCAAAAATGAATATTTTTACTGGGGAAGTACCTACACCTCACAGAAAACCGCAGCCAAAAAACAACTCCCTTGCGTTGGTGTCAAAGTAACATAACAGCGCGTTTCGCCACTACGCCACTGAGCTCGTGAAATCTACCTCTTTCTACTTTCGCAATATGTACATCTGTTTCTTACAATGTACGTAGGTCACACTATAAGTTTTGCGTAACTTAAAAAAACAACATGTTATAACAAAAATATTATGTTTATTGCTTTTCAAAATACTCTCCTTCACATTTTAAACATTTTTTTCATGCGATCGAACCATTTTTTAAAACAGGAGAACCACAGATCTGAAGGCATGTTTTCTACGTGCTGATTGAACGCTATCACTGCCTCTTCAGAGTTGGTAAAAGTGAAACCTCTCATCAAATCTTTGATTTTGGGGAAAATACAGAAATCACAGGGTGCTAGGTCGGGGCTATGCGCAGGATGGGTAACGAGTTGTACTTTTTCGGAAGTTAAAAATGACTTTGTTTTGTTGGCCGTGTGTGAAGAAGCGTTGTCATGATGTAGGCGAACGCGGCTTTTTGGTCGTCTTTCGCGAACTTTTTTTAACACCCTGGGTAAACAAATGGTAGAATACCACTCGGCATTAACACTCTTTTGATCTTCAAGTGGAATTGTGCAGATGGGACCCGTAGCTGAAAAAAAACGCGATCATTTTTTTACCAACGTTTCTCGCCTGCCTCACTTTTGTTGGTCTGTTCTCATTTTCAAACACCCATTCACAAGATTGCTGTTTTTTTTTCGGGTTCAAAACAATAAATCCACGTTTCGTCTCCTGTGACAATGTCATAAACAACATTAGAATGTCCGTGGTCGTACTTCAGTAGCATCTGTGAGCACCATTCCACGCGAGCCCGCTTCTGCTCCGCTGTCAGTTCATGAGGGATCCAACGACAACAAATTTCCGAACTTTCAATTTTTCGTGTAAATTTTTCTGAATTTGGCTCATACCAATCCCCAATAGTTCTCGAATTGTCTCATAGGTAATCCGCGGGTTTTCTTCAATTAGCCGCTAACAGTAGCCACATTATTTACGTTGACGGCAGTTGAAGGCCGCCCTTCACGAAATTCGTCATGTAAAGAAACTCGACCTCTCTCAAATTCAGCAAACCATCGCCTCACGGTGCTCAAAGAAGGTGCTTCTCTCCCAAAAGCATTTTGAAGACGAGCAGCACAGTCTTGCGGAGAGAGAGAACTTTAAAAATCATAAAAAACCATTGCTCTAAAATTTTTTCGACTAAATTCCATTTTCGTTGCGTACGTAGAACTTTGATGTGATAAAAAAACAATTGACAAATGATTTCCCGCCAATTGTTTTTTTTTATTACTAAGTAGGTTGCAACGTTTAAAAAAATATAACATTCGAAATTCAAATAGTTCCGATTAGCTAGAAGTGCAAAACTTTTAGTGTGCCCCATGTATTCTTTCCTAGTTAACAGATTCAGGCGTTATTATGCGAACGTCAAATTTACATGCAATTTGATCTGCTTTGTGTGCTTCCGCCACCAATTACAGTTAGCAGATGCATCATGCCGTCACAGCCATGGCGGCTTCGGTAGTCTGCTTCGGCTTCTGTGGTAGTCTCTGCTTCGGCTGCTGCGGTAGTCTCTGCTTCGGTTACTGCGATCGTTCTCCACGATTGCCCGCCATCTGGAACAGGAACTGCAGGCACCCGCCACCGTCGCCGTCACGACTGTCCTGGTCGTCTCTGTGACACGTGTTTCTCTCTACGATGCATCCTCAGCCGCTGCAGATGTTAGTCGTTAGAACAAGAGCAGGCATGGCAACAACGGTGGCTGGTGTGTGCGACTCCCGTTCCAGATGGCGGGCAATTGTAGAGGACGACCGTAGCAGCCGAAGCAGAGACGAACGATGCACCTCCTAACGGTAGTAGGTGGGTGCCGGCCGGCGTTAGTTCGCGTGAACTAATTGATGACGGAAGCACACAGATCAAATTGCATGTAATCCTTTCCTCTTGCATTTTACATGTCCGAAGCAACGAAGTATGCCTTTTTGAAATAAAACTTCTTTACGCGCGCTTGACTTGGGGAGTAAGCTGGTGAATGCATGACGAGAACGTTACGAAAAGTGTGATCGGGCGAGGAGAACGTCGAGCGTTACGAAAAGTGTGATCGGGCGAGGCGAACGGAAGTTGTGAGGGAGATATAAGTTAGTGAAGATAGAAAGAGAGAGAGTTACGTTTCGTATATTACTGTAGGGGCAAGAGAGAGAGGTGCAAGCAAGATTCCCTCTTGCTTGGGAGGTGAACGGAAGTTGAGAGGGAGATATAAGTTAGTGACTTTTGGCAACCACTATAATAATGTGAATGTGAAAAAAGTGCTTCTAAGCGCTAACGTGTTCAATAAAGTTTATTAAGAAGAAGAAAATCCAAGTGAAAGTCCAGTGAACAGTGTCCGTGCGTGCGTCGGTCTGTCCGTCGCGAGCGCGAAGTATATTAAATTGCCTATTGTCTGTAAGTTTTACTTCAGTCGTGTGGTCAAAAGCACACCCGTATTTTTAGGGTTCCGTACCCAAAGGGTAAAACGGAACCCTATTACTGAGGCTCCGCTGTCCGTCCGTCCGTCCGTCCGTCCGTACGTCCGTCCGTCTGTCACCAGGCTGTATCTCATGAACCGTGATAGTTAGGTAGTTGAAATTTTCACAGATGATGTATTTCTGTTGCCGCTATAACAACAAATACTAAAAAATGGAATATAATAAATATTTAAAGGGGCTCCCATACAACAAACGTGATTTTTTTGCTCGTTTTTGCTCGATATTGATAACGGCAACAGGTAGACGCTTGAAATATTCACAGAATATTTAGTTATATAGTCACTTTAAGAATAAATAATAAAATTAAAATAAAACAAATATTTAAGGGGGGCTCCCATACAACAAACGTGATTTTTTTTGCCGTTTTTATAGATAATGGTACGGAACCCTTCGTGCGCGAGTCCGACTCGCACTTGGCCGATTTTTTTTTATTTTAACACCAAAACCTTGAAAGACCAAATTGCATGTAATTAATGCCACAGTGGGGCAAAGTGAGTGCATATTCGTAAATAGAGACATAGCTCGTTACGGCGGAGCTGCCGGCGCTGCGGTGCTGTGCAATCATGAGGTCCCTGGGGGAGCCATTGTCCGCCCCTCTGCGAGCCGCTTATTAAATTTATTAAAATGGGTTCGTCGACCTTTCAGTTTCGGAGGTATGCGTTCACATCGTCTGTGCTCAGCCACCGAGCTAGATGGTGCATCTATTCAATTCCATGATAAATTGCCTGAAACAGTTCTGCCCTAACCGTATATAGAACAAGATTTCGTCCGCGTGGAATTAGTAATTTGATTAGCTTAATTCCACGCTCCTTTTTACACCCTTGAGGGATGATTTCGGGGATAAAAACTATCCTATGTTACTCAGCGATAATGTACCATTCTGACGATGAAAGAATTTTTGAAATCGGTCCAGTAGTTTTGAGTTTTTCCGTTACAAACATACAAAAATACAAATCTTGCAATACTGCTGTTTACAATATATATATTAGTGTAAATTATTCTGTACACAGGTGAATCTTGGCCTACCTCAGGTCCTGGATCCTATTTTCGCGTCATATACCCGTTTCGTAATTCATTTCCAAAGACTTCTATGTATGCTACGTAACTTGATGTGCAAAATCCGAGTTCCGCTCAGCCGGTCTAGTAGTATACATAGAAGTCTTTGTTCTTTCCTCTTGCATTGTACATGTCCGAACCAACGTAGCGTGCCATTTTTAGGGTTCCGTACCCAAAGGGAACCCTATTACTGAGGCTCCGCTGTCCGTCCGTCCGTCCGTCTGTCACCAGGCTGTATCTCATAAACCGTGATAGTTAGACAGTTGAAATTTTCCCAGATGATGTATTTCTGTTGCCGCTATAACAACAAATACTAAAAAATAGAATAAAATAAATATTTAAAGGGGCTCCCATACAACAAACGTGTTTTTTTTTGCCGTTTTTATAGATAATGGTACGGAACCCTTCGTGCGCGAGTCCGACTCGCACTTGGCCGATTTTTTTTATTTTAACAACAAAATGTTTAAAAGCCAAATTTATCTTTAGTTTTGTTATGTAGATACTATCGATAACTTCAAGTCAAATCCCTTGCGCGGTAGGCAGAGAGAACCGAGCGCCACGTGACTCGATCCTTACACGCCTCACTCTCTTCAATAACATTCATTGCTCTTCTCATGCACGCTCGCCGGTTCATAGGCTCCTGACATCATCTTCTGATAGAACACGACCAATTTGGTCATGGCATGTAAGTCTTGGCCTTCCTCGGCTCTTACGTCTTCTACTTCAGCGTTGTATATCTGTTTCTTTATTCTATCTTCCTGCATTCTTTCTACAAGTCCGAGCCAACGGAGCGTGCCTCTTCTTATTTTAACACCGAACCTCTCAGACCAACTCTGTTTCTATCATCAACATTGCGACTGCGGTCTACAAGCATTACGCCACAAATTTTGCGCAACGCTCGCATTTCGACCGTGTTTATCCTACTTTCTTCCTTCCGTAAGTATATATACCTATATTTATATATCTATATTTTAAGATGTTTCTCCATGAAACTACATCATGGGCTTCTTCAAGAGAGGCAAGAAGAGGATTTTGCAGGGTCAGCAACATAAGAGATGTCACCCCTGGTGTTCGTAGGTTACCGTAACTACCTACCATCGGGCCTTATGCTTGTTTGTCGCCTTAGTGGTATAATAATATAGCTGACGACCGCGGTGTCATCTAAAAGGAATTTTAAGTTTTAAAAGATAAAATAGCTTATTTATGATGTGAGTTGCATCCCAAACAACAATACGAAAGTGGAAGGGTGCAGGAGTCGAGGAAGACCATGCGTGGTGGAGTATGCTCTAAACCCCTTCGGTTAAGGGACACCCTGATATGGTGTGGAGGTCGGACGGCAGTCGCTCCAAAATCAGTATCTTCGCCAAATCTTTAGGCTTAGGTAGCGGACCCCTCCGATCCTAATAGATTATTATATCTATACGGGATATATGTATACGGGATAGCGCTAGGAAGAAGAAGAAAATAAATAGTTACAGCTGAAGCTATTAAAAGCGTGAGAAAAAATATTGATGATTATAAGAATGTGTTCTGTTGCCCGCCAAATTATTTCCCAAAAACACAAACTTCGACACGAAAACGAGCAAAAAAAGGGTCAGTTGTATCGGAATGGAAAAAAGTTCGGGGTCGTTTTACCCCCGGGGGAGGCGCCCGAGATGACATATGATATGGGACGCTGCGGTTACTTGGCGGAGATATGGATCTTAGGGGTCCGTGGCAAATTAAAAATCCCATTATAAATAATCACTCCAGATTTCATTAGAATAGTCCAATATTTTCCCACACATTCATAATAGTCTAATAATTTCCCACACATTCACAATAGTCCAATAATTTCCCACACATTCACAATAGTACAATAATTTCCCACACATTCACAATAGTACAATAATTACCCACACATTCACAATAGTCCAATAATTTCCCACACATTCACAATAGTACAATAGTTTCACACACATTCACAATAGTATATTAATTTCCCACACATTCACAATAGTCCAATAATTTCCCACACATTCACAATAGTACAATAGTTTCCCACACATTCACAATAGTATATTAATTTCCCACACATTCACAATAGTATATTAATTTCCCACACATTCACAATAGTACAATAATTTCCCACACATTCACAATAGTATAATAATTTCCCACACATTCACAATAGTCCAATAATTTCCCACACATTCACAATAGTACAATAATTTCCCACACATTCACAAAGTACAATAATTTCCCACACATTCACAATAGTCCAATAATTTCCCACACATTCACAATAGTACAATAATTTCCCACACATTCACAATAGTACAATAATTTCCCACACATTCACAATAGTCCAAACACCTTCAGAGCTTTCTACCTACCTATGCTCCTATGTTCATAGATGTTTTTTTAAAATATTGTCTGACAAATTACACAGCGTTATGTAGCCCTAAAGTAAGCGAAGCTTGTGTTATGGTACTAGATTTAAATTATTCTTTTATACAACATCGGGAGGCATGCAAGCATACAGACCACCTGATGTAAAGCGGTTACCGTAGCTTATAAACGCTTGCAATAAATTAAGTATCACTTGCGCGATGCCACCTCTGCTACTAACACAGCAATTTCAAAGGAAGAGGGCTCCTTTGAAGTTACTGTATTAGTGTTGTACTGGTTACCTCACTCATACACAGGAACCCCCTCTAGGGAGTTGTTATTTGGCTGCGGTTTTCTGTGAGGTGGAGGTACTTCACCAGACGGGCTGCGCCCTACGTCTCTTAAAATATCCAGACCAAGATAAACAAACATGTTCATGTACACAAATGTTTGCCTTGTGTGGGAGTCGAACTCACGAGCGTTTGTGTCAAAGTCGCGTTATTCACGACTGAGCCACCGATATGTCAAAAAGAAAAAATATAGATATGCGTCATAATACTTATGTGGCAATTGTTATAAAATTTCTATTCTATTCTACAATTGCAAATTCTGTGTTGTAATAAATAAAAAAAAATTCTCTAATATGCCTACGGAACCAACCGTGTATAATCGTCTCAATGCCTTCTTTTTTTACTGCAATCAACGAATATTCGGTCATGGTGTTCAGGGTCCGATGGTTCCTGTGATGTATTTGAACATTTTTTTATTGTCTATAAAATTAGTGAAACATAAAATTTTAACGGACATATTTTAATTGTTTTTTTATAAGGTTCCGTATCACTAAGGTACCATATTTACATAATCGATGTCTCTTGTGAGTACTATTTACATAATGAGCCCATCTACATCTCGAATCGATGTGTTAGGTAACAACTCACAGCTTAGGTCCCAATAGTGTTAGATATCTTGACTAGCCATCTCTTTGAGGTTTTTAAATGCCTTATTTGTCATATTGCTGTCTCTCACTTTGCCAAGAGGGGAAGTCAATTCCAAAACTACCTACTCGTACAAATTTCTTCTGATTAAATTCGTTGTGAGTTCCAAGGCAGCTGTAGTTTAACCCCCGGGACAGCAATGAACTTCACTGTTCATTGCCTTTTTGGTGGTCGCCGCTGTTAATTCTGGCTACACAGGAGACACAGTGGTGGGCCTGTCCCGTAAAATGGGTCCAACTAATGTAAAGCGGGTACCGTAGCCTAAGTATCACTCGCGCGATGCCTCCTCTGCTGCTTACACAGCAACTTCTTGGGAGCTCAACTGGTGACCTCACTCATACGCAGGAACACAACCCTCCAGGGGTTGTTATTTGGCTGCGATTTTCTGTGAGGTGGGGGTACTTCCCCAAACGGGCTGCCTTGATGCGCCCTAACTCTCTTAAATCTCTTCAGCTTGTTTGTTAAAACGTCTCCGCTTTGGACCGTAGGTTCGAATCGCTGATACATTTGAGCGTTACAACCGGACGTTTCTGTGAGCGCCGCTTGCCTTCATGCGCAAGCGAGTTGTTCATAGTTCTGCGATAGCTACCCTCGTAACACGTGCAACACGCTCCGCACTCCGCACCCGAGGGTGAAACTAACCCCTAGAATGTAGCGACCTAGTCTGGCGATATCAGAATTACATTTTTGTTTTGAACTTATGACCTTTCTCCAACTGCTTTTTGTTTTTTTATACAACGTCAGGAGACAAACAAGCATACGACCCACATGATGTAACGTGATCTTACCTATCAAATCTTGCAATACAGGACTAACTGTCTTTGGCAAGTACACATAAACCTCTAGGGAGTTATATGGCTGCGGTTTTCTGTGAGGTGGAGGTACTTCCACAGACGGGCTGCTTCGGTGTGCCCTAACTCTCTTCAAAACACCCAGACCAAGACAAACAGACATGTTTTTGCACAGATGTAAAACCCCCAAAGATAGAAAGTTAATAAAAAAAATGATTTAATGTAATTATTAATATGAAAGGATTACAGTTGATGATGTTGGGGTGAGGGAATGGTATTGTACGAGTATATCTCGGAAGCGCTTTTAGCAGGGACGGAAGGTACACCGCTGATGTGGAGAGACGAGTGAGTGCAAGGAACAGCGTGAATGGAGAATTGGGTAAACTTCTATTCTGTTGAAATCTAATCTAGAAGGCAAAGCTCGATGTACACAACGCGTGTTCTAGTCCCCACATGAGAGTAGAATAAATGCGGTCGAGATATGAGCAAAATTTGTGGCATAACGCTGGTTCGGACACGTAGAAAGAATGCAGGACGAAAGGAAAATACTACAATGGATTCCTTAAATGACTATTAAAAGTAGACTTACGTGCATTTGTCTTGCGTGGGAGTCGAACACACGACCCTCGGTCTTAAAGTAGCTTTTGCTACTTGACCACCAGGGAAAGAATGACGAAACAGGTATACAATACGAAAGTAGAAGGATGTAGGAGCCGAGGAAGACCAAGACTTACCTACCATGACCAAATTGGTTGTGTTTTATCAGAAGGTGATGTCAGGAGATAGGAACAGGCGTGCGTGCACAGCTATGGATGTTATTGAAGCGAGTGAGTAAGGATCGAGTCACGCGACGCTCGGTTCTCTCTGCCTACCCCGCAAGGGATTTGCGTTAAATCGATACATTGTTTGAAGTGGAGTTACTGCAGTTAGAATTGTTGATTTGAGGCCGCACGTGTCTGTTCTCTCAGGGTGATATTGGACCCGCGCGGCTCTGTCAAGGAATGCGAGGGCAAATACACTCTGCCATAGCTTCGAGCACTTTGATCTGTTTATTGGTAAGCCCCTTTCTTGGAACTCAGCGCGCCTCTCTAATCGAACAAGATGGATAAGCAAGAGATAAGCTTAAGAGATGTAGGCCGCATCTAAGAGACCCGTCTGGGGAGGTACTTCCACCTCGCAGAGAACCGTCGCCAAATAACAAATTCTTGAAAGGTTATTGTGTTCCTGCGAAGAATAATAATAAAGGTTTATTCCATCAAAATAACATGTACAAAATTAGTTCCTGCTATAGTACTATCTAACTACGAGTGTAACTTACGTCAAATCCCTTGCCGGGTAGGCAGGGACACGTCACTCGCTTCAATAACATTCATTGTTCTTCTCATGCACGCTCGCCGGTTTCTAAAGCTCCTGACATCACCTTCTGATAGAACACGACCAATTTGATCATGGTAGGTGAGTCTTTTTTTGTATACAACGTAGGGAGGCGTACAAGCATACGGCCTACCTGATGTAAAGTGCCGTAGCTTATTAACGCTTTGTAATATATTAAGTATCACTCGCGCGATACCTCCTCTGCTGCTTACACAGCAACTCCTTAGGAGCTTACTGGTGACCTCAATCACACGCATGTTTGGAAAAAATAAAAACTTTGGCAAATTCAAAATCAGTCTCGTTACTTTTCTGCCACACCTCGTATATCTGCTTCGTAGTTCTTTCATCCTGCATTCTTTCTTCATGCCCGAATCAACGGAGCGCGCCTCTTCATATTTTAACACGGACGCTCTCTTTCAGTCCAACTCTGTTTCTAACATCATCATTGCGAATTCGGTCTACAACACAAACAATTGTGTGCATGAACATGTCTGTTTGTCTTGGTCTGGATGTTTTAAGAGAGGTAGGGCCATAGTATAAACAAATTTGATTTTACTATGGTAGGGCGCATCAAAGCAGCCCGTCTGGGGAAGTACCTCCACCTCACAGAAAACTGCAGCCAAATAACAACTCCCTAGAGGGTTGTTGTGTTCCTGTGTGTTAGTGAGGTCACCAGTAAGCTCCTAAGGAATTGCTGTGTAAGCAGCAGAGGAGGCATCGTGCGAGTGATACTTAATATATTAAAGCTTTAATAGGCTACGGTAATTGCTTTACATCAGGTAGGCCGTATGCTTCCCGACGTAGTATATAAAAAAAAAGAGTTACGTTATAGTTGAAGGAAGACCCGCATCCCTGCAGTTGGATTAGGTTTGATGAGGAAGACCCTTTTTATAACCGATTTAAAAACGAGGAATTTCTCAATTCGACTAGTCTTTGCATGATGGACAAACATTTGTGTGTATGAACGTGTCTGTTAGTCTTGACCTGGGTGTTTTAAGAGAGGTAGGACGCATAATAGCATCGCGGCTGGGGAAGTACCTCCACCTCATAGAAAACCGTAGCCAAGCAATAACAACCAGCTGGATTGTTGTGTTCCCGCGAGTGACCTCGCTATGTCCGCAACAGGGATGGAGGGCGATACTTCCTATAATGCAAGCGTTAATGGGCTTTTACATTTAGGAAACATCATCAATAGAGAGATGGTATCGTTGCGCGTGTCACTCTAATCGAACACGCAGGATAAGCAACGTCGACGCTAGTCTGTCTATGCATGGGCTTGTCTATCTCGCACGGGCACGTTAAGCCGTCGATTCCGTTGTTGACAGTCGTTAAGCCAAGTCCGTGGCCTTCGGGCGGCTTCGAAACACTGGCCTATGCCAATCCGCAGTTGAACAGCGTGGTGGAGTATGCTTTAAACCCCTCCGGTCCTCCGAAATAATGACGGGGCATAGACCAAAATATTTCGAAAAATCCCGTCTTATTCCTTGCCTACGTCATAAAGACAATATCTGTGCAAAATTTCAGCTTCCTAGGTCCAAGGGTTTGGGCTGGGCGTTGATGAGTCAGTCAGGACTTTGAATTTTATATATTAAGATTTCACCGGCGTTCTAAAACGGGCAAAACAAAACAAAATTTTTTTTTTTCCTGGAAATTAAACTGAAAGATGATGAATGTAAGAATGAGTTGTAGAATATGAAAGCGAGTGTGATGTATGAATGTGTTTATATATATTGTACTGACTTTTTAAAAAATATATGTGTATTAAAATATTTATATTGTACAATAATAAGTGCCTTGCCCACGGCAGGGGTGTAAGTGTATAATAATAATAAAAAATAAAATAAAAAAAAAACCCTCCGGTCAAAGGGAGACCCGTATCCCCGCAGTGGGACGGGTAAGGGTTGGTGAAATGCAAGTTGATGCGTTATTTGTGTGTAGCACACACGTCTCACTGTAATCGTAGGTTAAGCAACGTCCACCACAGCCTGGCTATGTATCGGTTTACATGCAAATCGATTACAAACTTCTTTGCGTGAAACACACACCTCTCACTCTCTTCAATACGTGGAATTAACTATTTCTTTTTGTAATAATGTCCGGATTTAACTTAAAAATAATAAAAAAAATCGGCCAAGTGCGAGTCGGACTCGCGCACGAAGGGTTCCGTACCACTATCTATAAAAACGGCAAAAAAATCACGTTTGTCGTATGGGAGCCCCCCTTAAATATTTGTTTTATTTTAATTTAATTATTTATTCTTAAAGTGAATATATAACTAAATATTCTGTGAATATTTCAAGCGTCTACCTGATGCCGTTATCAATATCGAGTAAAAACGAGCAATAAAATCACGTTTGTTGTATGGGAGCCCCCTTAAATATTTATGTTATTCTATTTTTTAGTATTTGTTGTTATAGCGGCAACAGAAATACATCATCTGTGAAAATTTCAAGTGTCTACCTATCACGGTTCGTGAGATACAGCCTGGTGACAGACGGACGGACGGACGGACAGCGAAGTCTCAGTAATAGGGTTCCGTTTCACCCTTTGGGTACGGAACCCTAAAAAGGATTTTTTTTTTGCAATGTCAAAAGGATTAAAAAAATCCGGACTGTTCCTGTTTGACCACGCGGGCGAAACTGAATCTGCAAATAAACGAAACAGCCTGTCGCAACAAAACACCACATCAATCAGACGTACAATTCACAATTCTTGTAACCCCCCAGCGAACGGTAAACCGGTTTAAAACTTCAACCCTCCCGTGCGCGGGGCGCGTTCAAAGATCGCACGTCGCAGGGAGGGTGCGATGCGATGGCATTTGGTCGGCGATTTGAAGTGTGCGGCCGTCGCAAATTCTATAAATTATGATATGCACCTGCGACTATAATGACGTCATTTATACAACTTAGGTGGAAAAAAATGGCTACCACCATTTTTTATATAATTAATTAAAATTTTTATGTATTAAGATAAAATTTTATTTGCCATTTCGCCAAAAGCAATAAGGTTTTCTTAAAAAAATGTAAGACACATTTTTTTTAAGAAAATTTTATTGTTTTTTATGTTAATTTCTCATAGTTTTCATTTTTAAAGTAATACTTCATTTAGTCCGTTAGGGAAAAATATTTTTTTGCGCACCAACATTTGAAACCGACACCGCGAAGTCAGTTGGTAAATGTCTCTCAAGTTTTGTTCGTTTAAGGTAGTTATACAAATACTTATTTATGAATCTAATCTGGTGTTTATATCAGTACATATAGAATATATTTATGCATCAATATATTGTGATCTTTATTGATAATATATTATATTATCGTTTTGTTTTACAAACGTAGCGTACTGGCTCGAAGGGTGACATTTTTTGTTACGTATGTAAATAAGTATAACTTCTTCATTGCGTACATGAGCACATTTTTATTAATTTTTTTATTTAAGTACCTAAAAGTAAACAATCTTACAATTTACGGCATAATAATAATGATGTCAACTAGTAGAATTAGGGAAATATTAATGCATGAGCTGAATCATTTCCAAATATTAATAAATTCTATAATAAACCTATTTTACAAAAAGTATTCTTATATACCTTTTGAAGTCAGTATCAGTATAGGACAGAGCAGTTTCAGCAATTTATTATAAAATCGAATACAATTTCCAAGATAAGATCAACCAGTCCTAGCAAGCCGATGTACCAGCACGTACAACTTATTCCTTTTTAGAGAGGTACAAAGCAGCTCGTCTGAGAAAGTACCTCCACCTCACAGAAAACCGTAGCCAAATAACAACTCCCTAGAGCGTTGTTGTGTTCCTGCGTGTGAGTGAGGTCGCCAGTAAGCTCCTAAGGAGTTGCTGTGTTAGCAGCAGAGGAGGAATCGCACGAGTGATACTTAATGTATTACAAGCGTTCATAGGCTACGGTAACCGCTTTACATCAGATGGACTGTATGCTTGTATTCCGTCGTTGTATAAAAAAAAGTTCCTGCTTTTAAGGCACACAGATTTTTAAACTTTATATTTTAACGTAATGTTTTCTTCTTACTAGCGTTTCCTAGTCCATTAGGATTGAAGGCTCCGCTACCTAAGGCTGAGGATTTAGCGAAGGTACTGATTTTTATATGGAGCGACTGCCGTTAGACCTCTACAACCCAATAAAAGCCAACCCTTTCTTAGGTCAGCGGGGCATGCGGATGTCACCGCCAAACAAGTAATGTATGTATATCTTCACGCCAGATCCTTTGCGGGGTAGGCAGAGAAAACCGAGCGCCATAAGACGCGGTCCTTACATACTTCATTCATGCAAGCTCGCCGGTTCCTGGGTTTCCTTCATGGGCTTATTCACGTCTTCCAAAAAGTGCATGAACATGTTATATTATATGTAGTTTTTCCATTACTGTACAAGTTCACTAGCACTTGTGCTATAAAATATTATCACGATTGTCACATAAAACTAATTTTATACTGAAATGTAAAAAAAAATTATACTGCATGTCACTCGTTAAAAGCGCGGGAAGAAGTCATCTAGAGTTGCTGTGACAGCCAGATTAACAAAAGAACCGAATTAAATTAAAATACCTCTTTATTGTCTATGGCAGGTGTGTTCCTCATTGGGCAACATTTGCTTGTGCGTTCCCACGAGAATTTGTTAATGAAATTAGCGAGCCGCGAGATTTGCATCTCATTTGAAGTTATTAAGATAAACACGCCGCCGTCACTTCATTATCATACAGATAATTGAAGTTTATACTAAACGGGTGGCAAACGAATACCAACTGCCCAATGATTCTCTTTCTTTTAAATAGGGGAAATTTCATTCGATTGTAATCAGTGTTTTCGGATTTATATACATATTTGTAATTGTCACTTGTTTGGAAAGGCATGCTCCGTTGGTTCGGACATGTAGAAAGAATGCGGCGCGAAAGAATGACGAAACAGATATACAATACAAAAGTGGAAGGATGTAGGAGCCGAGGAAGACCGAGACTAACCTACCACGATCAAATTGGTCGTGTTTTATCAGAAGGTGATGTCAGGAGCCCCAGGAACCGGCGAGCGTGCATGAAAAGAGCTATGAATGTTAGAGAAGCGAGTGAAGTATGTAAAGACCGCGTCGCCGCATGGCCGTTCGTTCATGTTCTACGGACTGTTTATTGCATTTTGTCCGGTTGATATGAAGTCGTAAACAAATCTGGCCTAAGCTTTATTTAAGGGGAATAGCTATATGCTGAAATGTGTATAAAAACAAAGTATATAATGTATGTTTGGCAAACGTTCATACGCTACGGTAACCACTTTACATCAGGAAGGCCGTGTGCTTGTATGCGGCCTAATGTTGTATAAAAAAAATATGTTGTACCCATGAAGCCTCTCAAAGCGTATGGTCTTATCAGAGTGACGCTTACGTCTTCCCGTTTCCCTGTGGGGCGATCGCTTCAGATGAACCCTTAAAAGCCTTTTGACGAGCTCGGTGGCTCAGTCTTGAATGAAGCGACTTTGACACGTTACTTGGCTGCGGTTTTCTGTGTGGAGGTACTTCTCCAACGAGCTGCTTTGATGCGCTTTACCTCTTAAAAAGTAGATGAGACTCCATACTTTCGCATTGTGGTTGTACCATTACGAAAAATATGTAATTGAGTTAGTGAACGTGTCGCGAAGGGTCAACGACCATAGCTCAGCTGATCGTCAGGGCTCCCTGTCCACCTGAGTGGAGAAGGTACGAAACGAGCGAAGAAAAAGGAAATAGCTATGATGAGGATATCCGCAGCAGAACTAAGGTACCAGACATAGCCCAAAGGATAAGTAAACTGAAGTGTCAGTGGGCCGGCCGTATAGTTTGTAGAACCGACAACAGCTGGTGAAGAAAGGTTCTCGAATGGCGTCCTCGTACTGGTGCACGCAGTGTGGGACGACCGCCGCTAGATGGAGCGACCTCAAGAGGTGTGCAGGAAGTCGATGGATGCAGGCGGCACAGGATCGAGACGAGGCGCTTTAGAGGGGAGGATATGTTCACCAATGGACGAATACAGGATGAGACGATGATGTAATACATTGTTTTTTTAGGGTTCCGTACCCAAAGGGTAAAACGGAACCCTATTACTGAGGCTCCGCTGTCCGTCCGTCCGTCCGTCTGTCACCAGGCTGTATCTCATGAACCGTGACAGTTAGACAGTTGAAATTTTCACAGATGATGTATTTCTGTTGCCGCTATAACAACAAATACTAAAAAATAGAATAAAATAAATATTTAAGGGGGCTCCTATACAACAAACTTTTTTTTTGCCGTTTTTATTGATAATGGTACGGAACCCTTCGTGCGCGAGTCCGACTCGCACTTTGCCGATTTTTTTATACAATATCGGGAGGAATTCAAGCATACGGCCCACCTATTGCCTATGGGCATTTGCAACACCAGAGGTGTCACTCTTGCGTGCTGTAAGAACCTCTTCACGCCTTTCTTGAAGAACCCCATACTGTAGGCCCTTGGGAAAACCTTGGCTGGGGGCTCATTCCATAACTTAATAGTTCTCGGTAGAAAACATCTCGTCAACGGCACAGTGCGTACAGTTAAATGTTAAAGAAGCTAGTGAGCTCATATTTTTTTTAAATACAACGTCGGAAGGCATACAAGCATACGGCCCACCTGATGAAAAGCAGTTACCGTGGCCTATTAACACTTGTAATACATTAAGTATCACTCGCGCGATGCCTCCTCTGCTGTTTACACAGCAACTCCTTAGGATCGGTGACCTCACTCACACACAGGAACACAACAACCCTCTAGGGCTGCTTTGATGCGCCCTACCTCTCTTTAAACATCCAGACCAAGATAAACAGACATGTTCATGCACATATGTTTCTCTTGTGTGGGAATCGAACCCACGAGCGTTGGTGTCAAAGTCGCGTCATTCACGACTGAGCCACCGAGCTCGTCAAACATTGTTTTTAAATCAAACAGACTACAAAATGTCGGTAATCTTGAAATGCTGAGGCAGCTTCCCCTTAACAAGGGCATGTTTATAACTTCATACGTCCCACGCGTTCTGCTTAACGACTTGTGTGTGCATTGTGTTCGTGTGGCGTTCGCATCGTCGCAACCGAGTTATCAACTCTCCTCTTTACGACGGGCGAAGTCAATTTTATTAACATTGGAGTGCTCCAATTATGTGTGCATCTTCACACCAGGCCCCTTGCGGGGTGGGCAGAGAGAACCGAGCGAAATAAGATTTTGACGAGCTCGGTGGCTCAGTAGTGAATGACGCGACTTTGAAACCGACGCTCGTGGGTTCGATTCCCATACAAGACAAACATTTGTGTGCATTAACATGTCTGTTTGTCCTGGTCTGGATGTTTTAAGAGAGGTAGGGCGCACCAAAGCAGCCCGTCTGGGGAAGTACCTCCACCTCACAGAAAACCGCAGCCAAATAACAACTCCCTAGAGGGTTGTTGTGTGACTGCGTGTTAATGAGGTCACCAGTAAGCTCCTAAGGAGTTGCTGTGTAAGCAGCAGAGGAGGCATCGCGCGAGTGATACTTAATATATCGCAAGTGTTAATAGGCTACGGTACCCGCTTTACATCAGGTGGGCCGTATGCTTGTATGCCTTCCGGCGTTGTATATAAAAAAAAGAAGCGGTACCCAGCTCACTAGCTTCTTTAACATTTAACTGTACGCACTGTGCCGTTGACGAGATGTTTTCTACCGAGAACTATTAAGTTATGGAATGAGCCCCCAGCCAAGGTTTCCCAAGGGACTACAGTATGGGGTTCTTCAAGAAAGGCGTGAAGAGGTTCTTACAGGGTCGGCAACGCAAGAGTGGCACCCCTGGTGTTGCAAATGACCATAGGCTGCGGTAACTGCTTACCATCAGGCAGGCTGTACGCTTGTTTGCCACCTTAGTGGTATAAAAACCAACTGTTTCCATGCACGCTCTTCGGTTCCTGGAGCTCTGATAAAACACGATCAACTTCGTCATGGTAGGTAAGTCTTGGTCTTCCTCGGCTCCTACATCTTCTAGTTTCGCGTGGTATATCTGTTTCGTCATTCTTTCATCTTACATTATTTCTACGTATACCAACCAACGGAGGACACCAACACTCGTTGGTTCGATTCCCACACAGGACAGAACCTTTGTATACATGAACACGTCTGTATGTCTTGATCTGGGTGATTTTAAGAGAGGTGGGCCGCATAAAAGCACCCCGTCTGGGGAAGTATCTCCACCTCACAGAAAACCGTAGCCAAATAACAACTCCCTGGCGGGTTGTGTTCGAGCGTTGCTGTGTTAGCAGCAGAGGGATACTTAATGTATTACAAGCGTTCATAGGCTTATACGGCCCATCTGATGTTACCGATTTACATCAGATGGGCCGTATGCTTGTATGCGTTCTGACGTTGTATAAAAAAAAAATCGGCCAAGTGCGAGTGGGACTCCCGCATGAAGGGTTCCGTACCATTATCTATAAAAAAGGCAAAAAAAATCACGTTTGTTGTATGGGAACCCCCTTTAAATATTTATTTTATTCTATTTTTTAGTATTTGTTGTTATAGCGGCAACAGAAATACATCATCTGTGAAAATTTCAACTATCTAACTATCACGGTTCATGAATAGGGTTCCGTTTTACCCTTTGGGTACGGAACCCTAAAAAACATAGATTCGAACCGGAGACCAGTTATGGGCCGGTTATTTATCTACTAGACCATCACCACAAAGTCAAGAAACCGAGTTAAATAAAAGCTTCGTAAATACAAACCATTATGGAATTCTAACACCACCTCGAAAGAATCCCCTTACATTATATCAATAGACTTGTGAAAGGAAATCACACATCTCTCATTACCATTCAAAACTCGACCTAATTCCGCGCGCAATAAATATTAAAATACACCTTAAATACTTGCACTATTATGTTTTTGTTTGAAGAGGCATATTATAATTCTTTCAACGCAACGTTTAACAACACGTGCGGTGTCAGAGACTAATGACGTCTTAATGAGTAGGGATGAACGTCGCTTGATGAATGCTCCGAAAAATACTCGTTACTGTCACCTAGTATTTTTATTTATAGAAAACAAACAAGAAGTAGCAGGAACGAAAATGTAAGTGATTTTATTAACAAACACGAACAAAGAACTTTTTGCAAAGAGAGCGCATCAAAGTCCCGAAAGCCGCAGCTAAGTGACGAGTTCCTGAAGGTTTGTTCTGTAAGGAATTGCTGTGTTAGCAACAGAGGTAGCATCGTTTACTTACTTATCTATCTATACGTAGCTTAATCACAATAAGTGATATGTATATTACTTACATATTTATATGTGTAGCTATTTACATGTATTGATATAATTAAAGACTATGTATGTATTATGTATATGTATGTATTTTTAATTTCGCATAACTTTTTAACTCCCGGCCAAAATAAAATGACTACACGCACGCTACGGCTAGCTGGAAGAACTCTCTTAAAGAGATAAGTTCACTTTCAATGTAACTTACTCTTTTTGTAATGTTATGCAATAAAGAATATATATAAAAAGGGCAATTAGTCTGAGGTTTGGGGCTTGAGACCTGGTGTCATAGTTCTAGAGAGGGCACAAAGAGGTACTGCACGTGGCACTAGAGTATAAGATATTCCACGTATGGTCTTCGAAGAGCTGTGATAGCACAGTGGGTTGGTCGGGTTCGAGTCCCAGTGTGAGCATGTCAATTCGTGTTTTCAGATTTACGTACAAATTTGTAATTATTACTTGCTTTTACATGCGGTGAAGGAAATCATCGTTAGGAAAATCCACACGTCCAAGAAGTTAATTTCTTGCAGTTTGATCTAACCTGCTTTGTGTGCCACCAATAAATCTATCAGGTAACTATTATACTTCGTGCAGTGACTTAACCTAAAAAGGTCTGGTTTCCTTTCTGCGTCGAAGGACTGCCCGTTTGTATTCATGCATATTTTCATTACTGTGCATATTTTTATTTGTCTTTTTGATTTGTAAATAATCGGGACTGTATTGATAACTGTGACAAAAATACTATATATAGCATCGAATACCAATTATTGAAAATCTGTTCCGCGCTAGAAATCACTACGTAAACAGAAGTGATTCTGTTTTGATGCAGTTTCCGGAATCGCTCTGTTTATTCTGGCCCCGGAGTGCGGTTTAATAGACGGAAACGGTGGACCTGGGAAGATTAATATGTCTGTCTGTCGCTATCCCTCGGCTTTAGAGCTCCGCGGAAAGAAGACGAATGAAATTTTGGAGTTATACTTCTTTTACGAGAAAAGGTCATTGAGACCTTTACGGTAACTGCTTACCATCAGGCAGGCCGTACGCTTGTTTGCCACCTTAGTGGTATAAAAAAAAAGCCTACTGGCACGACAACATTATAGTAAAACAATCCCATTGTTAAACACAACAATGTCAACTAATTACTCATCGTACCTACCTAAATAATCTATCTATAACTTCACGTCAAATCCCTTGCGGGGTAGTCAGAGAGAACCGAGCGCCACGTGACTCGATCGTTACACACCTCACTCGCTTCTTTAACATTCATTGCTGAATAAGACAGTGGCCCTCGGGCGGTTTCAAAACACTAGCCTCCGCCAATCAGCATTTGAGCAGCGTGGTGGAGTATGCTGTAAACACCTTCGGTTGAAGGGAGACCCGTATCCCTGCAGTGGGATGAGTAAGGGTTGATGTGGGAACCATAAATAATGCACATATGTCAACGAGAGTGTTATTATTACTACCTGTCATGTCATGTAAAGCAAAACAATAAAAAGTGAATAAGCCGTCTATATACAGCAAACTTCTCGGCAAATCCCTAGCGGGGTAGGCAGAGAGAACCAAGCGCCACGTAACTCGATCCTTACACACCTCACTCGCTTCAATGACATTAATCACTCTTTTCATGCACGCTCGCCGGTTTCTAGGGCTCCTGACCTCACCTTCTGATAGAACACGACCAATTTGGTCATGGTAGGTAAGTCTGGCCTTCCTCGGCTCCTACATCCTTCCACTTTCGCATTGTATATCTGCTTCGTCATTCTTTCATCCTGCATTCTTTCTACATGTCCGAAGAAACGGAGCATGCCTCTTCTTATTTTAACACCGACGCTCTCTTTCAGACCAACTCTACTTCTAACATCTTCATTGCGAATACGGTCTACAAGCGTTATGCCACAAATTTTGCGCTCGCATTTCGACCGCGTTTATCCAACTTCCATGCTCTCTCTGCCATACCCAGCTCTCGCTTCCATAAGTAAGTGTTGGGACCAGCACTGCATTGTGTATAGCTGTGCCTTTTGGGTCAGGTTTTTATTGCCAAAATGTGTTCCCAACGCGGTCAATTAGTACTAATAATTTAAGCGAATGGATACTTATACTCTGTCTACTTCACTCGTCTTTTAAACAAATCCCTAATTTATATCACCCTCTACAAATGTTACTAATTAAAATCTCATTTGTACTTCACGCCGTAAATCAACCCTCGGAAAGAATAATGTGGGATTTACTCGCACGAGACGACTGGGGGGAGACGGCTTTAAGACTAAATCGGTATTTGGTAAATGTCTCGGAAGTAATTTGTTGGAGACAAAAATTTACAGTGTACTCGAGCGGTTTGTACAAACGAATACGACATTGGAACTTAAAAACCCAAGGCACAGGCGATTTCATCACAGTCGAGGTGCTTCAAACTGAATTTCAATTATTTATTCTCAGAATCTTAGTAAACTATGAATATTATGCTCATTAATTTTCGGTGGTTAAGTCTTATATACCTATATATATATATTATATACACAGTTCTGTCCTTGCCTGACAATATGTTCAAAAGGCACATTAAAATACTCTATGTAAGAAGGGTTATTATAGAATCGATGAATATCTAACTGACAGAGATGTATGGAAATGATTCAGCACATGAATTCAAACTTATATTTATTGTAATATGTATAAGATGATTTGGAATAAAAAGCCAATTTGACAAGGCCGTATTGGCAAGTTTCTTTTCGCATTTCTTCTTCGCCAATGGTCATTTGAAATGCTGGTAGATTAAAAAAGAGAAAAAATTAAAATATAATATTGAGAATCTAAGACGTGTCTAAAGGCAAATAAAGATATTTTTATCTTATCTTTTTATATTTATTATATACACATACTACACCCCGCGACATCGTCTGCGCGTGTCTACGTATCATACGGCTTTCTACTTTTTTCTTTTTCTTCGGCTTCTAAGGGTAGTATCATGATGTTAAATAGCCTATAACATTCCTCAAGCTATCAAATCCAACTAGATTTTTCAAATTCGACTGGTAGTTTCAGAGATTAGCGCGTTCAAACAAACAAACTCTTTTGCTTTGTATATTAATATGTAAAGCAAAAGAGTCAAATCTAATTATACATCCATACAATTTGATTTAACCAGGTTTGTGTGCATTCGCTATTAATTAGTTAATGCGAACTAGCGCCGACCGGAACCCACCCACTACCGTTAGTAGTTGCATGCCGTCGCTGCCTGGCCTGCTGGAATTGGTCACTTTGAACCTTTGGTAGAGATACTTCGCCAGCAGCAGCCCCTACACTCAAGCAAATTCCTGTCGCAAATACTTATAGGCATGCTGCTTTACATTAGGTGACATCGGAGTACAACTCTGGGTCACTATCTACTTTGAGTAACATGAACATAAAAAATTAACACAACAACAGCGACTTCAGATTTAAAAAATCCTTTCATCGCCCACAGTAAAGCCTTCGACAATATCGATCACGTTTCTTATCTAATTACATAATCTTAATTTATCGATTACTACACAACCAGTATCTATTTAACCAAGATTTATGTGCTCCGCCTTATCTTGAAGTCAAATGAATTAATAGCCACTTTTTTATGATATATTTTCTACTGGAGTCCCGCAAGGCTGCCCTTTGGGCACAGAATAAATTATAGAAGGTACATTTACGTACGTACGCTATTAGGTTTGAAGGAAGGAAAATAGTTTATGTCATCAAGTGAAGAGATATAGATATAAGTACTCGAAAGCGAATTAAAACAATGTTAACAGTATTCTTAACTCTTTTTCGTTAGAAATATATTTATTGTAAATGTTGTGATTTATTATTATATATTATGGAGCAGTGTATAAAAGTATATAGTGTATAAAAGAACCGGCCTGTTGACCAACTGGCCGCCGGTTCGAGTCCTGGTGTGAGCATGTTTGTGTTTTCAGAATTATGTTCATATCTGTAATTATCACTTGCTCGGCGGTGAAGAAAAATAGCATAGCACGTCTAAAAAATTATATTTCGAATGTGTGACCGAACCTAAGAAAGATCTGATTTTCCCACTGAGACGTGGAGGTCGGACGGCAGTCGCTTCATGCAGGAATTAGTGCTTTCGCTAAATCCTTAGACTTAGGTAGCGGACCCCGATAATCATAATGGTTTAGGAAACAGGATAACTATAGGAAGAAGTTAATTATTATACATTTTTACTTGACATTAGCTTATATCTACACTACTACATGGTTTGCTTACATCTAATAAAAGACGAGCTCGGTGGCGCAGTGGTGAAACGCGCTGTTACGCTACTTCGACACCAACGCTCGTGGGTTCGATTCCCACACAGTACAAACATTTGTGTGCATGCACATGTCTGTTTATATTGGTCTGGGTATTTTCTATGTATAATAAGTATGTATTTACAAAAAAAAATGTATTTACATATGTTAATCAGTTGTCTAGTACCCATAACACAAGCTTCGCTTACTTTGGGGCTGGATGGCGCTGTTTAATTTGTCCGACAATATTTATTATTTATTGATATATAATTAATAAGTAATTTATAATTAATAGTCAACGTGGATACAGTTTATTTTTACCTATAATTTAAAAGTAATATATTTCAGTTACTATGTTATAGTCCTTATGATTTGTCCTTATGATGTGTTCGTTCAGAATTTCACGTCTTAAAAACGTATGTACGGTGTAATCCCACATATCGTCTGATCAACGCTTTAAATTAAATTAGCATTAGTATTAATGCATGTATGTATATCTTCACGCAAAGTCTAATGCGGGGTAGGCAGAGAGAACCGAGCGCCATAAGACGTGGTCCTTACATACTTCACTCGCTTCTGTGACATTCATAGCTCTTTTCATGCACGCTCGCCGGTTCCTGGGGCTCCTGACATCACCTTCTGATAAAACACGACCAATTTGGTGATGGTAGGTTAGTTTCGGTCTTCCTCGGCTCCTACATCCTTCCACTTTTGCATTGAATATCTGTTTCGTCATTCCTTCGTCCCGCATTCTTTCTACATGTCCGTACCAACGGAGCATGCCCTTTCTTATCTTAACACCGACACTCTCTTTCAGACCAACTCTTTCTCTCACGTCTTCATTACGAACGCGGTCAGCAAGCGTTATTGCCACAAATTTTGCGCAGTGCTCTCATCTCGACCGTATTTATTCTACTTTAATGCTCTCTCTGCCATGCCCAGCTGTCACTTCCATAAGTTTAAAGCATTAAACTATAAAGTAATTTGTATAAATCAGTTCCCACAACATCGTCGCGCACAGCATTCATAATCTGTTAGCAATTAGCATATTTGATATAGTGATCGTATCTTGTAAACATCATCATGGCCGGTGTACTACGCATACAATATTTACTAAAGTAGTCTCAAAGTAATATACAAGCCAAAGCAGACATATCAAAGAACTTTATTTATTTATTTAATACTTTATTGAACACAATACAGTTGGTTCAAAAGGCGGACTTAATACTAATTGCATTCTCTACCAGTCAACCAACGGGAAGGAGAAAAAACGCGATTAAGGTTTTAATTAAAATTAAAATAAAATATTAATCGACCCCATAAAGAATTTGTTCTTTATATTGAAACCTAACATAAATATAAGAATACATAAATAAATAACTACGATAATACATACAAGACCTTAGTAATACATAAATATTTTCTATATAAATAATATAATAATTTGACGAGCTCGGTGGCTCAGTCGTGAATGACGCTACTTTGACACCAACGCTCGTGGGTTCGATTCTCTCACAAGGCAAACATTTGTGTGCATGAACATGTCTGTTTGTCTTGGTCTGGGTATTTTCTATGTATAATAAGTATGTATTTACGTATGTTTATCAGTTGTCTAGTACCCATATCACAAGCTTCGCTTACTTTGGGCTAGATGGCGCTGTGTAATTTGTTCGACAATATTTATTATTATATTTATATACTAATTATACAACACACATTGGATGATTACTGTCTGGATAGACTCTCTAAAAGATAGGCACGTAACTTCATTTTAAAAGTAAACTTGTTTGGGGAGCCTCTAATGGGTTCAGGCAACGCATTCCAGAGTCGTGAAGCTCGTAGAGTAAAGGAATTAGACATGAGGCCCGAACGGAAAAGTGGTATTAAGAGTAAATGGGAGTCATTTGATCGAAGTTGACGGTTATGAGAATCACGAAGGTTTTAACTTTTAGGTTTCAAAGAAACGTCTTGAAAATCACATCGCTCGCACAGACGTATACGCATGAGTGTCCTCATACAAAATTAAGCTAAGTTTACAAAAAGGCTTGAAGTGTAATTAGTAAGCTCTGCAAGCGATAACGGTTTATGAAATTGAAAAGTAACAAAACTTTTACTTTAACGCGAGCTCTGGTAATTACCAAATAATAATGTCCAAATTCACTAACCACTTCAGCGCCGAGGATGCTTCATGGAGACGGTAACACGTGTTGCAGAGACGACCAGAGCAGTCACGGTAGCAACGGTGGCGGATGCATGACGTTGAGAACAACAACATACATCTACTAACGACATTGAATTGCTGCCAGCCGGCGCTATTTCGCATAAACATATTGGAGGCTGAAGCACACAAAGTAGTTTAGATCAAAATATTTGTAGCACCCAATACAAAAGTCCAAGTAGACTACTGTTTTAACCAGTTTATTTTTAGTCAGGCCCTAGGCTATCCCTGTTATGTTTGTTTCTGCCTTCTGGCGCCATTCAAACAATAAGAAAGTCCTAAACCCCTGTTTATTGCACCCAGTACGCGAATACAAAGAGATCTTTGTTAGGCAATAGCGTTAACGCCATATAAACGGCGTGGGATATCTGTTCAGGTGTACGCTCTGGGTCAACCTCATTATAATTATAGGTAAGGGTTATTTGTAATTTGTAGGTGTTTATCATTTAATCTATTGTAATCTTAATTGGGTGCCTTGATTATGTTCTTATTTATGTGTGAAAGATTTAAGGTTGTATATATTGGGCGCTTACATCCTCAGTCTTATATATGTTGCGAGAACTGAACGCTGAACTCTCTCCTTTCACAGCTCTCTCTCTCTCTCTTTCGACATTCATAGCTTTTTCAAAAACCCTCGTCAGTTTTCTCTTAATGCGTCATGAAACTCTTAAATTTATAAATCCTTTGTTTTGTACATTTGTTTCGTAAACTTTTCCCTACTTCTCTTGACACTTACTATCTCCTTAAGAACAAATCTCTTTCTTTCAAGATCATTACGTACGCCGCATCTTTTCTAGGGTTCCGTACCCAAACGGTAAAACGGACCCTATTACTGAGACTCCGCTGTCCGTCCGTCCGTCTGTCACCAGGCTGTATCTCATGAACCGTGATAGTTAGACAGTTGAAATTTTCACAAATGATGTATTTCTGTTGCCGCTATAACAACAAATACTAAAAAACAGAATACAATAAATATTTAAGGGGGCTCCCATACAACAAACGTGATTTTTTTGCTTTTTATTGCTCGTTTTTGCTCGATATTGATAACGGCAACAGGTAGACGCTTGAAATATTTACAGAATATTTAGTTATATATTCACTTTACAAATAAATAATTAAATTAAAATAAAACAAATATTTAAGGGGGGCAAATATAATAATTTATTTATATTAATTTATATTAATATATATAATATTAATTTACCATACAACAAACGTGTATTTTTTTTTTTTGCAGTTTTTATAGATAATGGTACGGAACCCTTCTTGCGCGAGTCCGACTCGCACTTGCCCAGTTTTTTATTCTTTACACAGACTATGAACGAACAAAATATCAGCTAAAGCCTCGTCTTAACATTTTGAAATGGTATTAAGAAGGCTTACCATGATTACAATCTACTCCAATCAAGTGTCTATCGTCTAGAAATAACTAACTAAAACTAAAAAGCTACTGCCATTGGTGAGGCGGAACATGTCGCAGAGACGACCATAGCAACCAGGTCAGCAACGGTGGCGGGTGCATGTGGTTCTTGTTCCAGACTGCTGACAATCACAGAGACAACCAGAACAGCCACAGTAGCGACTGTGTTAGTCTACTAATGTTAGTGCGTGGGTGCCGGCTACCGCATAAATTAACTGGTGGAACATACAGCATTAGATCAAATAGACTGTTATAAACAGTCTATTACAATTTCGTGATTTGGAACACGTTTGAAACGTAATGTCGTGCGCGTATCAGCTTGTGACAAATATTTTTAATTACAATAATGGCTTGTTCTACAAACGTTATCAAGATGTGAAGTTATTCACGGGAGTATTAATTACAGCGTTATTCCGTTGTTATGTTTTACGATGTTTATAATTTTTCACCGACTCAATGAAGAAGTTTCAACCGATCGTTTCAAATGACTAGTCCAATTTAGTTTTTTTTTTTATATACAACGTCAGCATTCAAGCATACGGCCCTAGTAGCACTCGTAATTTAATATTAAGTATCACTCGCGCGATGCCTCCTCTACTGCTTACACAGCAACTCCTCAGGGGCTTACTGGTGACCTCACTCGCACACAGGAACACAACAACCCTCGAGGGAGTTGTTATTGGCTGCGGTTTTCTGTGAGGTGGAGATACTTCCCCAGACGGGTTGCTTTGATGCACCCTACCTCCCTTTAGTTAGTTAAATCAGTCGATAATGTATGTATGATGAATTAATTATGATCTTAATTTGAAAGGAGTAGTAATAGCCTCGTGGATAAAGAACGTTGGTCTATTTACCAAGAGGTCCTTGGTTCGAATCCTAGCATGTACTCTACGAAATTCGTGTTTTCGGTACACACATATTTGTAATTATCACCAGCTCAGCGGTGAAGGAAACCATCGTGAGAAAACCCGCCCGTCCAAGAAATTAAATTTCGAATGACATGCGACCTGAGAATGATCTGGTTTACCCTCTGGGTTGTGGAGATCTGACGGCAGTCGTTCCATGTAAAAATCTTATCTTCGCCAAATCCTTAGTCTTAGGTAGCGGACCCCGACAATTCTAATGGGTTAGGAAACGAATTAACACTAAGATAAAGATCGTATATATATGAACGTATTTACTTTTATATATATTTTGGCGTATCCTTTATGTATGTAATATTCTTGATTGCCTTATATAAAGTCGTTTGGTGGGCCAGTGATATCAATGAATGGTTCGTAATTACGAGTAGTATCCTGGTAAGATAATACAATATAGAGTAAGTATTTAAGGGTCGGCAACGCAGAAGTGACACCCCTGGTGTTGCAAATGTCCATAGGCTACGGTAACTGCTCACCATCAGGCGGACCGTACGTTTGTTTGCCACCTTAGTGGTATAAAAAAAATCGGCCAAGTGCGAGTCGGACTCGCGCACGAAGGGTTCCGTACAATTATCTATAAAAACGGCAAAATAATCACGTTTGTTGTATGGGAGCCCCCCTTAAATATTTGGTTTATTTTTATTTAATTATTTATTCTTTAAGTAAATATATAACTAAATATTCTGTAAACATTTCAAGCGTCTACCTGTTGCCGTTATCAATATCGAGCAAAAATGAGCAAAAAATCACGTTTGTGGTATGGGAGCCCCCTTAAATATTTATGTTATTCCATTTTTTTGTATTTGTTGTTATAGCGGCAACAGAAATACATCATCTGTGAAAATTTCAACTGTCTAACTATCACGGTTCATGAGATACAGCCTGGTGACAGACGGACGGACGGACGGACAGCGGAGCCTCAGTAATAGGGTTCCGTTTTAAAAAGAGCATATACCACTAAATTCGTGTTCTTTGATTTATGTACATATTTGTAACCAGCTGGAGATTCGCGACTTTCCGGCGTTCCGTGGCAACCGCTTTGTCTACATGTGTCCAGCCAAGCAACTCTCTAAGCGACTCGTAATGGCTGTGTGCGTCGCTGTGATCACAGATGTCACAGCTTTGACATCGTCTACTGCGATCACGGCTAAATTATTTGGTATTCTATAAGGCTGTAAGCGTACGCGAGTCTGTTTGCCTTGTAGACTTCCAATTCCAAACGCAGCCTTGCGGCGCTAGTGTCGCACAACCATGAAAAGCGACACTAAGGAATTGCAATTTTGTGTTCAAGGCTATAACAGCCGATGTTTCCGAGGATGTAAGGATGTTTGCTCTTACAGAATTGCATGGCTGTTTCCTCGGCTTCCGAGTGTCGCATCGTTGTAACTTAACGCAAAAATTGTCCCATCAAATGCGAGAACAATTTTTGAGATCCGACTTATTGTACCAGGGATTAGCACGCTCAGACAAACCCTCCCTCTTTATCTTAGTCTAAGATGTTTTTAAAGTTATAGATACGTCGTACACGCTCTGGAATGGCAATACGAAAGTAAGGTAATCACCCAACTCGCATTCAGTTGGCCAAGCTCTCACGTCGCGTCCATACGTATTTCCTCGCAAAGCATAAATGTCTTAAGATATATATTCATCTCTTTCTAACGACAGGTATGCCCTACCATTTGTCTCTTTGTTAGAACAGTGTCATAATAAATAACTGTACGTAGATATAGTGCTAGTTGCGCCATTTTAAAATACAATAATGTTGGTGTATAACGTGTCTACCTTTTTGATATGTCGCTGATCTTAGTATTGATTACGACTTGCTCGGCGGTGAAGGGAATCGTCGTGAGGAAACCAGCATGTCAAAGAAATTTTCGAAAGACGTATGACCTTACCGAAGACTGGTCAGCTTCTCCCGCTGGGTGGTGGTCTGGCGGCAGTCGCTCCATGTAAAAATCAGTATCTTCGCCAAATACTTAGGCTTAGATACATCCTAATCGAATAGGAAACGGAATAATGCCAAGAATTTTATGGAATCCATGGAAACGTACTGTTATTATTCCAATCTTAAAAAAAATAATCTTACTTGGAAACATGAAACAGTTTTTAGAACTTAAAACCATTTAAAAATGACAACCAAAACATAGTAAAACTCAAAAACGCTTGTGATAAAAAGTGGAGTACCGCAGGGTTCCATCTTGGGACCTTATTCTCTTTCTCTGTTTCACAAACGATTTGACGAAATACGTTTTAAATCAGTATCACTCGCTCGATGACACCTCGGCTGGTAAAACAGTAGCTAATTAGAAGCTCACTGGTGATCTCACTCGCACGGAACCTAACAACCATCCAGAGTGTATTCGGCTGCGGTTTTCTGTGATAGATAGAGGTACTTCCCCGGTCGGACTGATTTGATGCGCCCTACCTCTCTGGAAAACAGATGTGTTTATGCACACAAATGTGACGAGCTCGGTGGCGCAGTGGTGAAACGCGTTATTACGCTACTTAGACACCAACGCTCGTGGGTTCGATTCCCACACAGGACAAACATTTGTGTGCATGAACATGTTTGTTTGTCTTGGTCTGGGTGTTTTCTATGTATAATAAGTATGTATTTACGTATGTTTATTAGTTGTCTAGTACCCATAACACAAGCTTCGCTTACTTTGGGGCTAGGTGGCGCTGTGTAATTTGACCGACAATATTTCTTATTTTTTATTTTATTTTTATTTTAATGTATGTTCTTTGTGAAAACCTACGAGCGTTGGTGCGTTTGATTGGGTCTACTGCGCCACCGACCTCGTCAAAATAAAGTATCTATAATATTATAGTTGGTCGATACATATCTCGTCAGTAAATTAAATATTGACGTAGAGTCGTCGTGTCCGGCTGTCTGTCCACCGCTTGTCGCCGGCTGCGAGATTAGTTTGTGTATTTTAAATCCATTTTTTTTATACAACGACGGAAGTCATACAAGCATACGGCCCACCTGATGTGAACTATCAAACCTGACTATGAACGCTTGTAATACATTAAGTATCACTCGCGCGATGCCACCTCTGCTCCTAACCACACTAACTCCTCAGGAGCTCCTCAGGACCTCACTCACACGCAGGAACACAATAACCCTCTAGGGAGTTGTTATCGAGGTACTTCGTAGGGCGCATCAAAGCAGCCCGTCTGAGGCTGCTTTGATGTGCCCTACCTCTCTTAAGACATCCAGACCAAGACAAACAGACATGTTCATGCACACAATTGTTTGTCCTGTGTGCCGACGAGCTCGAGGAGCTCCGTGGCGCCGCGATTAATAACGCAATTTTGTCATCAACGCTCGTGGGTTCGATTCCCACACAGGACAAACATTTGTGTGCATGAACATGTCTGTTTGTCTTGGTCTGGATGTTCAGGTGTCACTTCTAGGCCTATTACAACCAGGTTCACACATTTAAAAAAATCTAAACATCAAATGAATATAAAGTAATGTAAATAAATTTGTTAATCCTTCTTAATTCTAATAGCACAACTCAATAATATCAAAACTGAACTAATCATTCTTCTTCTTAATCCATTGGGATTGGCGGTGTCCGCCACCTTAGCCTACCTAAAGATTTGGCGAAGATATTGGTTTTTACATTGAACCACTGCCATAAGACTTCCACAATCCAGAGGGGAAACCAGACCTAACTTAGGTTAGGTCACACATTTTAGAAACACAATTTCTTGGACACGTGGTCTTGCTCACGATGTTTTCCTTTACCGCCGAGCAAGTGATAATTACGAATATTTCGTAAATCGATTCGAACCGGGTACCAGTTGCTCGATAGGCCGGTACTTTATCCACTGGGACTGCTCTAATATCTGAATTAATATTTCCTCACGAACTCGATATTTTACTAACGTCTCTAACATCATAACATAGAAAGAATGCAGGATGAAAGAATGACGAAGCAGATATACAATGCAAAAGTGGAAGGATGTAGGAGCCGAGGAAGGCCAAGACTTACCTATCATGATCAGATTGGTCGTGTTCTATCAGAAGGTGATGTCAGGAGCCCTAGAAACCGGCGAGCGTGCATGAAATGAGCAATGAATGTGAAAGAAGCGAGTGAGGTATGTAAGGATCGAGTCGCGTGGCGCTCGGTTCTCTCTGCCTTCCCCGTAAGGGATTTGGCGTGAAGTTATAGATAGATAGATAGTCTCTAACATCGTAACGTTAATGTTGAAAATTGACTCAAAAAAAAAACAAGCGAAAATATAAAAAAAAAAATGTAACCACATTTTCTTATATTTTCCCTATTCAATTCCAATAAACGTCAATAAGGCCGTATTGATGTCGATGCTTTGCCTCTTAAAAGAGAAAACATTACATTTAATCCTGTCAATTACTTGTCAAACTTGACGTCTTCGCGCCTTTTTTGTGGTTCGTTTGATAGATTGTGGAGAAACACTGGCTTCTTGGTAAATAAAATAGGAATTTTGGCGGGAATGAGAATATACAATTTTCTGTTTATTTCACTATTTGTATAATATGAAAACATAAATCAATTGCCTGCACCATGAAGGCACCATGCAGTCAGTTGGGTTAGGTCACACGTTTTTCATCAGTGAGCTCCTAAGGAGTTACTGTCGTGGCATCGCGCAAGTGATACTTGATTTTATTGCAATTTAAATTTATTGCATGCGTTCATGCTACGATAACTTAACATCAGGTGGACCTTGCTTGCGTCCCGGCGATGTATAAAATAAAATATGTGTACAGTTCACTCTCGATAGAAGTGAGACCTTCAAAAATAGAAATATTTAAGCGATAAAACAGTACGTTTTTTTTATACCACTAAGGTGACAAACAAGCATACGGCCTGTCTGATAGTAAGCAGTTACCGTAGCCTATGGAGATTTGCAACACCGGGGGTGTCAGTCTTGCGTTGCCGACCCTGTAAGAACCTCTTCACGCCTTTCTTGACCTTATGTTTCTAAACACACGTACTGTTTTATTCCCAAAATATTTCAACGATTCAACCAATAAGGCGGTACGTGACGCGATGTTAATCCGCCAACTAGCCAATAAGAGGTGCGCGTGCCACTCTGCCCCCCCGAACCCTACCGGTGAATTGAGTTACTACGCAATATCGGTCTCGTCGGTTCTCCGTAGGTTAATTCCTTCATGTACGAAAGAGACATTGTTTAATGTACCCAGTAGGCCAATTCTACTAAAAACCTGCAGCTGCACATTTACGCTTGTTATTTGAGTCGTGCAGGAATATAATACAGTGCCAATATGTGTACCTATTCTATTAAAATTTCCGCACTGCGACTACGCTGCAACTGTGCGTATCCTGCAAGTGAACTACTTAATTCCTGTCATATTACAAAATTTCAATGTAATAAATTGAATTTTTACTTAATGTTGACTCCTATAGTTTCACGCCCGATTGCCCTTGGTTGCCGGCGTGGCGGTATTTCTAACTGGAAGAAGCTTTACTTAATCATATATTCCTACAAACATTTCCCAAAACATAAGAAATATTTTGCCATATAAATCGCCGCTTCTGAATATTAATTTCACTACGCAAAAGTTGCTTGAGGCTAACGTTAGCAAAACTGCAGAAACTCCTTCAAAACTTCTGTCACCGATATACAAACGTCAAAACAATTTAACAGAATACGATTATATTGCAGGAAACATGCAGGTGCAGTGCAGGTCAGAATAGTGAGTCATTGACTGCAGCGTTGTTGCAACGCCGCTGCTGTCAGATCGCTTAACAGAATAACGAAACGTCAAAATGTACACATTTTGACACACGCCGCGCAGCGGGTCCGGCCGTTACGCACCCATTCCGCGACGCCCCCGGCCGGGACGCCCCCACAGTGAAAATTTTGTTATTCCGCTACGCCCCCGGCCGGGACGCACCCGTTTTAAAACAAGCGTTTTTTGACAGGAAACTTGAGCCAATACTGTTGAAAACAGAAGTGTTTTTAAATAGAAGTGAATGAAAGTGTGAGAAAATTATTTATTTACTTAATTTAAATATTTTTATTTTGTGGTGTGCGTATACTGTCATACATAGGGCCTTAGAATTAGTAAGATTAGTTTTTAAGTACTCCCTTCAAACAATGTAATTAAAAAATAAAAACTAAATTGTACATATATTATTAAAATATATTGGTTACCAAAATGAAAATCGAACAGAAACAGTAAAAGGGTAGCTCACCTATTGTGTAGGTTACCTGAACTCAGTCAATTATGTTCATAACAGTACTTTACTCAAGTATCCTGGAAAAAAAAAAACAACGGGTGCGTCCCGGCCGGGGGCGTAGCGGAATAACAAAATTTTCACTGTGGGGGCGTCCCGGCCGGGGGCGTCGCGGAATGGGTGCGTAACGGCCGGACCCGCAGCAGTGCAGTTGCAGTTATTCAGCAGAATTGGCCTACATTCCCAGCACCTAATAATAACGGTCCCCTTCGTGTCGGGGTCCAAAATGAGTTTGGCTCCAATCATTGAGCAATATATTAACGGCCAGTAGAATGGTGTGGTATGTAATTTCGTACAGGAATGTGTATTCTCACGGGAGGCGGGATGGAATTGGATAGGATGCATTTGACAATTGCGAATTAATGCACAGTGCAAAGGGCGGTGAAGGAAAACATGGTGAGGAATCCCGCGTGTCCAAGAAATTATATTTCGATATCGGTGTGACCTTCCTTACCTAAGAATGATCTGGTTTTCCCTCTGGGTTGCGAAGGTCTGACGGCCAAATGTTTAGGCTTAGGCAGCGGACTCCGACAATCTTAATGGATTAGGAAAACGGGATAAAGCTAAGAAGAAGAAGAAGAACAATCGCACCGCGGATCGTACACTTGCAACAGTCACAAAGCTTCCCATACTCTCTCCTTTGCCTTAAAAAAAATCATGGCACAAACAAAATAAGCAGTGAGAAAATCCTCCCAAATAAGAGATGCTTAACCGAAATTACCTCCGTCGGGCGAGTGTTGACATACAGCGAGTGGACGCGATCGATAGTTCAATATTTACTAAACTAGGGATGGGACAATGGTTATCGATATATGTCAAGTAAGCTTCAAATAATTTTGTTTAAAAAAAATCACTCGTTCGTTATTGGACATTTTGGAAATAATAGACGAGCCAAATGGCGGAGTAGTTGGCAATGGGTACTTTAACACGAAGGCTTGTTGGCTCGATTCCTACATAGGATAAACATTTGTATGCATGAACATCTCTGTCTTGGTCCGGGGTACCTCCACCTTTCAGAAAACCACAGTTCAGTAACAACTACCCTAAGGGTGTTGTGTCCCTGCGAGTAATGAGGTTACCGGTATTTTCCTAAGGAGTTGCTGCGTTAACAGCAGGGGCGGGAACGCGTAAGCGATGGTTCCTATATTGCGAGCGTTTGTAGGCTACCGTCAATCACATTATATCAAGTGGGTCGTATGCTTGAATGCCTCCCGGCGTTTATAAAAAAGAAATGGCAGTCAAATAAAAAGTTAAACAATTGAAAATCTATCTATCTATAGCTTCACGCCAAATCCCTTGCGGGGTAGGCAGAGAGAATCGAGCGCCACGTGACTCGATCCTTACATACCTCACTCGCTTCTTTAACATTCATTGCTCTTTTCATGCACGTTCGCCGGTTTCTAGGGTTCCTGACATCACCTTCTGATATTGAAAAGAATCAATATAATCAAGCTATGTGGTTGGTAGCAGACAGTTAAGAAGTAAGCTGAATTTTGACGATTTTACGACTGTTCATTTTGATAATCACAAAATTGCTTTTACTAATAAAACCAAGAACCTCTGCCTAATTATTGACGAAACTTTGTCCTGGACCCTGGAGTTTTTTTTTATTCTTGTACTATTGCGTACGTACCTGTGGGGTTGGCTGGAAGAGATGGATCTATTTTAGAGATAAGCTCACCGCGTGTACACCTTTAACGTAACAGTGGTATGTGTAATAATTTGCAATAAAGAATATATGATAAAGAACTAGAAGAGTTTGTTAATGTCGAAGTATAAATATTTTCAGCTAATGCAGGGCAAAACTACAGGGCTCGATAACGAAATACGAGCAAGGGGCCATTCGATAAGTTACTGTTAGCTGTTGACGAGCTATTGGCGACAGCCCTGCCCGCTTTCGTCTACGCCGCTCCATGACACCACATTCTTTTCAAAATTACCAAAATAGCGGAAGTTGTATTTTTTAAATTACGCTATGTGACAAACATACTTTAACACAGACGCTCTCTTTCAGTCCAACTCTGTTTCTATCACATTGCGAATACTGTCTACAAGCGTTACACCACAAATTTTACACAACGCTCGCATTTCGACCGCGTATATTCTACATACTCTCTCTGCCACACGCAGCTCTCACTTCCACAAGTAAGCGTTGGGACCCGCAGTGCATTGTGTCTTATTGTGTTAATATAATAACACATATACTGCTCGCCTATTATAATATACCCTTAAATATATTTATCTTTCCATGTATACTGTGTCAAAATCGGCTGTCACGAACAATTTTACCTTTAATTAGATACTCTTCATTTCTGATAAACGTTTCTGGCACTAAAAATATATTGTTGGGGATTTTAAACATTAAATCCTACAGGATTCAGTACAAAAAACTGTAGTCTACGCTGGGAACTTGTGAGCACACACACACGGGGTGCTCCTCTGGCTCTTGCAGTGGTGACCTCCAGACCTCTACTCTCACCATCTACAATAGCGCCCGGACTTCCTGCGGCGTCCGTGAACACTTGAGTCGCAAGCTTGCAACTCCATCCGGACCATCTACCGTCTCCGGGAACTATCGCCCGTTACTGCCAGGGCATCCTACCACACACGGCTCGATATTCCTGAACATTGCTTAAACCCGTCCTCGCAAGCCCTTAAAGTATCTAGGTGCCCCCGCCCAGAGTACACTACAGTACTCCATATGCGGTTTGACTCGGGACTTGTATAACATAACTCTTTGCCCCGAGCTGAAGTACTGTTTGGCTCTGTTGATCACACCAAGTTTCTTGAATGCCAGCTTGACCTTCTCTTCCAGGTGACTTCCGTACTGAACATCGCTGGAGATCTCTACACTGAAATTCCCAATGCTCTTGGCAATGGTAAGTGGCATGTTGTGAAATTGGGGGACCACAGCAAATGGGATTTCCTTAGCGCATACTTGTGTCTTGGTAGGGTTGAATTGGACCAAGTTCATTCGCCACCAGGCAGACAGTCTGCCACGATTTCCATATTATCGATATCGGTACTCGGATAGATTTGTAGTATGGTCCCATCTCTATACGCCAATAGCCAATAACCAAGCCGTGACATGGACGTTAACACAGCGACATTCTTATGTTATATTTTTTTTTCTGTACTGATTTGACCCTGTTATCTTGTTTCTATGTATCAGTCAAATAACAGTTTGTGGATTTATAGACTTAATACTAGTTCAACTTGATACGGAAACTGTCACAGAATAGATAATATAAGTACAAACAATCTAAGAAGCACGGTAGTGTACTACGCAAAGTTATCTATTATTTTGTTTATACCATGTCCGGGGGTATCTACACTGGTATACAGCCCACCTGATGTAAAGTGGTTACGTAGCCTATGAACTGCAATCACAAAGTAACCTATATATCTCAGTGATTAGAGCCTACTGACTAATGGACTAATGGGGGGGATATATTAAACAAGTCGATAAATGACGTGTGTTGTTCCGTGAATTAGCCAATTAGAACTGCGCATTCTACTTTACATACACTTTACTACCACAGAAAACCGCAGCAAAATAACAACTCGCTAGAGGGTTGTTGTGTTCCTTCGTGTGAGTGAGGTCATCAGCAAGCTCCTAAGGAGTTGCTGTGTAAGCAGAGGAGGCATCACGCGAGTGATATATGTTACAAGCGTTAATAGGCTACGGTAACTGCTTTACATCAGGTGGACCGTATGCTTTTATGCTTCCCGACGATGTATAAAAAAAAATGTTACTATCGCAAAATGGTCATATCGGTTCTCCACAGGTTATTTCCTCCATGGAGAACATGAAAGTAGAATAAATGCGGTCGAGATACGAGCTTGTATACGTTGCCAAATGGTTTATTGAGCTGTGATGCTCCGTCCGCCATACCCAGCTTTCACTGTTTATTACAATGTTTATTTAACATATTAATATTTAATTGATAATTAACAGCAGCTATTGGAGGCCAAGCAATTAACATGAAATGTTGCTTGGAGCCTACGCCATTATGGAGAGAAGGATATGTCCATAAATAACCAGTTTCTTTTTTTTTTATACAACAACGTCGGGAGTCGCGGGACTTATAAGCATACTGCCTAGTTACCTTTGTTTATTTATTATATACATTTTTTATATATCGCACCTTTGGTAGAACAGGGGCTGGCCATGTCGTGCTGGGGACCTTGGTTAAATCACTGGCGGTGTAGACAGAGAGAACCGAACGCATTTTGACTCGATCCTTACAAACCTCACTCGCTTATTTAACATTCATTGCTCTTCTTCACAGAGTTGGTCTAAAAGAGAGTGTGTTAAAATAAGAAGAGGCATTCTCCATTGGTTCGGACGTGTAGAAAGAATGCAGAAAGAAAGAGATACGCAACAGATACGACGCGAAAGAAGAAGGATGTAGGCGGCAGTTTTCTGTGAGGTGGAAGTACTTCCCCAGTCTGCTTATTACTACCCTACCCTAGTTTTCAAGAGAGGTACGAATCACGAAACAGATTACAACGCGACTGTAAAAGGATGTAGGAGCCGAGGAAGGCCAAGACTTACCTGCCATGACCAAATTGGTCGTGTTCTATCAGAAGGTGATGTCAGGAGCCTCAAAAACCGGCGAGCGAGCACGAGAAGAGCAATGAATGTTATTAAAGCGAGTGATGTACGTAAGGATCGAGTCACGTGGCGTTCGGTTCTCTCTGCCAACCGTAAGGCATTTGACGTGAAGTTATAGATAGATAGAACACTATTATTTGTAATAGAGGACATACATCGCACCCTCAAGAAAAGAAGGCCATACATTCTTCCACTTTTGCGTTGTAAATCTTTACGCCACAAATTTTGCACAATGCTCTCTCTGCGACACTCAGCTCTCACTTCAATAAGTAAGCGTTGGGACCAGCCATGCAATTCTCTAAGCGACTCGTAATGGCTGTGTGCGTCGCTGTGATCACAGATGTCACAGCTTTGACATCGTCTACTGCGATCACGGCTAAATTATTTGGTATTCTATAAGGCTGTAAGCGTACGCGAGGCTGTTTGCCTTGTAGAATTCCAATTCCAAACGCAGCCTTGCGGCGCCTAGTGTCGCACAACCATGAAAAGCGACACCAAAGAATTGCAATTTTGTGTTCAAGGCTGTAACAGACGATGTTTCCGAGGATGTAAGGACGTTTGCTCTTACAGAATTGCATGGCAGCACTGCATTGTGAATTATAGTGTTAACATAATAATAGGATAAATATGGATATAAACATAATAACATCTATAGGCAGCATTGTGGACCATTTGTTACAAAACGACATGTTAATAAGATTCACAACATAAATTAGTTTGATTACCGGCAAAATTTTACCATGATTTATTTATCTTCTTTCTCTTAATTAGTCTTAGTTCTTTGATGACTTGATGATGTTTAATAATATAATTTTATTGAATTGTAATAATGAAAATATATTTAGTATGTAAACTACAAACATAATAATAGGCGGCTTTACAACATTACATCAAGCTTCTCAAAGGGGCCTCTACGCGTTGGATCCTTATTCCCGCGCACGCCTAACAAATGACCGGGATAATACCCGTGAATCAAAATATAATAATAATAATAATGTATTGAGGATTGTTACGCTATCGCATTGGATTTGGGCATTTTTGAATAATTAAAATAAATAAATAAATATATAATAATAAAAGTTTGCAACGGCGAAATTATAAGAGAGTTCTTCCATCCAACCTGTGCTGTGAGAAATTTGTAATTTTTTCTTTTTTTATACTACGTCGGGTGGCATGCAAGCATACGGCCCACCTGATGTAAAGCGGGTACTGTAGCCTATTAACGCTTGCGATATATTCATTATCACTCGCGCGATGCCTCCTCTGCTACTTACACAGCAACTCCTCGGGAGCTTACTGGTGACCTCACTCACACGCAGGAACACAACAACCCTCTAGGGAGTTGTGATGCGGTTTTCTGTGAGGTGGAGGTACTTCCCCAGACGGGCTGCTTTGATGCACCCTACCTCCCTCAAAACATCCAGATCAAGACAAACAGACATGTTCATGCACACAAATGTTTTTCTTATGTGGGAATCGAGCCCACGAGCGTTGGTGTCAAAGTCGCGTCATTGACGACTGAGCCACCGAGCTCGTCAAAATTGTGTAATTATATTTCGATAGACGTGTGACATTAACATAATAAATGTCTGGTTGTCTGTGGGTTGTGGAAGTCTGCCGGCAGTCGCTTGACATTGTAGCGGCCCTCGGCAACCGAAATCAGTATCTTTCAAATCTTTAGGCTTAGGCAGATCCCCCCAATCCTAGTGGATTAGGAAACGGGACAACGCTAGGAAAAAGAGACCTTTGTATATTATTATGAACAGTTTTACCCGATTACCGAAGCCAAAGAAGGTTGATGTTTTAAGCAGTATACAAGTAATATTTATTGAATTATACAATATATAAATTACCTATGAACGCTTCCAATGTAAGGAGTTTCACTCGCGCGTTGCCACACTGCTAACACAGTGATCCCTAAGCAGTTTATTAATTACCTCACTCAAGGAACACGATAAAGCTTCAGGCTGTTTTTAGGGTTCCGTACCCAAAGGGTAAAACGGAACCCTATTACTGAGACTCCGCTGTCCGTCCGTCCGTCCGTCCGTCCGTCTGTCACCAGGCTGTATCTCATGAACCGTGATAGCTAGACAGTTGAAATTTTCACAGATGATGTATTTCTGTTGCCGCTATAACAACAAATACTAAAAAATAGAATAAAATAAATATTTAAGGGGGCTCCTATACAACAAACGTGATTTTTTAGCCGTTTTTATAGATAATGGTACGGAACCCTTCGTGTGCGAGTCCGACTCGCACTTGGCCGTTTTTTTTTTTTTGGCTGCGGTTTACTTTTTTTTTTATATATATACTACGTCGATACAAGCATACGTTCCGCCTGATATAAAGCGGGTACCGAAGCCTATTAACGCTTGCGATATATTAGGTATCACTCGCGCGATGCCTTCTCTGCTGCTTACACAACTCCTTTGGGAGCTTACTGCACGCAGGAACACAACAACCCTCTAGGGAGTTGTTATTTGGCTGCGGTTTTCTGTGGGGTGGAGGTACTTCCCCAGACGGGCTGCTTTGATGCGCCCTACCTTTCTTAATTTCTACGAAATAGAGCTCCTCTATCGGGTAACAACAAAAATATAAAAACAGTGTTCAGTGAGTGAAAAGCGTAATGAATGAAATCGTTTACAAAACAGGTCTCGTTCGGGCGCGGTGTGAAACAAACAGACAGACGTGTGAATTGGTCTGTTTACTCGCTCGGAGATGATGAGGGCACCATAGGTTCACACCTAACTGAACTCGAGTTCATAGGTAAATTGGAGAGTGCAGGTGGTCGATCGGAAATGGTCCAGGTCTCTGTATCGTGCGGTATACCTGCAGGGGTATTCATTGGCTCGGGAACTTATCATTTGAATCGAAAACTCGCCACACCAACTGAAGCAAATTACTACTTTTCTTATTTTTTGCACAGAGGGGTATTGGCAAAGGATCTATGGCCATACAGCACAAGTCTTAAGATTGGAACCATTTGAAAATTTTCTTAATTCTAGATTCTAGCTTCAGTAATCTGTTGAGTAAGGTGAGGTTTATAGTTTTGGATGATACGAATTTGTATTAAATATTTTGTTTCATATATTTCTAAACGTATAAAAAAGAATACCTAATTTGTTTGTTTTAAATATAGGCATGCTCCGTTGGTTCAGACATGTATAAAGAATGCAGGAGGAAAGAATTAAGAAACAGATATACCAAGCGAAAGTAGAAGGATGTAGGAGCCGAGGAAGGCCAAGACTTACCTACTACTTACCAATGTTATTGAAGCGAGTCACGTGGCGCTCGGTTCTCTCTGCCTACTCCGCAAGGGATTTGGCGTGAAGTTATAGATATATTGATACCTTGACGTTTTTAGTTACTAGTTTCACAATAGCCTGAATCAGCCATACAAATTAATAAATATAACCTTTATTTATGGAATCAGTTATCAAGTACGGTATAAAAATTCAATTTAAATTCCTTAGTTAATCGTTGTGCCTATCATCATAATAATATTACATAAAAAATCCAAATGATGTTTCCGTGGTAAGGAAAAATTCTAAGTGAGAGCAATCACAGTAAAATGGAGATCTCTTTAATCCGCTCCCTAAGGAACCCCCCGGCATTGTTCCAACTCGACAAATTGTGTTGTGTACGATATGAGTAGAGAATATAATTTTGGTTAAACGCAAACAAAAAACCAATGTTATTGTAAAATGCTTATTTAAATAGTGCGAGTGATACTTAATATATCGCAAGCGTTAATAGGCTACGGTACCCGCTTTACATCAGGTGGACCGTATTTGTGACCGCTTGTATACCTCCCGACGTAGTATAAAAAAATAAAAAATATTCTTCCATTGGTCGAAAAGCTGAGATATTTTGGCGCTAAAACACTACATTTTTGGGAGTAAGGGGTGCCTTCCCGAGCAACCAAGTGGTCTATTGATTTGCATAGACTTGCTTAGAAAGTAGGTGGCATAAAGAATGCGATCGCGATAAAATGGCCCTGAAAAATGGAGGTGACGCCCGATCAATTTTGTTATGATACCGAGTCAGAACTGCCGAGTTGGTATCCACCCGGGCACCCGCAGTTCCTTTGACATTTATAACAAAATACGGCGGACTTAAAATGGCGCGGTGGGCGGGTACGGCTCGATTAAGAAATAAAAGTTATTCTTGACAATAAGCGAGTGAGTAATTTGTACGTTATGGCTTCGCAGTGATGATATCACCGCGTTTAATATAGCTTCATAGTCGTAAAAAACGAAAGCTGATAAAGCGTCGTCGAAGCGAAATCGAGACCAGACAACTGTCGCCTCTGAATGTAACATGCCGGGAGGCAAACAACCATACGGCCCACCTGATATATGTAATCTATAAACGTTTGCAATTCAATACCTCACAACAACAACAACAACAACTTGGGAACTTACCGGTAACTTCACTCGCAAAAACGCAATTGTTATTTTTTTTATACAACGTCGGTAGAAATACAAGCATACGTCCCACCTGATGTAAAGCGGTTACCGTAGCCTATAAACGCTTGCAATACATTAAGTATCACTCGCGCGATGCCACCTTTTTTTTATACCACTAAGGTGGCACGGCCTGCCCGATGGTAAACAGTCACCGTAGCCTATGGACATCTGCAACACCAGGGGTGTCACTCATGGGTTGCCGATCCTCTAAAAACCTCTTCACGCATTTCTTGAAGAACTCCATGGTGCAGTCCCTTGGGAAAATCTCGGCTGGGAGCTCATTCAACAGCTTGAGAGTTCTCCGAAGAAAACTTCTCTGGAACCGTACAGTACGCAACCATTGCGGTTCTAGCGTGTGAGGGTGACCTCTGCTGCTAACACAGCAACTCCATAGGAGCTTTACTAGTGACCTCACTCACACGCCGAAATAACAACTCCCTGGAGGGTTATTGAGTTCCTGCGAATGATTGTGGTCACCAATAAAGCTCTTAAGGAGTTCTTTAGTTAGCAGCAGGTGTTACTTGATGTGTTGCAAGCGTTCATAGGCTACGGTTAACATCAGGTGGGCCGTATGCTTATATGTCTCCTGACGTTGTATAAAAAACCAAATTCAAGGTTATGTGGTTTTTTATTCGACGTCTGAATATACGTCATATCCAAGTATGCGGCCTACCTGATGTAAAGCGGTTACCGTAACTAATGAATCTCGTAATAAAGGATATCGCATATGCGTTGCCCCTCCCGCTGCCTTCGGAGCTTATTGGCTAGCTCACTTACTTGCAGGAACACAAATCTCTAGGGAGTCGTTATTTGGTTTACTGTGAGGTGGAGGTAGTTCCCCAGACGGTCTGCTTTCATGCTCCCTACCTCTCTTAAAAACACCCAGACCAAGACAAACATACATGTTCATACACACAAATGTTAGTCCTGTGTTGGAATCGAACCCATTTCATTATTTTTCACATTTTTTAGGTAATTTTCCCCCACATTTTCACGATGAGTATACTCTTTTGCTATCAGCATTTTCAATAAAAAAAAAAAAACAAACAATCAATTGCTGCCAAGAAAGTTTTCCAGTTAATTAAATCAAGTTAAACACTGCATTGCGAAAATACGATTTCGAACTCTATTTCTTACGTCGCACGGTTCCAAATCCAGTAGCGGTTAAACAATGAAGGGAAATAGGGTGCAACCGTAGCAGTCATGGTACACAAAGACTGCACACAGAGATAGTGGCTAATTGTACTCTGTGGAGTAGCGATGGGCAGAGTCGATATCGATAAATTATATTGCACCTCGAAAGTAGGGTAGGGCGGGGCTAATTGGGCAATCGAAATATCTCAGCACGTTACATACACCTTACGCTAGATATATTTTGTACCAGTGTGCGGCATTTAAAAAGGGTTATGTGTAATTGTTTTTTCTCTTATTAGACATGTAACGTTTGTACAACTGTTTTAATTGTAATAGTACAGTAGTGGAATTATTTTCAGTACCTGCTGGGAACATTCACTGAATAGAATTGTAGGTTTTTTTTATACTACGTCGGGAGAAATACAAGCATACAGCCCACCTGATGTAAAGCGGGTACCGTAACCTAATAACGCTTGCGATATATGAAGTATCACTCGCGCGATGCCTCCTCTGCTGCTCACACAGCAACTCCTTGGGAGCTTACTGGTGACCTCACTCACACGCAGGGACACAACAACCCTCTACGGAGTTGTTATTTGGCTACGGTTTTCTGTGAGGCGGAGGTACTTCCCCAGACGGGCTGCTTTGATGCGCCCTACCTCTCTACAAACATTCAGAATAAGACAAACAGATATGTTCATGCACTTGTCTTTGTTATAATATTTTTATTTAGTCTTGTGTTCCACTCTTTTTGCATTATTTTTGTCATTTAGATGCTATAAGTGGAAATCTTGTAATTATTTTGCTAGCCGTAAGTTTTTCGAAAACATAAATATCGCGGTCGCGGGAGTGTAACTCACCCGCAGCTGTACGTGACGACCTGTCGATCGAGTGACATACGCGTACGCTTCGTTTATTTTGCGAAAAAGGGTAAAAAAATTAATATAAGTATGCAAAAAAAGTAAAAAAATAAATGTTGTTGTTTAGTTGTTGTTTTATCTTCATTGTACGATAAATTAATAATAAATTACAATGAAATGAAATCTAGTGTTACAAAGGCGGACTTATCTCTAAAAGAGATCTCTTCCAGCCAACCTAGAGCTATTGACAGGATAATATACATGGGCGAGAGTACACACGTACACCAATAACATTATCATAAATTTGATAAAGTAACGCACATCAACTTTACCTTAAACAGTACGAAATGAATGTATGCCAACATTTCTTCTATACGAGTCAAATGTTAGCCATTTTTACGCAGATAATTGTTAAACTTGCATAAATTTGGTATATTTTGTTATCTTAAAAGTATTTGGTTCTAATTTAGATAGTTTTCCAGTAACCTAATTTTTGTTTTCAATATTTGGGACTGGACAGCAATAGTTTAGTCAAAAGATCTTTGAAAAATCGCCTGCCCCGTCAATAATAATGAGATTAGAAAAAGGGATTACGTTAAGAAGAAGATCCTACTCAAAATACAATATTCTACTTGTGTAATTTCATTAGATTACGACTAAAATGCATAAACAATTGCTTTAGCATTCTGGTATTCTATTTATTTTCATCGTTAGTCGAACTCAAATGTGTCCCATCACTAAACTGCAGACACGTAGTGAAATACATTCGCTGTTTCGTGGAGATAACCTGTTCAAATAGTGATGTGCATGCAATCTGCATACCATTATCGATGAATGGAGAGTGTGTTGTATAACTAAGTTTATGCGAACGACGACCTTTTTGTATCGATCGATTCTGTTAGAGATTATAGTGGTGGGTATTTTGTAACCACTGTTGCGAAAGCACTTCCAACTTACAGATACAGATTACCGCAGACGAATAAATACGTGAACAGTTGTTGGGAGGAGCTTAATACGAGTAGCTTCGCTGCACATACCAGTCGAATCCAGTGGTTCCCAACCTTTTATTAACCAGAAACTTGGAAAAATAAGCTCCAACTTAAAATAAATTAAATATTTTTTTATACATCGTCGGGAGACATACAAGGCCACTGCCCACCTGATGTAAAGCGGTTACCGTAGCCTATGTACTACGCTTGTAATACATTAAGTATCACTCGCGCGATGCCACCTCTGCTGCTAACACAGCAATTCCATAGAAGTCTATATGATTTTTTTATAAATCCGTAGTTTTAATTACACAAAACGTGTGTTGTTGAGTGTGTGTCATTGTACAAAACATAAAAGTAACTTTACAAATGTGACATTCTTATAAGGAAAGTAAAAGCCTAAACACACAGGTGCGGGAAAAGCGGCATCCGTGATGGGCTTTTTTGTAACACTCGTGTTTGTATACAATCTGTCACACAAAAACGCGCGCTGTCACGCTGGATCGTGCCCTCTTTTTGTGTGACAGATTGTATGATAGGTTGGATCCCGGATCCTGCTTTTCCTGCCCCTGTGAGTTTTGGCTTTATTTTATATTCGGTATCGATAAAGAAAATATGTAAAAATCAGAATTAATAGTTTACCATATTAATTTATTCGCGAATCACGTTCGGTTGAGAACCACTGATGAACTCTAACGAACATGCATATTATGCAGCGCGCACTGCTGCCTGTCAACTGATGGGTTTAGTCACGTCGAGTTCTTCGGCGAGCAATGGCAAGTGGTTTTCGAGTGGATAGTGTTTTCACACTGGCCTGTACCAGTGGTGTGGTATACTCCAAACTCCTTCGGTTCAAGGAAGACACAAATCCCAGCAGTTGAAAGAGTGCAGGTTGGTGTAGTGAGGGTTGTTGCGCCTGTACGCGAGTGAGGTACCCCCGCTGCTAGACGTTATTACAACACTTCTTTAGTAGTGAAGCTACGTTCCTCGGAACGGGACAGGCCCACCACTCATACCCACCAGTGTGTAGCCAGAATTAACAGCCGCGACCACCAAAAAGGCAATGAACAGTGAGGTTCATTGCTGTCCCGGGGGGAGTACGTTCCTCAGAAGTCAAATTCCGTTAGCAGCGGGAACAGGGACTACCCACTCTTGTATTGCACGCGTTCATATGTCACGGTAACAGCTTCACATCCGGGTGGTATGGTATACCACCCGGATACATAGGTACACATCGTATGCTGTAGGCCAATTATACTAAAAACCTGCAGCTGCACGTTGACGCTTGGCATTTCAGTCGTGCAGGAGTAATGCAGTAGCAATTAAACGTATTCTATTAAAGTGGAGCGAACACGCAGGTTAAGCAATGTGGAACGCAGCCTGTCTATGGATGGGTCTATCTCGAATTTCTCCGTGCTTCGGAGGGCACGTTAAGGCGTCGGTAATGGCTGTTGTCGATAGATGACAGTCGTTAAGCTAAGTCAGTGGCTCTCGGGCGGCTTGAAAACACTGGCCTCCGCCAATCCGCATTTGAGCAGCGTGGCGTAGTATGCTCTGAACACCTTCGGTTGAAGGGAGACCCGTATCCCTGCAGTGGGATGTGTAAGAGTTGATGTGGTATTAAAGTGGCCAGCACTGCAGCAGTCGCGCAACGGCACTGCAACCGCGCTGCAACTGTATGTATCCAGCAAACGAACTATTTAACACCATATTTCAGTGTAGTAAATTGGTCTTTCACTAAATGTTGACTCCGGAAGTCAAGTGAAAGTTTGAAGCTCAAGCTCAATCAATTAAAAGAGCAAGATTCTTAATTACATATTTTTTTCAAGATTCTTAATTACATATTTTCTATAACTTAACCCCAAATACCTCGTGGGGTAGGCAGAGAGAACCGAGCGCCACGTGACTCGATCCTTACACGCCTCCACGCACTCGCTTCTTTAACATTCTTTGCTCTTCTGCCCCGGTTCTTGACATCACCTTCTGATAGAACACATTGGATCATGGTAGGTAAGTCTTGACCTTCCTCGGCTCCTACATCCTTCCACTTATACATTGTATATCTGCTTCGTCATTCTTTCATCCGGCATTTTTTCTACATGTCCGAACCAACGGAGCATGCCTCTTCATATTTTAACACCGACGCTCCCTTGCAGACCAACTCTGTTTCTAACATCATCATTGCGAATACGGTCTACAAGGGTTACGCCACAAATTTTTTTCGCAAAATTTCACTTCGCACAAGTTCTTAATACTAACAATACGTTAGCAAAACTGCAAATAAACTGTGAAACTCCGAAAACTTCCGATATACAAATGTCAAAACAATTCATCAGAATACGATTATATTGCAGGAAACAGGAACCGTGCAGGTGCAGTGTAGGTTTTTCAACAGAATAGCGAGTCATTCACTGCAGCATTCCTGCAACGTCGCCGCTGTCAGATCGCTTAACAGAATAACGTAATATAAATGTACGCACTTTGACAGACGCCGCGCGGCAGTGCAGTTGCGGTTTTAGCAGTAGAATTTACAATTCGCCTACTGGTATTCCGTCCGATTTAATAAAAAAAAACCGGGGCGAAAATAAGTCGCGTGTCCACAACGCTGCCAATATATTAACTACACAAAGCTTCTACTTTGTAGTACTAGGCACTTGGTATTTCTTTTATAACAACGTCGGGTGGCATACAACCGTACGGCCAACCTGATGTAAAGATAGCTTGTAATACCTTGAGTATCACCAGCGCGATGCCACCTCTGCTGCTAACACAGCAATTCCTTAGGAGCTTACCGGTAGCCTCAGTTACACGCAGGAAGACAACAACCCTCCAGAAACTTGTTATTTGGCTGCGGTTTTCTGTGAGGTGGAGTTAGTTGCCTAGACGGGCTCCTTCGATGCGCCCTACCTATGTTAAAAACACCCAGATTTAGACAAACAGACATGTTCATGCACACAAATGTTTGCCCTGTGTGGGAATCGAACCCACGTGCGTCCTCCTCGACCTCGTCAAAATCATCCATCAACCCTTACTCATCCTACTGCACGGATACGTGTCTCCCTTCAACCGCAGGGGTTCAGAGCATACTCCGCCACGCTGCTGCTCAAATGCGGATTGGCGGAGAATAATAATATGTTTATTAGTATTCACAATATAAGCTTTGTTTAGTTTAAGACTGGCTGTTGCTGTGGAATTCGATATATATATAATATATATATAAGATAGTCAGAGAGAGCCGAGCGCCACATGACTCGATCCTTACACACCTCACTCGCTTCTTTAACATTCATAGCTCTTCTCGTGCACGCTCGCCGGTTTCTGGGGCTCCTGACATCACCTTCTGATAGAACACGACCAATTTGGTCATGGTAGGTTAGTCTTGGTCTTCCTCGGCTCCTATATACTTCTTCTACTTTCGCGTTGTATATCTGTTTCATAATTCTTTCTTTCTATATGGCCGAACCAACGGAGCATGTCTCTTCTTATCTAACACCTGGGATTTGTCTGGAAGTAAAAGAATCACGAAATTTTCTGTCTGGAGCCCAGACCAAGACAAATATATGTTCGTACACAAATGTTTGTCTTAAAATGGACGAGCTCGGTGGCTCAGTCGTGAATGTCGCAACTTTGTCACCAACGCTCGTGGGTTCGATGCCCACACAAGGCAAACATTTGTGTGCATGAACATGTCTGTTTATCTTGGTCTGGATGTTTTAAGAGAGGTAGGGCGCAACAAAGCAGCCCGTCTGGGGAAGTACCTCCACCTCACAGAAAATCACAGCCAAATAACAACTATCTAGAAGTCTAGAGGGTTGTTGTGTTCCTGCGTGTGAGTGAGGTCACCAGTAAGCTCCTAAGGAGTTGCATCGCGCGAGTGATATATGTTAAAAGCGTTAATAGGCTATAGTAACTGCTTTACATCAGGTGGACCTTATGCTTGTTTGCCTCCCGTCGTTGTATTAAAAAAAAATGGGAATCAAACCCTTGTTATTAAAATTACCATGGACGGGCACTCTACCACCGACCTAGTCAAATTAAAGCCATTCATTGAACAGTAACTTTTTTATACCACAATGGCGGCAAGCAAGCATACGGCCTACATGACGCTAAGCAGTTACCGCAGCCTAGGACATTTGCAACGCCAGGGGTGGACCCTCTCGCGTCGCCGACCCCGTAAGAATCTCTCCACGCCCTTCTTGAAGAACCCCATGCCGTAGTCCCTTGGGAAAATCTCGGCTGGGAGCTCGTTCCGTAACTTAGAGAACAAGTAACAGAGAAGCTTTCTTCCGCGAACTCTCAAGCTGTAGAATGAGCTCCCAGCCGAGGTTTTTCCAAGGGACTACAGCACGGAGTTCTTCAAGAAATGCGTGAAGAGGCTTTCAGAGGATCGGTAACGCATGTGTGACATCCCTGGTGTTGCAAATGTCCATAGGCTACGGTGACTGTTTACCATCGGGCAGCCCTACGCTTGATTGCCATCTTAATGGTATAAAAAAAAACCTAATAGTTCTTGGTAGAAAGCCTCACTGGAACCGCACATTATAGCGTCTCCAGTGTATGTGGATGAACTCCCAGCCGTCGGCGAGCAGTGCGATTGTAAAACGAGGCTGTCGGCATCATGTCGAACAACTCCTCAGAACACAACCCATTGTACAATCGGTAGAACACACAAAGTGAAGCAGGCAACTTATGAAGTCCATGAAAATATTGAATCTAGACACAACGGATATTATTTTTTAGGTTTCCTGTCTAGACAGCGCGAATGGAGCTCGCGACGAGACCAACCTTGGACCTGAGTTGGTTATTTTTCTCGGTTGAAACGGCTGTCAATGTGATCAAAAAGTATTGATGGAACCTGTACACATATATGTACATACAATTACTTTCATTTCACTGACGAGCTCGGTGGCGCAGTGGTTGGAAACGCAACTTTGACACCAACGCTCGTGGGTTCGATTCCCACACAAGGCAAACATTTGTGTGCATGAACATGTCTGTTTGTCTTGGTCTGGGTGTTTTCTGTGTATCATAAGTATGTATTTACAAAAAAAATATGTATTTACGTATGTTTATCAGTTGTCTAGTACCCATAACACAAGCTTCGCTTACTTTGAGGCTAGGTGGCGCTGTGTAATTTGTACGAAAATATTTATCGGAATATATTCGTCGGGAGGCATACAAGCACACGGCCCACCTGATGTAATGCGGCTACCGTAGCCTATTAACGCTTGTAATATATTAAGTATCATTCGCGCGATGCCTCCTCTGCTGCTTACACAGCAACTCCTTGGGAGCATACTGGTGACCTCACTCGCACGCAGGAACACAACAACCCTCTAGGGAGTTGTTATTTGGCTGCGGTTTTCTGTGAGGTGCAGGTACTTTCCTCAGACGGGTTGCTTTGATGTGCCCTACCTCTCTTAAAACATCCAGACCAAGATAAACAGACATGTTCATGCACACAAATGTTTGTATTGTGTGGGAATCGAACCCACGAGCGTCGGTGTCAAAGTCGCGTCATTCACGACTGAGCCACCGAGCTCGTCTGAACTCGTCTCGTCGGTTCTCTCTGCCTACCCCGCAAGGGATTTGGTGTGAAATTATGTATAGATAGACAGGCGATACTAATGAAAGCCTGGAAAAACCTAATAAATATATTTCATTTTGATCATTTGAAGCAGCATATTTTGTGTCAGCATGCCAGCGTCAACTGACAAAACACTGTGTAGTCTTTTTTCAGTAGCTTTGTTGGTTTTTTTTTTGTTTGAGCTCCACTTTCGCTTACCATCAGGCAAAGCGGAGCTATGCTGAACTAATATAAAAAAAAAGCTTGAAAGATCTGTATGTACATACCGTTAGGAACATGTTAAGAAATCACTATGCAAATGTTTGTCTATCTGTCACTCCGTAATTTATAGCGTGGGAACCCAAATATAAACGTTATCACTCGCCCGATAAGGGTAATTGTACATTTAAATTAATGTAAAACGGTTTACCGAGTGGGCAAGGTGACTAAATGGGAATGGACCTCATGCGTACCACAGTTTACGACTAAAGGTTCGGTCAGACAGAAAGCGGTCATGCGTTCAACCGTTCGGCATTCGAGCGTGTTCACAGATCAATAAATCTTAAGAGAGATAGGGCGCATCAAAGCTGCCCGTCTGGGGAAGTACCTCCACCTCACAGAAAACCGCAGCCAAATAACAACTCAACGGAGGGTTTGTTTGTTTGTAATATGTTTAATGTACATTACGAAATATACGATAATAATGAAAAGAGACAATGCTCGGTGGCTCAGTTGTGAAAGACGCGACTTTGACACCAACGCTCGTGGGTTCGATTCCCACACAAGGCAAACATTTGTGTGCATGAACATTTTTATCTTGGTCTGGATGTTTAAAGAGAGGTAGGGTGCATCAAAGCAACCCGTCTGGGGAAGTACCCTCCACCTCACAGAAAACCGCAGCCAAATAACAACTCCCTAGCGGATTGTTGTGTTCCTGCGTGTGAGTGAGGTCATAAGGAGTTGCTGTGTAAGTAGCAGAGCAGGCATCGCACGAGCGATACTTAATATATTACAAGCGTTACTAGGCTACGGTAACTATTTTATATCAGGTGGGCCGTATGCTTGAATGACTCCCGACGTTGTATAAAAAAAGGGATCTCTACCAGCCAACCTTAGAGTCATTGATAGAAAATTTGACAGTGTCGTAAAAGCACATGTACATTACAGACTGTACCTACCTCAATAATTGAGGAGAATACATAATTAACAACATAACTACATCTATACATAAACTATGCCGTAAAAAGACAAGTTAAGATTCAATTAAAAATTTAAAAAACCCCCGCCGCAAAAATAACCTTTAAAACGTAACAAAATTTATTATCATTAATTATTATTATTAATAATGATGAATTAAGTCCCCTTTTAAACAAAAAAAAAACAAAATCAAAATCGGTTCATCCATTTCGAGGCTACGATGTCACAGACAGATACACAGATGTGTATCTGTCAAGCGTCAAACTTATAACACGCCTCTTTTGCGTCGGCGGTTAAAAATAGTGATAATACGAATAATAAAACAATAGCAAATAATAATGATTCCTACATTATTGTGTACTATTGTTTTATTACAATTATATCCAAATTACAAATAAATTTAATAAAATAAGTTAATTGATCGACTACACACAATGAATTTCACCAGAGGGAGACTTTGTACAGTCGTCGTCTGCATGGGTACCTCTGTCTCACCTATTTCTACCGCCAAGCAGCTGTATTTATATAGCTGTGTTCCGGTTTGAAGAAGAAATTACTGGTACACAGTAGTGAAGCCTTAGGTCACAAGATTGGGAGTGCGCGAGTAAAATCGCCGTGGTGTTGCGAGCGCCAATAGGCTGCGGTGACCGCTTACCATCTAATGTGGGCATGCTTGTTTGTCAATCTAGTTGTATAAAAAATGAAATATAAAAATTGAGCTCAATTATCATTTATAACTCAACAAGACGGGATTTAAAAGAGAAGATTGAAGCTGCCGGTTTAATCTCATGAAAAGGGATCCAGAGCCTTAGCATTAAATGAACAGCTGTAGATGTTTGTGCATTGAGGCGAGATTCTATGGTAAATAGTCACCGGCGCCTACGGACATTTGCAACACCATAGGTGTCACTCGTGAATCTCTTCACGCCTTTCTTGCAAAACCCCATGCTGTAGTCCCTTGGGAAAACCTCGGTTCATTTCACAACTTGAGAGTTCGGAAGAAAACTTCTCTGGGACCGCACAGTTCACGACCATTGCAGAGAACTCCCCGCCACACGTATTGCAGAGACGACCTGGGCAGTCAGGGCAGCAACTGTGGCGGGTGTATGCGGTTTATGTTCCAGGTGGTGGGCAATCGCGAGGACAACCGCAGCAGCCGAGAGAGAGACGACCAGGGCAGCCATGGCAGCGATGGTACGGTGCATCTACTAATGGTAGTAGGCGGAAGCACACAAACCAGGTTAGATCAGATTTGCAAGTCAAAAAATCATCATATCGAACAATTCTTCAGAACACAACCCGTTGCACAATCGGTAGAACACAAAAAGGCAAAAATCTCTCCTCAAACTTAAGGGCTCAATACCGTATGTAAGTTTAGGATCGCCGACAATTCTCACAGCTCGTCTCTGAACAGAATCACGCGGTCCAAGCTGGTATCCAGGTGCTCCCGCCCAAAGATGACTGCAGTAGTACTGCTGGCCGCTTTCTGTCTGACCACACCCTTAGGTTGTCTTGTGGTACTAATAAATATTTAAATGAAGATGGTGGGTACACGATTATTAAACCAGACTCTAATAAAAATTCTACAAATGCTTGTGTGCTTCAAATTTGTTATTTTATTATATTTGGCAGAGCTGCGATAGCCAGCGGAGCCACATTACCCTCAAAATTGTCGTTTGGGGTAGACTGATGTCATCCAGCTAGCGTTTAGACGGTAATAGTGAGAAACTCCAAAATCGACACACTAATAGCTAACATATTGTAGTTTTGTATCCTTTAATTTGAAATTTAATGTTCGTTGGTGAGGAAGAACGGTCCAAAATCGTTCCAATTAGAAAAAAAAACATATGGGAAAACGTATGGCCGGCCACTCTGCAGTGCAGAGTCTGCACTGCACTCCCATCAACAGAAAAAGTAACAGCATTCGTCGCTAAATGTCGTACAGGGTTCCATATATTTAAAAAAAATTAAAAATAAAATATTTAAATATTTTTTAAATTTAAAAAATATCAGCTCTGCCTACACAGCTTGCTGTTATTTACTAGTTATTTAATAGGTGCATATAACAGTGTGTTAACTATATTAATTTTACAAATATACATGGGATAATATTTCGTGCAAGCTAACTCTCCAGAAGCACATGCACACATCGTGATCGATTCACATTAAAATGTTAATTTGTTAAATTAAAAATTGTTACATATTAAATTTTATATAATATTAAAACGTTGCCTATACTTATATTCTTTTTCTCACGTTATCCCGTTTTCTAGTTCACTAGAATTGCCGCGGTCCGCCACCTTACTCTAAGAATTTGACGAAGATAGTGATTTTGACATGGAGCGACTGCCGTCAGACATCCACAACGCAGAGTGGAAAACCATATCGTCGATGAAGTGCCAATACCGCCTATCTGACATTTATACTTACCTTGGGTTTTTTTAAATTTCCTATCTGACATCTATACTTACCTTGAGTTTTTTTAATACAATAGATTTAAGTTGGAATTTGCATCGGTAGCAACTACACCTAATCATCAATCATTACCAGATAGGCTCTATACAGTTTGTGGAATGGTTATTAAATAACAGTAAACCACTTTAAGTCTCTCAATTCTCAAAAACTAAATTTAAGCAAAAATGTCAGATAGGAGGTATTGGCACTTCATCGACGATATCATTCTTAGGTCAGGGCACGCATCTTTAGAAATATAATTTCCTGCCATGCAATTCTGTAAGAGCAAACATCCTTACATCCTCGGAAACATCGGCTGTTATAGCCTTGAACACAAAATTGCAATTCCTTAGTGTCGCTTTTAATGGTTGTGCGACACTAGCGCCGCAAGGCTGCGTTTGGAATTGGAATTCTACAAGGCAAACAGCCTCGCGTACGCTTACAGCCTTATGGAATACCAAATAATTTAGCCGTGATCGCAGCAGACGATGACAAAGCTGTGACATCTGTGATCACAGCGACGCACACAGCCATTACGAGTCGCTTAGAGAATTGCATGGCTGCACGCTAAGATGTTTTTATAGTCATAGATACGTCGTACACGCTCTAGAATGGCAATACGAAAGTAAGGTAATTGCCCACCTCGCATTCAGTAGAGCACGCTCTCGCGTCACGTCTATACGTACTTCGCCACAAAGCGTAAATAAGTTATTTCTGGCAAAAATGCCTTCCTGTGTTTTTAGATGGTCCACAAATTACACGGCAACTGTTAAAGACAAGGAAAACGTGTCATTTCATTTGTACAGTACAGTTTTTTTTTATTAAAAACATAGTAAATGTACATATTTAGTTTTTAGCAATATTAGAGCGGGTCTAGTGGCAGCCGTTGCTAGGGGAAGTTGAGGAAAATTTAACTATCATGTTCATGTTATGAACACAGAATTGTGAATTAAATTTATTCCTAACTTTGTTTTATATTAAGTAATACGCCTACCTACCTTATTTTCAATTATTAGATACTAGTAATACTACACGTTCTAGAAAAGAATGAAGCGAATAGAAAATTACTTATCATTTATTTCTTTCCATTTTAGATTACCTAGATGGTTTGATGAAAAAAATGGTTTAATATTTTTTTTATACTACGTCGGGAGGCATATAAGCATACGGCCCACCTGATGTGAAGCGGGTACCGTAGCCTATTAACGCTTGCGATATATTAATTATCACTCGCGCGATGCCTCCTCTGCTGCTTACACAACAACTACTTGGGAGTTTACTGGTGACCAAACTCACACGTAGGAATACAACAACCCTCTAGGGAGTTGTTATTTGGCTGCGATTTTCTGTGAGGTGGAGGTATTTCCCCAGATGGGCTGCTTTGATGCGCCCAACCTCTCTTAAAACATCCAGACCAAGACCAACAGACATGTTTATGCCCACAAATGTTTGCCTTGTGTGGGAATCGAACCCACGAGCGTTGGTTTCAAAGTCACGTCATTCACGACTGAGCCACCGAGCTCGTCAAATTTCGAGTCGTCATTTAAAGTCTTTCGCAATGATATATTTTCCTCTTTAAATTGTCATTCCCTAGAGCAATGTCAGATTTATAATTACAGGCTTCACCCAATACGCGCTATTATAGAGAAGTTAAAATATATTTCACGCATAAAAATAATCTAGATTAGAAAACTGATCAAAAATCACAAAAAAGGAATAAGTTAAGTTTATTTGAGGGAATAATATTTTATTAAATACGTATTTTTTTTATTCACTCACAGACTGACTCGATATTATTTTATAACTTCATTGTTCACAATTTATATTACGAAAATAGATGTTTTGTACATAATTGGTTTTATTATTTTAAACACTAATTAAATCCAGAGCTTTTTCCCCAGTCTCCTCCGTATCGGTAAATCAGTGCTCGCGCCAATGAGCGCTCAGCAGCAATCAATACGTAACTAAAGATGTATATTCATCTCTTTCTAACGACAGGTATTCCCTATCATTTCTCTCTTTTTAGAGCAAAGTGTGATAATAAATAACTGTACGTAGATATAGTAGTACTTGCGCCATTTTAAAATACAATAATGTTCGTGTATAACGTGTCTACCTTTGATACGTCGCTGGCTGCACGTATGGCTTTTGTCACTAAGTTTTCCTTCACCGCCAAGCAAGTGATAAATATGTACATTAATCCGAAAATACGAATTTAGTGGTAGATTCGAACCGGAGTCAATAGGCTAGTTCCTTATCGACTATCACTGCTGTGTTTGTAGTACCTACTCATCATTACCCACAAAAAAAGTCTGCGAGCCTATATGTCTAACTATTGTAGTTAAGTAATCATATTGAATATTTATCATCATACGAAATATAATTTTAAGTAATAAACCTGTAAATTATACGAAACTACATATGTCTAACGATTATTTAGTTAAAAATGGCGCGTAAAAAACGCGTGACGTCATTTGTTTGCAATCGTTTGATTACATACAAATACAAGTGGGAAAATGTATTGTTTTATTTCTGTTACTAAAGCTATTTGAAAGTTTGTAGCGTTATTTTGTTTGTTATTCGTCAATCAATTGGAATAATAGCTTTTACAGCTGGTAGATTGTTTAGACACAAGTGACGTCACTCGCTCCAAGATCAATACGCCATTTTTAAAATAAATAATCTTAAAAAATAGTTCTGGCTCATTTAAAGATTAATTTACTAAAAAAAAGTATATTTTTACCATTTTTTATGGTGATAAATATCCATTAAAATTAATTTAAATAACTTTTTAAAATATTATCCGATCCCGTATTGGTCGTTTTATCAGAAGGTGCATGAGAAAATTATAGAGAAGCGAGCTGGTTAATGTAGCTTTCGGTACTCTTTGCCTACCCCGCAAGGGCCGTAGCGTGAAGATATTATATATATAGATAGAATATTATGTTTATCGTTTGCTACTGTAACAGTGGTGTATGTATGAAATACATGCAAATTGGACCTAATTGGGTGAATTGGGCCCGTGAACTACGACCACGAATATGGACATCATACATATCTCAACAACACTTCCCGCAGAATATAAACGTACAGCTGCGCTATCCCGGTATCCCGTGGGAACAGCATTTTTTCTACTTTATCTTAGATTCCTAAGGATCGTATCGTGATGTTTAATAGCCTTATAGCCTTCCTCAGGAATTGGGCTATCAAATGCAAAAAGAAATTTTCAAATCTGATTGATAGTTGGAGAGATTAGCGCAAACAAACAAACAAATTCTTCCGCTTTATACATTAGTATAGATAAATAGATAAAAACATTGTATAAGGGGCTTACATGGTAGCTCATTTTTTAAGAGAGGTAGGGCGCATCAAAACTGCCCGTCTAGGGAAGTACCTTCACCTCACAGAAAACCGCAGTCAAATAACAACTCCCTAGAGGGTTGTTGTGTTCCTGCGTGTGAGTGAGGTCACCAGTAAGCTCCCAAGGAGTTGCTGTGTAAGCAGCAGAGGAGGCATAGCGCGAGTGATAACTTAATATATTACAAGCTTAATAGGCTACGGTACCCGCTTTACGTCTGTTGACTGTCCCGGTCTCTTGTAACACGTCTCTATTAAAGCGTATATATATCTTCACGCCAGCACCCTTGCGGGGTAAGCAGAGAGGACGGAGCACCATAAGACGCAGTTTTGGCAGTATTTTTATCAGTGCTCACCTAGTCATGAACTGCACGGTAGGGAAAAAAATTGTGACGATTCCAAACAAATGTAGCCATTTTTACGGAATAAAAAGATTTTGACTTTGACGCGGTCTTTATATAGATAGCACTTTTCATGCACGCTCGCCGGTTCCTGAGGCTCCTGACATCACATTCTTATAAAACACGACCAATTTGGTCATGGTAGGTAAGTCTCAAAGTGCCCATTAAATTACCTCTATTAAAAAGCTGCACTAAACTGAACTCCGCCGTAGATAGATAGGTAATTACATAGAATACAACCAGAACGAGATAAAGAAAACTTTTGCCTTGCGCGGGAATAGAGCCCACAACCGTTGGCTCCTAAATATTGAAGGAATCCCTGTAAGCATGCGGAACAGTAAGTAATAGGATTACTTGACGGTTCGAACGTTTATTTATAATCCTGTTAGAACCGATCGTTCACTGAATACATTAAAAGAAGAATACGTAAAGACGACCGAGAAGTCGCATCTACCAGAGGGAGGCTTCGTACAAAAGTCGTTTGCGTGGGTACCTCTGTCTCACCTATTTCTACCGCCAAGCAGCTATATTTACATAGCTGTGTTCCGGTTTGAAAGGTGAGATATGGCAGAGAAATTACTGGGTACTGTGACGAAACATCCTTAGGTTACAAGATTGGCAGCGCGCGAGCAACATCCCCGTGGTGTTGCGAGCGTCAATAGGCTGCGGAGACCGCTTACCATTTGACGCGGACCGCTTGCTTGATTGCCAATCTAGTTGTATAAAAAAACCTGTCCGTGACTATACTTGTAATGACAAGGCGAACAAACATTGTTAAGTTTGCCTGTCAAAGTTCTTGTGTCTGAAAAAGATCTACTGAACCATCGGTTCAAGCTTCATACTTTGAAAGTTCTTAATTTTGAAAAAAATGCTTACATTTTTATTATTGTTTTGTATGTGGAGATAAATAACAGAGGTAGCCCGTATCAAATCAGCCCGTCTGGTGAAGTATCTCCTCCTCGCAGAAAAACCGCAGCCAAATAACAAATCCCTGGAGAATTGTTGTGTTCCTGCGCGTGAGTGAAGTCATCAGTAGGCTCCTAAGGAGTTGCTGTGTTAACAGCAGAGGTGGCACCGCGCGAGTGGTACTTAATGTATTACATGCGTTGATAGACTACGGTAACCGCTTTACACCAGGTGGGCCGTATGCTTGTATGCCGCCCGACGTAGTATAAAAAAAACATCTCTCTGGCGTTAAGAAAAAACATTACCCGTAATAAATCAAAAACCAAATATTTACTAAAAAAATATTTCGTTCATAAAAAAAATCTCGTTCTGGGATTGTAAAAAAAATAGATTCTTTATTTGCCATCGGGCCCTCGCGGGCACTTAGACACGACTTCAATTTTTTGATATATAATCTTATTGTATCTTATTCAATTCTCTTATACTATTACTCTAGTATTTCTATACTCTACTCTACTATTTTTCTAGTATTTCGGAAATGACCATTGGCGAAGAAGAAATGCCCAAACTTGCCAATGTAGGTCTCTTTTAAAATTGTCAATTGGATATTACAAAAAATTCACATCAGCATATTGGTACAATAATGATATCAAATGGTAAAATTAAAGATTATTAAGGACAGGTAGTCTGTGCTGAATTATTTCCAGACATCTTTGTCAATTACATATTCATCAATTCTATAATAGACCCTTTTACAGAGACTATTGTCATTGTTAATATATTTTGAAAACCGCAGCCAAATAACAACTCCCTAGAGGGTTGTTGTGTTGCTGCGTGTGAGTGAGGTCACCAGTAAGCTCCTGAGTTGCTGTGTAAGCAGCAGAGGAGGCATCGCGCGAGTGATACTTAATATATTACTAGCGTTATTAGGCTACGGTAACCGCTTTACATCAGGTGGGCCGTATGCTTGTATGCCTCCTGACGTAGTATAAAAGAAAAATATTCCATTTTCCATTTCAATCAACTAAACCGATCAACTGAATACCGATCAACTATTTTAGTTTAAGCTAAGTCAATTCGCATTGAGCAGCGTGGCGGAGTATGCTCTAAACCCCTTCAGTTGAAGGGAGACCCGTATCCCTGCAGTGGGATGAGTAAGGGTTGAGGTGGTGATTTTGACGAGCTTGGTGCCGCAGTGGTCAGTAACTCTACTTTGACACCAATGTTCGTGGGTTCGATTCCCACACAGGGCAAACATTTGTGTGCATGAACATGTCTGTTTGTCTTAGTCGGGATGTTTTTAAGGTAGATACGGCGCATCAAAACAACCTGTCTGGATCAAGTACCTCCCGCCGCAGAAAACCGCATCCAAATAATAGCTCCCTGGAGGGTTGTTGTTTTACTGCGTGTAAGCGAGGTCACCAGTAAGTAAGGAGTGTTTGTAGCAATGGTGACATCATGCGAGTGATACTTAATGTATTGCAAGCGTCCATAAGCGACGGTAATTTAGGTGGGCCGTATACTTGTATGCCTCCAAGAACAATAATTTTGCAAGAAAGAAAAAGTAGTTGCAGATTTATATTTGACGAGCTCGGTGGCGCAGTGGTGAAACGCGCTGTTACGCTACTTTGACATCAACGCTCGTGGGTTCGATTCCCACACAGTACAAACATTTGTGTGCATGAACATGTCTGTTTGTCTCGGTCTGGGTATTTTCTATGTATAATAAGTATGTATTTACAAAAAAAAAAATGTATTTACGTATGTTTATCAGTTGTCTAGTACCCATAACACAAGTTTCGCTTACTTTGGGGCTAGATGACGCTGTGTAATTTGTCCGACAATATATATATATATATATATATATATATATATATATATATATATATATATATATAGCGTTGCACACGTGCCTATGTAATAGAAAAAGTTACCTAGTGTCGACCGCGGTCTGTCCAAGGATGGGTTTATTTAGGACATAGTTAAGCCAAGCTGGTTGAGCAGCCCATGGAAAAGCACCTCCATCTCACCGAAACAAATCACAGACGACTTAATGCGCTACAGTAATCTTAATAATTATCAGATGGGCCGTATGCTTGTATACTTCCCGACGTTGTAGAAAATATACAAAAAACCCCTATGAAAGAAAGAGAATATACTTACAAATAAAACTACGTAAGTGCCTACATGTTTATGCGGGCTTTCAAAGCTCAATCGAAAGCTTCTTTTACAGTACGAGAACATTTTTTTATACTTTTAAACTTATCAGCATAAGACTATTAATGTCCGAAGCTTAAAGCTCAAGCAATAATCCGCTTAAACACTAAAAAAAACATAAAAGCACTCAACAATTCGACAATAATGCATAAAAATTCGAAAGCTGTCTTAAATCTATAACCAAAACCTGTAATTTGATAATTTACTATAACTATAACAACTTACGGTAATCGAAGTATTGTAGGAACCACAGTTGGATACAGTTAAAACACACAGTATCACTTCAAATACACAATGTCATACACAAGACACGAGAAACATACACAAAATACGTCTAACGACCAATACAGACGACGTAATAACGCGAACTGCCGGGGTCAAAAATTTGTTTTGCCGTCGTGCTGGGGATGAGATTGCCAGCTACAGAGATATTTTACCCGTATCGGATTTTACCCTATTGATTTGTTTTATTGTATTTTTTTTGTTTCATGTCAGTTTGTAGTGTTAGTGAATTTTATGTCAGTTTTTTATAGTTGAATTATTTAATGTGATATAACTACTACATTTTTGTGCGTAAAATTACAACAGCGTACAACAGTGTGATGCTAGTACACCGATAAACAAGAATAAGATTTGCCTGTAATTAGTTACCGTAGTCTAGGAACCATTGCTATGCTAGAGGAGTTATTCTTGCCTTGCCGTCCCTGTAAACACCTCTTTACGCCTTTTTAGAAGAACCGTAATAAGTATTTTAAATTAGTTTACCTTTACATGCAATTTGATCTAACCTGCTTTGTGTGCTTCCGCCACCAATTAGTTCATGCGGCCTAGCGCCGGCCGGCACCCACCCACTACTGTTAGTACGTGCTACATGCCGACGCTGCCATGGCTGCTCCGGTAGTCTCTGCCTCGGCTGCTGCGGTCGTCCGCCATCTGGAACAGAATCCGCATGCCCCCACCACCACCGTCGCTGCCACGACTGGCCTGGTCGTCGCTGCGACACGTGTTTCGCCTTTCCACGAGGCATCATCAGGCGTTGTAGACGTTAATCGTAAGAATAACATGCTATGGACTTGTAGCATGTTATCCTCACTGGAATTACAAAAACATCGCGGTAATAAAAATTCATTATTCGCTCGAAATTGTCTTTCATATACAGCATTATGGTGCTCTCCCCACATGGTGACTGAAGCAGCTATGCCTATATTTTTACTTTACTTTAAAGTAAAATAGAAAGTCATAAAATTTCAGAAAATTTTTGGGGGGTCACAGAATCGTTATTTCTTTATAGCCAAAGCCGACTTTGTATTTAATTTGGTTGCTATAGGTGATAAGCGATAGTTGATAAATACCTGTAAGATTGTACTGAAAAACTGCTTTGAAGAATTGTTACGTTTTCATGAGTGAATTAGGTACTCGTAATGCGCGCTTTTTGTGGCGTACGCTGTGAAAGACGCGCGCGGCAAAAGCGATCCGTTTACGCGTCAGCGTCAGGAAGAGACGCCATTCTTTTTGGCGTTCCTTATACGCTGCGTAAAGCGCATTGTATTATTTTTAGCATTAAAGCTATACGGAGCCGCCTTGTTTTATGAGGACAACACTGCGCTACGCGTGGTCGTTTGAAAAATGTGCGGCGATGCCCCTGCGATCAAGATGTATACCGGTAGTATATTTCGTGCAGATCAACAGGTTTAGAGCGCATAAATGTTTTGCAAGAATATAAATCTATCAGCATTCTTATTATTAGAACAAGAAGAAGAAGAGGAGTGTTATTTGTTGGCAAATGCAACTCGCAGTGTAATGACTTGGCCATAATTAAGTCTGTCCTTCTTAAATGTACAACTTACAAATAACATGCACAGCACAGTGATTGCATAATTATTTTAAAATTCGCGTAGAATATAGGTAAGCGCACAAAACAAAACGTATTCAAATGTGCTGTGTGCATCTATCGTAAGCGTTGAACGGTAACGGTTCACGTAACAAACAAGGATACTTCATACGTATACATGAACGTAAATTATTTTTTATAGTGCGGTTAACGCTTTTCATCTCACGCTACGATTGCTGCGTCAAACGTAAAAATCAAAGCACGATAATTATTTTAGATGTAGTAAAACAGTGTGCGTCAATCGTTCTGTCAAAGTTCCTGCGTCAGCAAACAAAAATAATGAGCTGCTGCATTAGGAAAAGAAATGGCAGTGCCGTTGCTTCTTGTGATCCAAGCATCAATAGGCTACTGCATCCATATTACATCAGGCAAACCATATGATAGTTGCTCCTAAAAAACATGTACCTATTTGGAAACGTCTTCTGTTTTTTGGGTGAAACAAAGAAACGTAGAATACATCATTATTTAATCTAATATTAGTTGCCAATATTAATTTATCACTTAATATTATTTACTACGTAGACCATTTAATAAATATTTAAAAATGTAGGTGCAACAGACACACTTAATTCAAGAAAAAAAAACTACAGCGCTACATTTCCCTATTACCCCAAAATCGGGGTAAATTCCCGCGATGGCATTCTAGAATGTGATACCTGTCTCACGCACACATCCACAAACCTTTCACAGGGCGTGTTGTAATTATGGAAGGGCGACACTCACACACAGAAAGACTTCGATATAGATTAATAAAACATGACAAGAAGTTCCACTACTTTGAAGTTATCGATTTGTTCTTTAATTAATGTAACCTACGAAGAGCCTATGAGATCTATATTACTTAGTAACTCAATTCGCTACTATAATACTACTAAACCAAAACTAACTCATTCTACCACAAGGATAGGAGTCTCCTTTCAACCGAAGGTGTTTAGAGCATACTCCACCACGCTACTCCACTGCGGATTGGCGGAGGACAGTGTTTTCAAACCGCCCGAGCTGTAAGGCCACTGACTTAGCTTAGCGATTATAATCTATCGACAACAGCCGGGACAGACGGCTTAACGTGCCCTCCGAAGCACAGAGAAACTCGATATTGAAAGCCCCATCTATAGGCAGGCTGCGGTCGAAGTTGCTTAACCTGAGTGTCCGATTAGAATAACAAGCGCAACGACTACATTGAGCTCTCAAGTAGTCTCAAGTCAAAGTACTGAGCTCTTATTGGCTAGTTCGTGAATGATCATCGCGGTACTTATCGGTTTATTGGTTGAAATATTCTACGATTGGTCAGTTTTTGTGAGCGCTGGATCTCCATTCGCAGTCAAGTGTTTATTGATTGGCGAACTCGATGTCGTCGTTCCGCGCGTCACAGTAACCGAACACGCAGGTTAAGCAACGTCGACCACGGCCTGTCTGCCTGCCTGGCCTAAGGATGGGTTTATGACGAGCTCGGTGGCTCAATTGTGAATGACGCGACTTTGACACCAACGCTCGTGGGTTCGATTCCCACACAAGACAAACATTTGTGTGCATGAACATGTCTGTTTGTCTTGGTCTGGGTGTTTTCTATGTATAATAAGTATGTATTTACGAAAAAAAATATATTTACGTATGTTTATCAGTTGTCTAGTACCGATAACACAAGCTTCGCTTACTTTGGGGCTAGGTGGCGCTGTGTAATTTGTCCGACAATATTTATTTATATTTATTATTTATATATCTCGAGTTTCTCCGTGCTTCGGCACGACGTTCAGCCGTGCGTCGTTCCCGGCTGTTGTCTATAGATGACAGTAGTTAAGCTAAGTCATTAGCCTTCAGGCGGCTTGAAAACAATGGCCAATTCGCATTTGAGTAGCGGGGTGGAGGGCGTAACAATATTGAACATTCCGACATCTACCATGCAAACTTTTTTTTTTTTTTGTTATATATTAGTTTAGCATAGTGGCCCTTTTTTGCCTGATGGTAAGCGAAAGAGGAGCCCAAATCGCAACTGCAACTGACAACATACTACATCTCGTATCCTGTCAGTTGACGCTGCCATGCTGACCCGCAAAATGTCTCTTCACGCTTCGTTTGAAGGATCCCATATTGTAGGAAGGAGGGAACACATGTGCAGGCAAGGCGTTCCACTTTTTGATGGTACGACAAAGATAGGAGTTGCCGAACTTTTTGGTACGCGAAGAGATATTCTCAACCGTGGAACTATGACATCGCAAGCCCGCACGTGTGGTTCTATGACGGAAGGGTGAGGGTGGGATAAGGGAAAACAGTTCTTCAGAGCACTCGCCATGGTAAAGGCGGTAAAATACGCTTAGAGAGCTAATGTCCCTACGGAGTTGAAGAGGTTCTAGGCTTTTGGTGACCTCTTCGTCGTCAATAATGCGGATAGCCCGTCGCTGCAACCTATCGAGAGCCTCAAGAAGATACTGTGCGGAGCCGTCCCAGAGATGCGAACTATTGATAGTAGGAGAGCTTTACCTTCGACTGTATCTTATATTTTTGAAGTAAAACTTCTTTACGCACGCTTGACTTGGGGAGTAAGCTGGTTAATGTGTGACGAGAGCGTTACGAAAAGTGTGATCGCGCGAGGTAAACTGAAGGTGATATAAGTGAGTGAAGATAGAAAGAGAGAATTACTTTTCGTATATTGCTGTAGGGGCAAGAGAGAGAGGTGCGAGCACACATTTTCTTTCTCTCATAGCGAGTTAAGTTTCGTATATGTAAGACACAGTGCAGGCCTATTGTCTGTATCACACTATGGAGCTAAAGAAGTTTTACTTCAGTCGTGTGGTCTAAAGCACACTCGTTTTTAGGGTTCTGTATCCAAAGGGTAAAACGGAACCCTATTACTAAGACTACGCTGTCCGTCCGTCCGTCTGCCGCCAGGCTGTATCTCATGAACCGTGATAGTTAGACAGTTGAAACTTTCACAGATGATGTATTTCTGTTGCCGCTATAACAACAAATATTAAAAAATAGAATAAAATAAATATTTAAGGGGGCTCCCATACAACAAACGTGACTTTTTTTTTGACGTTTTTTGGCAGAGCTGCGATAGCCAGCGGAGCCACATTACCCTCAAAATTGCCGTTTGGGGTAGACTGATGTCATCCAGCTAGCGTTTAGACGGTAATAGTGAGAAACTCCAAAATCGACACACTAATAGCTAACATATTATTGTAGTTTTGTATCATATGGGAACATATGGGAAAACGTATGGCCGGCCACTCTGCAGTGCAGAGTCTGCACTGCACTCCCATCAACAGAAAAAGTAACAGCACTCGTCGCTAGATGTCGTACAGGGTTCCATATATTTTTTAAAAATTAAAAAATAAAAATAAAATATTTAAATATTTTTTAAATTTAAAAAATATCAGCTCTGCCTACACAGCTTGCTGTTATTTACTAGTATAGATAATGGTACGGAACCCTTGGTGCGCGAGTCCGACTCGTACTTGGGCGGTTTTTTTCGTTCACTGGACTGCACACTCTACTGTCCCAATGTTCGGTCAATAGCACACGTGGTCACAAGAGGCCAGGCATAGTCTAGTGTGTGACTAATAATTCAATTTGTACAAGTTATTTTTGTGTATGGAGCTGTTTTTTTTACACAACGTCGGGAGACATACAAACATACGTCCCACCTGATGTAAAGCGGTTATCGTAGCCTAAAAACGCTTGCTTAAAACATACATTAGGTATCACCCGCGCGATGCCACCTCTGCTGCTGACACAGCACATCCTTAGGAGCTTACTGGAGACCTCACTCACACGCAGGAACACAACAACTCTCTAGGGAGTTTTTGTTTGGCTGCGGTTTTCTGTGAGGTGGAGGAACGTCTCCAGACGGAACGCTTTGATGCGGCCTCCCTCTCTTAAAATACCAAGACAAACAATCATGTTCATGCACAGAAATGTTTGTCCTTTGTGGGAATCGAACCCACAAGCGTTGGTGTCAAAGTAGCGTCACAACGCGTTTCACCACTGCGCCACTGAGCTCGTCGTCGTCATTGTTTGCAATTTATAAGAAACTGAGAAAATAAATTATTCTATTCTATTATGTTCTTCTTCCTGGCGTGGTCCCGTTTCCTCGACCGAAGACTAAGGGTTTGGCGAAGATAGTGATGTTTACATGGAGCGCCTGCCGGCAGCCCTCCACAACATAGAGGGAAAGCCAGAACTGTCTTGTGTTAGGTCACAGGTCTTCAAAATACAATTACTGTGACGCGCGGGTTTCCTCACGATGTTTCCCATCGCCGGCGAGCAAATCGTAGTCGCAAACGTGTACTTCATAAATCTGTACCTATTCTTCTTCTTTCTACCGTTAACCCGATTGCTAATTCATTAGGATTGGCGGGATCCGCTACATAAGACTAAGTTTCAATGCCTTTTATGTTTGGTGGCGTCCGCTACCTAAGCTTAAGGATTTGGCGAAGATAGTGATTTTGATATGAGGCGACTGCTGTCTGACCTCCATAATAAATATAATATATAAAAAGCCTTTTATTTCCCAATCCTAAGTAACAATGGTATATACTACGAGTATTAATAATGGTAGACAATATTTATTACAAATTTAAAAAAACATTATTAGTAATTACATTATTCATTCCTTATTATTACATAATTAAAAATGTTAATATTATTTATTTTGGGATGTCCATTTTAGGACATAGGCCTCCTCCATCTCATTCCATTTCAACCGGTCCTGTGTTGTGCGCGTCCATGTCGAGCCAGCAACGACAGTAATGTCGTCCGCCCAGCGGCGGCGGGGCCGGCCGGGCGGGCGCCGCTCACCTCGCGGGTGCCAATGTAGCATCCTCTCGCTCCACCTATTGTCTGTAGTACGTGCGGTATGCCCAGCCCAGCGCCATTTAAGGCGACAGGCCATTATTGCTGCATCTGAAATTTTAGTTTTGCTACGGATGTATGTACACTTGACTCTGTCTTTGAGTTTCAGTCCCATCATACTCCTTTCAGCGGATCTTTGGAAAGTTTGTATTTTGTGGATGACGTCTTTAGTGATGGGCCATGATTGGCATCCGTAGAGCAATGTGGGAGTCACAACTGAGTCCATGGCCTTTTGTTTGAGGTTTATGTTCATCTTTGATTTAAAAATGTGTTTGAGAGACCAGTATGCATTCCAGGCTTTTTTGATTCGTCTCTCTACCTCCTCCACACAATGACTCTCAAATGAAATATTCTGGCCCAAATATACATATTCGTCTACGTAGCTGATGGTTTCGCTATTAATACATATATTTTCTTTGGGTCCATTTGTCATTATACAAGTTTTCGACGGGTTCATTTCTAGTCCGCATTTTCTGCTTTGTACATCCAGTGACTGTAGCATATATTGAAGATCATTGTGATTATCTGTTATTATGACAATATCATCTGCAAAGCGTAAGTGATTTAGAAATTCCCCATTTATATTTATACCGAGATTTTCCCATTGGAGATTTTTAAATATGTGCTCTAGGAGGGCGTTAAATAGACTTGGCGACACAGGGTCTCCTTGTCTCACGCCTCTTTTTAGATCGAAAGATTCTCCCTTCTTCTCAAGTTTGACAGCAGCCTTACTTCGTTGGTAGATTTCAGCAAGTATTTTTATGTAGTTGTATTCTATTCCTTGCTCTACCAAGGCTCTCCAGAGTTCAATATGAAGAATTGTATCGAATGCCTTAGAATAGTCGACATAGGCTACATATAGAGTTTTTCGATATTCTGAGTACTTTTCCATCACTTGGCGTAGAGTAAATATATGATCTATTGTGGAGTATTTGCTTCTGAAGCCAGCTTGTTCTCTTGGTTGTTGGAACTCTAATTGTTTTTTCAGTCTATTCAAGATTACATTTGTGAATAATTTATATGTAGATTGAAGCAAACTGATTGGCCGATAGTTGTTTATATTTAGTGGGTCTCCTTTTTTGTATAAAAGAGTTATTATCGACGTTTCCCACTGTTCTGGTAAAATCTGTTGGATAATAATTTCATTAAATAAGCTTGTTAGAATAGGAGACAGTGGCTCTACCAGTGCTTTGAGAACATCATTTGTAATGTTGTCTTCCCCTGGGCTTTTCATAGATTTAAGGTTCATTATGGCATACCTTACTTCTGTTTCGAGCAGTGTCGGTATTTCTTCTTTTATCTCATGTCTTTGTTCTTGAAAGAAATAAGTTTCATTTTTGGTTTGCTCTTCCGTTCTATAAAGATTTTTGTAGAAATCTGTAGCCACATTCAATATTTTAGTTCTATTCGTTGTTGTCGATCCAGTTTTATTTTTCAGAGTTTGAATCCATAGTTTCTCGTTAAATATTCGCTTATTACCTCGCTTTACGGACCGTCTTTTGTTCAACTCTTCTTCAAGTATTTTCAAGCTATAACTTTCCTTGTTCATTTTGATTTCTTTTTTGATTTTTCTATACAGCCGTTTTAGTGTTTCTTTTTCATCTCTTGTTTTATTGGGATTTTCCATGAGGTTTTTTCTTTCTTCTATCATAATTTTAGTCTTCTTAGTTATTATATATTCAATTCTCTTTTTTGCCCTTATTCTAGGTATCTTGTTTACGCTGCTTTTGATTATATTTATTAAGTTATCATATGTTTTTTGTATCGTGTCATCAGTTATTAATTTTGCTGACATGTCCTGAAAGATGTTTTGAAGTGAGCGTCGCTCTAGTGTTGTAAATCCAAATAGTTTACTTCGAAAGGTTTTCCTATCCTTTTGTTTTGCGTTCAATGTAACCGTCGCACGTATCATTCTGTGATCTGTCGGATGCGTAGTTTTTATGACTTCAATGTTTTTTACCATGTTGATGTTCTGTTTACGTGTAATAATAAAATCTATTTCGTTTGTTGTTCTACTATCTGGTGATCTCCAGGTCCATTTATTCTTTGGTTTTTTCTTGAAGTGAGTGTTCATAACATACAATTGATTTTCTAGACAAAAGTCGATAAGAATCTTACCTCGACTATTTCTTGATCCGTAGCCCCATGGACCTAGAGCTGCCATATCATCTGTTGTACTTTGTCCAATTTTAGCATTGAAATCTCCCATCACATATGTATTTTGTTGAGTATTTTCAAGCGCGCTCCGTAAGTCATTATAGAATTTGTCTGCATCTTCCTGGGTAGAGTTTTCGGTTGGTGCATATACTTGTATGAAATTTATTTTGTAATTCTCAAAGGTCATATCTAGTCTAGCTATTCTATCACAGATTGGTTTAAAATTTATAATATTTGCTTTAAACTTCTTTTTTATTAAAAATCCCACGCCATTTCTTCCGCTTTTATTACCTGTGTATAGAAATATGTAGTTTTCATACTCTGTTATGTGTGTCCCATTTTTTTTTACTTCGGAAAGACCCAATACATCCCATTTCATATTTTGTAGGGCATATTCAAGCTCTTCTTGTCGGCCATTTCCAACTAGGGATCTTACATTCAATGTACATATGTATATGCGATTAGAGTCGATGTGTTTTTGTTTAGTGTTGGAGGGTGGTGGTCACATCTCCCTCGGTGACCAGCCGTATTGGGAGGGATAAGGTTTGTTTGATTTATAAAGTATCTTACATTTGGGTTCTGAAGAGCGGCCTTTGCTCGTTGCTATTCCAACTGAGTATCATTAATATTTGGTGACGAAGTGTCCGTCAGTGAGCTAGTTCTAGCCTGCATATATGATTCAATTGTTTTATTTTTCTTTATATTTTGAAATGTATTTCGTTGTGTCAATTTAGACTGGGTTGTAGGAGGTGAGTATTGTTTTCTTTTTTGGTTTCTGGCGTGAACATGCTCTCGAGTAGTAGAGACGGAAGTTGAAGTGTGCTTGTTGCCGTTCTCTAGTGTGATGATTTTATCGTACCGTAGGGTTATATTTTCTCCTTTTTCCTTCCTAGACCTGAATTCTTCTTGTAAGTCCTTCCTTTTTTTAAGAATTTTTGGTGTGAAATCTTCTTTTAGGTATATCGCTGAATTTTTTAGGTATTTTTTATTCTTTAGTATTTTAATCTTTAACCCCATAGTGCATAAAGTTACTGTTATAGGTCTTATGTTTTTATTTGGTTTTCCAATTCTTCGTACTAACTCTATGTCACGTCTCTCACACGCTATTTCCATATTTTCGGTTATTATTTTAAGTATAGTGTCTTCTAGTTTATGATACGATTTTTCTCCTTCCTCTACACCAAAGAATATTATATTTCTCTTTTTCATATGCTGTTCCATTCTATCTATAGTTTTTTGTTGCTCGTCTATCTTTTTCTCCAGGCCATTAAATTTTGTTTCTATATTTTCAAACTTTAAGTTGACATTCATATTTATGTCCTGTATTATTGTTTCTCTCATTTTTTCTAAATCTTGTCGCTGTTTTCGCATGTCTTCCTCGATGCCCTTTAACATTTTCGCTATTTCTTCCATATTTAGTAACTATGTTTTAATAATATATAGAAACAACAAAAATCGTATACCAACTGATCACAACGCCCTCTGTTCAGTTTTGTTTTTATTATTTTAATTTGCATGCCATCTAGTGGCGAGTGGCGGAAGTTTTTCTTGTTTGCTATTTGATTCTTTTGTAAGGTATTCGACAGTTATTGCATAGGTGGTGCTTATGCTATATGCTTTGTCTAGTATTTATGATTTTTCAGAGGGTCGATTCTTTAATTATGACTAATCTATTTTGTTTTTATTATTGGATTAACTTTTCGACTCCACTTACTGAATATTTCTTCTAATTATGAGAGGATAGTCTGTGATCAACGTAGTTTGCGACACTTTTCACAAAATCACTGTTTTTGTATGTTTTTTTCCTCTTGTTTGGCACAGTATATTTATTATTGTTTCTTGCTGTATTTATGTTCTAATCACACTGATAACGTTTCTTGACAACTCATAAGTATTTTTGTAGGTGTTCTTTCGATTTTTGACACGAAGTAAACAGCTTTTTTATTTTTAAATCAATAATAACACAGAGACGACGTTGACGTGAGCACTGTGGCGCCCTCTCTCGCGCCTCCATAATACGGAGAGAAAACAAAACCTTCCTCAGGTCACGCGTCTTTCGAAATATAATTCCTTGGACGTGCGGGTTTAGTGGAACTTGCGCAGGCTAGGGATTCAACCCTGAAAAAAGGGTCAATAGGGCGGTTTTTGACGTGATATCGTCTTGTAAATCGATGAACGCCGACTACACTCACGAAAAAGTGTCACGTTGCGCCTGAGCCGAGCGTGCAAGCGAGAGCGCGGAACAAGCGATAGAGAGACACGATCGGTCTAAGCGTTCGGCTTGCGACGCATCTATCTCTCTTCCTCTCCATCGGCCGACGCGTCCGAGTAGAAGACAGACAGCGGCAGCACACAACCTACACGTGAACTGTTTTGTCAACTGCTGAATGTCTTTATGACGTTATCACGTAACTACTAACTATCGTCCGTAAACAGACTTTACAGACAACCAATTTTTTTTTTTGGGAGGCGTACAAGGCCTTTCAGATGTAAAGCGGTTACCGGAGCTTATCAACGCTTGCAATACATTAAGCAATAAGCTTACTGGTGCCCTCGCTCACACGCTGTAACACTACAACACTCCAGCGAGTTGTTATTTGGCTGAGGGTCCTGTGAGGTGGAGGTACTTCCCCAGACGGGCTGTTTTGATACGTCCTACCTCTCTTAGGGTCTATCCACTGGGCTATTGTTGTGCATTGAGAGGCCCGGCCCCGGCTGTAAGTGAACATACATGACAAAAATTTGTGTGCATGGATCTACCCGATTGTCTTGGTTTGCTTTTAAGAGAGGCAGAGCTATCAAAGCAGCCCGATCGGGGAAGTACTTCCACCTAACAGAAAAGCCGAACAAAATGACAACTACCTGGAAGCTGGAGCTACCAGGAAGCTTTTGACGAGCTCGGTGGTTCAGTCATGAATGACGCGACTTTGACACCAACGCTCGTGGGCTCGATTCCCACACAAGGCAAACATTTGTGTGCATGAACATGTCTGTTTGCCTTGGTCTGGATGTTTTAAAGTGAGATAGGGCGCATCAAAGTAGCCCGTCTGGGGAAGTACCTCCGCCTCACAGAAAACCGCGTACTTGAGGTACAGAACCCTAAAAATACCTTTTTTTGAGAGAGGAATATTTTTGTTTGTACGAATGAGAATGCAGTGCTACTATACAATACAATATATTTTATTGTGAACGCGGCGTAAACAGAGGTGCTTGTTAGTTTGACGCGGCCTCGTGACGTCATCCCTCAACGTCACAAACACAAGGCATTATGGAAATCCGTTGGTTCTCGCTGGGATTTTCACGCATTTTTGTTCCGAAGTGATTTTCACATATTTGAAGAGATATTGTTTTGCTCTTTTATACAACTTTGGGAGATAAACAAGCATGTAGTCATCTTGGTGTGTAAGTGCCTTAATGTCACCTTTAGAGCCAAAGCCAACCTCACCTGCCATGCAATTCTCTAAGCGACTCGTAATGGCTGTGTGCGTCGCTGTGATCATAGATGTCACAGCTTTGACATCGTCTACTGCGATCACGGCTTTTTATTTGGTATTCTATAAGGCTGTAAGCGTACGCGAGGCTGTTTGCCTTGTAGAATTCCAATTCCAAACGCAGCCTTGCGGCGCTAGTGGCGCACAACCATGAAAAGCGACACCAAAGAATTGCAATTTTGTGTTCAAGGCTGTAACAGCCGATGTTTCCGAGGATGTAAGCATGTTTGCTCTTACAGAATTGCATGGCTGCACGTGGTACGTGGAAGAGAGGTAGGGCGCATCAAAGCAGCCCGTCTGGGAAGTACCTCCACCTCACAGAATACCGCAGCCAAATAACAACTCCCTAGAGGGTTGTTGTGTTCCTGTGTGTGAGTGAGGTCACCAGTAAACTCCCAAGGAGTTGCTGTGTAAGCAGCAGAGGAGGCATCGCGCTAGTGATACTTCAAATATCGCAAGCGTTAATAGGCTACGGTACCCGCTTTACATCAGGTGGGCCGTATGCTTGTATTCCTCCCGACGTAGTATAAAAAAATGGTATACCCTGCTTGTCAACAGACGAGGCTCTGGCGATAGAGAGGTAGGGCACGACGTTAGGTACCACACTCAAAATCTGAAGAAGGTGAAGCTGGCGTCGAAAAAACTTGGTGTGCTCAACAGGGCTAAGCAATACTTCAGTGCGGGGCAAAGACTTATGTTATATAAGTCTCAAGTCAGACCGCACTTGGAGTACTGCAGTCACCTTTGGGCGGGAGCACCTGGATACCAGCTTGGACCGTGTGATTCGATTCAGAGACGAGCTGTGAGAATTGTCGACAATCCTAAGCTTACACACGGTATTGAACCCTTAAGTTTAAGGAGAGACTTTGCCTCCCTTTGTGTGTTCTACCGATTGTACAACGGGTTGTGTTCTGAAGAGTTGTTCGAAATGATGCCGACGGCTACTTTTTATAACCGCACCGCTCGCCGACGGCGGGGAGTTCACCCTCACACGCTTGAACCGCTATGGTCGCGTACGGTGCGGTTCCAGAGAAGTTTTCTTCCGAGAACACTCAAGCTGTGAAATGAGCTCCCAGCCGAGGTTTTTCCAAGGGACTACAGCATGGAGTTCTTCAAGAAATGCGTGAAGAGGTTTTTAGAGGGTCGGCAACGCATGAGTGACGCCCCTGGTGTTGCAAATGTCCATAGGCTACGGTGACTGTTTAACATCAGGCAGGCCGTATGCTTGATTGCCACCTTAGTGGTATAAAAAAAAATGTTCAAATCGCAAAATGGACAACATGCAGAATATGCAAAACGCAAAATATACAAAGAGGGCCACGTTCACAACAAAAAGTTTATAATATTAGGGGTTAAAGTATGAAATTGCCGATTTGTACTGAAAAATTAAAACTCGTTTTTAGGGTTCCGTACCCAAAGGGTAAAACGGAACCCTATTACTGAGGCTCCGCTGTCCGTCCGTCCGTCCGTCTGTCACCAGGCTGTATCTCATGAACCGTTATAGTTAGACAGTTGAAATTTTCACAGATGATGTATTTCTGTTGCCGCTATAACAACAAATACTAAAAAATAGAATAAAATAAATATTTAAGGGGGCTCCCATACAACAAACGTGATTTTTTTGCTCATTTTTGCTCGATATTGATAACGGCAACAGGTAGACGCTTGAAATATTGACAGAATATTTAGTTTATATTCACTTTAAGAACAAATAATTAAATTAAAATAAAACAAATATTTAAGGGGGGCTCCCATACAACAAACGTGCTTTTTTTTTTGCCGTTTTTATAGATAATGGTACGGAACCCTTCGTGCGCGAGTCCGACTCGCACTTGGCCGATTTTTTCTAAGATGTAACATATTTATTTAACCACATTATTTACCCTCATTATCTATACATCGCTGCCATCTGATCGGAGGTTTATTTATTCCTTTGCCATAGAACTTTGAGGATCTAGATTCGACAAACTGTGTGAAAGCATTTTATACAGCCTCCTGGGAAGAAAATTTTCTACCACGTACAAAATTGTCTTAATCACGAGAAAAATGGTAGTCAGTTGGAGCAAGGTCTGGCGAGTACGGAGGATGACGTATGGTTTCTTACTGCAGCTCCTGTACAGTTACAACGAGCCACGCTTGTTGTGTTCCTGCGTGTGAGTGAGGTCACCAGTAAGCTCCTAAGGAGTTGCTGTTTAAGCAGCAGAGGAGGCATCGCGCGAGTGACATATGTTACAAGCGTTAATAGGCTACGGTAACTGCTTTACATCAGGTGGACCGTATGCTTGTTGTATGCCTCCCGACGTTAAAAAAATTGTAACGATTCCAAACAAATGTAGCCATTTTTACGGAATAAAAAGATTTTGACTTAGACTTTGAATGGTCGTGGGTTCGATTCACATACAGGACAAACATGTCTGTTTGTTTTGAAGATAAGATAGGGCGCGTCAAAGCGGTCCCGTCTGTAAAAATACATCCACCTACACTTTACTACCACAGAAAATCGCAGCCAAATAACAAATCCCTAGAGAGTTATTGTGTTACTGCGAGTCATTCACTCGTCACCAGTGAGCTCCTTGCTGTGTTAGCAGCAGAGGTGGCATCGCGCGAATCGCGCAGTTGTAATGAAAAGGTATAGGCTACTTTTTGAAATATTAACTAAATTGGTGGAAATAAGTCTGTGAAGCCACAGTATACAAATACAAGCAGTTGGATAACTTCAAAGAAACAAAATTGTCTATTGTTCCCTCACCCCACTGGTGGTGACAAATCGGAATTTATGATGAGATATATCCCTCTGGACTCGCGCACGGAGGGTTCCGTACAGTTCTTGGACATGGAAATATTTGTTATAGTTTGTATATTTATTGTTGTGTAAAAATTGTAGGAAGTAATTGGATACACATTTTTTTTATGAGACTAGATTGGCAAGCAGGCATACGGCCCGCATTAGATGGCAAGCGGTAACCGCAGCCTATTGACGAGCGCAACACCACGGAGATGTTACTCGCGCGCTGTCGATCTTGTGACCTAAGGCTGTTTAGTCACAGTACTCAGTAATTTCTCTGCCATATCTCACCCTTCAAACCGGAATACAGCTATATAAATATAACTGTTGGCGGTAGAAATAGGTGAGACAGAGGTACCCGCGCAGACGACGACTGTACAAAGTTTCCCTCTGGTAAAATATGCCCCTCTAATTACAAAAGCAAAAAAACTCGATAGCACAAACAAGTTCGATGGTAAAGGATATAATGATTATTAAAAAAATCTATGCCAGTTGGGAACATCATTCTGCTTTTCCCGTAATATTTATACAGAGTTTCATCACCTCAGATTATCAGATCATTCTAGCTTCAAATGATCAAAATGAAATATCTCGTATTTATTAGGTTTTACCATGCTTTCATTAGTATCGCCTGTTTATCTATCCATAAGTTCACACCAAATCCCTTGCGGGGTAGGCAGAGAGAACCGAGCGCCACGTGACTCGATCCTTACATATCTCACTCGTTTCATTAATGTCCATGACTCTACTCAGGCACCGGTTTCTATGGATCAATTTGGTCATGGTTTGAATTTCCTCAGTCCCTGCATCCTTCTACTGTCGCGTTGTATGTCTGTTTCGTAATTCTTTCTATATGTCCGAACGGAGCGTGCCTCTTCTTATTTCAACACCGACACTCTCTTTCAGACCATCTCTACCTCTAATATCACTATTACGAACGCAGTCTACCAGAGCCGTTTTTGCTTCACAAACTTCGTAGATGAGGTGGGGGAATGATATTTTTTTATATTTTTCATCATCAGTTGAAAATTACACGGCTTACAACTGACGTAACGCATGTAGTCCGTGCGTGCAATGACGAAGTAAGAAACAGAGTTGGACTAAAAGAGAGTGTCAGTGTTAAAGTAAGAAGAGGAATGCACCGTTGGTTCGGACATGTAGAAATAATACAGGAAGAATCACGAAACAGGTATTCGACTCGAAAGTAGAAGGCTGTAAAAGGTGAGGAAGACCGTGACTTACCTACCATGACCAAATTGATCGTGTTTGATCAGGAGGTGATGTCAGGATTCCAAATTTATAATCGATAGCATTAGGTGCTGAAATATCTCACTGTGATACAACAGATAGACGATAGATGAACAAGTTCACAACAATAGGGTTCCTTTTTTATACAACGCCAGGAGGCATACAAGCATACGACCCACCTAATGTAAAGCGGTTACCGTAGCCTATTAACACTTTAGATACATTAAGTATCACTAGCGCGATGCCACGTCTGCTGTTAACACAGCAACTCAATATACCGGTGACCTCACTCACACGCAGGAACACAACAACTCCCTAGAGAATTGTTATTTGGCTGCGGTTTTCTGTGAAGTCGAGGTGCTTCCTCAGACGGGCTGCTTTGGGCCTCTCTTAAAAACACCCAGACCAAGACAGACTCATGCACATAAATGTTTGTCCTGTGTAAAAAATTGAACCCACGAACGTTGGTGTCAAAGTAGCGTAACAGAGCGTTTCACACTGAGCCACCGAGCTCATCAGAATATATTTGACATTTTGTTTAAGTGCATCAATGCAGTCACAGTATAATATTGGAGTTGACAAGTTTACAGTGTTTTTTTATGCAACTAGATTGGCAAACAAGCATGCGGCCCGCATCACATCAAGCCCACATTAGATGGTAAGCGGTCACCTCAGCCTATTGACGCTCGCAACACCACGGAGATGTTACTCGCGCGCTGCCAATCTCGTGACCTAAGGCTGTTTCGTCACAGTACGCAGTAATTTCTCTGCCGTATCTCACCCTTCAAACCGGAACACACCTATATAAATATAGCTGCTTGGCAGTAGAAATAGGTGAGAGAGAGGTACCCATGCAAACGACTTTTGTACTAAGATATTGCCACAATCACTTTGTGGCACAATTTTATTGGCACGTATAATATATGTAAATCTTATTTTGAATATATTAATTTCTTTTAATTTCTAATTATGCATTGAATTATTCATATTTTGTTTTGTAAAACATGTTTCATTGACGATCATTATGTATTCTAACCGTACGTAATACGATTTTAAATCTCTTTATTAATCTAAAGCAGTTTGTTTCGAGTTCGGAGTCGGATTTGAAAAAATATTTTTGTTTGTTAATTTTATTATTATTTGAGGCAGGTGAGGCCATTCAACATTATAATATGACCCTTAGAATCCAAGGAAAATGAAAGAAATTAAAAAGCGCGCTGCATTTAGTATTATAGAAGTTTATTCTACATAGTGTATTTCGTTTCCGAATAAATAATTATAAAAAGGCGCAAGTGCGCTAGTTGATGCACTGAATAAATCTCTCTGCGGCACTATTTGGCCATAAACAAAAACTCGTTGAAGCCTCCATTTTATGGCGCCATAAATTTCTCAAAATGGCTGCCGTATGTCATGTGACAAACACAGCGAATAGTGCGATTGACTTCCAGGCATTGTTCTGTTTAATAGTGTTTTTATGATAGTTTCAATGTTATTTATTTGAACACTATGGCGGGTGGCAATCGAGCATACAATTCACCTCATGTAAGATGGTTATCGCAGCATGTCATACCTGTACTGTAATACAAGAACTATCCACTCGCGAGTCATCCCAAAGGGTAAAACGGGACCCTATTACTGAGACTCCGCTGTCCGTCCGTCCGTCTGTCACCAGGCTGTATCTCATGAACCGTGATAGTTACACAGTTGAAATTTTCACACATGATGTATTTCTATTGCCGCTATAACAACAAATACTAAAAAATAGAATAAAATAAATATTTAAGGGGGCTCACATACAACAAACGTGATTTTTTTGCTCGTTATTGATAACGACAACAGGTAGACGCTTGAAATATTCACAGAATATTTAGTTATATATTCACTTTAAGAATAAATAATTAAATTAAAATAAAACAAATATTTTAAGGGGGCTCCCATACAACAAACGTGACTTTTTTTGCCGTTTTTATAGATAATGGTACGGAACCCTTCATGTGCGAGTCCGACTCGCACTTGGCCGATTTTTTTGCTCGATTTTGATCGATATTGATAACGGCAACAGGTAGACGCTTGAAATATTCACAGAATATTTAGTTATATATTCACTTTAAAAATAAATAATTAAATTAAAATAAAACACATATTTAAGTGGGCTCCCATACAACAAACGTGATTTTTTTTTCCGTTTTTATAGATAATAGTACGGAACCCTTCGTGCGCGAGTCCGACTCGCACTTGGCCGGTTTTTTTTTTTTCAAATATCTAACACCTACCTAACCTAACACATCGATTCCAATGATACAGATTGCAGAACCGCCTAAACGCCCGGTAATTCTCCCTTGTTGCCACCAAATCAGAATAGTCTACCCCGGATGTGACATGCAAGGAATTTAACATATCGTCCCGCTCCCGACGCCAGAGGTCGCACTCCCAGAGAACATGATGTGCTGTTTGCTCGAATTCATGATTTGTCGTAGAACACTCACATAAAGGCGATGACACAAGTCTAAACGAAAAGAGCTTCGTCCTAACAGCAAAGTTTCAAGTACCTCGTCAATTGGTTTGAACAGTCTAAGTATTTTATTATGATTGCGGTGTTTTATAAAATCAGGGTGCATGTTTTTAGAGGTGTAGTACATTGAAGCGCGTCGTTGTATTTCCAAGTCAACTGGTAACACGCCTGCCAGCACTGGTAGCGCCTAGGTGCTCACAGTTCTAAACGATTTACATAAGAATATTAAAGCGAGACGCTGACTTTGTATTAACTTACGACGAGCAGCATCTATTGGTAGCCCTATCAGCCCATGCAGGTGAACCGTACGTAATACATCCTAAATATGTGGCTGTGTAAATAATTTTTAACGTTTTAAAAGTTAAGCCCCACGTCAAAGTGGAAATTCCGAGTTAACGCATAAAAGTTCTTTTTGGCTTTTTCTCCAACCTGCTTTATGTGTTCAATGTAATTAAAACCTTTGTCTAACAGTAATCCCAAGTAACAAACAGAGTTTTTATTTACAACTGATACTCCATTGAAGTGGAGTCGCGGCGGAACCTGCTAATTTCCCTTATGCAAGAGCCTGGTATGTTTTGCGGGGCGCGAAATCGAGACGGTTACGATAACCCCAGTCGGAAATGAGGCCAAGGCAAGTAATGGCTAGTTTTTCTATACTTGATCTGGAATACTTATTTCACGGGTTTTAATCCCGGTCATTTGATAGGCGTGCGCGGGGTTATAAATCCAACGCGTAGAGGCCCCTTCTAAAAGAATGATGTAATGTATTATACCAGCTGTGACCTGCTCTGAGGGATATCAATGGGAGGATATACCAACGAACAGGTCACGTCAGGTATTGGGACTGTTGCAAATGTGTCGGAAATAATTGAGCTATTGAAATGAGATCTGGAGAGATTATTAGTACTGGGCTATTACAGAAGAGAGACGGCGATGACGGCCTCTTAATAATAAAAGCTAATTAGCTTTTATTATTAAGAGGCCGTCATCGGCGTAGCCAGTTAACGAGCACACTTCCGGCAAGGGTAGGCTAAGAGTAGGGCCGACGGCTTAACGTGCCCTCCGAAGCACGGAGAAACTCGAGATAGGTAAATCCATCCATAGACAGCCTGCGGTCGACGTTGCTTAACCTGTGTGTTTGGTTAGAATGACACGCGCAACGACGACATCGAGCTCTCCTGGACTCAAACCAATAAACCACATGATCACGCGTTAAGGGTCTGCGCTCACAAAAATGTTGTTTGGGCATTTAAATATCTCAGCGATTTGAGCCTACTGGGATCAACGAGATTAATTGAGTTACTACGTAATATCTCTCTTTTCGGCTCTCCGTAGGCATGAAGGTAATATACCTTGACGAGCTCGGTGGCTCAGTCGCGACTTTGACACCAACGCCCGTGGGTTCGATTCCCACGAAAGGCAAACATTTGTGTGCATGAACATGTCTCTTTGTCTTGGTCTGGATGTTTTAAGAGAGATAGAGCGCATCAAAGCAGCCCATCTGGGGAAGTACCTCCACCTCACAGAAAACCGCAGACAAATAACGACTCCCTAGAGGGTTGCTGTGCTCCTGCGTGAGTGAGGTCACCAATTAGGCTCCTAAGGAGTTACTGTGTTAGCCGCAGAGGTGGCATCGCGCGAGTAATACTTAATGTATTGCAAGCGCATGCATGTATGCCTCCCGATGTATGAAAAAAAATCTTTCCTCCTGCATTGTTTCTACATGTCCGAACCAACGGAGCATACCTCTTCTTATTTTAACATCGGCACTTCTATCAGACCAGCTCTATTTTTACATTCTATAACAAAATTGCTTTGTTATCAAATCACGGCGGCCAGACACGCGTGAGTCGTACGGAGAATACGGAGTACTTATGCGTTGATAAGAACTTACATTGTACTTGTACATACTAAACATTTGTAACTGTATATGTTATATATATTTGTGCAATAAAGAGATTACAACAACAACAACTGTGCCTCTGGGTGACGCATTAACTATTTTGTTAATAAAATTCCAATTTAAATAATCTGTCTATACAGATAAATAAAATTGGAGTGTCTGTTTGTAATATTAAAATGACCGCTTTAACCGCGTCTGTTTGTTCCGGCTAATCTCTGAAACGGCTGGACCGATTGTGACGGGACTTTCACTGGCAGGTAGCTGATGTAATAAGGAGTAAATTAGGCTACTTTTTTTTTTTTTTTTTTATTAATATAAACAAATAATAAAACAATAACTATTACGCGCGAAGTCGCGGGCACAGCTAGTTTAAAATGTTTGACTTGATACAAGACATTTGATAAGCTCGGTGGCGTACGTGTCAAACGCGTTGTTACGCTAACTTGACAACGCTCGCTGGTTCTATTCCCCGCACAGGACAAACATTTATGTGCATGTCAGTTTGTCTTGCCCTTAAGAGGGATAGGGTGCATCAAAGCAGGCTGCGGTTATCTGTGAGGTACTTCAAAGAAAACCGCATCCCAATAACAATCTCTGGAGGGTTGTGTTCGTATGTGTGAGTGAGGTCACCAGTAAGCTCCCAAGGAGTAGCTGTGTTCGTCTGCTGCTAACACAGCTACTCTTTAGGTGGCATCACGCGAGTGATACTTAACGTATTACCAGTACTATATCATATCACTCATCCCACTGCAGGGATACGGGTCTCCCTTCAACTGAAGCGGTTTAGTCTAAACCCCTTCGGTTGAAGGGAGCCCCGTATCCCTGCAGTGGGATGAGCGAGGGTTGGTGTGGTGTGGGGATAGATGAAGTAGAAAATACTAAAATAAAAATCATTATTTTAATTCGAATCACATATTATTTAACATTATTATAATTAAATTTTACATAATAATTTATTATTAATATCACAAAACATTATTGGAAAATTAATTTTAATACTCTTCATGTGCTTACTATTATGAAAATGCGTGTTTTATTCCATTTCCAGTGGAGAATACAGTTGTCATTTTTAGAGGCCTAAACATTGCATACAATTAAAATATGTTTTGACCAGCGGTAATATTACCGATCCGCCCTATTCAATATTCTACCAAAGATCCGACTAAAAAACGTATTTCTTTTTTTATGTCCCGTCGGCTAGCATAAAAATAGAGTCAAAGGACTCGCCGCATGTTTATAGTAACATAGATAGAGACACTTGCAACTCAAGAATTTGCTCTAGTGTTAAGAGGGCGTATAAAGCTAAATCCTCAGTTTGTTTTTATTAACGACGATGAATTTAAGACCAATTCCAAAAAACGCACAATATTGACACTGTAGAACCATATTTATGTTTTCTTGAGAAATATCTTATATTTATTATCTTTGTATAAGTAACGAAAATTTTAATTATTAGATATTGTGGACACTTATAGCAATAATCAAAATTATGACAAAGTAGCTGCTGCCCGCGGCTCCGCCCGCGTGGAGTCAAATAACGTAGCCTATGTGTTAATCCAGATCATAATCTATCTACGTGCCAAATTTCATTCAATACCGTTCAGCCGTTTATGCGTGAAAGAGCAACAAACATCCATCCATACATACAAACTTTCGCATTTATAATATTACTAGCTGCTGCCCACGGCTCCGCCCGCGTGGAGTCAAATAACGTAGCCTATGTGTTAATTCAGATCATAATCTATCTACGTGCCAAATTTCATTCAAATCCGTTCAGCCGTTTAAGCGTGAAAGAGCAACAAACATCCATCCATACATACAAACTTTCGCATTTATAATATTACTAGCTGCTGCCCACGGCTCCGCCCGCGTGGAGTCAAATAACGTAGCCTATGTGTTAATTCAGATCATAATCCCTCTACGTGCCAAATTTCATTCAAATCCGTTCAGCCGTTTAAGCGTGAAAGAGCAACAAACATCCATCCATACATACAAACTTTCGCATTTATAATATTAAGTAGGATTGTACATAAATAATAAATACAGAATATGTCTCAAAAAAGCACAAATATGGGTCCACAGTGTCAGTGTTTCTCTTGGAATTGGTTTTAAGCTCAGCTTTGTTAATAAAAACAAATTGAGGGCGCCACTTGACTTTATGCGCTCTCGTATACGTAAAACTTAACACTTTGACCTTTATACTTAACTTACAATCAAATTAATTACAATCAAATTTCCAGCATTAAGCGTGATCTGCTCTTAGTTGTAAATTAATGAACACCCTTCCACCTGGCGTTACCCCATTTCCTAATTCATTATGATCGGCGGGGTCCACTACCTAAGACTAAGGATCTCGCGAAGATACTGATTTTGGTATGGAACGACTACAGTCAGTCCTCCACAACGCAGAGGAGACCTATCTTAAGTCGCATAACTTTTGAATATTACTTCTTGGACGTGCGGGTTACCTTACGATGTTTTTCTTCACCACCGAGCAAGTCCTATCTAGAACTGTACGCCACATGACGCGATCCCTACACACCTCACTAGCTTCTTGAACATTAGTAGCTATTCTAAGGCTCCTGGCATCACCTTCTGATTAAACACGATCAATTTGGTCATGGTAGGTAAGTCTTGGCCTTCCTAGCAATCGATAATTACCAAGACATAAATCCCATAACACGAACCTAATGGATATCTATACAAGGGATCCTAATCACGCACCAGTCGATCCGATGCTACTCCATTGCTGAGTAAGATTTCTACACAGATGCTACAGGCACAGGTCTAACTACGCATTCGCACGTACCGTTGTCATGGCTTGTAGGAGACCGTACTCAACAATGGAGTAGAGCCTTTCAGCTCTTTCACATGATACCAATGGTCTTTACATTATTCCTTTTTCTGTGAAACATCTATTCGCGCGCCTTGGCAGTAAAATCGAACCGTATGCCGTAACGGCAAATAGCATGACGCTCTCTCATGCCGTCACGGCACTCTACGCCGTCACTCTAGACTTGTGCGTGTGTGCGTGCGCATACTAGACGCACCGTTGCTTCTCTGCATGAGCTGTTTACTATATCTATCCGATGGTTTTTGATTTTTATTTATTAAAAAAAATATTATTCGCAAAGATGTTTCACATCTGACAGGCGTCCCGTGACATTTATTTTACAAAATTTTCTTTCTAACACCCTATGCCACATTTCTCGTTTGTCTGTCTTATAGTTTCCGAGATAACCCGTGACAGACGGACTTATAAGGTATCCAAACTTGGACAAAAGCTGTTTAAGCACAAGCACCAGCTCAACAAGCGGTGCTGAGTTTAAGAAAAATACCGCAGTTAAGGGGCCATCCGTAAATTACGTCACACGAATTTCGTGATCTCCCCCCCCCCCCCGCATTATCACACATTTGTGAGACTCCCACTCCCTAGTGTGACGTCACATATTTTGTCAAATGAAATAGAAACAATGCAGTCTCGGCAAGGCACAGTGCGCGTGGCGGCATTTATAAACAGGCTCTTAGGCGCTCGATAATTTGAAAGAAAGAAAGAAAGAAAGAAATATATTTATTACAACCAATCATTGCCAATGTTACAGTATCCTGTGACTCCTAAACTAGGCTAAGCCTGTCCCATAGGAGTCACCCGCGTAGAAACATACATATAAATTTGCAGGCGGCAATAAATCAGTTACAAAGTATATAATAAAAGCCACTATTATTGAAAGTATCAAAAGATATAGCAACATAAGACTGCAGTCGAATTTAAAGTGTAAGTTAAGCAGTTCTGTGATAGAGTGATAGAGAGCTCGCTGGCGTCGGTGCGCGTGTCATTCTAACCGAACACGCACGTCAAGCAACGCCGACAGCAGCCTGTACATGGATGGGTTTACCTATCTCGAGTTTCTCCGTGCTCGGAGGGCACGTTAAGCCGTCGGTCCCGGCTGTTGTTGATAGATGACAGTTGTTAAGCTAAGTGGCGTGGTGGAGTATGCTCTAAACCCCTTCGGTTGAAGGGTGACCCGTATCCCTGCTGTGGGAGGAGTAAGGCCTGATATGACAATTGGGAGGCCGAAATATTGATAAGTGCTTCGTTAATAGTTCGCGTTTCGTGTATTACACTGAAAAAAAAAGATTAGTTGAATTTACCAAAGAAGCAAAGGTAGGCTATTTTACTAGTAAACTTTGTTAATTAATGCAAAAATTTGTAGTTAAATTTACAAATATATTAAGGTTCGTCTTCATACAAAAGTATTTTGTAGCTATCACTATTTTAAATGTATAATTTACCGCTAATAAATGGATTGTACATATAACATGGTACAGTTTATCATACTAAATAATAAATTTTATTATTTTTACTGGTACTTCATTAACCTTTTTTGATTGGTAAAATCAACTTAAGTCAAAGGTAGGACCCAGTTCAACCGTCGACTTTGGTGAATTCTATTAGGAATCTGGGAAATCCAACTAAACATTTTTTTCGGTGTACTTACAATATTAGATTTTGGTATGTAACGTCACAAAATTTAGGACCCCCCACTCTCCCCTTGTAGCACAATGTCAAAAATCCGTCGACCCTGTTCCTCCTCCTTAACGAGTGACGCAATTTATAGATGGCCCCTAAACAGCTGTTCTACAGCTAATAACTTGTAGTAAGCCGATCCAATGCAGCTTGTAACGGCAAAGTACCAAAGTGATTATACATTTCTCTATGCAATTTGATCTAACCTGCTTTGTTTGCTTTCGCCACCAAGTAGTTCATGAGAACTAGCGCCTAGTCTAATCGTCCTCGCAATTGCCCGCCATCTTGAACAGAAACCGCATGCACCCGCCACTGTTGCTGCCACTACTGCCCGTCATTGCTGCGACACCTGTTTCGCCTCTCCACGAATCAAGATGACTTGTAGCATGTTATTCTAACGACTAAAATCTGTCTGTCTGTCAGTGCCCGAGGACACCTTGTGGAGAGGTGAAACACGTGTCGCAACGATGGCGGGTGCATGCGGTTTCTGTTCAAGAGCAGCCGACGCAGAGACTACCGGAGCAGCCAATGGCAGCGACGGCATGTTGCTTCTAACATCGGTAGTGGATGGGTGCCGGCCGGCGCTAGTCCGCATGAACTAATTGGTGGCGGAAGCGCACAGAGCAGGTTAGATCAAATTGCATGTAAATATGACTTTCGCAAAATAACGCCTGAATCTATTAACATTTCTTTATTTCGCAAAATAACGCCTGAATCTGTTAACATTTCTTTATTTCGCAAAATAACGCCTGAATCTATTAACATTTCTTTATTTCGCAAAATAACGCCTGAATCTATTAACATTTCTTTATATCTAGTTAGACAGTGGCGCCGCTCTGGCACATTTATTTGGCATATATTTTTTGGTTCACACCCACATTATAATGATTAGGCGTTGACCAGCGTCAACCGAAAATACATACTAAACAATAATAAAAATGAAACATATCAAACAACGAAAGATCTGACTGAAACGACATCCATGGGCCTTCAGTGACGTTAGCAATTCTGGTTGCCTTACTCTGTAGCTATACAGTAAACATGACGGTATAACCTCGTAAACTCATAATGCTGGGGCCGCATCCGCGTGTATCGTCACGAAGCGTCGTGCTATGACACGATACACGCAGATATGACCGGCCATTATCGGCTGTCGTCGCGAACATTCGGGACGCGTGTGCATTATCGCACGGGTGGCGGTACGTCAAAGGGTTTTAGCGTTGCGTGCATTTGCGCGGTCAGACTAGCGTCGTTCATTTCGGCAGTTGTTGTCGATTAGATTATGTAGAGATGCGTGTGAGACGCATGCGGGTGGCACTAGTTAATTAGCAAAAATAGTGTGGAGCGACGAAATGGCCTAGAATCTTTACATAATTTTGAAGCTGAATTTAACACATGGGATCCAAAAAATGTGAATCATAAAAAGAACCATTTGGTGGCCGACGCATGGCATCGTTTAAAAATTAACTTGAATTTACAGCCATCTTATCGCACAGCATTATCGCGATAACTGTGTAGCGCACACAACGTTCGGCACGCTTTGCTTCGGGACGATAGGCGCAGATGCAGGGCCCTAGCATAATAAATATACACAAATTACCAAATAATTCTTTGTGTATAATCAAAATCATTCCAAACAATCTCCTTACTGAAAAACACATAAAACGTACCCACATTTATAATCAAATACCACACAAACTCAAATATGACTAACTTGAACGATGGCCTGATAAATCTTAACCTCAAAATTATGAATGGAACTAAAAAATATCTTACTTCAATCATCTTCTGGAGACACAATCCGACAAATGTGCACAGAGTGAACGGAAGCAAAAAAGATATACAATTTTGTTGTCTTAAATTATCGTATAAGCTAAAGAGTAACACTACATATGCTGGAACAGCTACATATTTTGCATAATAATATTTCCCATACCATCTATTCCATATATAAAATGTATAATGACGATTATCCGCAAGCAAATAAGGATGTACGATTGTATTGTAATGTACAATAATCAAAAACATAATTGTATACATGATAACTTTGAATTTATTATTAAAAATCAATTTCAAAGTTGTGTCTAATTTTGCTAATATATATGGAAGACCAAAGATTCCGTAGAAAATCAAGAAATAAAATAATTGAGGTATATGCAGAGAAGCTTCGTGAGCTTTCTTGTCACCGACAACTATAGAACCGTTTATATATACAAAAATAAGGAACGATACAAGTGTCACACAGTCCGTCAGAAGAATTAAGACATCCGGAACGGTGAGAAACTTGAAAAAAGTGGTTGCACAAGTTGTTATATGATATGTGACAGCTAGAAAAAAGTCTGACAAACTATAATACCGTTTCAACTTAGAGGCATCAACGTCTTTAGCAATTAATGATTTGCTATTAAGCGTTGTTTTAGTTAGAAACTGGTTGCCGAACACTCTAGAACTTTTGATGAATATTTCTACAAGTTTGTGACCGAATACCATAGCTATCCACATAATATTTGTTTGTCTCATCATAACACTGCCTAAAGCAAAAATCAGACTTAACAATTTATATCTATTAACCAAACATAACCTAAAAAATGCTAAAAGAAACATTAAAGATAGAGTATCAGTGTAATAAACATGAGAAAAGAAATACAAAGGTGGTAGTAGAGTTAAATTCACCGCTTGCAACACTGTTTTTAAATTACTAGTGTTGCCATATACAAATTTTAAAATTGATGAAAACAGCATCAGATTCACACAGGACGCGAGTAAGTTAATGAAACGTAGGTTATATTGAGTACAAGAGAAATAAGGACCGAGAAAAGCAGAAGAGACAAGATATAAACCAGGTAGTGTAGTGATCTTCGGATCCCAATATGTAAAATTATGTTTGCAGTACTGGATGCCTTGTGGAATGTGGAACAGTTCGTCAATAACTATGGGTAATGTTGCATAGATTTTGTCGAAGAGTAACTTCGATGTTCCGAAGTATACTGCTACCACACCCAGGAGTGTCAAATAATATTTCGTGGTGGACTTCATTATTTTCTGAAAACAAAAAGATTCACTCTTTACTGTGTATGTAGTTCGGGGTCTTAGGAGTTAGCGAATGTGATTGAAAGAACTATGAATGTTAAAGAAGCAAGCATAAATGAGGACTGTATCTTTTAATGTTTGTTCTCTTTGCCTACCCTACAAGGGACCCGGTATGAAGATATATATATCCTGGTCTAGGTATTTTGAAGAGAGGTAGGGCGCATCAAATATGGGGAAGTACCTCCACCTCACAGAAAACCACAGGTCAATAACAACTCCATAGAGTGTTGTTGTGTTCCTGTGAGTGAGGTCACCAGTAATGTCCTATGGAGTTGCTGTATTAGTAGCAGAGATGGCATCTCACACGTAATACTTGACGTATTGCAAGTGTTTATGGGCTACGGTAACTGCTTTACACCAGTTGGGCCCTATGTTTGTATGTCTCACGACATTGTATAAAATAAATATATAGATATTGTGCATTCAATTTAAATTCATGTGGCTGAGGACTTCTACAAGGTGGAATTAGTTCCACAGGTGTCATTGTTAATAAATACTGATGTGCTTGTTTCCTCTTTCAACAGAGTCGTTTTTTTTAAAAAACTGCAACTGCACTGCATACATTTTGACGTTTTGTTAACCCTTCGAGACCCGGGTGGTCGAATACGACCGCGAAATGTATGGGAAAACGTATATAACGGGTTCTGACTGCTTACGTCGCTGCTGTCAGATCGCTTAACGAAACGTCAAAATGTACGCATTTTGACACACGCCGTGCTGCAGTGCAGTTGCAGTTTCTTATTAGTATCAGCCTACAGGATTCATCATGTGCAGGTGAGGTTAACTTTGGCAGCTTTGACGCTGTGCGACTCAGTGACGATCAGTTGAATGTAATGTAGTTTTCCTTTTACTTCCGTAGAATGTTATCAGGATCTTTCCCGTAGCTTCAGTCACTCATACGAGCACAACATGTGCTATAAATAAAATAAATAAATATTGTCGGACAAATCACACAGCACCATCTAGCCGCAAACTAAGCGAAGCTTGTGTTATGGGTACTAGACAACTGATAAACATACGTAAATACATTTTTTTTGTAAATACATACTTATTATACATAGAAAATACCCAGACCAAGACAAACAGACATGTTCATGCACACAAATGTTTGTATTGCGTGGGAATCGAACCCACGAGCGTTGGTGTCAAAGTAGCATAACAGCGTGTTTCACCACTGTGCCACCGAGCTTGTCAAATGCTAAAGTTGTTCTTTGGTTGAGGTCTGCTGTAGTCTTCTGTAACTTTACTAGGTCAGGTAGGGAGTGACAGACTTGTGGTCAGACAGACACTCAATCTTGGTTTGAGTTTATCATTTCAGTTACATTTTAACTAGACACAGACTAACTTGTTTTGTTGTTAAATGTATGCAAAATTTAATTAGTTCACAATCAATATCACAATAATTAAGCATTTGAATCTGAATGAATTGGAGCTTCTATACCAATCAAACTATAATTCTTACTGAATGCTGCACGGTAATAAAGTCAATCCTATTTTTACAACTGGGAGTGACCACTATCAGCTGAAAAATCCCAGCTGGCACTGACCCGCGTTGCACCCCACCAATTATATTGGGCCGGTCGATTAGATTAGGTTAATTATATTGTAATAATTAGTAATTATTAATTTATTCCTATAATTTTGGTTTTTTCTCTGTATCCTGTCTCAGTCTCTATACTGTCAAAAATACAAGCAACTTTCAATGCATACGGGTATTAAACAAAACAGAATCGAGCATAAGTTTTGAGCGTAAGCTTTTAAAAATTGGCCGTCATAATTTTTCGCGTTTTTTTCAACGAGAACCTATGGCACCACGGATAAAATGAGTTTCCTCCGTTTAATTTAGCGGAACAAATAAAAATTTAAATATAGTTTAGAGCACAGCAAATCTGCAACTAAAATCTACAACTGCTCCCAATTGATCAGACAGGTGGTCCAGACTATGGGTACTTATGGAAGAAATTCATACCTTTACAAAACTCGTTTACACTGGTTAATAGACCCACAGTAGACAGTATAAAATAGTTGCGTTTAAAATACATGTAATTTTGCATGGATACGACGTACACGAAATGAAATGGCAATAATAATTGCGAATGAATACCGGTACATTTTTATTTATGACAGTCGGTGACTTCGATTTTTTTTTTGAAGGTTATGGCCTGGTAACAAAGATCTTTAAGCCAAATTTTGTTTTTCATCAGTTGCATTCAATTTTACAAGGTTTTCTCCATGGACATATCACGTCTTTCAAAAAGTGCATAGACGTGTCATATTTGAGTATTTTCATTACTATATAAGTTCAAAATACTAGTTGTTACAAAAATACTATCAAAATTGTTACGTAGAACTAATTTTATACTGAATGAATTGTAAAAAAATTCAAGTAGGTTTAAAAACAATGTACCTCATCAAAAGCGTGGGAAGAAATCATTGTGACCAAAGAGTATGTACCCGGGGGAAAAGAGACGGCACTACATGTTATTCCTTTTGTACCCGAATAGACAGACAAAGAGGGCTTAGCCCATACAGTAAAGTATTCAGTTTAGAACAATTTCATAGTCTTCATAATTCTAAATATACCAGCTTCAGATTTTTTTCTAAAAATTACGCAGAAAGGGTTTCACGTGGGGGTATTCACATTGCCTCGAAATACTATATTCGAATTGGAATTGAAAGTTATCGGTCAAAATTTATAGAATCTGAGTAAAAACTGCTTTCCGAGGCAAAGTGAATACCCCGCTAATGAGGTAAACTTCGCTCGCGCTCATGATCTCGTTTAAGATTTTTCTCGGATCCACACCGCTCTCCTTCTCCGACACGACCACTGCAATAGGACTTTAGTCAGATGTTTTGTGATTCCCGGGTTCGGCAACCGTACTCATATGGAGGCGGGCAGCGGAGATCCTGCCATGGCCCACCACTACAGAAAAATATGAAGGAGTGGAGCACAACCCAGCAGCGTGGGCGCAGCATATTACCTTTAGTATAAATCTCTTGTAATCAACACGGATAAAAATCACGATTTTTTTAATGAAATATATACAAGTGTACGTAACATAAGGTTATTATATGCATATCTGGCAAAAGTATCTAATAAAGTTAAATCTATTTCTTATATGTTGTGTGAGTTGTGTCTCATACATTCTGTACCACTCTTGTATATTCGAGTGTTTTTATCTATGTACCTATTTTGTCGATCTTAGTATCTGCTTACATTGTTCCTTAAACCCTCGCCAAGCTTATATCTCCTTTCAGGTTCTCTAAGGTTGACTGGAAGAGATCCCAAATGGGATAAGTCCGCCATTGTACAGAACTAATTTTAACCAAAATACTAATACATCGTTATGTTAGTTATTGTACAACAGAGGTTTCTACAACAACAACAAAGTTTTAACATAATAATAAAATATATATTATAGGCTTATTTTCTAATGATATAATATGTAACTAAATTTATATACATATTTTCCATATTCCTTTCCTGCGCTTTCACTGGTGGCCACCATATGTATGCCACCATCACTATATGTTTGTTTTTTTCATCTTGTTACACTTTTAAGGACATAATGGAACACAATCTAGGGGAAAAAAGAAAAGTAGTAGGTGATATTGACAGATCTCATAGTTAAATGTTACAAGGTTCACCCCACTACACCCCGCCCGCTTCTCAATCACTGGCATACATACCTACTTGTAGGTACACATAGGTTCTTTATACAAATTCGTGAGGCATAAAAACATACGACCCACCCACCTGATGAAAAAAAAAATACGGCTCACCTGATGAAAAGTACTTACCGTAGCCTATGGATGCTTACAATACAAGGAGTATCGTTCGCGCGTTACCACCTCCTTTATTAACACAGCAACTACTCAGGAGTTTGTTGATTATCTACCTCAATTACTCGCTGAAATTCAACGTGACGAGGACGACGACAACGGTGGGGTGGAATATTAAGTCTTATGGGTTCGATTCCCACACAAGACAAAAATTTGTGTGCATGAACATGTCTATTTGTCTCAGTCATAAGATAGGTAGGGTGCATCAAAGCAGCCCGATGGGTAAGTATAAGTACTTCCATTTCTCGGATAACTGCAGTCAAATAACAACTCCCAGGAGGGTTGAAAACTCCTAAGTAGTTGCAGTGTTAGCCCTGGTGCTAACACTGCAACACTTAGAGTGCGAAAAATATTTTCAACATTGCAAGAGTTAATAGGCTACAGTAACAATTGTTATATTACTAGTTGCAAGAAAAGAATGTACTAAAAGGGTTACAGGTTTATTAAAAGGGCTATTTATACAGTAAATTATATATAAAATAAAAGTGAATTAAAGTTCGGCTAATAAGGGTCTTTAAGAACTCGCGTTAACTAGTCTAACCGGAATATCACTGGTTGGTTCACTGGAGTGTGCACTGAGTAGCCGCCGCGCCGGCTATAGTAGCCGACGACTGTAGACAGCAGGTTAGCGTGCTAGCCAGCACGCAGATCCAGACGTAGAAGTTGTTGTTGGGACCGCCTTACGGACCAACACCGCAGCGATATCTCCGTCAGCCGCCGTAGTCCACAACAGGGATGCAGGTATTATAATTTGGATTAATTCGATGTCCGGAGTTTAACGGGTTCGGAAAAGTGAGTAAATTCCCGCCGGTTCACCACGTAGCCCACAGCAGGAGGCTGGTGGTCTCAGACGCGGTGCCCTCAATCTTTACTTCTTCAAAACTAGCTCCAGACTGCAAGGTTTTTCGGTTTTTCACTAACATGTGAACATTTCCAAAATTTGAAAATACAAAATCAAAATTTTTGACAGATTATAGACCATGCTAAGAAAAGATTCTATATAAATTATATTGAATAAAGTTTTAACATTACACCACTTCACATCGGGTGGGCCGTATGCTTGTATGCCTCCCGACCTTGTATAAAAAGAAACCAAACGCGTCGATGGACAGGCGCCGATCGACGCTCACGCACCTACGCCATCGAGCTCCACAAACTAACCTAATCACCACGTTGGCAACTTTTAGTAGTAGATACCACGCGAGTGATTCTCCTGCAAGCTATTCTATTCATGAGCTGTGGTAACCACTTTACATCAAAGGGGCCGTAGACTTGTTTGCCTCCAGACATTATAAAATAGCTACGTAACTGTTACATAAATTATTAAGTCACTCTGTATATTTTTATACCACAACGGTGACAAATAAGCTTACGGCCTGCCTAATGGTAAGCAGTTACCCTAGCCTATGATCATTTGCAACTTCAGAGGTGTCACTCATGCTTTGCCGACCCTGTACAGGTAGGTACTTTACTACATACGCTTATTCGCGACAAGTAGTTACTGACGCTAAACAAGCAAATAAATTGTTAAAATTTGTTTATTTCCTGATACTTCATATCTACTTTATGCGGGCGTAGGACCGTCAGAAATGATCTACTTGTGCACTCTTTCTGCACAGAAATTAATATTTTAGAGGTTACAGTAAAATATTTTTTTCGAATTGACGAGCTCGGTGGCGCAGTGGTGAAACACGTTTTTTTTTTTTTTTTTTTTTTTTTTTTTTAATAATAAATTCTTTATTTCTCTCATTACATGTCTTTTAAATCATGAGACAACCCCAGGAAGTAACATATTTACTTGTGTTGGGGGTGCCTCGCTCTATCCCTTAGTACTAATTTTACCATTATATTCACATACTGATATTTAAATATTCCATAAATAAAACAATTTAATATATAACATTAATAGTATTAACTTAATTTTATAATTATTTCGTTTTTTATTTCTTTGAATTACATATTTACGTGTTATGTTTGAAAATTATGTTTCGTCATCATTGTAACTCACTATGTTACCGTCTGCCATCGGACAGACCATATGCCTATTTGTCACCCAGCATACTATATTGCAAATTGAACATTAATGTGTAGCTAGAAGTTTGCCATAACTGTCGATTGCGTAAAAGTGTGATGTGTGTGTGTGTGTGTGCAGTGTATAAGTGTAGTCTCAAGAAATTCTTTCTAAAAGTGTCTCAGTTTCTTTGTATGTTAATGTTTTTAGCCATTCCGTGGCTTCTCTTTTGCATTCGTAAAGTGTCATGGTATATATATTAAGTTTTCGATTTATAACATTGTAAACATAGGCAGACTGAGATGCATACTGCCGCCCAGCAAAATCAGTACGAACCAGGGGAAGGGGGACCACCTTATCTTTCCTTCTCTTTCTACTGTTGGTTGGGTCAAAGGGTAACGATCTATGCAGTTTCAAAACCGTATTTAGCAGATACAGGCGCCTCACTGATAATAGCCTACTCTGTTTGTAAAGGACATCCGTAGAAAATCTGTACGACTTAAAAAACATTACTTTTAGCAGTGACCTCTGTGCCCTTTCAATTTCAAGAAATTTAGTCTTAGTGGCCCCGCCCCATGCCGGAATGCAGTATGTTATTACGGACTGAACTAGTGCAATATATATTCTCTCAAGTAATACCCTTGTCACAATGCAACGAAGTGTTTTAAAAATCCAGGTCAATTTTCGGACTCTGCCAACAATCATATCAATATGCATATGCCACGATAATCTATGATCCACAATAACGCCCAGGTATTTTGTACTACACACCCTTTCAATATTGGGACAAATGCATTTCTGAGCTAAGGGATCTGCACACATATGGAGCTTAATCCTAAAACTAGCACCTGGCTGCGTACTCCGGTTTGGTGTAAAACATATAAAATTAGTTTTTGCTGTGTTAAGAGTAAGTAAGTTGGTGCTTAACCAACCAGAAACCTCGGCTAAGCCTTGTTCAGTTATTATTTGAACAGCATTCCAAGAGTGCCCAGAGAAAAAGGTCGCGGTATCATCTGCATAGCAAAATATCCGCCCACCACCGGGCCGTAACCTACACAAACCGTTTATGTAGATCAGGAATAGTGTTGGTCCGAGCACACTTCCCTGTGGAACGCCAAAGTTAACACCCTTTTCGTCACTGATATGATCGCCTATCCTAACACTCTGTGTCCGCTCCTGGAGGTAACTCCTAAATAGTGAGAGTGCCGTGTCTCTTATCCCTATGGCTTCGAGACTACGAACAAGAATGGGTACAGAAACGGTGTCAAATGCTTTTTTGAGGTCCAAAAAAACGGTTATGCATTTTTCCCCCTTATCAACTTTGTCAACAATTAAAGTTGTCAGATCTGTGATTGCATCTTGAGTTGATATCCCCTCTCTGAATCCATATTGATTTTCTGACAAGAGTTTATTTTTATTTAAATAGTCCCGTAGTCTCTTATTTAACAATTTTTCTAAGATTTTTGATGCAGCTGGCAGTACAGAGATAGGTCTGTAGTTATTGACATCGTCTCTGGATCCATCCTTGTGCACGGGAGTAACTATAGAGCGTTTAAGGGGCCTAGGGAATTTCCCAGTGCTGAAACATAAATTAGCAAGCCGGCACAATAGCGGTACCACAAATTCTCTACAGCGTTTCAATAATCCTGTAGAAATGCCATCCCATCCCGGAGCACTATCAGAATCAAGAGCCATGAGTATTTCATCAACTTCCTGAGGATCAGTGTCCAGTAACACAAAAGACGACACATGAGAATCTATGTTAAGTGAACATTTATTACCCAAAGCTTCAATATGTCTTTTAAGAGTCTCGGATAGTGTTATGCCAATATTGACAAAGAAATTATTAACTCTGTTCACAGCATCAAGAGGGTGCGCGCTAATCGTAAGCAAATCACTATTTGACGTTTTTGAAGACTTGTACTGTGTAATTTCATTTATTGTGGCCCAAAGTTTCCTCAAGTTGTTATTTGAGTCCTGGAGTTTTTTTCTATTATAGTGAAGTTTTAGTTTCCTGATAAGGTTGCTACAATAATTTCGGAACCGTTTAAACGTAATTTTTAATATTTCATTGTGAGGATCAGTTCTTAATTTCATTTGCATTTTGTTTCTATGTCTAATACATCGTAGAGCTCCACCAGTCATCCAGGGCTTCAAAGTTCGCTTAGTACAGGGGACTGTTCTACTCTCAGTACATAAAAGCATAGCTGTCTTAATAGTGTTCCTTAGGCCATCGGCTAGGGTGTCAGGATCAGTACACGAGTCCAAGTGTGAAACATCTGTAGAAATTAAAGTTTTATATACCTTATCCGTATTAACTATTGTTTTATATTTGACGTTAGTCGTATTATTTGTAACGGTCGTTTTCGAAATACTTAACAGTACCATAGCATGATCTGATATTGAGGTATTCAAGACAGCTATAGAGGCCAAGTTGTTCAGCTTATCAAGTTTTAGTACGACGTGATCGAGACAACTGTCACTCCTGGTGGGCAGATAATGTCCAGGGAGAAAACCATGAGTTGACAGAACTTCCAAATAATGTGATCTGTTGTTTCGTTCATAAAGATTTTCTGTGCTTTTTGGTATCAGGTTAATATTTATATCGCCAGTAATAATAATATTTTTATGCGATACTATAGTTAGGAGATATGAATTTAGTGACTCTATAAAGTTATTCGCATTAACATTTGATGGCGACCGGTAAATACCTATAATCGTGTATTTAGGGGTAATAATTTGAAGTCCGGATGCATGTTTCAAGTTAATTTCGGATACCCGAGCAGTAAGACCGTTCCTAATGTACGCGACCACGCCGTCATTTTGATTTATTCGTTTTAATGTATAATGAGATGTGTAATCGCTCAATTCTGGAACGGCTCTGTTCTGATTAAGCCTGCATTCTGTTAAAATCAAGATATCTAATTCAAGTGATATTTGTGCCAGGTTCATTTGTAGGTCATCTATATTTTTATATATGCTCCTAATATTTTGGGTAACAACATTTAGATTGGTCATAGAGGTGGTTTTGCATGTAATAAATTTTGGAAGATCCTCAAGATTACAATTCACTGATCTCGCCATACCTGTACTATCCAATTCCTGTAGTATATTTAGGTTCCTATCCATTTTCTAGTAGAATTGTAAACACATGGTCTTCACTATATTTATAAATTTCATAAGTTTTCCAAAGAAACAGGCTTTCTATTAAATTTATCGAGCAAATTTTAAAAAGCATTAGACAGGTATTTAGTTTTATGATAATTTGGTATGTATATGAACTAGATGTTTGAGTGACTGTTTTTGTGAGATGTTCCGAGATGTACCGAGAATATGGCAATATCCCTAATTTTAAACATTTAGAGTAATATATGTTGTGTGAGTTCATTGAGTGTTTCATTTGTGTTTTAATGTTCCTGTAGTATAAAGTTATCAAAATATACATTACATTAACTAGCATATAAACTTCCCAATAATTATATCTACAATTAAGTAAAAAGGCTAATTCAGCCGACATGCACATAAATAATATCACGTATACACCAAGACATAGTCATGCACTCTGTAACAAATGGTGTACTTGTGATTCGTTAGTAATGTTTATTACCCGTGAGTCATCATCCTGCCGCACATACACTTTACCCAATGATGTCCAACAGTACTTGTACTTGTGAGTTTTCACGAGGTCACGTGCTAGGAAGAAAAGTCGGGAACCCTTGGAAGTTAGTCGCTCGGAGACAAATACTGGAGTGTTTTCATTTGTTGTATGACCGAGGTGTTTAGCTTGTAATTTATTTAAATCCTTCTTGTTGAATAATTTATATTTTTTGAGTAAATCATTTTTGAGCATGGTAGATCCGAGTTCAACAATAATAGGTGTATTTTGAGTCTTTTCTTTTCCACTTCGTATTCTAAAAATATCTTTTATATCCCGGATTTCCATATTGAGGTTAATGCTCTTGGCCAAACAGAGTGTCATTTCTGATAAGCCTTCCCGTGTTTCTTGAATCTTCCTAGGTACGTTTTTTATTTCTATGCTTGCTTTATTCATCATTCTCTGCAAGTCCTCCAGTCTGTTTTCAAGAGTAACTATATAGTCCTGATCTTGTTTAGCCCGGCGTTCCAACAATTCAATTTTCTTTCGAAATTCTTCATTTTGGCTTGTTAGTATTTCAATGGAATTTTCAATGTTGCAGTTTGATGTTTGAATCTGCTTCAAGTCAGCCATAATTCCAACCGTTTGGTGCTGCTGATTGGCTATGAAAGACGTGATTAATTCTTTTATCTCTTCCTTGAAAATTTTAAAATCCGATGCCAAGTCCTCCTCCCTCACTCTTTTTATACGCTGCGAACCGGCGTTCAAAGGAGAATTTCTACTATCCATCTCCCGTATCTTCAGTGACGTAAATCTGTTCTTATGTAACGTTTTATGTTTAGTATTATAATTTGATTTTATAGTTACTTTATAGTTTGCTCGTGCTGAATTCAGTCAATAATTCTCGATGTCTCGGTAGTTATGATCTTCTATATATTATCAACTCTGCCAGTAGCAAGTCCTTTGACCGGGTGAGGTTACCACAGCTCATCAACCGCAGGGCAGTATTGTGTACGTGACGTAGCAGCTTGTATCAGGTGGTAGCCTATTTCGTCAATAACGGTCGCTTGTACAGTGGCTCAGCGGTATAATCACTGTCCACACACACTGCGATGCCTCGACCCGGGTTCAAATCCTCCGGTGCACTTTCACAGAATTTAATTTTTCGTATTTTAAAATTTAATAATATTTAATAAAATTAGTAAACAGTCCGTGGGCACGTCCACGCTAGTCGAGGTCCGGGGGGGAAGAGGACGTTGTTTCACTACTTTGACACCAACGCTCGTGGGTTCGATTCCCACACAGTACAAACATTTGTGTGCATGAACATGTCTGTTTGTATTGGTCTGGGTATTTTCTATATATAATAAGTATGTATATACAAAAAAAAAAATGTATTTACGTATGTTTATCAGTTGTTTAGTACCCATAACACAAGCTTCGCTTACTTTGGGGCTAGGTGGCGCTGTGTAATTTGTCCGACAATATTTAAAAAAAAAAAAAGAATAACTAGACATAAAAATTGTTTTACTTAACTTACACAATAAGTTATAACGACGTTAATTGATATACCTATGAGATTTAGACTAGGTAGGTACGTAGGTACATATTTGTAAATACTGAGGGTAGATACAAGCAGAAAAGTAAACGTGTTTAACATTTCAGACCTATTTAATGAATTAGACCTATTTACAATAATATTAAAGTTACTTACAGTTTTCTACATGGATTTAAAAAAAACACTACTAAAAATAACTACAAACCTATCGATATTTTAATAACTGTTCACGTTTCTTCAAATTGTTTTTTAAATAATGTACTGTTATACGGATTTTGAATTCAGAGTTTTTAAAAAAAATGTTTTTTATGATATCACTTTTTATTTGATATTCACAGGTTTAACTTATAATAAAAGGAACATAGTAATAATTTGTGGCAAGTGTTACCGCTTTGAATGTTGGGATTGAACTGAACTGTAACTATATGGATGTCATAATGCTGACGAGGTTAATCTAGCATACTCAGGTATATTGTATTCAGGGTGTATATATAACAGCCCCCGGGGTTGAGACTAAACTTCCACCTGAAGGGTGAAGTTTATGACAAGGATGTTCGGAATTTAGCTGCTGGAGGTTTGGGAGATTCAGAAGCAACTTCTGATAGCTCTGTTACCTCTTGAACATCTGTCTCGTTTTTGAATCGTCTTTTATTAAGACGGTGACACATGCCGAGCTTAGAATATTTGTATACAAGGAATAGGATTATCATTAAGACAATTATTGATATAATTATTGTGGTATATGAATGGTATTCGCTATCTATGTATAAATGTGGTCTGGAGCTTATAGAGTCTAAGGTTTTTACTATGTCATTGGTTGCCTTCTTATGTTCTGATAAGAGAGAGTCTAAATTAGAGTTCCGCAAATTCAAAATTGGAACCTTTTGTTTAATAGTTTGGAATTTCTCGAAATTGTAACAAGTATCATTTATTATATCTATTTTAAAATTAACAGGCTGTATTTCAATCATTTTGGTTTGTTTAGGAATTAAGGTTAAATCTTTAAAATAGGCTATACAAATAACGGGGAGGCTTAATATGCCGGATCCGAAAATATTAATTTCAGTAATATTAGAACTATGACAATCTATAGATAACTTCGACTTATTGCTAATTACATACAACCACTTGTTATTGGACAGTGCTTGCCAGATCTCAACATGACCTTGGAAAAATTTCGTGTTGCATATTTCTGGTACAGAATTTATAGCCTTAACCATGATCTCCGATTCGCAGATCGGTGTTGCAGAGCTCGAGTGGATGTCGACGGTTTCACATATAAAAAAATGTTTATATAAAATCTTACAACTACTTAATGTATTAAAATTACAGTATGAAGACTTATCTCTAGTTATAGCTATGTACTTAGTTGAGGGCATTATCGTAACATAAGTACTATTTTCTGTACGAAGTATGGCTGGAAATGAGATACTGTGATATAAATTATATTCTTTGGGTGACACAAGTGGAATTTTAAGAACGAAGACAATTTTGTTATCATTATAATAACTAGATGTTTCAGATATATTTAGTAGTAGGTAAATATTTTCTAAAGACAAGGCTATAGGAAACTGTTGGAAACTAGGTAGAAATCGATAATTTTTTACCAATTCATCAAATAGCTGTGCCGGGGTGATAATTGAGGTATATAAAATATTTGATTTACTGAACATAACTGCATTTACAATGTCTTCTAACTTAAACGATAACGTCAATAACCTACTCTCTAAAACATTAAACAGTTCACTTAGCTTAGACCTTATCCATAAATTATCCGCAACACTGGTTAAATTCTGCATACTACTTGACAAATTATCTATTGCATTATTTAATAGCTGTTCGTTTACATAACTTTTATTTATGGTTTCTTTAAATGATGACAGTGTTGAGGTGGTTATTAAAATATTTTCTTTGACCAATTTCGACAACTTATTTTGGTCGTCTTCTACAACTTGAATGGCTTTGCTATATCTAATAGCATCGTCCTCGTTCATTGTACCAAAAAGATGTTTAAACACGGTGCCCACTCCACCAAACCATGCAGACCTTCGTGAACGGGTTTCTATTAGGTGAGAAACCGAATCAAAATCGCGTAACATGTCATTATATCGAATTGACAAAGGTTGAATCATATTATGACACTCAACATCATTTAATATGTTACTCTGTTCGCATAAAGATCGGGCGGTGCCTATCACACCGTTCAGACTCTCAATGTTCGGTTTGATAAATGATATGTCGTTCGGAATTACTACGCTAAGGTGACTGTCTATTATTTTTAGGGATCCAATGGAGTCAAAATAAATTCCTGGACTAGTTGTTGTAGGTTGGACGAATTGATTTTGTGCCGCTGTCATTGAGCTGCAATGAAACCACACGAAGTCTAAATTATTATATTACTAATTATACCTAGTTTATTAGTACTTGACATTTTGCTATCGTTTCGATATACTTTTAGAACTTATATTATTACACGAGTTTTATTTGATGGTTAAACTAATAAGTTACATATTACGCTACGTCGCGGCGTCGCGCGAGCTTGACCTCATCATAATGATGAATGACATGACGTCTGTTTATTAGTAATGTAAGACTATTCCTACCATTTATTTTTACAACTTTGTACGGACCTTTCCAAATAGGTGATAGGGCTTTGCGCAATCTAAGATGGTTCTTGAGAAAGACTAAATCTCCGACTTGATATTTAACAGTACGGGTGTGTGAGTCGTAATATGTTTTGGATGTTTGTTTAGATTTAGTTATATTTTCTAAGGCTTTGTCTCTAGTATATTTAAGTCGATGTTGCAGCAATTTCACGTAATCTGGATAAGTAGCATCTAAGGCGGGTTCATACACGGAATTTGGAATGAAGGGTTTATGACCAAAAATTAATTCATAAGGTGAGTAATTAGTTGTGGTATGTATTGCTGTATTATATGCCAACATTGCCGTGTAGACATATCTAGGCCAGTTATCTTGATTTTCATTGATGTATGATTTTAAATATTCTTTTAACGTGGAATGGCTGCGTTCTAACGCGCCTTGGGTTTGTGGGTGGTATGGTGAAGACCACAGCTGTTTAATCTTAAGGAAGGAACATGTCTTTTTAAATAGTTCAGCTGTAAAATTAGTTCCTTGATCAGTTAGTATCATTTTGGGTATACCGAATTGTGAGATAAAATGTACAAGACATTCACTCGTTTCTTCCGCGGTGGTACTTCTAATGGGATATGCTATGGAATATTTTGTTAAATCGTCTTGTAAAGTTAGAATATATCTAAGTTTTGCAGGGCCGGATTCAGGGAGAGGACCGACTATATCAAGAGACACTCTTTCAAAAGGAGCAGTGGAAGTACTAGTGATTTGCATAGGTGCTCTATTTATTTTACGAAGTGCTTTATTTGTTTGACATGATGAACATTGTTTAACGTAGCTCTCTATATCACTACGCATGTTTTTCCAGTAGTATTGTTCTCTAATTTTGTTAAACATTCGATTTGAACCAAGATGTCCTGCTACCGGAATATCGTGATTTTCTTTTAGGATCTTTTGAACTTCACTTTGATTTGGATAATAGAGTTTATTGCGGTAAATATGGACTTCGATACCAGTGTTATGGAATAGGTGGGTTAAAATGTTGTATATTTTAGTGTAAGCATGGCAATCAAAAGGGTTTTTGAAGTCTGTTACACCGATTTTGTCTATAGGTTTGCTGGATAACAAATGATTTCTGAGTTGTTTCAGGGACTCGAATAAATCGCTGTAGCTGCAAAGATCGAAATGGTGCACTTTAGTGAACAGAAAATAATACACTTTGTCATTATTGCTTAATGATTTAAAGGAGTGTAGAGTTTTCTCACATTGAATAAAGGGTTCAGATTCAGGGTGATTAGACAAAATATCTTCGACATATGGAATCGATTCGTCAAGATCAAGGGATGTGGGAATAATAATGTTTTTATGAGGACATTTCAGTATGCTGTCGTTATGTTCAATTATAGGTGTATTATATGATGTAGTTGTTGTAGATTTTAGGAATTTGGAATAGGAGTCATTGAGGTCTGGGAAGTCATTTCTCGTTTCAGTATCGACATTAGGTGAGGGTGAAGATTGTTTACTTGTCGATGATTGAACTTCATTGGTACTTGGAGAGGGTGGTTGAGTAGTTGTTGTGGGTTGAATTGGATTGGGTATTTCATTATTTCCAAGATTGGAAAAATTAGGTAATTCGTTATTTTCAAGGAAATCTATACAAGGCAAATCATCACAGAAAGGTGTAGTGGGCAGTTGAATATCTAAATCTTCTAAAGTCATTGGACTAAATAGAGGAGAATCGAGGTTTATGTTTCCATCACTGATAGGTAAATTTTCTTCTGGACCTTGGGTAGGATTAGTTTGCTGTTGTTGATTTGAACTAGATTCGTTGTTTTCAGGAATTATTGGGTTTACAGGATAACGCGAAAGAGCATCAGCTGCTGAATTGAGTTTGCCTTTTCGATATACAATTTCGTATTCATACTCCTCTAGTTGGAGACGCCAACGTTGTAATTTACTACTCGGATCTGTGTGGTTAAAAAGCCATTTTAAGGGGCGGTGATCGGTCACGATAAAGAATTTGCGGCCAAACAGATAGGGTCTAAAGTTTTTACAACCATAAACAATAGCTAGCAGCTCTTTTTCGGTGGTGCTGTAATTGATTTCGTTTTTGTTTAAGGTTCTAGATGAGTAGGCAATAGGATGGTCTTTGCCAATAGGGCCTTGGGAAAGGATAGCAGAAATCGCGTCATTTGAAGCATCACAGGTAAGTGTAAACGGTTTTGTAAAATCCGGGTAAGCGAGAACAGGAGCTGTAATAAGTTTATTTTTCAGAGTTTCAAATGAGAGTTGCTGCTCGTTAGACCAAACAAAAGGTATGTCTTTCTTCAATAGTGAAGTGAGAGGTTTGGACAACTTGGAGAAGTCAGGAATGAATCGTCTGTAATAGGATATGAGTCCTAAAAATGATTTTATGTCTTTGGGACATTTCGGAATGGGAAATTCTTTTACGGATTTGATCTTATTTGGGTCTGGCTTAACGCCATCTTCGGTAATGACATGTCCTAAATATCCAACTTCTTTTCTGAGGAATTCACATTTATCAGGCTGTAGTTTTAGGTTGAAGGATCGTAGTTTTTGAAAAACAGCATTTAAATTTTCGACGTGAGAATGAAGATCATGGGAATAAATGACTACGTCATCAAGGTAGACAAAGCATCTCTCTCCTTGGAGACCAGTAAGGACATTGTTCATTAAACGTTGAAAGGTTGAAGGGGCATTCTTCAAACCAAACGGCATCCTCATATATTCGAAGTGGCCTTGAGGAACACTGAAGGCTGTTTTGCAGGAATCTTGTGGAGCCATTTTTATTTGGTGAAATCCGGATGCTAGATCTAGGGTGGAGAAATACTTCGAGTTACCCAATTGATCTAGGATCTCGGTAATGTTGGGAATAGGGTAAGTTTCGCCAATGGTTATATCATTCAGTCGTCTGTAATCGATGACGATACGCCATTTCCTTTGGCCTGAAGCGTCAATCTTTTTAGGGACAATCCATATAGGAGAAGACCATGCGGATAGAGAGGGTTGAATGATATTTTGATCGAGCATTTTTTGGATTTGGGAATGAACTTCTTGTTTGTGGATTTCGGGGAATCGATATGACTTCACATTAATGGGTTGATCAGAAGTAGTTCTGATCTCGTGTTGAATAGCGTCAGTTGATGTTAGCTTATCTTGAGGTAACTGAAAGATATCGGAAAATTTGGAACATAAATTGATCAATGCTTCGGATTCTTCAGGGTTTAGGTGTGAAACGCGGAGGAGCTTTAATACTTGTTGAGTTCTCACTAAACATGATTGGTTAGGTTGTGGTTGGGACACAGGAAAGGATCTGTAGTCAATAGGGTGTAAGGTAAGTTGCAGGTTAGAATTTAATTCAGTAGGGTTTTCAGATGTATTTACCACAGTAAGATTAATTCTGTTGTTATCTTTGACTTTAACTAAACAATTTGATAGTAATAGATTTTCGTTGACGTGTTGGTCAAGGACTAGACCTTCTTTCATCGATGGGTTTCTAACTGAACACTCCACTATCGTTTCAGAGCGTGGAGGTATAGTATAAATTAGTTCCGTAAAGTTAAGCTTTATTTTATTTTTCGCAAGATTGAGGATATTGCGGTTATAGTCAACGCTACATTGGTAGTGGGTTAGTAGGTTATTTCCGATAATACCGTCATAGGCTAAATTGATTTTATCGACAACGTGAAATTCAAAGGGAATTGATTCTTTTCCGAATGTTAGGTTCATATCAAAATTACCTAGGGTGAGTACGGGATCTTTGTCATTTTCGATGCCTTTTAATTTTAATTTTTCCCTTTTTAATTTCAGGTTTGTATATGACTGTATGGAGGATCTCTTCACGAGGCAAATAGAAGAGCCGGTGTCAACTAGTAAAGTAAGAGGTTTATCCGATACTGTCGTCTGGACTAGTATGTGGGGTAAGGATTTCTTTGTAGGGTCACAGGATATTTCATATATGTGATCGTTGTTCGTAACCCTGTCGTGGATATAGCTAGGGTCTTTGATAGGGATCTTAGAATTTTCTTTAAATTGGACGCGTTTTTGGGGCTGGTTACCCATGTGGTCCTTGGATATAGAAGATTTTGAACTTTGGACACTTGCTTGGGGCTGGTTACCCATGTGGTCCTTGGATATAGAAGTGTGGACTCTTGCTTGGGGCTGGATACCCATGTGGTCCTTGGATATAGAAGTTTTTGAACTTTGGACACTTGCTTGGGGCTGGATACCCATGTGGTCCTTGGATATAGAAGTTTTTGAACTTTGGACACTTGCTTGGGGCTGGTTACCCATGTGGTCCTTGGATTTAGAATTGGTGTCATTATAGTGTGAAAGTTGTGAGAAGTGTGAAGTGAGGAGTTTGGGTCTCGCGAGACACCTTCGTGAGACCATTATTCGTTTAAATGTTCATTATTAGAAATGGGTTTCTCGTCACAGTAATTGGTTTCGTAGTTTTCATCGTAGTTATTAAAGTTGGTGTCGCCATATGAAGAAAATGATTGTGGTTCGTGGTCGTTTACAAAATGGACACGAGCTGGCTGAGGCCGTGGAAATCTTTGATTATAATTATTATGATGGTGTGTTGGATGCTGAACCTGAGGAGATTGCTGCGTTTGAAAGAAAGGTTGTGTTGTATTAGAGCGACGGTTATTGTATTCGCGTTTTCTACATATATCTATTGTATGTCCTTGGTTCTTACAATATCGGCAGAAAGAAACATTCGGGTTAGACGACTGGAGTCTAGCGTTCACATTATGTGTTGCCGGTCGAAAGGTGTGTTCTGGTTTTTGTGTATGACGCTGTGACATTGAGGAGTGACTAGGCAGATTGTGTTTATACAGCATTAGTTGAATTTTCTCCTCTGATATTGCTAGGTTAATCGCATCATTTAAATTGTTAGGTGTTTTACCACGAACTAAATTCGAGATATTAGGTTTAAGACCAAGTAAAAACGTGTGAAGAGCTAAGTCTTCCATCGCAGCGATACGGCCAGGCAACTCTATTTTCTTCCTATTTGATAATGTGACCTCCATAAGCAATTTTGACAGACAAGTTTCTAATCGTAATGCATATTGATTCACGGGTTCGCTTGATAACTGACGACATTCTTGAAGATCGGTCAATAAATGTGCATAATGCTTTTTTTCACCGAATTGAGTATGGAGAAATTCGCTAAGTTGATGCCAAGTGTCGTACTCTTTAATGGCTACAGCTGATTCAGCTTTTCCTTCTAATTGAGAAAGTATGTATTTGAATAAAATTGGTTTTTGGGATTCGGAAGCTAAGCTAATCGCGTTGTCACAATTTGTCATAAAAGAATTTAATTTTTCGCGAGCGCCATCATACGGCTTTATAAATTTGAATAATACACCAATCTGAATAGATTCTCCTTTTTCGGATTTAACTGAACCATCTTTATTTGCCATATTAAAATCACGAAATAAATTGCGTAAATAAAATAAAATAATGAACAGTAATACGTTTCGGTGTAATGGGCGGCCGATGAAGTAACTTAATACGCACCGTTGTGTGGTGCAGATAAGCGCAGGTGCAATGATCGAGGAATTTACTTCTTAGAAATTAATGCACAATAGATTAGTATAAACAATGAATGAACTTTAAAATGAATCGAAACATTAATTGCAATTAGTTGATGTCTGCAATAAAGTATTTACTTTTTATGTTTAATATTTTCACGAACACTTCTTTTATATATTTTTTTTTATTTTGACACTTTTGGTATGGCCTTGCACTTGCACTATCACTGTAGTTTAAGTATAGTTTGGTAACTTACAGAATTAAGAAGAGGTAGAAACACGGAGACATTTTCAGGATCTTTCAGCTTGACTAACACACAAAGATGAGTTATGTGTTTAACACGATGTTTTTCAGGAACGACGACGTATGGATTGGGCGAGTATGTGGTGACGACTTGAACAATATTATTTTGCTTTTTCAGAGATATATACACTTCTTCAGGAATTTTCAGGCTTTTCAGGAACTTGATGACGAATGTAGAAAAATAGAAGTTCTTGGACTGGCACTGAGTTCAATTTTGGATAGAGACGAATAGTTCAGTAACACTTGCACTAGATTTTCACAGTTTTTCACAGTTTTCGTAACTCACGAGACGGAGACGGACCGAGGATACCTTTTTGTATCCCTTACGCGCTGCCACCAAATTTGTTATACGGATTTTGAATTCAGAGTTTTTAAAAAAAATGTTTTTTATGATATCACTTTTTATTTGATATTCACAGGTTTAACTTATAATAAAAGGAACATAGTAATAATTTGTGGCAAGTGTTACCGCTTTGAATGTTGGGATTGAACTGAACTGTAACTATATGGATGTCATAATGCTGACGAGGTTAATCTAGCATACTCAGGTATATTGTATACAGGGTGTATATATAACAGTACGATGATGTCTCTCTGTCACTTCGCACTGTGATAAAAGCATCTATGATGTGCTTCTTTAACTCATCAATACTTGAGCTTCCTCCGTGTACATTAGGCGTTTTATTTCCGCCCACAAATAAAAATCCATAGATATAAGGTCCGTCGAGACCTCGGGGGCTAAGTTACGGGGGCCTCCACACCCTATCCACAGATCACTGAACACATTGTCCAAAAAAGCACGTAAGTACTGACCTAATGAGCCGGACATCCATCGTATAGTAAATAAAGTCCATTTAAATATGTCAATGGAACGTCATCTAAAAATTCGTTTAGCACTGAACGAATCATGTGCAGATAGGAACGTGTTCCGGTTAATCGTCCTTCAATCACTTCAATCCTCAATGGTCCGAGTAGGTATGTAGTCGTTTATTATGGCTGCCCTAACATTCACACTGAAGCGTATCTGATGATGTGCATGCTCCTTTATTTTATGGGAATTATTGTAACTCCACCAATGTTCGTTGTATATAATAGGTTGTTATTACACGAGGTTCAGGATCAGGAGCATGGAGAGTTTGTATTCGGTTGTAAGGATAGGGACGCATTCTGATGGAGCTTATCAGTTTTCACACAAAATATGGGCTGACTCCGAATCGGCGAGCTGCTTGTCTCATGCTTCTACGTGGTACAAAGTACCTGCCCCACAATTTCCTTCTCAATGCGAATAGCCAAGTTAGGTCTTCCTCCGCCGCGGGAATGGTTGGAGATTCTTAACTGACAATGGTTTAGAAGCCTTTGATACGTATATAAACTCATATTTGTACTGGGCGCGCAAGGATTTGGAAGTCACAACGCCTGCATATGATCCGGCACGGCATACATTCTTCTGGCGTCCTTCAAGTTGTTTCACTTTTTAAATATTCGCGTCACATTGTACACATAACGAAACGTGTCACATAACGAAAATGAGGGATGTACGTACATCCCTCATTTTCGTTACAGTGTCCAACTCAAGCAGTAACACAGAGACTCGTGGGCGTGCCGCGAAGCGGCGTGTTTTTGACCTGTGCAAGAAGGAGACACGAAACGCAGGTGCAACTCGGGAGGCGCTTTGTGTTTTTATTCTCTGCGCTACGTTTCATTGCGGCACTGTCAAAGGATAAGCCGCGTGTAGTAGGGTGACCGAGACTAAAAAATCGGCCAAGTGCGAGTGGGACTCGCGCATGAAGGGTTTCGTACCATTATCTATAAAAAATGCAAAAATAATCACGTTTGTTGTATGGGAGCCCCCTTAAATATTTATTTTATTATATTTTTTAGTATTTGTTGTTATAGCGGCAATAGAAATACATCATCTGTGAAAATTTCAACTGTCTAACTATCACGGTTCATGAGATACAGCCTGGTGACAGACGGACGGACAGACAGCGGAGCCTCAGTAATAGGGTTCCGTTTTACCCTTTGGGTACGGAACCCTAAAAATATCGGACTTTCTTAATTATTTTGTAGCATTCAAAATGAAATAATAAATTCAAATTTTCAAATTAATAGTTTTGACTACACTTACATAGAATGCCATGTTATTCTCAAGACTGAGTTCGAAGTCACCCAGTATATTAGTGAACTTTTCCTTTACTAGAATAAAAGAAAAGTTCACTAATATACTAATATAATCATCACGACAATCTTCAACACATACTGCAGCATACGAACCTAATCCTGTGTTTCAAGAGAATCAAAAAACTGCCAATAATCTTTCCGATTGTTCTTCATCATCTCCTATATACTCTGATGAGATTGATTAAAAAAAAGATTGGGAACAAATTCCTAACTTAGAAAGTGTCGACTTAGCATCATTGTGCCCAACTAGATGTCTACCAAACCAAACAGACCTATTATAGCATATTTTGAGTTATTTTTTGATAAGAAAATCATTAATATACTCGTATATGCTCGCTATACACAATGCAGTACTGGTCCCAATGCTAACATATGGATACGAGAGCTAACATATGGCAATAAAAGCATGGAAGTAGAATAAACGCGGTCGAAATGCGAGCGCTGCGCAAAATTTGTGGCGTAAGGCTTGTAGGCCGTATTCGCAATGATGATGTTAGAAACAGAGTTGGTTTGAAAGAGAGCATCGGTGTTAAAATAAGAGGCATGCTCCGTTGGTTCGGACATGTAGAAAGCATGCAGGATGAAAGAATGACGAAGCAGATATACAATGCAAAAGTGGAAGGATGTAGGAGCCGAGGAAGGCCAAGACTTACCTACCATGACCAAATTGGTCGTGTTCTGTCAGAAGGTGATGTCAGGAACCCTAGAAGCCGGCGATCATGAGAAAAGCAATAAATGTTAAAGAAGCGAGTGAGGTATGTAAGGATCGAGTCACGTGGCGCTCGGTTCTCTCTGCCTACCCCTCAAGGGATTTGGCGTGAAGTTATTGTATAGTAAATCATTAATAATATCGTTGAACAGACAGTAGATTTGCAGTTCAAAAATGTTTAGACAGAAGTAGAATTAAAAAAAGATCTTACTGTAGTTATACAGATGGCTATACGCAAAGTTCCTACTATCGAAGATTATTCGTCCAGTGAGCCTTTACTTCATGTCGAAGAAATAGCAGAAACAATGACTTTGCAAAAGTTTCAAAGGATATTAAAGTTTTTACACGTAAATGATAATGCAACGATCCCAGGTTGAACTGATACAAATTACCACAAATTGTACAAATTACAATAATTATAAATATTATAAAATGTCCTCTGCGAAAAATCCCACTAGCGAAAGGGTTTAAATAAATAACTGCTCTTTTCAATTCAGCTTTCGGTATTTTTCATACACGTGCTGGCAACCCTGCTCATTTTTTGACAAGTTTGACAAATAAAAAGTTAACTTTTTTATTCAGTTCACTTTACAAAAGAAACTTTTAATCTTCTTGTATTTTGCTTTGTTGACTGCCACACACGTAACATACCGTTTGTATATTTGTGTTAGTGTATCGGTATTTCTTTTGTTATCTTTTTTTCGTATTTTTATAATATTAAATAGCCGCATAACCCATTCGGTGGTTACAGCGAGCAGTATTCACATGGTATCCTATGTGCATTTTCGAAAGTTCTTATCGGCATAAGTTACCTCTATACTATGTTACATGCGCCCAGAATAAACAGTTTGGTCTATTCATCAATCAGTCAATTAGGTATTTCTTTAGATGGTTTAACAAGGATCGAGTTGAAGCGATGGGTTCAGTCGCTGGTTGTCTCTCTACCACTGAACCTACTTCCAGGTTCAGTGGTGGAGAGACAACCAGCTCCAGCAGTCTCTGATTCATGGAAATGTGTATTTGGCATATGATTTTCCAATGACTCCATTTGGATAATGTTTAAAACCTTAGATAAATGATTATTGTACCAACCCAAACACTATTGTACCAAGACAGATACCTGTAGGTATTGTGTTAGATCTCTTTAGTTCTTTATTATTTGATTTGGGAATTGTCTACAATACATATGGTTATTAATATAGATGTCATGGAGTATTCAATTATATTTTATTTAATGTAATAAAACATGGGGACAGCGTTTATTCATTAATAAATTAAAGCGATAAATAATTATTGTACTAAATGTAAAAGGCAAAAGTTTGCAGATTCAATAAAGATGTAAATGAAGTAGAATGTTCAGATAATGAAGGATCTGAATGTGAGTCAACATCTGTTTATATGGAAGCTATTGATGGAACTGATGTGAAATATGAACAGATTTCTTCAAAAGACCCATGGAGTGGACTTAAAAATACAAAATATTATTAGCCTATTAAAGCTTGAGATATATTAATTATCACTCGCACGATGCCTCCTCTGCTGCTTACACAGCAACTCCTTGGCAGCTTACTGGTGATCTCACTCACACGCAGGAACACAACAACCCTCTGGGGAGTTGTTATTTGGCTGCGATTTTCTGTGAAGTGGAGGTACTTCCTGAGACGGGCTGCTTTGATGCGCCCTACCTCTTAAAACATCCAGACCAAGACAAACAGACGTGTTCGTGCACACAAATGTTTGCCTTGTGTGGGAATCGAACTCACGGGCGTTTGTGTCAAAGTCGCGTCATTCACGACTGATCCACCAAGCTCGTCAAAAGTTATTGTGTTCATAAGCTAAGAGCTTTACATCAGGTGGCCCGTATGCTTGTGTGCCTTCTGACGTTGTATAAAAAAAGTATCAACTGAAAAAAAAACGAGATTTTATGCAAAAATAAACGGAAAAAAAAAAATTAATAATGGCTTAGATACTAAACTTAGTTTATTAGCACTCTAGATACAGTTCGTAATTATGGGGTATGAAATAAGACAAATCAAAGTGGACCAATATTGAATGACTCCTCGACTCGCCCGCTTAATATCTGCCTTGTATTTGTCTTTTCAGGTATGGCAACAGTCGTGTCTCATTTATGAATAAATTTCCAGAAAAATGACTTCTACACCCACAAGTCCATTGCATCGCAGAACTGACTATTGAGCAGTAGGCCGATTCTACTAAAAAACTGCAATTGCACTGCAGCGCGGCGTGTGTCAAAATGCGTACATTTTGACGTTTCGTTAAACGTCGCTGCTGTCAGATCGCTTGACGAAACGTCAAAATGTACGCATTTTGACACAAGCCGCGCTGCAGTGCAGTTGCAGTTTTTTAGTAGAATCGGCCTACAGAGCTCTCACATTAATAATATAATCAGTACATGGGATTTTATGGGGTCTTAGATGGAAACGGATATAAAAATGTCTCTGACGACAGTGTGCAGACTTTGCCTGACAATGGACACGCCGCTGCGTGCCTTGTCCGACAGTCCACTGCGAGATGTTTACGAGAAGCTCACCAACATTTCCGTAAGTATCCTCTTTGCATTTTTAACCTCGCGTTATTGAAATACAACTTCTTTATGTGGTCATTTTGTCGTCTTTTCGTGGTCGACGGTGGTGGTGGGGGCATGCGGATTCTGTTCCAGATGGCGGACGACCGCAGCAGCCAAGGCTGAGACTACCGGAGCAGCCATGACAGCTTCGGCATGTTGCATTTACTAACAGTAGTGGGTGGGTCCGGCCGGCGCTAGGCCGCATAAACTAATTGGTGGCGGAAACACACAAAGCCGGTTAGATCAAATTGCATGTAAATTTGACTTTCGCAAAATAACGCCTGAAGTAAGTATTTAAAACTTCTTTACGCACGCTTGACTTGGGGCAGTAAGCTGGTGAATGCGTAACGAGAGCGTTACGAAAAGTGTGATCGGGCGAGGCGAAAGGAAGTTGAGAGGGAGATATAAGTTAGTGAAGAGAGAAAGAGAGAGAGTTACGTTTCGTATATTGCTGTAGGGGCAAGAGAGAGAGGTGCGAGCACACATTTTCTTTCTCTCATAGCGAGTTATGTTTCGTATATGTAAGACACAGTGCAGGCCTATTGTCTGTATCACACTATGGAGATAAAGAAGTTTTACTTCAATCGTGTGGTCTAAAGGACACTCGTTTTTTTTTGTTATTCAATAGTTTTAGTCCCTTCACAGTTGTTTATGTTACTATTGTAACACAGGTAGGGTGCCAAGCTCGTGGGTTCGATTCCCACACAAGAGAAACATTTGTGTGCTGCATGGCTGGGTGTTTTTAAGAGAGGTAGGGTGCATCAAAGCAACCCGTCTGGGGAAGTACCTACACCTTGCAGAACACCGTAGCCAAATCACAAATCTCTGGAGGGTCGTTGCTGCGTGTGAGTGAGGTCACCAGCAAGCTCATACGGAGTTGATGTGTTAGTAGCATGGTTGCATCGCGCGAGTGATACGCAATGTATTACAAGTGTTCATAGGTTACGGTAACTCATTACATCAGGTGGGTCGTATGCTTGTATGCCTCCAGACTGTATACAGTACTGCGATGTGTTTCTATATCTACATGGCGACTTCCTGGTGCCATGGTCGTATGATGGCCTCTCATCATATCGGGAAAATATGAAAACAAATCACTGTAAGTTCCGTATCTTTTGGGGTGTAAACGTTAGTGGCTCAACGTCACCTCTAGAGCCAAAACCAACCTCACTTGCACGTGCTGCACCCTGCTTATCAACAGATTTGGCGTTTGAGAAGCAGGGCACGACGTTAGCCCGACTGGGGAAGTACCTCCACCTCACAGATCACCGCAGCCAAATAACAACTCCCTTGAAGGTTGTTGTGTTCCTGCGAGATAGTTAGGTTATCAGCAGATGAGGATTTGCGTTGACAGCGGGGATGGCAACGTGCTAGCGACATTCTTTTCATAGGCTACAGTAACAGCTTTACATCAGGCGGACCGTATGCTTGTATGCTATCCGTCGTAGTACAAAAAAATACAACAATGAAATTACTGTGTAATTTCTCATGAATCTGTTCATCCTACTAATATTATAAATGTGAATGTCCGTTTGTTTGTTACGCTTTCACGCGAAAACTACTAAACCGATCATCATGGAACTTTGTACACATATTCTTGGAGGTCTCAGAAGTAAAATAGGATACTTTTTATTTAAAAAAAATATATTTTTTATCAATGCGAGCGAAGCCGCGGGTAAAAGCTAGTAAGTTATAAAGCAGGACAAATGGGGAAGTACCTCCACATCGCAGAAAACCACAGCTCAAATAACAACTCAATGAAGGTTTGTTGTGTTTCAGTAAGTGAGTGAGGTTACATAAAGAGTTGCTGTGTTAGCAGCAGGCACAGTAACGTTGGAACAAACCGCTTAACATCAGGAGGGCCATATGCTCACAAGCCCCTCGGTTACATGTTCACATTGTAATGTTCTCTTTTCAGGTGACCACACCTCATCGGCCACTGGTAGCTTGCCTCCTCTGCTGCTCCCAGCTGAGGAAGTGCCACAACCTGATGGTTAGGGCTGTGGGGGCCGACAAGGTGCTGTCACAAATACTGCGTGGTAAAGTAAGAATCATTAATATTGTTAACATATCTTCTTTTTCCTAACGTTACCCCCTTTTTTAGGGTTCCGTACCCAAAGGGTAAAACGGAACCCTATTATTGAGACTTCGCTGTCCGTCCGTCCGTCTGTCACCAGGCTGTATCTCACGAACCGTGATAGTTAGACAGTTGAAATTTTCACAGATGATGTACATATTTATAACCTGATTTTTTTTGCTCGTTTTTGCTCGATATTGATAACGGCAACAGGTAGACGCTTGAAATATTCACTGAATATTTAGTTATATATTCACTTTAAGAATAAATAATTAAATTAAAATAAAACAAATATTTAAGGGGGGCTCCCATACAAATAAAAATACAACATGATTTTTTTTGCCGTTTTTATAGATAGTGGTACGGAACCCTTCGTGCGCGAATCCGACTCGCACTTGGCCGATTTTTTTAATCCATTAGGATTGGCGGTGTCCGCTACCTAAGCATAAAGATTTGGCGAAGACACTGATTTTGATATGGAACGACTGCAGTCAGACCTTCACAAGCCAAAGGGAAAATCAGACCTTTCTCAGGTAAGGTCACAGGTCTTTGGAAATATAATTTCTTGGATGTGCCAGTTTCCTCGTGATGTCTTCACCGCCGACCAAGTGATAATTATAATACACATCCCTATGTATATATTTACACCTAGATAAGTAACTATATTAATAAGAATAAATTTTCCTTCCTTGCTAACCCTACCTTCTCTGTCCGCCGATTCGTTACCTTAAGGTTGCCTTGAAAAGATTGCTTTTAGCAATAAGGCCGCCTTGTTGCATAATAAGTATTCATGCTTTACAATTTTTAAGAAATTTCCTGTAACAATTATTATGTAAATAAAGCTTATTCTATCTATCTATCTACAAATAGCGTGCACGAAAAGAGCTATGAATGTGAAAGAAGCGAGTGAAGTGTGTAAGGACCGCGTCTTATGGCGCTCGGTTCTCTCTGCCTACCCCGCAAGGGAACTGGCGTGAAGATATACATACATACATACAAATATGCACATAAATCCGAAAACACCGATTTAGTGGTACATGCCGGGATTCGAACCGAGGACCTGTTGTTCACTAGGCCGGTTCTTCATCCACTGGGCTATATAATCCCGTTTCCATCCCCTCTATATCAAAATCAGTATGTTCACCAAATCGTTCATATATGTATAATCTTTCATATTATGTAAAAGAATGAAAAACAAAAATATATTTTCGTTCAGCGCCGAACATAATTAAATTTTGACGAGCTCGGTGGCTCAGTCGTGAATGACGCGACTTTGACACCACCGTGGGTTCGATTCCCACACAAGGCAAACATTTGTGTGCATGAACATGTCTGTTTGTCTTGATCTGAATGTTTTAAGAGAGGTAGAGCGCATCAAAGCAACCCATCTAGGGAAGTAACTCCACCTCAAAGAAAACCGCAACTAAATAACAACTCCCTAGCTAGAGGGTTGTTGTGTTCCTACGTATGAGTGAGGTCACCAGTAAGCTCCCAAGGAGTTGCTGTGTAAGCAGCAGAAAAGGCATCGCGCGAGTGATAATATATTACAAGTGTTAATAGGCTACGGTACCCGCTTTATGCCTGCTTGTATGCCTGTATGCCATGCTTGTATGCCATGTAAACACAGCCCACCTGATGTAAAGTGGGTACCGTAGCCTATTAACACTTGAGATATATTAAGTATCACTCGCACGATGCCTCCTCTGCTGCTTACACAGCAACTCCTTGGGAGCTTGCTGGTGACCTCACTCACACGCAGGAATACAACAACCCTCTGGGGAGTTGTTATTTGGCTGCGATTTTCTGTGAGGTACTTCCCCAGACGGGCTGCTTTGATGCACCCTACCTCTCCTGAAAACATTTGTGTGAGATGTAGGCTCTCTTAAAACATCCAGACCAAGACAAACAGACATGTTCATGCACACAAATATTTGCCTTGTGTGGGAATCGAACCCACGAGCGTTGGTGTCAAAGTCGCGTCATTCACGGCTGAGCCACCGAGCTCGTCAAAGAACCACTAAACCTGCACCAAAGTTACTATTTTAGTTAACCTAAGCCTTCCTTAAGGTCATGTCCCCCACATAAATAAACTTGCCGGTAAGCTCAGCTCCGCTGCATATGGCGTTAGGAGAATAAGATAATTGACGGATGTGGCGACTACTAGCGAAAAACTCAGAAGTAGAAATAAGTTGTGTATGCCGGTACATCAGCTTGTTAGGACTGGTAGATCTTTTCTTGTAAATTGTATTCGATTTTATAATAAGTTGTCTGAAACAGTTCTGTCCTTTCCTGACAATGTATTCAAAAAGTACAAAAATATCTCTCTGTAAAAGGGCTTTTTATAGAATTGATGTGAATATGAAACTGACAAAGATGCCTGGAAATAATTGAGCACAGACGACCCTTAATAATCTTTAGTTCCACCACCATTACCCATTTAATATCATTACTGTACCAATATGCTGATGTGAATTTACTGTAATACCTAATTGACAATTTTAAAAGAGACCTATATTGGCAGGTTTCTTTCGACATTTCTTCTTCGCCAATGGTCATTTCCTCGTAGCTAGCAGATTAAAAAGAAAATAGTAACATAACAGAATTTAATAAGATACAATAAGATTATATTTCAAAAATGTAAGACGGATTGTGGATGCCTTAGAAGTATTGCGAGTGTTTAAATGTATTTTTTTTGTTTTTTTAAGTTATCTGATGACTCCATCGCCATGATAAACAGTAAAGCAAATCAGTTGAACAGTCCTCTCAGTGTAACTCCTATTAAACTGATTGCCATAAATGACGCCAAGGTTGATTCGATGAAGGCAGCTATCAAAGAAGAAACTGTACACATACAGTATACAGAAGAAATTGATATGGACAAGGTAATATGTGTAGAGAATTTAAAAACTGAAAAGATTGAGGATAAATGCAATGACAGAGCAGTTCTACCAAATGAAGAAGACAGAGAGAGCGGTGTATTTATATATGAACAAGATGTAAAGAGTGAAGTGTTAGAGGCAGTGGATATTGACAATGAAGGATGGACAAGTGAACGAGAAATTGAGACAGCAGTACAAGAGGATGTGATAGTTAAGAGAGAAGAGTTGATTGATGGAGAAGATGAAAAACATGATGAATTAGACGGACCACGGAATGTTAACGTAGGAGATACGACACACAAGGATTTAGAGCCAGTAGAAGATTTAGAGGGCAATGAATCAAAAGGTAAGAGTGATAACTTTTTACAAGCTCGGGCAGAACATTGTGTATATCGTCACGACAGTTCCTTGAGCAGAGAGAAACGAGCGGCTCATGACTAGGTCCTTACACATTGCTTCTTTAACATTTTTAGCTCTTTTCACAAACGCCCGCCGTTCCGCTTCCGATGTCGATAATACACAACCAATTTGGTAGTGATAGGTGAACCTTGGCCTTCTTTGGATCCAAATCCTCTGAATTTCGTGTTGTATCCGAATTCCGTATGGTCATTCTTTCCTCTTGCATTATTTCTACATGTGCAAACCAACGCAGCAGATCTCTTCTTAATAATGAGTCTCAGACCAACTCTATTATTACATTACAAAGCCACATTTCCACAGTGATTTTTCTACCTTTCTGCCATACCCAGCTCCCGCTTCCATATGTCAGCGTTGGGATCTGCATGGCGTCGAATCTTTTACCGCCTAGAAGTTTTCCGACGCTCCATTTACACTAGTTAGCTAACTACTGTGAACTTACATGTGCAATAACATATATGAATATTCCCTGCATTCACTTGCCTCTCCACATCAGCGGCATGTCCGTCCATACCTGTGTACATCCAAGATATATCTTATCAACTTGTTCCAACCTACAGCATCAAATATAATCTTTGCGTTCATTCTGTTTTCCTGTCCATCCGAGCGGTAATTAATAAACCCAATAGCGGAAGTAACATCTAACACAGCCCAATAACAATTTCCTCTAGTATTTTTCTATACAACGTTAGGTGGAAAATAAGCATACACAATTGGGGTAGGCACAGACTATCGAACGCCAGGTGCACCGATCCAAACGTATCTCTCTCACCTCTTCCACACTCATCAAAATCTTCTCGCGTGCTCTTCGGTGTCGGGTGCTTTTGCTTTTTATTAATTAAAAATTAGTTATTTATTATATGTGTGAATGTAGGGCGGCTCCTGCTGATATCTCCACTCACTCTTGTACACTTCTTTCGTAACACTTTTGTCATCCATTCTTTCCAAATGTCCGAACCAATTCAGCATACCCTTTTCAATTATTGTCACTACATCATCTTTCATTCCACATTGTTCTTGTATCGTGCTATTCCTTATTCTAGCATTCATTCTAACTCCACACATACTCCTTAGAGCTATCATTTCAACAACGTTGATCCTACTTCTGCCATCCCCATGATTCACTACCGTATGTCAACGTTAATAGACCCTGAATAATAGCAAGGCGAGCTGTGCTCGATAGAATTTCGCTCGTCGAGACCGAGTTCAACGCACCATTGATACGGTTTCCTGCTGTCACTCTTCTTTCAATGTCTCCCTCACATTTCCCATCTCTCGTAAACATGAAACCTAGATACACAAATTCATTCACTAGTTCCACTTTGTCATCTGCGATCATTATCTGACACTCTGGAACAGTTTCAATCACCAACACTTTCGTCCTCATTATATTGCCTTTCATTTTTAGTTTTAAAGGAAAGGTATCTAGCATACAATGGCTCTTTTCCATATACAATGAAGGGGTCACGTAATCCATGGATCTTTGCTAGCTGTTTACTCCACCACATCCTCTAACTCACCGGCTCCTTTGGAAATTACCGATGACCTCACTCATTCGCTGGTCACGTCCCAACAACCTACCAACATGTTATTTGGCCACGGTCTCTTCTATGGTGGAAGTACTTTTTCCTAGGGCATCTTAAATGCTGAGATGTGTAGAGATTACGGCGAATAACTTTTTTCCCCATAATATAATGAATGGCGTAATTCGTTATGTACAGATGCTGTCCCCGTTAATAAAAGTAAGCAAAAACACACGAATATACGAGTTAAGACACCAGGAGAACACAACATTCAGGACAAAAGAAGAGAGTGTAGAACAGTCAAAGAAATAGAGTCGTTAAATATTAACGCCAGTATTTACATGCCTGGGGATGTTAAACAAGCCGCACCTACGCAGCAAATATCAAAAAACACATCAAGAAATTCTCATACTGCGACAATCGGAGGTAAAAGTGTGTACAGTGATAATGAGTGCACTACGATTGATACAGACGTTGGTAACAGCAGCAGTGAATTAACTGACAAGTTTATTTGTGATGATTGTGGTGATATATTTGATGATAAATATCTTCTAATAGCACATATAGTACACCATAGCGTTGCGGAAAGGAAAAATATAGAAACTTCACAGAAATGTACCACGCTACGTAAGGAATGTCTTAGTAAAACTCGTGTCATGGACAATCATACAGAAACACAAGCTGGAAAGTATCGATTCGAGTGTGACATTTGCCATCGAAGTTTTGCTCGAAGAGGTAATTTGGTTGTTCATATCAAGACACACACTGGGGAAAAATCATTCCAGTGTGCAGTGTGCCATCGTTGGTTTAGTAGAAAGGAACATTTAAATAATCATTTAAGAGTGCACAGCGGAGAAAAACCATTTGAATGTGCGATATGCCAACGAAAGTTTAGTAGAAAAGAACATAGGAATAATCATTTAAAAGTGCACAGTGGGAACAAACCGTTTGAGTGCGAGATATGCCTACGACTGTTTTCTGAAAGAGGCAATTTGAGAAAACATTTAAGAGTACATACTACAGAAAAGCCTGCTAAAACATTTGAATGTGAAATATGCCAACGAAGATTTTTTGATAAATATCGTTTGAATTCACATTTGAGAATACACATTGGTGTGAAACCGTTTGAATGTAAGATATGCCAAAAAAGCTTTGCTCAACAAAGTAATTTGAATATGCATTTAAAAGTTCACACTGGCGAAAAACGTTATGAATGCGCTATATGCCAACAAAGGTATACTGTAAAAGCTTCTTTAGGGAAACACATAAGGAGGCACACTGGGGAGAAACCTTTTAAATGCGCTATATGCAAGAGAAGATTTGGACGAAAAGTTTTACTGGATGTGCATTTTAGAACACATACAAAAGAAAAGCCTTATGAGTGCGCAATATGCGAACGAAGCTTTTCTGTGAAAGGTAATTTGTATAATCATATGAAAGTTCACACAGGAGTAAGACGGTTCGAATGCGAGATATGCAAGCGAAGATTTAGCGAAAACGGTTCTTTGAAGAGACACTTAAAGTGGCACACCGGCGAAAAACCCTTTGAATGTACGCTATGCCCACGAAGGTTTTACGTGTTAGGTGATTTGAATCAACATTTGAGGGTACACAGCGTAGATAACTTATTTGAATGCGAGATATGCCAACGAAAATACATTCGCAAACATTCTTTAAAGAGACATTTATTAACACACGCTATGGAAAAACCTTTGAAATGTGCGATATGCGAAAAACGATTTATTGATAAATTTGCCTTGAATAGACATTTAAGAACACATCTAAGGGATAAAACTTTTTAAAAGAAAACCTCACGATGACTCGCGGGTGCTATTTTTATATAAATGTTTAATAGTTAAAATGTAATAATTTGAAATTATTGTTATATATTTGTCAATTATATTAATCTATCAATGAAATCCAATGTGATTTAATATTTGTCTAACGTAAATGTTTTGAAATTATTATGCATATTACAATGTTACGATAACTTATAGATATATTTTTATAATAATATTTGAGAAACTGTCCATGTAGTCTTTGATTTTTCTTATAGAACGTCAGGTGGCAAACAAACGTGAGCTTCGTCTAGCGAAATGTCCTTTATGATTTGAATAATAAGAATAATGAAAGCTATGAACGCTAGCAACAAAAAGATTGTCACCCCCGCTGTCAACACAGCAACTCCTCATCTTCTGGTGATCTCACTCACTCGCAGGAACACAACAACCCTTCCGGGAGTTATGTTGATACTGTTGATTGTAGGCACTTGGTGGAATTTTGAAGACATCGCGTTAATGTTAATACTTGCACTTGTACAGATTCCACTTCACAATTTTATTTAACAATTGTTTTTACCCAAACCCAAAAACCCAGTTTGGATAAAAACAATTGTTAAATAAAATTGTGAAGTGGAATCTGTATAAGTGCAAGTATTAACATTAACGTGATGCCTTCCGGGAGTTGTTATTTGGCTGCCGTCTCTGTGAGGTGGTGGTACTTACCCAGTCGGGCTAACGTCGTGCCCTATCTCTTTCGGCAGAGCCTCGTCTAGTAATAAGCAGGGTGCACCACACGCAGGTGAGGTTGGCTTTGGCTCTAAAGGTGACATTGAGCCACTTACACTAGAAATGATGAAACGATACTAGTAAATACAATTGCTTATTCGATACTTTCGATAAGATAAAAATTCTTTATTTGCCTTTAGACCCCCACGGGCACTTAGACATAAATAAATAAATATTCTCGGACAAATTACACAGCGCCACCTAGCCCCAAAGTAAGCGAAGCTCGTGTTATGGGTGCTAGACAACTGATAAACATACGTAAATACATTTTTTTTTTGTAAATACATACTTATACATAGTAAATACCCAGACCAAGACAAACAGACATGTTCATGCACACAAATGTTTGTTCTGTGTGGGAATCGAACCCACGAGCGTTGGTGTCAAAGTAGCGTAACAACGCGTTTCACCACTGCGCCACCGAGCTCGTCACGTCAGACACGTCTAACATTTACAATATCATATCTTTTTTTATTTTTTTTATATCTATATCAAGTAATAATAATAATTCTTTATTGTACAAATTTGTTTTACAGTGTAATGTGCAGGTGCCTCCCATTAAGTTCGCTCTTCACTGATTAACATATAAATGTATGTATAAAGAATTATAATTAAAAATGAATATATTAAAATATTTAAATTTATGTAAGTATAAAGAATTAGAGAAAAATAAAAATACATGGGTGTTATTCATTACAGTAGGTACCACACAATTAAATGTACAAATAACATTTCATCTATACATAGTGTTAACAGAAGGAAAAAAGAAAAGGGATACAAAATATACAAGTTCAACAGTTTACTCGTGTATGTTTTGACGAGCTCGGTGGCGCAGTGGTGAAACGCGCTGTTACCCTACTTTGACACCAACGCTCGTGGGTTCGATTCCCACACAGTACAAACATTTGTGTGCATGACCATGTCTGTTTGTATTGGTCTGGGTATTTTCTATGTATAATAAGTATGTATTTACAAAAAAAAATGTATTTACGTATGTTTATCAGTTGTCTAGTACCCATAACACAAGCTTCGCTTACTTTGGGGCTAGATGGCGCTGTGTAATTTGTCCGACAATATTTATTATTATTATTTATGTCTGTGAGAGCGTGCTCGTATGAGCTTATGTGTAGTTGTGTATGTTTGAGAGTGTGTACGTATGCGAGTGGTGGTACTTGTGTGGATGAATGAGGTGTTTATGAAATATTAAGACTGGATATGAAAATGTAGTACGACTCTGTGTTTAGGAATCTGGAGTGTTTATGTTAAATAATATGATCAACATTATTACAGGGAATATATTTTCCCTGCAAAATAGACTCCGTCTCATCATAGCACTTTGTCTGCAACCATGCGTTTACTGTTTAGCTTTGTGTGTTGTCATAGGATGAATATTGGTGTGTTTTTTGATTTCGTTATACAAGTATGCAGACTGGCAGGAGAATTGCCTTCTAAAAAATGTGGTTTTGAAGCTGCTAACCTGTGCTATTACACATTTTCTTCTTTCGCTCAATTTTTGAGGATCATATTTCAGATTTTTATGAAGCTTTATGACAGACTGTAGAATATATAGTTTTCTCACGTAAAGAAGATTACACAATTTATAAAGCCTTACAGTAGAAAATGTGTAATGTTTAAACATAACTTTCAAAAGTGATCGTTGAGCCCTCTCCAACTCTAAACATTTAGTTTTGTTAGCTCCGAACCAAATGGGAATGCAATACTGCGTGCACCATAGCACTCTTGTCAGAAAATTACACCACTACGGTATCAGGAACAAGGCTCTCGAACTTCTGTCTTCTCATCTGGGCAATAGGATACAGAAGGTCGATGTTAATGGTAAAAGATCTTCGGGGTCCCCTGTAGTTATGGGAGTCCCACAGGGGTCAATTCTAGGTCCATTCTTATTTTTAGTTTATATAAATGACTTACCTTATTATGTAAGGGATAAACATGAGATTGTATTGTTTGCGGATGATACCTCTTTGACATTCAAAATTAATAGATGGTTAGGTAATTATGACGAAGTTAACGATGCTCTCTCTAAAGTTATTCATTGGTTTAGTGTTAATAATCTGCTTTTAAATGATAAAAAGACTAAAGTAATTAAGTTCTCAACACCTAATGTAAGACAGGTGGCTACCAATGTACAAGTTAATGGAACTAATTTAGCCCCTGTAGAGACAACTGTGTTCTTGGGTATAACAATTGACTCCAGACTACAATGGGGCCCACAAATTGAAAAATTATCAGGAAAACTAAGTTCTGCAGCCTATGCAGTGAAAACTATTAGACGGCTCACTGATGTTGATACGGCTAGAATAGTTTATTTCAGCTACTTTCATAGTATTATGTCATACGGAATTCTTCTTTGGGGTAACTCCGCGGACATTAACACCATCTTTTTATTGCAAAAGAGAGCCATAAGAGCTATCTACAAACTTGGTCCTCGGGAGAGCCTTAGAGAAAAATTCAAAGAAATAAATATTCTAACAGTCGCATCGCAATATATCTATGAAAATCTTTTGTATGTCCATAAAAACATAGACTCATTTTGTAAAAAGAGTATCTAGTATTTATGTTATGAGTATCAACTCATAACATAAATACTAGATACAAGCATAATCTTGTGTTACATGCAAGCCGTCTCCACAAAATAAGTAATTCTTTTACGGGGCAATGTATACGGTTCTATAACAAACTTCCCAGCAATATAAGAGAATTGTCAATAAACAAATTTAAAACTACTATTAAAGCCAAATTGTGTAGCAGTCGATCCAATTATAATGTAATTAATAAATTATGTAAATTTGTTTGGATACCAAAAGAGGGATGCCCGAGTTTTTTGGCAGTATTTTTATCAATGCTCACCTAGTCATAAACTGCACGGTAGGGAAAAAAATTGTGACGATTCCAAACAAATGTAGCCATTTTTACGGAATAAAAAGATTTTGACTTTGAATAAATTAATACGGATTGAGCTAGTGATACGTATATTTGTTTTAAAAGATTCTTTTGATGCGACATGCCTAAGCTGTTTGAATGTTCAAATAAGTTTTCGAATCCTGCCTGTAACCAGTTCTATGTGAACATGCCAGGAGAGACGCTGCTCAATGACAATGCATAAATACTTAGTATAGCTCACTCTCGAAATAGCAATACAATTACAATTGGTATTTTTAGTCAGGTGTACAACAACAAATTTTAATCCCAAATTCATTTTCTGGTTGGGTTCTAATATATTGTGTAAATGTTATAAAGCTTGTTTTTGAGGTGTTCAAAGTTAATAGATTTGAGTTTAGCCAGGTGGATATAGTTGAGAGTCCTTTCTCTGCCTGAGTACGCACAGAGTCCCAAGAGGGACCAAAGAAGACAACCGCTGTATCGTCCGCGTAAAAAAGAAAATACCTTGCCATTAGTGAGTTCCATGTTACAGAGACTGTTAATGTAAATTAGGAATAGTGTAATGTGTTGGTAAACTAAAATTTGACGAGCTCGGTGGCTCAGTCGTGAATAACGGGACTTTGATACCAACGCTCGTGGGTCCGATTCCCACACAAGGCAAACATTTGTGTGCATGAACATGTCTGTTTGTCTTGGTCTGGATGTTTTAATAGAGGTAGGGCGCATCAAAGCAACCCGTCGGTGGAAGTACCTCCACCTCACAGAAAACCGCAGCCAAATAACAACTCCCTAGAGAGTTGTTGTGTTCCTGCGTGTGAATGAGGTCACCAGTAAGCTCCCAAGGAGTTGCTGTGTAAGCAGCAGAGGAGGCATCGCGCGAGTGATACTTAATATATCGCAAGCGTTAATAGGCTACGGTACCCGCTTTACATCAGGTGGGCCGTATGCTTGTATGCCTCCCGACGTAGTATAAAAAAAATTAATCAAATAATTGATGTATGTATGTATCTTCACGCTAGATCCCTTGCGGGGTAGGCAGAGAGAACCGAGCGCCATAAGACGCGGTCCTTACATACTTCACTCGCTTCTGTAACATTCATAGCTCTTTTCAACACGGCCAATTTGGTCATGGTAAAAATATAGAAATAGATTTTGAAGTAATTTGACATCTCAAAGGTAGGTCTCGAACCCGGCACCACCGGGTACCAATTCTTAATGGTAACGCGTTTGACCGCTCCACCAAATATTCATAAGGAGTACTGTTGAATTATGTTGAATGCTACTTTGTTTGTTATCGGTGATTGTATTTCAATATTTATTTACGTACATGTCACTTCAGTCCCACAATAAATCTATTTAAATCTCACTCCACTACTAAGTCTTATTAAAAAAGTCACTTTTTAAACGTTATAAAAACATCTCTTCATATGATATCACTGATATTTCGAATATTAATCTCATTATTAATAGTTTATATTTATTATTTTTAAAATGACAAAACTACGGACTGTGACATACCCCCAGCGCCCTCTAACCGCCACCTATTATAATAAAGAAAGAAAGAAAATTATTTATTCGGTGACATAATTAGTTACAGATTGAAAAAAAGACGAAAACAGACTAGCTCTTAACACTATGACACCGAATCGGCATCCACTCAGCATATTTCGCCGCGTCCTCGGGAGACGGCACGACGCTGGTCTTGTCGACGGAGATACCTGATGGGAATAAGGGCACTGCCGCTCATCACGGTGCACACTCCTGTACAACATAACTCAATGTGAAATACAGTTAGGAAGTAGAATTGGGCATAGAGTAATTTAACTAACCAGTTACTTTACTCCTGTACTAATGTTAACCCTTTGACCGCCATATTTTGTTACATCATCATACACCCTAACGCCAGCGGCCTGTCGGCGTAATTTCAAATAGGGTTGAGAAATAGTGTTATCGATTAGTTTAAATGAATAAAAGTTCAAAATTTAATTAATATTAAATCAATTTTTATTAATCAAGTATCAAGGGGCTACAGTACGGGGGTTATTCAAGAAAGGCGTGAAGAGGTTCTTACAGGGTCGGCAACGCAAGTGTGACACCCCTGGTGTTGCAAATGTCCATAGGCTACGGTAACTGCTTACCATCAGGCAGGCCGTAAGCTTGTTTGCTACCTTAGTGGTTTTTAAAATTAACATTATTTACCACGTTTCAATCAATATTCTAGCAATGAATCACTGATATTTCGATCTAACATCTTCGTTTTCTGATGCATCTCTTCGAACTTGATTTATCAAATTAATAATTTTCATATATAATTCTGATCGTACCTCAGGTCGAACAGTCATTATTTCCTTCTAAAATATTTAATAATTCGTAGTCTTCTAACATGGCAAGGGAACAACACTAATTTGTACAAGGAACGTGTTATTACGGTGACGGCGCCTGAGAACAGCCATCAAGATACAAATATGGCGTCGTTTGACCTTGAGCCGCACGTAAAATCACGGTGACGGCGATCGGAGATAATCTGAACTAGTGACAAATAGCTGTTTCAAGTGAATGTACAATAGGAGATTTTTGTAAATTAAGCAAAGTAAAGAGTACTGATTTTACGATTATAACGCAAAACATTCGAAGCGTCTATACTAACTTTGATGACCTTCAAATTAACTTAGCGAGCCTAAAATTTAATGTTGATTTAATTATTCTTACTGAATGCAGACTGAACCCAAATAAACACTTGCCTCATCTGGACAAGTACGTATCATACCAAACTACTAGGCACATAAATAAGGCGGATGGAGTAGTTGCTTATATTAAGAAATACCATAAAATTAAAGTTAGAGAAGTCACGCTTGCTCACGCCTCTTGTCTAGAGATTAAAATATTACCCGATCTTCTGGTACTTGGTATATACAGATCTCCATCTAAAACAAATACGGATGATTTCACTATATCTTTAAATAATCACTTAAATACCATATCGCAAATTAAGAATATCATTGTAACTGGAGACATCAATATTAATTTAACACCTCACAGAGATGAACAATCTCATGTCCGTGTAAACAGATTAGACTATTTAAACATGATGGCTATGAACGGGTTACTTCCGGGGCATGTACTACCAACGAGAGGTAAAAGCTGTCTTGACCATTTCTTTTTAAAAATTAAGTCGGAAAACAAAACTTCTGAAATATTTGTCATAAATACATCAATTACAGATCATTCCATGTCTGTTTTAAAACTATCAAATACAACAAAATTGCGAAGTGAAGGCAAAACAAGAACAGTATTAAACTTAGATGGGGCGCTAAAACAACTGGAAGGGTGTAATCTATCAAAGCTACTGAAACTAACAAATCCAAATATGCTTGCAGATGCACTATTATCCAATATATCTCAATGTCTCTCTGCAAACACAAACCAGAAGATCGTCTCTGCAAAGAATAGATTGATGAAACCATGGATGACCCCCGGTCTACTACGGTGTATAAGAAATCGCGATAACTTGCAAAGAAAATTAAAACTTGACCTTTATAATGAAACTTTGAGAATTACATATAAGAGATACCGCAACTATTGTAATAATATAATAAAAAAACAAAAACGCAAGTACGATCACCAGCAACTTTCTGAAGCACTTAAAAACCCGAAGAAACTCTGGAAAAAAATAAATAACATTTCACAACATAAATCACCTAAAACATCTAACCTAGAGTTATTAGAATTAGAGTCCACTCCCCTAAATTCATTAAATAAAGTAAATAAATACTTTTGTAATATTGGCAAGTTGTTAGCTGAGCAAATCACAGATAGATCTTCGATGAAACTTAATGCGGACACCGATGAGATCACCAATCAACCATCTTCTTCCTTTGCATTGTTTAATACAGACGAAAATGAAGTACTAACTATTTTAATGAGTATGAAATCTGATAGTGCCCCCGGATGGGACAAAGTACCTATAATTTTTTTGAAATCTGCACATAGAATAATAGTTCCTGTGATCTCTCACTTAGCCAATTTGTGTTTTGAGCAGGGAGTCTTCCCTTCGGCTTTTAAAAGGGCACTTATAACGCCGGTGCATAAGGGTGGGGATAAGACTGACCCATCCAATTACAGACAAATATCAGTTCTTTCATCCATTTCTAAAATTCTGGAAAAATTAATAAATCACCCCCACATTAGCTATCTTAATAAACTTAATATCCTTTCTCCATGTCAGTTCGGTTTCAGACAGAAATTATCCACAGAAGACGCAGTTTTGGCACTTACTTCCGTTATAACTAACGCAGTAGATAGCGGAGCGAAGTGTCTAGCTGTATTCCTCGACCTCAAAAAGGCATTTGATACGGTCTTTATCCCCACTCTTCTGAACCGGCTTGATAGAATTGGTGTAAGGGGTACAGCGCTTGATTTGTTTACTGATTATTTACGTGGGCGTACACAACAAGTTAAGATAGGTGGACACATAAGTTACGAGGAAAGTGTTGATTTTGGCGTACCGCAAGGAAGTGTTCTGGGTCCTACGTTGTTCCTCGTGTACATTAACAACATCTGTAGCTTGAAACTTGATAAAGGGCATATAATTTCATATGCAGATGATACGGCCATTGTATTTTCGGACAGAAACTGGGAAAGTGTTCGTACAGTCGCTGAGACGGGCTTGGCGAAGATAGCAGAGTGGTTAGATTATAACCTCTTAACTTTAAATCTCTCAAAAACGGACTATATTTGTTTTACAAAGAACGAACGAACACAACCTCCAAAAAACTTTCAAATTAAAATTCATAAATGTTGCACTCCCGATTACAGCAATTGTTCCTGTACAACAATAAACAAGGTCCAATTCACCAAGTACTTGGGCCTTATGGTGGATCAGCGGTTGTCGTGGCATATGCATTTGGACCTGATTATGAGTAGAGTTAGGAAATTGATATGGTCATTTAAAAACTTGCGTTATGTTGCCACAAAGAGTCTCCTGAAGCAAACATAATTTCTTTAGCGCAATCTGTGACTGTCTTACTATCTGGGGCGGGGCTACAAAAACGAAGTTTTTGGAATTAGAGAGGGCACAGCGATCGCTCTTGAAGGTAATCTTTTTTAAATCCTTTAGATACCTAACAGAAAATCTATACACAGAATTGAATCTTTTAACTGTTAGAAAACTATATATACTGCATTTTATATTAAAGAAACACAAAACCATTACATCAAGCATCAAAAATATAAACAGTAGACTAAAATACAAAGTAGCACTTACAATTGCCGTGAAATCTGCTTTTGCAAAACGACAATATGTTAGTTGTGCATCTAGATTATATAACCTAATAAATAAGAAATTAAATATATACCCGCAAAAGTACTTTAAATGTAAAAAGAATCTGACCAAATGGCTGCAACCGAAAAATTATGATGAAATAGAGTCCATCATACAAACAATAGGATAAGAAACCTACATTTGCTTTTAAATAAGTCAATGGAATCTACTAGGTATGTAGCAGTTTCTGATCCCAAGACAAAGTCGGAGGGTTGACGCATACACACACACATAACAGTTAAGTAGTCACACATACTTATGCTCACAACACAAAATAAGCACTTAACACATATACTAATAGTACACATACACACACATATAAAATATTTATTAATTTTACCAAGTGATGTTAAGTCTTTATCTAATTATATATTAGAATTAGAACTTTAGCACTTTTGTCTTTCTCATTGTTTGCAGCGAAAGAGCGGTGACTTCAAACACAAGCACTGTTTTGCTTAAATGAAGTTGCCAGACACTGTATTATACCTTTTTACGAGAAAGAATAAATGTTTTTATGTTTATGTTAAAAGTGAAGTTCTCAGTTGTCGCTTCTTTATCGAAACTATAAATTATATCTAATATTTAACACATAAAATAAACATTTTTATTGTTTTAACATGCTTCTAATTAGTACGACTATTCGTGCTTCGAATTTTACGAAATAATTTGGATTTCAATACAATATTTTTGCTTTCGCACTATGATTATTCAATAAAATTTCATTTAGATTACATTGATTTGCCCATCCCTAGTACACGTAATATCACGTTTGTAATGTACAACGTTTATTGCAACTTAATCTTTAATATAAATGCACCAATAATCAATTTATAAAACTTGACGTGAAATTACGTCTGTGGCGCGTGGAGCACATTTTTCATATCCCGTAATATTACGGGCACGGCGGTTAAAGGGTTAAAATGCATATAGATACAAACACATAAATATACATACATACACACACTGACACATTCGTAGATATATATACACACACTCACACATTCACAATTCGAATGATAAACAATTTCTTACACATACAATGCATTGATTATATGGCGATGATACATGTAATGCACAACAGTAAACCGGATATCGTAGATGACAATGCAATAATCAAATATTGAAAAGATGCGATATTACAGCAATTTCGTATGGGTGGTGGTATATTGCTTCAGCATTTCGTTGCACAGTAACGAAAACTGCCACGAAACAATGCAGTTTTATGCGAAGGTCAGGTCAGACGAGCTGCAGATCGTACATGACGATTTGAAAACAAAAGCTTGTTATATAGATATGATGATGATTGTGTTTGAACAGTAAACAATAAACATCCATAGTGATAAAAACGTCTCGTTGTCATATTTATCAGATTTCCATGATTAAGAAAAGGGGTAACATGGCCTCTGTGAGGTATGCAGAAACGGAAACGAGCACAGGCATTTTGAACACGTTGTATTAATTTCTTTGAATAACCAAAAAGACACTCACCAAAAACAGTTTCAGCATAGTTTAGTTTGGAAAGTATTAAGGATTCACATAGTTTAATCCTCACATCGACATCCACGTAGTCACGAACGTTATACAATACCTTGAGCCTGTAGAAACAGCTTTTAATGACCTCAAGAACATGATTATGGAATCTCAGGCTACCATACATGAGGACTCCCAAATTTCTAGCTTCTGATACCTGTTCAATAACTGTCATACCAATTTTAACCTGCGGGTTACAAGTGCAAATTCTCTGGACCTGAGCTGTTGAACCTAGTACAATAAATTTGGACTTAGCGGATTTAAAACTAAGCAATTTTTATTTGCCCACTCATCGATACGTTTCAGATCTTCATTCATCCTGCAAACGGCCGCAGTCGTTTCTTCAGGTTTAATAGGTAAATAGATTTGCAAATCGTCTGTATACACATGATAATGACAATTGCGGATCTGATTAGTTAAGTCTGCGCTGTACAAGATAAACAGGATCGGACCCAATATGGATCCTTGCGGCACACCTGTCACCACCTCAGCAGATGCCGAATATGAGCTTTCACCAGATTCACTACGGACTTCAACCCGTTGCGAAAGACCAGAAAAATAACTGGAGAACCATTTCAGTACCCCACCATCAAATCCATAATAGGATAACTTGGCTAGAAGAAGATTATGGTTCAGTGTATCGAACGCACGGGAAAAATCAAGAAGAGTAAGTATAGATCCCTCGGCAGAGTCAGCTCCAGATAGAATATCATCAACTACATACAGCAATGCTGTTGTAGTACTGCGACCGGCGTGAAAACCGGACTGTCTTTGAGCCAAAATATTATTAGTATTTAAGAATGCAATAAGTTGTTGGCAATGAAGACATTACTATGGATGAGATTGAATGGTCGATACGAAGTTTGAAATATGGAAAGTCAGCGGGAATCGATATGGTAACAGCTGAGATGATCAAGCTAGGTGGTACCTGCGTTAGGGACGCCTTCTGGTTTTTGAGCAAATTATGCTGGAGAACCGGAAGGGTCCCGAGCGATTGCAGACGCGCAGTCATCGTGCCCTTGTATAAAGGCAAGTCACGTATGGACTGCGCCAACTATAGGGGCTATCAGTTTGATCAGCTTAGCAGTTAAAGGGTATGGAAAAATCATTGAAAGGAGAATGAGGGTGAAATCCGATGGAATGCTTTGGGAAGCACAGGGTGGATTTCGAAGCGGCAGAGGATGTACGGATCAAGTTTTTTCACTCCGCAACATCGTAGAGAAGCATCTGGCTTTGGACCAGAAGGTTTTCTGCGGTTTTGTGGACTTTGAGAAAGCATTTGATACAGTCGTGCGAAAGAATCTCTGGAACATTTTGCCCGAATATGGGGTTGACGGTGACCTACTCCGTGCTGTGCAATCCACTTATGAGGGTTGTACAGCATGTGTGCGGGTGGACGGCAGCTTGTCGCCCTGGTTTGATGTCAACATTGGTGTCAGACAGGGATGCGTGCTGTCGGCTCGGCTGTTCATCCTGTATCTGGACAGTTGTCTTCGGAGAATAAGAAATATGAATGTGGGAATGCGAATGGGTGACTCAGTGGTCAACTGCCTGCTTTATGCAGACGATGCACAACAATGAAAGATGATTGTATGAAGAAAGGCTTACAATTGAATGCGAAGAAAACCAAGATAATGGTATTTGAAAGAGAGACAACCAGAACGAACACTAGGATTATGGTTGATGATGTAGTGTTGGAGCAAGTGAATGAGATTGTAGATCTTGGAAGTGCTTTTAGCAGCAATGGAAGGTACACCGCTGATGTGGAGAGACGAGTGAGTGCCGGGAATAGGGTGAATGGAGCGTTGGGTAAACTTCTAGGCAGCCGAAATCTAAGCCAGAAGGCACAGCTCGCTGTACACAACGCGGTGCTAATTCCAACGCTAACTTATGGAAGTGAGAGCTGGGTATGGCAGAGAGAGCATGAAAGTAGAATAAATGCGGTCGAGATGCGAGCATTGCGCAAAATTTGTGGCATAACGCTTGCTGACCGCGTTCGTAATGAAGACGTGAGAGAAAGAGTTGGTCTAAAAGAGAGTGTCGGTGTTAAGAAAGGGCATGCTCCGTTGGCTCGGACATGTAGAAAGAATGCGGGACGAAAGAATGGCGAAACAGATATACAATGCAAAAGTGGAAGGATGTAGGAGCCGAGGAAGGCCGAGACTAACCTACCATGACCAAATTGGTCGTGTTTTATCAGAAGGTGATGTCAGAAGCCCCAGGAACCGGCGAGCGTGCATGAAAAGAGCTATGAATGTCACAGAAGCGAGTGAAGTATACAAGGACCGCGTCTTATGGCGCTCGGTTCTCTCTGCCTACCCCGCAAGGGACTTGGCGTGAAGATATATATACATACATTAACAAACCCATAACTCAAAATAATTTATTTATAGACACCATTTGATGGCGGGACGGGAAGTGTCAAATCTTTTTTCAAAATCAAGTGCCTTTTTTTTCGAGGGCAAAGGGTTTTAGCTCATACAGTCTTATTTTCTCGAAACTTCATGTGACGGAAAATACTTGTCACAATATATATATTTTCTAAAATTGAATGACGGAAATTTCTGACACTTCCACGTTCGATGTAAGTGTATTAATGGATGGGACTAATAAAAAACATATAATTACTGTTAACAAAAATTTTATATATTTACAAAGATATTCAGTGCAGCCATCAATATGATTACAAGATATATGCGGGTGTATACAAAAATGAGCTAAATTCAAATTTTTTAATCTCTGTAACTAGAAGAAAACTAGATTACACTTGAGAGCTATACGCATTTTGATGGAACCTTTAGCTGTGTGAAATAATAATAGTCAAAGACCACGCGGACGGAATTGCGTAATAAAACAACAGGCACTGCCACATAGAGACATCATGCACAAACGTGTTGTCTTCTTAAAGGTCCACTATGTGAACCTTTTTAGAAAACCGTTGTCATAATGTGTGTCCAAAAGATTATTCTTTGATGTGTATTTTTTTTATTAAAAAAGTACTCAAATGACATTTTACAGTAAATTTTCGTACGCATATCGCGCGTTCAAATAGTCTTTGCGCTTGTACGTGATTTCAACCATGATTTATTAGTTAATCTTTTATGATACATCATGCATTCAAACGGTCCTTCGTTAGTGTGTATTTTGACATAGGAATTTCAAATAATATTTCTTGGGAAATTTTCGTCTTCAAATGCCGCATTCAAATGGTTTCAGCTTCATGTGTATTCATATGATTAATTAAATGACTTTTTCGAATAAATCCTTGTTGGCATGTCACGCATTCATACGGGTTTTCTTTAGTGTGTGTTCTTAAATGGGTATACAAAGCTTGTTTAAAAAAAAATGTTTGTTTACATATCGTGCATTCATACGGTCTTTCTTTAGTGTGTGTTGTTAAATGTAACTTGAAGTTATAGCTTCTACGAAATCTTTGTTGGCATATTGCACATTCAAACTGTCGTTTTCTTTTATTGTGTGTGTCCCAGTGTCTATTCAATGCACTTTTGAGAGTAAATTTTCGTGGGCACATTGTACATTCAAATGGTTTTTCTTTCGTGTATGTTCTTACATGATGACCTTTTAAAGACTTTTTCTGACTAAATTCTCTTTGGTACACTGGACATTGAGCCGCGACTACTGTACTATCAGTCTTTCTCGACACGTCAGTACTTGTGTTTGTTCCGGTCGACTCTTGTTCTGCGACTGTTCTAAGTTTCCTCCGTTTCTCTGCAACATCCTGTTCTCTCGGTGTTGTATCTCGTGTCCTCGTGTGTATTCTCTTCCTTCTCCCTCTGCGAACGGCACCTGTATACGATCAATTACGTTTATCATTTTAACTTAAAACTTAAATCTTCAATGCTAAGTCTATATATTTAAGAAATAAAATCACTGGTTCAACAAATATTATTAAATCTGTTTGGAATATGATAAATAATGAGACGGGTAGAGCGAAAGTACGTAGTCGAGACTTTCAGTTAACGATAAATGATATAGATATCAAAAATGATGTAGAAATTGCGACTGAGTTTGAAAAATATTTTTCTAACATTCCTCTTATTACTACGAGAAATCTTAGGTCTTCTTCTATAGCTGCTGAACTGGTTCTCAAACAGAGCGTGGTAGAATGCGACACAATATTTGAATTTTCAGCTGTAAGCCCAAAAGATGTTTTGAACGCTTTTAAATCAATAAATATGAAAAACACTAAAGATCTGTGGGGTCTATCTGTCAAAACCATATCTTCTATTATTATTTCAATCGCTCCACATTTAGCTACAATTTTCAATTGTTGTGTGGCATCTGGTGTATTTCCTGACTTGATGAAACATAGTAAAATCATTCCATTATTTAAATCTGGTGATAGTTCGGACCCTTCGAATTTTCGACCTGTTTCCATACTGCCCATTCTCAGTAAAATTTTTGAAAAACTAATGCTTAGCCAGTTGCTCAGACATTTCAATACACATAATTTGCTTCATAGGAGACAGTTCGGATTTACGAGAGGTTTTTCAACTATAGACGCAGGGATTCATTTGCTTAAAAGTATATTCGCGGCATGGGAAGGTTCGCAAGATGCCTTGGGAATTTTCTGTGATCTGTCTAAAGCGTTTGACTGCGTGCACCATGACACTCTTGTCAGAAAATTACACCACTACGGTATCAGGAACAAAGCTCTCGAACTTCTGTCTTCTTATCTGGGCAATAGGATACAGAAGGTCGATGTTAATGGTAAAAGATCTTCGGGGTCCCCTGTAGTTATGGGAGTCCCACAGGGGTCAATTCTAGGTCCATTCTTATTTTTAGTATATATAAATGACTTACCTTATTATGTAAAGGATAAACATGAGATTGTATTGTTTGCGGATGATACCTCTTTGACATTCAAAATTAATAGACAGTTAGATAATTATGACGAAGTTAACGATGCTCTCTCTAAAGTTATGCATTGGTTTAATGTTAATAATCTGCTTTTGAATGATAAAAAGACTAAAGTAATTAAGTTCTCAACACCTAATGTAAGACAGGTGACTACCAATGTCAATGTTAATGGAACTAATTTAGCCCCTGTGGAGACAACTGTGTTCTTGGGTATAACAATTGACTCCAAACTACAATGGGGCCCACAAATTGAAAAATTATCAGGAAAACTAAGTTCTGCAGCCTATGCAGTGAAAACTATTAGACGGCTCACTGATGTTGATACGGCTAGAATAGTTTATTTCAGCTACTTTCATAGTATTATGTCATATGGAATTCTTCTTTGGGGTAACTCCGCGGACATTAACACCATCTTTTTATTGCAAAAGAGAGCCATAAGAGCTATCTACAAACTTGGTCCCCGGGAGAGCCTTAAAGAAAAATTCAAAGAAATAAATATTTTAACAGTCGCATCGCAATATATCTATGAAAATCTTTTGTATGTCCATAAAAACATAGACTCATTTTGTAAAAAGAGTGATACTCATAATATAAATACTAGATATAAGCATAATCTTGTGTTACATGCAAGCCGTCTCCACAAAATAAGTAATTCTTTTATGGGGCAATGTATACGGTTCTATAACAAACTTCCCAGCAATATAAGAGAATTGTCAATAAACAAATTTAAAACTACTATTAAAGCCAAATTGTGTAGCAGGGCATATTATAAAGTATCTGACTATATTAATGATAAAAATGCCTGGGATTGAGTCGATCCAATTGTAATGTAATTAATAAATTATGTAAATTTGTTTGGATACCAAAAGAGGGATGCCTGAGTTTTTTGGCAGTATTTTTATCAGTGCTCACCTAGTCATGAACTGCACGGTAGGGAAAAAATTGTGACGATTCCAAACAAATGTAGCCATTTTTACGGAATAAAAAGATTTTGACTTTGACTTTGACTAACTTGAAATTGATAGTGAGTCCTCTATACTCATTAGTACAAAACCTTAGCCTTAAATTAAATATATTCTTTGCAACTATGTCCTGCACAACGACATGGATGACCGTCGGAGGCAGCTTGTTATATGTATGCATATCTTCACGCCAGGTCCCTTGCGGGGTAGGCAGAGTGAACAGACCGCCATAAGACGCGGTCCTTACATACTTCACTCGCTTCTCTAACATTCATAGCTCTTTAAATGCACGCTCGCCGGTTCCTGGGGTTCCTGATATCACCTTCTGATAAAACACGACCAACTTGGTCATGGTAAGTTAGTATCGGTCTTCCTTGGCTCCTACATCCTTCCACTTTTGCATTGTATATCTGTTTCGTCATGCATTCTTTCTACATGTTCGAACCAACGGAGCATGCCTCTTCTTATTTTAACACCGACGCTCTCTTTCAGACCAACTCTTTCTCTTATGTCGTTATTACGAACGTGGTCAGCAAGCATTATGCCACAAATTTTGCGCAATGGTCTCATCTCCACTGCCTTTAACTAATTTCATGCTCCTTCTGCAATACCCAGCTCTCACTTCCATAACTTAGCGTAGCGTTGTGTACAGCGAGCTGTGCCTTCTGACTTAAATTTCGGCTGCCTAGAAATTTACACAACGCTCCATTCACCCTATTCCCTGTACTCACTCGTCTCTCCACATCAGCGGTGTACCTTCCATTGCTGCTAAAAGCGCTTCCAAGATATACAAACTCATTCACGTGCTCCAACACTACATTATCAACTTTAATCCTAGTGTTCGTTCTGGTTGTCTCTCTTTCAAATATCATTATCTTGGTTTTCTTCACATTCAATTGTAAGCCTTTCTTCATAAAATCATCTTTCATTGTTGTACAGCGTCATCTGCATAAAGCAGGCGCTGACTACTGAGTCACCCATTCGTATTGGTATATTTCTTTCTTTGTTTCTTTCATACCATCACTCTGGTGCAAAGATGATACGTAATCCAGCGACGGTATCCTCTTTTTTTACACAGAGGATTCAACCTCCACATCTCACCAGGCATCTCCTCTCATTGTTCTACGTCTCTTTGCGTATCCACATGCTTCTGTCGCACTGTCCACCATACTTTCTTTCAGAACTTTCCAACATTCGTCTACGTCATGATCTCCGAAAGGAATACGCGCTCGCCAGTATCTCCACTTCTTGAAAAGGCCCATAAATCGGCTTATCACCAGATAGTGGTCCGTGTCAAGAGTGGGGCCTCTGAAGGCTCTTGTATCCATTAACAACTTTCGGAGACGTCCATCCATCAAAATCAAATCAATCACACTTTTCTGTTCATTCAGTCTCCATGTGTACGTATTATTGATGTATTATCTGATGGCAGCTCCGGCTGATTATCTAGTAGTAGTAATATCAAGTAGTAACTTCATATGCAATTTTATTGTATTTCCTCTACTAATGTCACCAGGAGCGGTGTCACATTGACAGCGGAGTGGCGACACGCGAATTTTTCTCTTAACATTATGAACATCTATAGCATAGATTCCCAAAGTACTCTGTATGGATAATATACCAGTACAAGGAGCTTTGTCTATGGTGTAGCTATTATCTGATGGCGATTGTTCTGTGATTAAATTAGTACACAGACTATAATAGTCTCTGTATGGATAATATACCAGTACAAGGAGCTTTGTCTATGGTGTAGCTATTATCTGATGGCGATTGTTCTGTGATTAAATTAGTACACAGACTATAATAGTCTGTGCACTTAGTGTTAGGGTCAATTTCATTGTTCGACTGCAGAAGCTAATCGCATGTACACTACTGGTTCTTATGTATTTCTGAGAAAATGCTACAGTGTCAGATGTCAGGTTCTTATGTATTCTGAGAAAATGCCTCAATGTCAGATGACTTCTGGCGGAGATAGTGCCGGCGGACCGCTGGCCAACCAGAGGGACACTACTTCTCCCCGACACTCATCTCTTAACTTGGTAGTTTTTAATTTCAAAATTTCAGTATATGTATGATAGTAAACACTACCATAACATTGAACTTATATTTTTATTTATCTTAAAATCAAAGTCAGTATATAATAATATGTCAAATACTGTCTTTCAAAAACAATTTTCTAATAGAAAATACAATTTACGAATATAAATATTTAAATTCAATCTATCAACTATTGATGTGTTAGTCAATTAGAAGATCTCCAAATTACTGGTAAACGATAAATGACATTTATAATGTACAGACCATTTTGTGAGCTGCCTGCTTGTGACACACACTTACCTTCAGACAGATCGCTTTCGATACATTCAGCTGCTTTCTGCATCATATTGTTACTCTCAATATTTGTATCCACTTTACTTTTTACATCTTGTTCATCTATTGATACACCACTCTCATTATCTCCTTCATTCTCCAGCCCTACTCTGTAGAAGGATCCTTCCGTTTCCCATTCTTCACATTTCAAATAGCATGCTGGTATGTTCACCTCAATATCTTCTGTACGATGGGACTGCACCGGTTCCTCTTTAATTTCAGTTTTCATCAAATTGCCTGGATGTAGGTGCTTGGAGTCAGGAAAGTTGATGAGCTTAATGGGTGTCAAACTCAGTGGATTGTTCAGGTGATAAGCTTTACGATGCATGGCGATACAATGCCAAGGTGCCTTAAAACAATAATTTGTGATACATAAAACTGATAGAATTTCTAGAATACAATTTAATAGTTTATATGCAATTTGATCTAACCTGCTGCAAGAGCTGCAAATCAGGTTAGATCAAATTGCATGTAAATTTGACTTTCGCAAAATAACGACTGAATCTATTAACTATTTAATAGTTTATGTATTTATTGCCGACAACGGAAATTATTTTTAATACATATCATACATGCTAAGAAAAATAAGAGAAGCCTACAAACTGAGCTGACTGACTGAGCCATGCTGTACTTCAGTCTGACTCTTACTCCTCAGATGTTATTTGCAGACTAATAGGATATCAGATAATATATCAAAAAGTGAATCAAATAAATCGTAATATTTATCATTATAAAAAAATCATTTACCATTTAAATGAATCAAAACTAAAAAATATTTATTCCAGAATGCGTGACGTCATTTGTGTGTAAACAATCTACAAACCGTAAAAGCTATTATTTAATTCTTTTACTGAAAACCTTTCTGTAAGTTTGTAGCCTCTAACTTCTTTTGCTTATTTGTAGCACTATCTATCTATAACTTCACGCCAAATCCCTTGCGGGGTAGGCAGAGCGAACCGAGCGCCACGTGACTCGATCCTTACATACCTCACTCGCTTCTTTATCATTCATTGCTATATTTGTAGCACTCAATTGCAACAATAGCTTTTACGGCTGGCAGCTTGTTCACACACAAATAAACACGGCACACATTCTCTTTCGAAATAGTTTTGGGTCATTCAATGATACTAATTAATTAAAATGGTATTTAATATCCATTATATTATAATAATTTGGCCGATCCTCTATTGTAGCAGCCAACATAAAAATTAACATTAAAAGAACATATGGTTATGTTCTTTATAGGTTATATATCTACAATAATCAGCATTTAAATTCATTTTTAAATAAGAGCTGTTTCTTTCCTAAGCTCATAAGATTAAATTTAGGGAAATTATTGAATCTGTGTGTATAACTTTGAGAATCTTTTGTCTTGTAAAGATCTATAACATACCTTGATTTGAATGTTTTTATCATAAACGCAAAGATCGAGGCAAGTCTTTTCAAATTGTTATTTGGAAATAACCCTAAAATTTAGCTAATCGTTATCTTGGAACGGACAGTAGGTTGTTTACAGTAGAACAAGAATTGCAGTTGTATATATCTTAAATCTATACAAGTCTATTAAATACAATAATAAAATAATTTATGGTGAGTAACTTGGGCGAGGCCCATGTTAATCTAATCTCTTCTTTGTGGCGTTCTTGCTGTTCTCGCCAATGACATTGCTTGTAATATCAAAAAGTCGCATATATAAGTGGAATGCTTAGTAAGTGACTATGCTTAGTAGTTAAAACTTCGACAAAATGGCCTTGTGAGTGTACAAAAGTTTAGCTTTAGAGCAACATATGGGACCACTGACGATCTGTTGCTGTTGATCTACCTAAAACAAAGAACAAACACAACATATAGTACAGCACAAAGGGTTAGTAGGTTATAGTGGACAAACAACTTAAAGTCTGATATTATTAGAGTTAATATAATCACATAAAATATATACACAAGGAGTGGACATGATAATTGACAGAAGGGATGTAAAATTGATAGGACGGGGGATGGAAGTGGGGAGGAGGTCGTACAGGGAGGGTGTATTCCTACAACAATTGAAAAATATATGGTCTGGAGTCCCTTCGTCCAGGCCACACTCACATATCGAACTGTCCTTCACCCGGATTTTTGCCAGGAAAACATTAGTGCAAGCATGTCCAATTCGCAGACGACAGATGACGGATGTTGCCCGTTTACTCACGTGCTGGTATTTAAAAAACCATGGTTTCGATGGTATGTAGGTTTGGATAGAAGCATAATATCTGCCTTTTCGAGCACTAGACCTTTCCCACAATCCATTCCAACTGGCAAATAATTTAGCTCTGGCGAGTGGAACTAGGTCCCGGGTATAAGCAGTACATCGAGGAGACAGACATCCGCTATGAATCGCATTCCTAGCACACTTATCAGCTGTTTCATTACCCGGTATACCACTGTGACCAGGTATCCATACAAGATGAACCTGATAATCTCTAAGGTGACACCTGTATAAAGCCTGTTTAATAGCCAAAATTACCGGAGATCTAGACCTATTGTAGAACTGATTCGAAGAAATTGCCTTCAAACAGCTTTTAGAGTCAGAGAAAATTACTGCTTTGACAATATTATGTGCCTCAACAAATAAGATAGCTTCCAGAATAGCAGTGGCTTCGCCAGTAAATATAGAGCAAACTGATGGGCATTTAAAATTTAAAATAATTTTGTACTTAGGTATCCACACCGCTGCTCCAACGTTACTTTGTTCACAAGTTTTGGAGGCATCTGTATACATGATCAGCCAGTCACTCCAAAACCTATCAATGGCAGCATTTAATTTTACTACTGCCAATGGACAATCCTTTTGTATGTTTAGATTCAGGACTACATTGGGGGCATAGACAATGGCCTCAAATCTTGTGTCAAATAGAGGGTTAAGACTACACTGAAATATGGGACATGGAAGACATAGGAAAGATGTAAAACTATTAAATAAGCATGGAGAGTCCTTGTGTGTCCAGTAACTGCCCGCAGAGATATACTCAGATAGTTCATGCAGTTTGGCTATCAGTGGATGGTTAGATAGCTGAAAAGTTTTGTGTAGGAATCTATCCGACAAATACTGCCTGCGCAACGAAAGTGGAGGATCAACACATTCAACCTGAAGAGCATTAATTGGAGAGGACTTCATGGCCCCAGTAATTATACGCAAACACTTGGACTGGATCTTGTCCAGAGAGTACAGAGCTGTTTTATTGCATGGTTCTAGAAGGAAAGATCCATAGTCCAAGTGACTACGTACCAGAGCATTATATATTAATTTTTGGGTGTACGGATGAGAACCCCACCAAACTCCTGAAAGTGAACGGAGGATATTAACGTTCTTTTCAGTTTTTTTGATAATGTGATTGATATGGTGGGTACCTGACAATTTAGCATCTAGAATTACGCCAAGAAACTTGACACTATCCTTTATCGGGAAGATTTGGCCGTTATAGGCAATTGAAATATTTGGAATATTTCTTTGTCGAGCAAAGATCACTACACTACTTTTGGGAATAGAAATGGACAGGCCATGATCCAATAACCACTCCTGTAGGTAATAGATGGCCGTGTTTAGCCTTGATGATGCTTCTGATACATTCTTTGAAGAGATATATAGAGTCAAGTCATCAGCATATTGGAGAATATCACAGAAAGAATTAATTGCAAGCTCTAAATCATGTGTATAGATGTTATAAAGTATAGGGCTGAGTACCGACCCCTGAGGTAGCCCTTTCCAAACATGTCTTGTAGGGACAGAGTAATTTTGAAAATTAATAACAATCGACCTAGCCGATAGATAGTTAGAGATATAATTGACTAACCTCACTGGTATACTCAGATTGAGCATCTTCTGCCTGAGTACAGGAAGCAGTACATTATCATATGCAGACGAAACATCCAGAAATACACCCACCAAGTAGTCATGTTTGGAAAAGGCCACTCTAATATCAGTAACCAGTACACTGAGACTGTCCATTGTACTAAAGCCCTTCCGGAAACCATATTGTGACTTAGGCAATATACCCTTGCTTTCCATGAGCCACTCCAGTCTATTCTTAATCAAATGCTCCAGGATCTTTGCCATGGTGCATGACAGAGCAATGGGTCTATACCCAGAAGGGTCAGAGCTACATTTACCAGGTTTTAATACTGGGATGACAATCTGAGTTTTCCATTCTTCTGGTGGAAAGCCAGAGATGAAGAAATGGTTTAGGATTTGGAGGAAATATTTCTTAGTATTTGGGCCACTGTTTACAATGAATGAATAAGGGACACCGTCTACACCAGGCGAGGAGTCCTTCAAGCTTTCAAGGACCACATCAAATTCTTCTTTAGAAAAAGGAGCATCAAAAGAGTGAGAAAAAGAACCAAGATTTTGATATGACTTTACTTCCTCAGAAGAAGGAGCTGAAGGAGGAGCTATTAATTGGGCAAATTTCTCTAACCATACTGAGAAGTCGTTTGAAGAAATGTTAAGATCATCGGATACTGAGCAACGGAATCTCCTAACATTTCTCCACACCATAGAGGGTTGAGTGTTCGGAGATAAACTCTCGCAAAAATTGCGCCAACCTAATCTTTTCTTCTCTGATAATGTTTTCACAGTTTTTGCTGACACTTTTTGATAATATAAATAGTTCTCCAGGGACATATTAGTGGCATATTTTCGTTCAGCTAATTTTCTTTCCTTAACTGCCGAATAACATTCCTGATCCCACCATGGCGGAGGTGCTGGCTTCCTCTTGTATGGTTTTTTAAGAGGAATTGACTGGTCTGCAGCCTCCATAAGGGTATTCTTAAAATTTAGATATGTTGAGTGAACATTTGTTTGGTCTACATTTGGAAGTTGCGAGGTTAACTTATCAGTCACATCAGCAAATTTGTTCCAGTCTGCTCTTGCAACACTATATCTCAATCTAGCGTTAGAAGGGGATAACGGAGTACCATGAGGAGAGAGGATAGAAGTACAAATTGGATAGTGGTCACTACCATGTGAGTCATCCAGAACTTCCCATAAGACTTGGGATGATAAATCTGGAGAGCAAAGTGTTAGGTCCACGGCACTTTTAACATTTTGGAATGGATGAACACGGCGAGTAGGGGTGCCATCATTAAGTAAGCAGAGGTTATGGTCGTCCATTAAAACTAGAAAAGGTGTAGACAGTGCATCACAAAAATGCGAGCCCCAAGATGTGTGGTGGATGTTGAAATCTCCAAGAATGACAACAGGGGAGGGAAGAGAGGAAATGATATGTGACAGTTCCTTCAGGATAGCAGAATTAGGACTAGGAATATACACAGATAGGAAAGATATGTTTATGGCACGAACAGCAATCGCATTAATACCATCCGTGTGAGTAGGAAGAGGAATTTGTGAAAAAATTATTGATCTGGATACAAGAATCGATGCGCCAGCATGTCCATCATCTCTGCCATCCCGGAGACATGAATAGCCTGAGACCCTAAAGTGGGCACCAGGTCTGAGCCACATCTCCTGGACGGCAAAAACAACAGGATTAAATTTCGTAATCAGGTATAGCAGATCAGCTTTCTTATGTCTGACGCTCCGACAATTCCATTGCAGAATTGTTTGGAATGTTTAATGATATATGAATCAGCTCAGTAAGTTTCCGACGAATTCCTTCCGGTAATTCGGTATCACTAAAGCGGGTAAGCAAGTTCATTAAAGTGGAAATCAGTAGTTCGAAGAGGTTGTCATTTGGAGATTCACTCAGAGCGCACCCATTAGGGAGAACAGAAACTGGAGTTTCCGTAATCATCCCATGAGCACGTCTGTCATATCCTGGGCCCGAAGCTTGAGAAATTGGACGACGAGGAGAGGTAATAGTCTTTCTATAAGAAGTAGTCTGAGGAGAGTACATTTGTGTATTGAATTGTGTAAGCTGTTGTAAGGGATGTGGAGATTGGGGAGGGATAGGAGAGGGGGAAACTCTGGCAGTATCCGCAAAGGACCGCCTAGATTGTGGGAATCTAGCAGACGCCTCCAAGTAAGACAGATTTTCTTGAGACATTGTCATTTTAATAGCTTTCTGTCTTGAATGTTCCGGGCAGGATGAATCCTTGGCAGTATGATTTCCTGAACAAAATAGGCATGTAGGAGTCTGTTTTAAGCAAGAAATACCCTCATGGTTCTGGGCACACACAAAGCAGCGAGGACTTGACCTGCACTGTGAAGTCACATGTCCAAATCTGCAACATTTATAACACTGAATTATAGGTAGGACATATGTCTCCACAGGCATTGAGGTATAAAAACAATAAACATTAGCTGGAAGTTTTTGACCCCTGAAGGTGAGTACCACAGTCTGGGTGGGAATCCAGACCGTGTTACCATCTCTAACTATTCGTCTGTTCAGTCGTCGCGCCTTTATAACTGCACCACAGCCAGCAGGGACCTCAATTGCTGACACAAACTCCTCAAGTGACCACTCCACAGGTACGGCTCTGACAATGCCCATTCTTGTAATATGATAAGATGGTATAACTGCCTCATACTTGGATGGAAGTAATGCAGGATGTGTGAGGAACGCATTGGCATCTGCTGCAGACCTGAATTCAACTGATATGCGGTTGCGACCTACTCGTTTCACTCCATCTTTCGCAATGTTTTTAATTTGGTGCCTAAATAAAAAGTGTCCGAACTGGATAGGTCTCAGTGTCATACCGGGAGATAAATCTTCCAATTTATGGACATGCACAATAAAAGGGGCAACATCATCATTGTCATAATTGGTTTTATTGTTCACAAAATCAGGGTGCACATATGTAACCTGCATAGAAGGGGATGATTGAGTCGGGTGAGTAATCGATTTCTTTGGAGGTTGCGAGCTATCAGAATTATCACCTTGTCTTTTTCGATTGGAGGAAGCATTGGGATCTTGTTCCGAATTTACACTACTTTCCTCGGACGTTACAGAAAAACAAGGAGGGGACAAACAGAGTTGTTCGTTCGGCCCACCGCCCGGGTCATGCGGCTCCTCATCCATTCTTACTCGACCAAATCCAACAAAAAACACTTACCGGACAGATACTATACCACCACCAACACAATTATGATAAATCAACAGCCACAAATTCCAATTTTATCAAAAATAAACAGTAACACGTATGTCACGCACTCAACCAAAAAGTCAAGTCCAGTGGAGGCCCATGTTCGGTTATTTTTCAACATGTAATTTGATCAAAATTCTAATAAAATGTCGTTCTTTACAGCTGAAGACAGCATTTTCTTCCGCCTTAAAATTTTACTTTGGATTTCAAACCCGCTCTGCGACGGCATGTCGGTGAATGAGGTTATGTATGGCGTGTTGTAACGACGCGTAGCAACCCGTGGATATTTTCCTGACATGGGGAAGAGATATGAGACTTTTTCAATATCATACATTTTCTTATTTTTTTACATTCGATGCAGTAGTCCACTGTAGTTTTTAGTAAACTTTTATTGGAGTCCAACTTGACCTCATAGTACTCTTAAACCTTATTAACTTGATTGAACTTTAGATTTTCTCTTAGAAATTATTATCTAATTATTTAGATTATTATCTAAATTCATCACCTTACCTAAGAAATAATTTGCTTATAGATGAATATAGGGGTGCAGTAAGTTTTAGTATAAACCATTGTACTCAACTAACCTCACTAACTTAGTTTTATAATCTTGTTTTGGTTGAATTTAATTTAACTGTAATTTGCTACGCCTGACCCCTAAAAGATTTAAAACATTAATCGGATTTCAAATGGTTTTCTTACTACTCTCCTTGAGATTAAATATCCAGGCATTGCTGGCCTATTCGGAGCAATATTATAGAAAGAGCATGGCTGGCGCCCTGTATAAACTTTGCTTTTTAAACCCTATCTTTATTTAGTGTCATGCCTATTCATTTGTTGTGGTCGCCTAGAAAAGGACCTCAACCATTTTAATAATTTAAAGAAACAAACAATTGTCTGCCATTACAATCATACCTAACAATCAATTATTTAAAAACAATGTATTATTACTCACTACTTCACCACGGTGCAGTATTTGGGACAGCACCTTGTCGGCCCTCACAGACCTGACCATCAGGTTGTGACACTTCATCAGTTGTGAGTAGCAGAGGAGGCAAGCTACAAGCGGGTGGTGTGGTGTCAACTGAAAATGTTAAGATGGAGGATTTGAAATATATAGGATACAACACAGAGAGAATCAGCGTTTAAAACTTGGATAAGTAATATGAGAAGTAACTTACTGAAATGTTGGTGAGCTTTTCAAAAACGTCTCTTAGCGGGTGATCGGACAAGGTGTGCACAGGTGTGTCCATCGCCAGGCAAAGTCTACACACTGTCTTCGCAGACATTTTTATATTTGAATTGTGTATAAATTATTAATTCAATCTCCTGCATAGTGAATATGATGTTCTTGTTAATGACAAAGTTTTTAAAACTTTAACTTAGAGCATAAAATGAAATGATCATGTGTATAGTGTAGGAAATTAATTAAATGTACTCATGTGATTAACTGTGGACGACTAGTGTTGACAGACGTACAATAAAGACAAACAACATACACACACCCATCAAATATTGGTTCCAAAACACCAACTACAATGTTCATTTTCTGTTTGCACACATTAAATGCATATGATTTACATTACATTTCTTTTGCAATAGGTGATATTGCAAAAGATATATATATTTCTTTTTCTTCTAAAAATATAATTTCTATGTGAAAAGGCTCATAAGTTTTCAATTGTTCATTTTACTCTATGGCAATATGTTATGTTGCTCTCAAGTAAATAATATATACAGAAAGAAACCTAATATTTAGATTTTTCAAGAGGTGCATTACTTCAGGACCTGAAACAAAAAGAAAAGGAACTATGTATTTACATCTATCTACATATAATCTGTTTATAATTAGATAATGCTGATAAGATCATCATCTACAGACTGTTCTTGCTCTAGAGTTTAATACTGCATAATGAAGCTTTTTCATATCACAATTTTTATTGTGGGTATTTAAAATTGAAGGAGGAAACGCCGGCAAGGCATTACACTTTTTAATAGTAAAACAGAGATAGGAGTTGCTAAACTTTATAGTATGCGAAGAAATGTTCTCAACTATGCTGGAGAACTGGAAGGGTCCCAATGGACTGGAGACGCGCAGTCATCGTGCCCTTGTATAAAGGCAAGGGGTCACGCATGGACTGCGCCAACTATTGGGCCATCAGTTTGATCAGCTTAGCAGCAAAAGTATATGGAAAGGTGATTGAAAGGAGAATGAGGGTGAAATCCGATGAAATGCTGTGGGACGCACAAGGAGGTTTCCGAAATGGAAGGGGATGTACGGATCAAGTTTTCTCGCTCCGCAATATCGTAGAGAAGCATCTGGCTATAGACCGGAAGGTTTTCTGCGGTTTTGTGGATCTTGAGAAAGCCTTTGATAGGGTTGTGCGAAAGGAACTGTGGGACATATTGCCGAGATATGGGATTGACGGTTCACTGCTCCGTGCTGTGCAGTCCACTTACAAGGATTGCTCAGCATGTGTGCGGATAGACGGTGGCATGTCACCCTGGTTTGATGTCAAACAGGGTTGCATGCTATCTGCTAGGCTGTTTATCCTGTATCTCGATATGCGAAGAAATGTTCTCAACTGTCAAATAACGACATTGCAAGCCAGCACGTGTGATCCTATGACGGAAGGGGAGAGGGTGGGATAAGGGAAAACAGTTCTTCAGGGCACTCACCATGGTAAAGGCGGTAAAATACGCTTAGCGAGAGAATTATGATTGTCTTAGGTTTTCGCGATTGTTACACATTGAATTAAACAATTTTTAACGGAAGTATCTACTCTTCCTGCGACCACGGACGCTGCAAAGTGTTCGAAACGTCAGGTTCAACAAAATAAATAAAACACGCTATACTTCCATTACAAATTAATCCAAGAATTATGATTATTATTATAAATGAATGAACGTTCAGAAATGAGACGTATACAAAACATTAGCCGTTTCCGAGAACAATGGTTACAGGCAGACACGCCAACATCTCTTACCCCAAACACACGTGCCATCTCCACACACAGGTTACCACTACACCTGTACGACACATGGAGGAGCTTGCTGCGCTGTATCTTGTAGACAGAGGTGACGCATGGGAGAAACTCTGGTCCAGTAGGTGTCACTTTGCCTCCAAAAGCCATATTCGAAATGGACTCGAAGTTTTCACTCAAATGACGAACATTTTGAGGGAAACTTGTCGATACCGATTCATATGCGTTAGTGGCCTCGTTAAGGGCCATTTTCATTTCATACATGCGTAGGTGTACTCACAATAAAATTGGAGGCTGCAAGGTGCCGAACCGAAACCGGACCGTTTCATGAGCTTGACATGAGAGAGCTACTCCATACTGTTGTATTTAAAGTTCGATTTAATACCACGTTCTTGTGCTAATAAAAATATTAACGGTATTGTACGACACGAAGCTCCGTATAGAAACCATACATTACGAACGAACCGTATCTAGTGCGTAGATGACAGTTTATGCATGATCCAAGAAAACAGCGGCGTACAGACTGACAATTATAAGTTGGCGTGTGGTAAGAAAACGAACTAATTTTGACATTTCTCAAATGATGAAAGTGTCAAGAGCTACAGTACGAAAGAAATTTAGTTTTTTGTGTATAAAATCTTTACGAATCATGCCAAAAGTAGTGCGGAGTTCAGGTAGAGAAGTTATTCTTGCAGTGAAACGTTTTTGTGAACAAGAGAAACATAATAATGGGCCGATTATTCCATTTCAGCATGTTATTGCTCGAACAGCGGCCATGACAGGTAAAATGTTGCTAGTAACACATTATATTTATTTTCACTAATTTAGGGGAAATAGTCAGCTGCTTTAAAAAGTTTGTGAAATGTAATTTTTTGTTTTTATTTTTAAGGTGTTTCCGAAAGAACCGTAAGTCGTATAGTTTCGGAAGGAAAAGTCGCAGAACCTAGTTGTGCGACGAGAACTGAAGTCCCCAGTCCAGCGCAAGCAGCTCAAGAACCTTCGACGTCGACAGCTTGCACTGACAACCCCACATCAGGAGACCGTACTTCCGTGGCTAAGACGGTAAAACTAGTAACTCCAGGAAAGCACAGAAATAGAAAATTGTCGGTTTCTGATTTGGATGACTTTGATCTTGGTGTTGTTAGACGTAAAGTCCAATCGTATTACTTAAATAACTCTATCCCCACTCTCAGAAAATTGCATTGCGATTTAAAGGCAGACATAAATTTTAAGGGGAGTGTAGAATCTCTTAGAAAACTGTTGCACAAATTGGGTTTTCGTTATAAAAAAAATAAATCAAAAAGGAAAATACTAATGGAACGCTATGACATTGTGGCCTGGCGATCAAGGTTTTTACGAGAAATGGACAATAATAGAATAAGTGATAATCCGAGACCAATCGTTTATTTGGATGAAACTTATTTACATCCTGGCTATAAAGTCAAAAAATGTTGGCAATCTGATGAAACTGAAGGTGTCCTTACAGAAGTCTCAGAAGGTCAGAGATGGATAATCGTCCATGCTGGAAGTGAGACAGGTTTTATACCTAACAGCCTTTTATCTTTTAAGTCACAGACCAAAAGTGGAGACTACCACGATGAGATGAATGGAAAAAATTTCAGTAAATGGCTGCAGGAAAAATTGATTCCAAACTTAGAACCCAATTCCTTGCTAGTGATGGACAACGCGCCTTATCATCGTATTAAAACAAATAAACGCGTGACAATGAGCAGTACAAAACAAGAGATGCAAGAATTCATTGTGAAAAATAATCTGTCCTATTTGGACACTATGAGGAAAGCGGAATTGTATGAAATTATTAAAACCATAAAACAGGAAGATGTTTACTTAATAGATGAAATTTTGAAGGAGCATGGTCACAAAGCAGTTAGACTTCCGCCTTATCATTGTGATTTCAATGCAATAGAGTTAATTTGGAGTTCTTTCAAAAGAATATTCGCAGAAAGTAATGTGACGGGTCTCTCTGAAAATATGGAGCAGAGAATTCATAATGCATTTTCAAAAATAACCGCTGAAGAGTGGCAGAAACATTGTAACCATGTCAAAAATGTTGAAAATCATTATCGCTCTACAGAGCACCGGCTTGAAACGGCAATGGAAACATTTTTAATTAATTTAGATAGCAGCGATTCAGATTCTTCTGATTCGGATGATTCTGAAGAATTCATGGTTGGTATATCATCGCTGCTAATAGACCACACTTATTATAAGATATAATTTTTGTTCATATCTCACTTCTTTTAATTACCTAATCCAGATTTAGAAAACTACCTAAAATCAATGAGCTGATTTCCAGGTTACCTTCTACAAAAGAAAGAAATCATTTATTCAGAGAATATACCTTTACAGGCATGTTTTACATAATTAAACGAGCTTCTCTATACACAAAAATAATATAGACGGCACTGATTAAACTTTAAATAAATGTTTAATGGTAAATACAAAACATTCGAAAATAGCCTTACCAACGGCTCAGTAAAAGTCGGTTTTTTTTTGGGAAATTTAGGCAAAATGATACAAGATATGGCAACACGCAGAACGTAGGAGGCGCCGCTACTAGAACGCCAAGTTATATTTGTCAAGCTGTAATATATTATTATACCATGTTTTTTTTTTTTGGTTCTTTTTATCCCCGGGGGGACAGGCAAAGGGATCTAGCCCATACAGCCAAGTCATCAGTTTAGAACCATTTGAAAATCTTAATTCTATGTTCCAGCTTCAGGAACTGTGCTGAAAAAATACTTGGGAAGGGTACTTCGACCCAATCAACCCAGTTTGAATATCACCCGTAAAACGATAGGAATTTTACAAGGTTTTCTTGATGAACTTATTCACGTCTTCCAAAAAGTGCATAAACGTGTTATATTTGACGTTTTTCATTATTGTATAATTGCACTAGCACTTATGTTACAAAACACTATCGAAATTGTCACATAAAACCAATTTTACACTGAATTGTAAAAATTTCAAGTATAAGAACAATGTCACTCGTCAAAAGCGCGGGAAGAAGTCCCTATTATACCATGAGTTTATGTTACTTTTTTTGGTTCTTTTTATCCCTAAGGGGAAAGGTAAAGGGATCTAGCCCATACAGCCAAGCCTTCAGTTTAGAATCATTTGAAAATCTTAATTCAATGTTGCATCTTCAGGAACTGTGCTGAAAAAATACTTGGGAAGGGTACCCAGACCCAATCAATCCAGTTTAAATACCACCCGTAAAACAATAGTAGCTTTGTCTTAGGTTTTCGCGATTGTTATATATATAACTTCACGTCAAATCCCTTGCGGGGTAGGTAGAGAGAACCGAGCGCCACGTGACTCAATCCTTACATATCTCACTCGCTTCTTTAACATTCATTGCTCTTTTCATGCACGCTCGCCGGTTTCTAGGGCTCCTGACATCACCTTCTGATAGAACACGACCAATTTGGTCATGGTAGGTAAGTCTTGGCCTTCCTCGGCTCCTACATCCTTCCACTTTTGCATTGTATATCTGCTTCGTCATTCTTTCATCTTGCATTCTTTCTACGTGTCCGAACCATCGGAGCATGCCTCTTCTTATTTTAACACCGACGCTCTCTTTCAGACCAACTCTGTTTCTAACATCGTCATTGCGAATACCGTCTACAAGCCTTACGCCACAAATTTTGCGCAGCGCTCGCATTTCGACCGCGTTTATTCTACTTTCATCCTCTTTCTGCCATACCCAGCTCTCGCTTTCATAAGTTAGCGTTGGGACCAACACTGCATTGTGTATAGCGAGTTATGCCTTCTGGCTCAGGTTTTTACTGCCAAGAAGTTTTCCCAACGCTACATTCACATTATTCCCAGCACTAACTCGTTTTTCTACATCTGCGGTGTACCTTTCATCCCTGCTGAAAGCACATCCAAAATATACAATCTCATCCACTTTTTTCAATACTACATCATCAACCGGATCACACGGAGCGGTTAACCGTCAATTCCATATCTCGACAATATGTCCCACGGTTCCTTTCGTACTACCCTATCAAATGTTTTCACAAGATCCACAAAACCGCAGAAAACTTTCTGGTCTATGGCCAGATGCTTCTCCACGATATTGCAGAGCGAGAAAATTTGATCCGTATATTCCCTTCCATTTCAAAATCCTATCTGTGCCTCCCACAGCATATCGAATATATGCCCTCATTCTCTTTTTAATAAATAAAATAAAAACTATTTATTTCGGACAATAGAAATCCGTTTTGGTTAGTGAACACTTAAAAACTATGTTATTAGCTTATTTCTAAAAGAGATTTTGACTTAGCCAACATCTTGCCGGTCAGTGGACAATCCCCACTCTCGGCTATCGCCTTCTGTACGCTGTTGTCGCTGTCGCGCACTCTGCGCAGCAGTGAGCCGGTTGTATTTGCGTAGGATAGCCTCGAAACTATCCACGTCCGCCAAAGCGAATATTGCAGACGCGCTATAGCAGCGCGGCAGCCAATCAATCAATCACCTTTCCATGTACTTTTGCTGCTAAGCTGATCAAACTAATGGCTCTATAGCTGGTGCAGTCCATGCGTGTCCGTCCATGCCTTTATACAAGGGCACGATGACTGCGCGTCTCCAGTCCATTGGGACACTTCCAGTTCTCTAGCGTAGATTGCTTAAGCGTCCCGGACATAAGTGCTACCTACCTAGTTTGATCCAGATAAATGGGCGAGTAAGGAAAGAGTGTCAAGCCAAAAGAAAGAAGAAGAGCACCGCACCTAACAAAAAAAAAAAAAAAGAAACGGCTCTTGCATTTTTAAAAATACTTCAGTCTATGTTAATCATGTTACATACTAAAATTTATTAAAGTAATTATCGATTCGTGATCTTGTTAGATGTTTTTGGAACTGCTGAAAGTTAATTGTGACTATAATGGAGAAGATCCATAGCGATTTTATAGCGAAACTTAAAGCGAATGGAACCGATGCGGATTTGTGTGAGCTCGCATCAGTCCATAGAACTTGGAAAGTGATTTTATATAAATTATCAGCTAAAGATCGAGGTTCGTTCGCTTTAAATGTGCTCTGTATATTGTGCAGGTATGGCTTTTATAGTTTTTACAGATAATTTGATATATTTCCTGTATAAACCCAGCGTGTTTGTCTTCGTTTCAAAGGCTAATATTGATATGAATATTAGATTAAATGTTCTTTTTGTGAATTCCTGATATCAACTATCAATGTAATAGTAATCTGCAGCTAGCCGAGACCTTATGATTGGCTTTTTTTTCAGTTAATTTCTTTCTTTTGAACTATGAGTGCAACCCCTTCTGGATTTGTGGACTTAATTGCTGCAAACAATCACTCTGTTCTATACTGGCTCCAACAAAAGACACTATGTTCTTCCTTTATTTGCAATTGAAACTGTATATCTTTAGTTAACCTTATAGAATCATAACCAGGACTTAAAATTACTTGATTGGTCATTTATGAAAGGTCTATGCATACCAGGCATCCAATTATTTTTTACCTGTGCATACTATTACTTTAAGACAGGTAGGAAGATGGTCAAGGCAGCCCTGCTGGGGAAGTATCTCCATAGAAAATCATGCCTTAGAAGTCAGAACCCGTTATATACGTTTTCCCATACATTTCGTGGTCGTATTCGTCCACCCGGGTTTCGAAGAGTTAAAGTGTCAGACTCCGTTATATACTTTCTGCCGTAACACGCATGACTTAATCAAACCACTCGAGCTTGACGGGTTAATAATAACTTTCTGGATTGTGTTCCTATGTGTGAATGAAGTTACTGGTAAGTTCCCTAGGAATTGCCATGTTAGCAACTGGGGTTACCAGCACAAGTAATACTTCATGTATTGTAGGAAAGAAAGCATTCATACATTGCTTTCGATTCCCACATAAGGCAAACATTTGTGTGCATGAGCATGTCTGTTTGTCTTGATCTGGGTATTTTCTATGTATAATAAGTATGTATTTACAAATATGATTATTGGAAAATGCGCGGTGAAGTCAATCAAAGACAAACAAGAGCAAAACTTATGAATAGATTGTATAAGCCCCCATGCCATAAATATATTTATGAAAAAAATTTTTTAACATGTGCGTGTCGATTTACAATCACTTACCTGACGATTTGAAAGTACTGAAAGATGGTGATTTTAAATCTCGTATGACCTCATGGACATTGAAGCATTGTTTCTATAGTATTAAGGAATATAAAGAATCAACGTTTTAATAGAATAAATTGTATACTAAGAATCCTATTATTATCATTTCTTTACTGCCCACCTGATGTAAAGTGGGTACTGTAGCCTAAACGATATATTAAGTATTACTCGCGTGATGCCTCCTCTGCTGCTTACACAGCTACTCCTTGGGAGCTTACTGATGACCTCACTCACACGCAGAAACACAACAACCCTCTAGGGAGTTGTTATTTGGCTGCGGTTTTCTCTGAGGTGGAAGTACTTCTCCAGACGGGCTGCTTTGATGCGCTCTACCTCTCTTAAAACATCCAGACCAGGACAAACAGACATGTTCATGCACACAAATGTTTGCCTTGTGTGAGAATCGAACCCACAAACGTTGGTGTCAAAGTCGCATCATTCACGACTGAACCACGGAGCTCGTGAAGACAATATTCTGCCTGAATCAGACATGCATTAGTCAAAGTCAAAATCTTTTTATTCCGTGAAACGGGCTACATTTGTTTGGAATCGTCACAATTTTTTTCCTTACTGTGTAGTTCATGACTAGGTGAGCACTGATAAAAATACTGCCAAAAAACTCAGGCATCATTATTTTGGTATCCAAACAAACTTACATAATTTATTAATTACATTATAATTGGATCGACTCAATCCCAGGCATTTTTATCATTAATATAGTCAGATACTTTATAATATGCCCTGCTACACAATTTGGCTTTAATGGTAGTTTTAAATTTGTTTATTGACAATTCTCTTATATTGCTGGGAAGTTTGTTATAGAACCATATACATTGCCCCATAAAAGAATCACTTATTTTGTGGAGACGGCTTGCATGTAACACAAGATTATGCTTATATCTAGTATTTATTTATATAATTATATATATTTTATACCCATCACATTCAATTACTTGCTGTGTTACATTTAGTTACAGTGGATAAAGAATTGGCCTAATGACCAACAGGTCCCCGGTTCGAATCCTGACATTTCCATGTACCACTAAATTGGCATATCCACTTACGCATTGAAATACTGCAACATAGGGCAACATACTGGCAATCTTAACTCACAATTGTGTTGGGTGGAGCTGAAAGGGATAAAGATTTACAAAAGTAAATTTGTTAAACATTTGAATGGCCATAATAATGTTGTAGATATTTTGGGCAATATTAGTTTATTTAGGTGTCTCCCTCGGTAGCTACTAAGCATACTTTTAAAAAAAAAACCAGCTAAGTGTGAATCGGACTCGCGCACTTATGGTTCCGTACCATTATCTATAAAAACGGAAAATAAAACATGTCTGTTGTATGGGAGCCCCCCTTAAATATTTCTTTTATTTTAATTTAATTATTTATTTTTAAAGTGAATATATAACTAAATGTTCTGTGAATATTTCAAGCGTCTACCTGTTGCCGTTAATATCGAGCAAAAACGAGCAAAAAATCACGTTTATTGTATGGGAGCCCCCTTAAATATTTATTTATTCTGTTCTTTAGTATTTGTTGTTATAGCTGCAACAGAAATACATCATCTGTGAAAATTTCAACTGTCTAACTATCACGGTTCATGAGATACAGCTTGGTGACAGACGGACGGACTGACAGTGGAGTCTCAGAGTCCGTTTTACCATTTGGATATGGAGCCCTAAAAAATGGTTGTAAGTCTTCAAAAACAGACACATTTCATAAATATATATTGTTGATGAAGTGTACCTCCTAATTGACATACTTGCTTATGATTTTTAATACAATAGGCTCCACTATAGTGTACCACTCGCCACAAACTCAAGTTTCACCCATTTTGATAAGATACAATCCACTACAGTGTGCTTTTTGAGGCATTTTCTACCACGTACGGTGAAATTGTGGAATCGACTACCCTCAGCGGTGTTCCTGAACAAATACAATATGGGTGCCTTCAAGAAAAGAGCCTATGTTTCCCTAAAAAGGCTAGCAAGGGATCACTGACACTTTGGTGATGCTGATGTCTATGGGCAGTGGTGTCCACTTAATATAAAAAAAAATAGATATGCAATATGACATCAGTGGGGTATTCACCTTGCCTCAGAAGGCAATATTCGAAATGAATTTAAATATTTACACTGAGATTCCATGTTTTAATAGATAACTTATTGTATGGGCTTCATGTAACTGTGATGTACGTGGGTAGGGAACGGGAGAGCAGTAAGAAGAATGCGTGCGTACGTCTCAACGATTTATTCTCGACTGAACACAGTACCCGTAACTTATAATATCTACCCTACTCTTATTACTAAATAATACCCACATAACACTCCCCCACATTAAATAAACACTTAATTCTAAATATATTAAGATTACACTATCCAAATTTTTACTAGGTAAGTTTCCTTATTCTACACGTCCTAATAGGGCGACTACGTAACGGCGACAAAGCATCGTGGATTGCCGGCGATACCGGGGTTACAGAAACAGGAACAACATCGTCCCCTTTCTGAGCGTCGTCGTTCTCGACTTCGACTGCCGCCGTCGTCTCCTCCATCGCCTGCTCCGACTGCACCTCGTTGTTTATCAATGGGCTACGTTCTCTTACGTATGCCTGAGAATCTGCGTTCGAGTTTTGCTTTTGGTTTGACTGAGCAATGGAGCATCCAAGTGACAATCTCGAATGCCTCCTTTTTAATTGGTCTATATGCCTATGTATTGTATCTCCATCCTTATTTTTAATTCTATAGTTACTTGGACCTAAACGATCTATTATGTGTCCCGGGGACCATTTCTCCCCCTTTAAATATTGCCTATACCATACACCTTCGTCAGGCGTTAACGTCCTATCAACTCCCCCAGCCGATTCCCGCTGACGTTGCTGAGCCTTGCAGACTTTACCTTCCCTATCAGGCTTTAAAATATCCAACTTGGTACGCAGCCTCCTCCCTAACAATAATACCGCTGGTGTTTCGCCGGTGGTGGAGTGCTCTGTGTTTCTATAATGAAGTAGAAATGTCCAGAGTGCTCTGTTTATGTTTTGTTTTTCGAGATTAGCTTTTTTAATTACTCGTTTTACCGTTTTTACTGCGTTTTCCGCTAAACCGTTGGAGGCTGGGTGGTACGGTGCTGTAAACGTGTGTTCAATACCGTGATCGCGGGTAAAATTAGCAAATTCAGTACTTGTAAACGGGGGGCCGTTGTCCGTGACGATTTGTTTGGGGAGGCCCCACCTGCTGAATAACTCGCTTATCTTATCTAAAACCCCCGTGGCTGCTGTACTCGATACGGGAAATACTTCTAGCCACTTGGACATCGCATCGACTACCACTAAATACGTCCTACCCAGAATAGGACCCATGAAATCCATATGAAGTCTTGACCACGGTCTGTTAGGCCAAGACCACATACGAGGAGCTTGCTTCGGCGGTGCGTCCGCGTGAGCCGCACATATTTCACATTGCTTACATAACCGCTCTATTGCTTCATCTACCCCAGGCCACCATACGTAGCTTCTCGCCAAAGACTTGGATTTTACGATACCCATGTGAGGTTCATGAATCATACGTAACACCCTTTCCTTACATAGCTCCGGGACTACTAACCTATGCCCCCACATAATGCATCCTAATTCCTCGTAAAGTTCATCTTTCCGATTAAAATAGGGTTTTAAATTATCAATACTACATTCCTTAGGCCAACCATCTCGCAAATAATATCTAATTCTACATAGCAACGGATCGCGATCAGTCTGACATTTTATTTCGTTATAATCTAATAATAAAGCCTGTTGAATAAAATGTAAATATGTTTGCTCCGGAGGCGGTGGCGTCGCGTGAGTCATCCCTGCGCCCGACACCGGCAGCCGCGACAAGCCGTCCGCCCCGTTCGCATCGGTGCGTACGTACTCGATAGTGAACGAATACGCGGACAGTATTATTGCCCACCGCTGCATTCGGCTAGCGACCATCGTAGGTATGCCTGTATGCGGACCGAAAATAGATACTAGTGGTTTGTGATCGGTACGTAGATTGAAATGACGACCGTACAAATATTGATGGAATTTGTTTACCGAAAAGATAATCGCCAGCGCTTCACGATGTATTTGTGAGTAGTTCCTTTCCGCGACGTTAAGCGTGCGGGAAACATAGGCTACCGGCCGCTCGACGCCGTTCCGGTCTCGCTGAGAGAGCACCCCCCCTACTCCCCGTGCGCTGGCGTCACATGTTAGTATGAGCTCCAGATTTGGATCGTAATGCATTAATACCTCCGCACTAGTTAATAATTTTTTTACCTCGATGAACGCCTGCTCACACTCCTTCGACCAATGCCAGTTACGATCCTTCTTAAGCAACTCATACAGCGGTACTAGTTTAGAACTCATGTTTCTAACGAATTTGGCGTAAAAGTTAATTAATCCTAAAAATGATCGTAGCTCTTTTACGTTACTCGGTCTAGGTATTTTAGTAATGGCTCTAATTTTCTCCGGGTCAGTTTTAATACCATCTTTGCTTAATACGTAGCCTAGATAACGGACTTCATCAACTGAAAATACGCATTTATTGCTCTTCAGCTTTAAACCGAAATCCCGCAGGCGGTTTAAAACCGCTTCGACCGCTTGTAAATGCTCCCGTTTGGTTTTCCCGCCAATCACTACGTCGTCCAAAAAGACTTCCACATTAGGAATATTATGGAATAAATTACACATTATACGCTGAAAAATTCCACCGCTGGACGCTAGCCCATACACTAAGCGATTATATTGGAACATACCCCTGTGTGTATTGATGACAGTATACTTCTTAGAATCGTCTAATTCTATTTGATTGTAGGCCTGAGATAAATCTATCTTTGAAAAGTACCGCGACCCGCTTAAACGAACTAATAAATCTTCAATTTTTGGTAAAGGATAACGATCTACTAATAAAACAGGATTAAGCGTGGCCTTGTAATCGGCGCAGATTCTCAGGGTACCGTCCGTTTTATTTACCGGTACAATCGGAGACGCCCAGTCGGAGCAGTCGACGGGCTCGATGACGCCGTCGCGCAGCATGCTGTCGAGCTGCGCGTCGACGCGGTCCCGCAAGGCATACGGCAGGGGCCGCGCGCGATGGAACACGGGTACCGCTCCGTCCCGCAGCCTCAACGTTGCTTTGCCGCCCGTGTACCGTCCCAATCCACCACTGAAGATATCTTTATACCTGTTAATCATATTTTTCAATTCGTCATCTATTTGTATATTCTCTGTAACAATATTATAACAGTTGCTAAATGATGGTATTTGTATATTTAATTCTGTTAACCATTGTCTTCCTAATAACGAGGTTGTTCCCCCCTTGATAACAAAAAGTTCTAATTCTTTTTTTATGTTACCATAACAAACGGTGGGTTTGATTATACCTAATGGTTTAATTTTTGATCCATTATAAAAATTTAATTTTACATTTGTAGTTTCCACACAAATATGACTAAAAAATTTATCGTATGTTCTATCACTAATACACGATACTGCGGTGCCGGTATCTACTTCCATTGTTATAGGTACATTTTCTATTATCACTGTTAAACTCACCGCCTTATAGTCGTTTAAGCACAGTTGGTGAAATTCGCTCAGCTGCTCCTGTGTTCCAGTATCACCTTGGTCATCCGCGTCTCCAAAATTAAGCGAGGCACCTCGGCCCCGCTGACCCTCCGTCACCCGCCGCGCCGTACACACGCGACGTAAGTGCCCCGTGCACTTGCACCGGCTACATGTGTAGTTACGAAACCGGCACGACTCATAGTCGTGGTCGATGCCGCCGCAACCCCTGCAGTTGTAGGCCTGTATACTGGCCTCATTTATTTCCCGGCGTATTGTCCCGCGACCGCCGTAACTGCCGCCGCGACCGTTACGGCCACGCCCTGTCCCGGGCGCCCGCGCCGCCGGCACCGCCGGCCGCTGCCGCCGCCAACCGCCGCTCGCGCCTAGCGCGTGTAGGTCCGCACCGCTCCCAGCACTTGGTGCATCCGTATAACCTGCATTCGCGTCTACCGCCGCAGCATCCCGCTCCGCGGCTTCCAGTGACGTTGCTAATCGTACAGCATTAGCAAAACTGAGTGAGTCGTCTTCCGCAAATAATCTTTGGCGTATTACATCGCTTCTTAAACCGCACACGAATTGATCGCGCAGATATTCTGCTAAGTTGTCAGCCAACTTACAGTGACGTGTCAACTTTTTTAGTTCCGCGACGTACTCCGCCACACTTTCATTTGGGGCTTGCCGCCTTTGCCGGAACCGGTATCTCTCAGCTAACGCCGACGGTGCTGGTTCTAAATGGCTGCGTAGCGTGTCGACCGCCGCCTTATAGGTCAACTCGGACGGTTTCTTCGGACTCGCCAGATTGACAAGCAGCTCGTATGCCTCGTCCCCCATCACTGATATGAGCGTAGGTAGCTTCAACTCTGGTTTAACGCCATTTGCCGTGAAGTACATTTCGAGGCGCTCCGTGTATGATGACCACACTCCCGCCTTCACATCAAATTCGTTCACTTTTCCGACCGACATACTTCGACCTTTACACTTTTAATAATACTCGCGTGATCCTTCGTCCATCAAATCCTCGTTAGCCACTGTGATGTACGTGGGTAGGGAACGGGAGAGCAGTAAGAAGAATGCGTGCGTACGTCTCAACGATTTATTCTCGACTGAACACAGTACCCGTAACTTATAATATCTACCCTACTCTTATTACTAAATAATACCCACATAACAGTAACATTATATAGGTACGTACTGGCGGATTAGTTCTTCCCACCTTGCTTGTAGGTGTTGGCTGGATAAATGAAAAGCTTGAAATGCAGTGTGATGCCGCATGTAATGCTTCCTAGAGGGCGACGGCTGGCTACCAGAGGAAATGACTTGCAGACTTTGCAGAGTAGCAGGAAATGATTATCATGACTGCGTACAGCAAGTGTGTCGATCAACATAACTCTGCCCATATTATACTAGCTGGGTGTGAGCGAGGCAATCTGATTGTGCAAGCGAGGAAGCATGATAAAAATTGCCCAGCTCTAGAAGCATTACCATAATGGGACTACTATATTTTGGATCAAAATCATAACAAGTTGTACTATTTTTCCATACATTTGACCCTATTTCATATAAAAACTTAATAATATTCACTTTAACTCTTAAGGACCTGTCCGCATCAGCGATATTTCACCGCGAGGTTTTTTTTTCGCAATTCTGTAACACATTGAACCTTATGGAAGTAGCTGCACCGGTAAAAAACTCGCTCCTTAAAAAAATCAGTGGTTTTATGGATTGGACGCGATGCTGTGGGGATTTATTTACGCGCGAATGTTTTGTGCAGTATAAAGTAGTTATGGCTATGGCCGCACTGCGAAATAAAATTCGCGCGTTTCGCTCAGTCGTGCAATGGCGCTATTGACAGAATTAACCTTTAGAGTTATCAAGAGTCTCTTTTCAGTTGAAATTGCTTTTCTCCAATTCGTGTTTTGATAGGTCATCGCCGGGCCAACTAGTAGTAAATTATTGAATGATTTTTTTGTCATTCTGTAATATCCGAAAAACTTTTTACTGTATGCTGTAAATGGGTGAATCCAATGTTCATGGCATCTTTTGATACACGTCGGTTACGCTGCCGTAGTATTAGATAAATTAAAATTGTAGTTCTGTTGTCCATTTTAGACGTGCGTCTCAGTCGGGACCAGCATTAAACTGACAAAAGTCGTGCGAAATTTTATTCGCTGTGCGTACTAGGTGTAATTTCGATCGCGAAATATAATATGTGTGAATAAAAAACTCGCGATGAAATATCCCTGTGCGGACAGGCCCTAAGGGACAGAGATAATCAACACACATGGAAAACTATTTAACTTAACAACTTATCGCTAACTTATTTTATTTCTTAACTATTATAATAGTGCCTACACTTAAACTATATGTATATATTTACCTCTAACCTAAGACTGCCGCGTCCACCAATATCTGTATGGAAAAAAAATGTTACAATAATACAAATTTACGGCAAAAAAATAGAACAGTGGCAAATTTACACATACTTTTTTCCGTACCGTGACGAATTTACTTTGTGACCAATGTACAACAACCCTTTTTATTTAACTTTGTTTGCAGAAACTTAGACAAGGTTCCAACATGGAGGGACAAGATAGACAACAAAGCATTGCTGAATCTCACCATAGATTGTGTTGGTGAGAGCCGAGGACTGAGCAAGCCGGAGTCTGTTAAGATTTTGGCTTGCATCTACCATATTCATAAGCATGTCGTGAAGCAGGTTGGTTTACAACTTTTTTATCGTTATTTTCAGAGGGCTTTAATCTATATTTTTTTTTTATGTACAACGCCGGGGGCGTTTAAGCATACGGCCTACCTGATGTCAATTAGTTACCGTAGCCTATTAACACTTGTAATATATTAAGTGGCACTCGCGCGATGCCTCCTCTGCTGCTTACACAACAACTCCTTAGGAGCTTACTGGTGACCTCACTCACATGCAGGAACACAACAACTCTCCAGGGAGATGTTATGTGACTGTGGTTTTCTGTGAGGTGGAAGTACTTCCCCAGACGGGGACGCTACGATGCGCCCTACCTTTCTTAAAAATTCTTAAGTAGAGCGAACCAGACGGCATACCGCTCCTGAAATGTCCGTACTTTTTGTGCTTTCGTACTCCACTGAACAAGTCCCTGCTTAATGGAAGACCGCCAATGACGAGCTCGGTGGCTCGGTCGTGAATGACGCGTCTTTGACACCAACGCTCGTGGGTTCGATTCCCACACAAAACAAACATTTGTGTGCATGAACATGTCTGTATATCTTGGTCTGGATGTTTAAAGAGGGGTAGGGCAAAAAATATCATTCATTCAAAAAATAAAAAGAATGATTCTAATGAAATGGCCACTTTTGTTTTTGATACAGGTCTTTAATCTGTTTGGCAACGAATCTATGGATTTACGCACTGTTTCAACCAACTGCATTATTTACATCACTGGCCATAACATACATAGACATACTAGGTGCTTCATTGCACTGCGAACCCCCATACCCCCTTCTAATTAATACCCCATTCTATATTGTAATTTGATAATAAACACAAAAAATATGTAAAACGGCGGGAAATCGAACGAAGTTTTTAACATAATAAACAAGTTCCAAATTCTAGATAATTAAAGAGTTGAAAAAACAGAAAAGTTTCTATGTAACATTAGTATTTATGGCGAGACTTGTTGTAGGTGTAAATACTACTTACTAGTAATAATGGTTTCTCTCTAGTAATACTGTATTGCAAGCGTTTATAGGCTACGGTAACCGCTTTACGTCATCAGGTGGGCCGTATGCTTGGATGCCTTCTGACTATGTATGAAAAAAAATACACATGTAGGTATAATACTAAACAAAAATACGTATTTGTAATAATAAATATATACAAATGTTGTATATTAAATATATAAACATATATTTACACTTCATATTGGCAGATACCACTAAAACAATACATAATAAAAAAATAATACACAGAAAAATGGGTGAAAATACATATAAAAACATGTGTATTACAATGTCTGCACACATATGCTGTATACAGCTTTTATGAAATAAATTATAGTTCAATTTGAATTGATTTTTCTTTCAGCAGTCACCTGTGCCACCGGAATTGGTCCTCAAATTGTCCATGATGCCGTTCGAGGAGTGTGACCCAAAAAATTTATTAACAGAATACTACAAAACATACTGGAGTATATTAGTCGACCGGATGACCTATCTGGACCAACTGAAAACTGCGAAAATATCCATTCTGAAGCTCTTATCGAAATTGACCGATGACATACTCAGAGTCATCGAAATGTTTGATACAATGCAGTTCTGTACGACTGCGTTTACATTTTTATTTAAAAAACTTCATATGTTGTATAGTGAAGGACACTGCATCAAATTAAATAAAGCTTTCGGTGACATATTTGACAGAATCACAATGAAGAAAGATGTCAACGCATTTAAAAAGCTGAAAGAGAATGAAATTTTAGATTTGTACATAAAATTTAACGATTGCCTATATGTTATTATCGAGAATTCATTGAAGTGTAATTTCAAAGATACCGTTGCAAGTTCCGCTGTACGGAAATGCATATCTCTTATCGGACACAGTCCGGATGTATTTCATTGTTTCCAGACGTTTTATTTAAATTCTCTAAATAATCTATTCACAAATACAAGCGATACCAACTATTTAGAATCACTTTTCAATAGCTTGCTTCTTTCATGTGAAACAACTGAGAAGTTAGGTTATACGAAAGCAATGTACGCTACTTATCCGTATATAAATCAACTGTTAAGGTTGTATATAGAATATTCAGTGAATAATAACAAATGGAAGGATTTCACAGAGCAGATGCAGGTGTATTTTTTGAAATTGATAATTTTGCTGATGAAAAAGTCAAAAGAATGCGAACAGTTTTTGAAGTGTGAAAATTGTAATGTGAAGACAGGTTACCACGACGCTTTACGTTTATCGTTTTTAGCAAAACACTTTATTACCGCTTCTCTGAACGAGAAACTGGTTATAAATGACATTTTACCTGTATATAACACGCTTATAGAGGAACAGCATGGCGTACTGAAGGAATTGTGCAATTTAAAATGTGCAAATTATGATAAATGTTTTCGGAAACTCCAAACTGATGTTCACAACACAGCGATTATATTGAACAAATATGAATATTTCGAATATAGTATCAAGTTTTTTACAATATATTTGATATATGAATTAAGGAATTTCAAAGACCAAACAGATATTAAGAATATAAGTAGGGCTTTATATAATAAGAGTATATGTGAATTGAATTGTAAGTTATACCAAGAGGCGCTTAAGAATGCCTTTTTGAGTTTAATCTTCTCATACCCAGACGGTCTCAATTCTGATAAATTCATGAGCTTAGTAATGGATATAAAAGCTAAATTTTATAAAGCCAACGAGGACTGTGAGAATCAAGATGGCATACAATTGATGTCGGTTCTAGAAGCCTCCGAATTGTGTGTCAACGGTTCTGAGTATGGGAACTTGAGTCCGTTTGTGACTCCGCTGAAGTTTAGGTAAGAATTCATCAGTTTGCATTTGCCTGCGATATTGTACATGATGTCGTATGCGTATTCGCATATCTTCCTCCTAACGCTATCCCGTTCCCTAATTCGTCAGGATTGGCGGGGTCCGCTACCTAAGTGTAAGGATTTGACGAAGATTTAGAAATTTTATTTAATATATAGTGATAGGTCACACGTCATTCGAAATATAATTTCTTGGACGTGCAGGTTACCTCCTTGGGTAGGTAATTTATGTCTGCATACTTGTTGTGGCCTACTTGCGGATAGGGGAGGGGCGGAACCGGAGTAGAATAAGAAAGAAGTATATGGGTAAACAGTATTAATGTATTGGAAATTTCATCTAAACTACTTAGTGTGCTTTTACCACCAGTTCATTCAAACTGGCGCCGGCCGGCACTAACCACCGCTGTTAGTAGCATGCCGTCGCTGGCAGAGCTGCTTTTTTTATACAACGTCGGGAGGCATGCGGCCCACCTAACGTGACGCTTGCAATACATTATTTCTTACTCGCGCGATGCCACCTCTGCTGCTAACACAGCAACTCCTCAGGAGCTTACTGGGGACCAGTCACACGCAGGAACATACCAACCCTCTAGAGAGTTGTTATTTGCCCTCGGTTTTCTGTGACGTGGAGGTACTTCCCCAGGCGGGCTGCTTTGATGCGCGCTACCTCTTAAAAGTAGCCATTGCTAACCACTATGCCACAGGTTCCTTACTTTTTGCACATTGTCTTTTCAAGAAATCTATATATATATACCTAGTCAGGTCGTAAGTTCTGTCAAAAACTTTTGTTGTAATTTTATACACTTTTTGATAATTATTTAAAAGTTATTATGAAATGAAAGGTAATTAAATGTACAATAAAATTTTATTTACATTATTTGAAATGCCCTCCTCCATTTTGAACACATGCCCTTAATCGACGCGGCCAGTCATCGATCGCAGCACGCACCACATTTATATCTCTTTCTGCCGCTGCTTTAACCACAGATGCTTGGAGAGACTCTAAATTCTGATGAAGGTTAGCGCAGATTTTCTCCTGCAAATGTTGCCATATCTTGTAGTCCAGTAGGTTTAAATCTGGACTAGAAGAGGGCCAGTCTTCATGCCCGATGAAGTCAATTCCACGGGCGGTCAACCAGTTTTGAGTGCTTCGTGCTTTATGAGCTGGTGCAGAGTCCTGTTGTGTCTTTTTTGAACATTATTTGAGAAAGAGGTTCATATTAGAACCTCTTTCTCTCTCGTTTGTTAGGACGGTATTTTGGTAAACCACGGCACTGGTTTTTCACACCTTTTTCACAGAAAACCACCTCAGTTAAGCCTGAATATGAGACTCCAAGCCAAACTATGATTGATGAAGTATAATGCCTTCGCTGGACCCTCGGAATACGCGCGCTCGCTTTTTCACAACTGTACACCTTAACATTTTGTTTGTTGTAACTTTCTTCGATGGTAAAAACTTTCATCGGAAAACAAAATTTCACGGTATTTTTTTCCCGCGTACCGCCGTAACAAAGCGCGGGATCTTTCCATCCTCACTTTTTTCAAACGCTCCTTCAAAAAATGTCCGATTTTTTTTACGATAAGCACGTAGTCCCAGTATATCGTTGGATAGTGCGATAAATAAACCGTAGTGTTATTTTAAATTTTTGTAGAAAGTTGAAAATCTCTTTTGGCGGGTAACCAGCGTTGCAACGCGATAACCACAACTCTATCTTCCTTCTTCGACCACTGCATATTTGAAAATGATTTTTTTTTCGTCAAGCGGGAACGTTTTAATTTTAAAATTAGTCAAAGTATTTCTGGCCAGTATTCCAAAATTAAAATAATAAGGTTTTGATAGAACTTAAGATCCGACTAGGTATATATTCACGCTAGGTCCCTTGTGGGGTAGGCAGAAAGGACCGAGCGCCATAAGACGCGGTCCTTACACACCTCACTCGCTTTTTAAATATTCGTAGCTCTTTTCATGCAAGCTAGCCAGTTTCTAGAGCTTCTGACGTAACCTTCTGATAAAATTTTAAGATTTCTAATGTCAATATATTACAGCCTTCTCCTGAAACACGAATTTGACATGTACGTGAAGCTCTGGCCCTCGATACTGCCGGTGGCTGGCGTTTGGAGATCGTTGCACCAACTCCTGAAGAGGAAGGTGGCTTGGATGACAGGTGAACATATTTTTTATGTCGCTAAATCACGTACGACTGCTGCATAGTGTACCAAACGAAGGGTTCTAGTCGAATACGCGTGTTAAGCAACGTCCACCGCAGGCTGTTTATGGATGGGTTTATGTATCTCGAATTTCGGTAGACACATTGAGTGAATGCAGGGAACAGCGTGAATGGAGCGTTGAGTAAACTTCTAGCCGAAATCTAAGCCAGGAGGCACAGCTCGCTGTGCACTAACTTATGGAAGTGAAAGGGTATGGCAGAGAGCATGAAAGTAGAATAAATGTGGCGAGATGCGAGAAATTTTGCGAGAAATTCAATATTTTTCAAATTCTACGTTTTGCGATATCAACATTTAACAAATTAAACTTTTTGCAATATCAATATTTTACAAATTCAACTTTATGCAAATTCAACATTTTGGAATTCAATATTTTATAAATTCAACTTTATGCAAATTCAACATTTTGGAATTCAATATTTTACAAATTCTACGTTTTGTGGATTCAACATTTTACAAATTAAACTTTTTGCGATATCAATATTTTATAAATTCAACTTTTTGCAAATTCAACATTTTGGAATTCAATATTTTACAAATTGTACTTTTTGTGGATTGAACATTTTAATAATTCAACTTTTTGCGAATTTTAAATTTTGTGTTTGTATTCAACATTGTAGTCCAGAAGGCTATTTTGAGCTGCTGCCTGTTTGTATCACTGCGACACACATGCTTGAACATCACTGTATATTGTATTTTGGTCCTCTTGTTAATTTATTATTTTTGTTTTTTGTTTTTTTTTTTACTTATGCCATGTACTTTGTAAAGCTCAATCTCTTTGTTTTACAAGCGTGTTCTTTGATGTAAATAAACTTTTTATCTATCTACTAGCTGACCCGGCAAACGTTGTTCTGCCGTATAAAACATTTTTTTTTTCCTAATTATTGTTTTATCAAATTTTTTTTTTATGAAATATACTTTACGACCTATTCTCATACCTACCAAACATACATAGAGAGGAGTGCGACCACAAACACCGTGACACGAGATTTTTATATAGATTTCTAACTAATCTACCACCGGTCTCGTAAACTGTCTTTAATTTCCAGCGGAGAATGAAGACGAGGTGCTGTGGACCTTGTACCGAGTGGTCCTGGAGACAGCGTCGGCAGTCCGCAGCATCCACAGCGACCACTATTCAGAGATTGTTACAGAACTGTTGGAGAGACTTCAGAACAGAGTAAGAGTCATTTTAAATTAACATCACTACGAGTACCATCTCATATTTAGTACAATTTGGGCAAGTGAGTTCGTTTTTATACAACGTCGGGAGGTATTCCAGCATACGGCCCACCTGATGTAAAGTGGTTACCGTAGCCTATGAACGCTGGTATTACATCACTCGCGCGATGCCACCTCTGCTGCTTACACAGCAACTCCTTGGGATCTTACTGGTGACCTCACTCACACGCAGGAACACAACAACTCTCTGGGGAGTTGTTATTTTGCTGCGGTTTTCCGTGAGGTGGTGGTACTTCCCCAGACGGATAGCTTTGATGCGCCTTACCTCTCTTATTATTTGGTTGGCGTTTTTTGTTTGGTTTTCCAATGTACTATAGGCCTTCCTTCAGTGGTCGTCACTTCATCTATTTATGAAGCGTAGTCGCTCCATAAATAGATGAAGCGACTACCTCAAGAGGTTTGTAGGGAGTCGATGGATGCAGTTGACACAGGATCGAGAGGAATGACTAGAGGGGAGGCCTATGTCCAGCGGCAGACGATTACGGGCTGAGTGATGCTTCGAGTTGGACCCCCACACAAGACAAAAAAATGTGTGCATGAACATGTCTGTTTGTCTTGGTCCGGATGCTTTAAGAGAGGTAGGGCGCATCGAAGCAGCCCGTCTGGGGAAGTACCTACCGTCTAAGTAAGTGATACTTAGTATATGACAAGCGTTAATAGGCAACGGTAACCGCTTTACATCAGGTGGGCCGTATGCTTGCATGCGTTCCGACGTAGTATAAAAAATAGGACTCAAATGACTCGCGAGACTGCTAATCTCGAGTCAAGTCTCGAATTTAAGACTGTAAAAACTCAAGTCATTCACAACACTACATCCATTATATTACTACATCTATTATTACATTATTTCCGGAAATTGTTATTTACTAATTATTACTTATATTAAACGAAAAGTAACATTTTGACATTACTATGATTGTTATTAGCTTTTTTATGCATGTAATTTATTGTACGCCTGGAAAGGTATGATTTGGTGAAACAAATCACTTTATTTAAGAAGTCATTGTACCCAAATTAATACAATAAAGAATTCTTATCTTATCTTATCTTATCCAGTTCTCAGTATCTGAGTCCTTACTCGTCCCACCGCTGGGATACGTGTCTCTCTCAAGCGGTCTTCGCTCCATCTAGATAGATGGACGCATGTTGCTCAGGCTAGAGGCCATTAGGCCAATTCTACTAAAAAACTGCACTGTAGCGCTGCGTGTGCCAAAATGTCAACATTTTGACGTTTCGTCAAGCGATCTGACAGCAGCGACGTTTAACGACACGTCAAAATGTACGCATTTTGACATACGTCGGTCTGCAGTGCAGTTTTTCAGTAGAATCAGTGTGTGGCTTTAGTGGGTAGGCCTGTGTTCAGCAGTGGACCAATAGGGGCTGAAATTATTTATTTAATTTATTTATTGTTAGGAAGACCATCAGCTACATGTGACACAATAAGGTAACAATATTAGTTGCTAATGGAGCCAATTACAGGTCCTCACAGATAGAACTTGAATGATTATTTCAAGGAAACGTGAACACAAATAACACGTTGTTGCAATATTAAAGATGTCGTGTCACAACATGGCCGATTTTATTTATATAGATATAAAAAAGTATTTAGATAAAACTAAATAATAAAAAAAATCGGCCAAGTGCGAGTCGGACTCGCGCACGAAGGGTTCCGTACCATTATCTATAAAAACGGCAAAAAAAATCACGTTTGTTGTATGGGAGCCCCCTTAAATATTTATTTTATTCTATTTTTTAGTATTTGTTGTCATAGCGGCAACAGAAATACATCATCTGTGAAAATTTCAACTCTCTAACTATCACGGTTCATGAGATACAGCCTGGTGACAGACGGACGGACGGACGGACGGACAGGGGAGCCTCAGTAATAGGGTTTCGTTTTACCCTTTGGGTACGGAACCCTAAAAAGGAGCTCATACAATAGCATTAAAATGAAAAAGACATCGTTGTGATGTGGCTTTATGTTACTGGAGCAAATGATGATAAAGCAAGTGTTTCGCTCTGGTTATGCTTGTAGCGAATAAATCAATGTCAACAGTTTTAGATATTTCATTAAATTTTTTGCCTGCGCGCAAGAAAAACGAATTTTGCCGCTAATTACGGACGGCATTCGCTTACGTAGTCATTTCATCTTCGCTATAGTTTGTATGGTTAGGGTTATATGTTAAGATATGCTTGTATAAAATTGTTTAGATTATGTTTAAATTAAATTGTTTAGAACACGTGTATAAAGTTGCTAGAATATGTTTGCGTAGATAAGCATGAGTCACTGCCCGGCCAAATCGCGCGCTACGAGCGGCCCGGGACTGGCGCGGCTAGTAACGATCTCGGCTGCAACCGATCTCACTTAAGCGCGCGCGGGATCGCAGTCGGGTTCGGTACCCTATACTATAGAATAAGTTTCTTACGTGGAATATATTTTAGAAAATATATCAATCATAGTCTGGTACCGAGGATTTTATTTGATTCCGACGTACATCGAAACCACCCAGCGAGCACTCGGCTCATCAAAATTACAGTCCATTTCGAAGAGCTACACCGGTAATTAGTGTAACTATTTGGAATAAGAAGAAGAGGGCTAAATCGAAGTGATCTAGAGGGAGTGCTTAATATGCTAATAAGGAGGATGATAATTGATGTTTTTTGTTCTCTTTGTTCTAGGACATCACAACTGAGCTGAAAGTGGTTCAAGCAACACTCACGTTCCTGAAAGCAGAATACGACTTGCATAAAGCGAGCGAAGCTCATCGGTGGAAAGACACTGAGGCTGTGAGTATTTTTCTTCTTTATACAACGTCGGGAGGCATGCAATAATACGAACCACCTGATGTAAATTACTTAGTGTATGCTTCCACATCCACATTTTTTTTTTATATTAGTTCAGCATAGTGGCTCCTCTTTGCCTGATGGTAAGCGAAAGAGGAGCCCAAATCACAACTGCTCCTGACAAAAGACAACACAGTGTCCTGTCAGTTGACGCTGCCATGCTGACCCGCAAGATGCTTCTTCACGCTTCGTTTGAAGGATCCCATGTTGTAGGAAGGAGAGAACACGTGTGCAGGCAAGGCGTTCCACTTTTTAATGATACGACAGAGATAGGAGTTGCCGAACTTTTTGGTACGCGAGGAAATGTGCTCAACGGTGGAACGATGACATCGTAAGTCTGCACGTGTGGTTCTATGACGGAAGGGAGAGCCCACCCTCTCTCTTAACCCTATAAGGGAAAACAATCAATTCCAAAACTTCCTACTCTTACAAATTTCTTCCGACAGCAATGGACTTCACTGTTCATTGCTGGTCTGTTTTTTGTGGTCGCCGCTGTTAATTCTGGCTACACAGGAGACACAGTGGTGGGAATGAGTGGTGGGCCTATTCCGTTAGAAAAAAAAGGGAGAACAGTTCTAAAACAGTTGTTCAGAGCACTCGCCATGGTAAAGGCGGTAAAATACGCTTAGAGAGCCTCTGTCCCTACGGAGTTGAAGAGGTTCTAGGTTTTTGGTGACCTCTTAGTCATCGATTGTGCGGATAGCCCGTCGCTGCAACACATCAACTTATTCACCCCACTGCAAGAATACGGGATCTCCCTTCAACCGAAGGTGTTTAGAGCATACTCCGCCAGGCTGCTCAAATGCGGATTGACGGAGGCCAGTGTTTTCAAGCCGCCCGAGGGCCACTGACTTTGCTTAACGACTGTCATGTATCGACAACAACCGGGACCGACGGCTAAACGTGCCGTCCATAGACAGGCTGCGGTGGACGTTGCTTAACCTGCGTGATCGATTACAATGACACGCAACGACGCCATCGAGGTCTCGTGTATGTTTGCAATATAGGAATTGGCAGCACCGACGCATCTTGTGATCCAAACATCTTTATCTATAGGCAGCGGTATCGTTTTCCTTTCTGGTGCACAGAATGCATCCGTATGCAGTTTTATGGCGTCACCGACTACTGTCGCTATGAGTGATGTACCGCGTCATGCCGCCCGCTCACCATCAGGGCCGAATACAAACGTAAACACGTCAACCCTGGGACGTGATTATTTGATTGTGATTTTACTTCCCACTTGCTATATATGAAAACAAGTGATTTTGATATTTGTACCTATGTTAAGTATTGTCATTTAAATTTTACGCAAGTTGTGTTTGCCTATAATTGGTTGTACATTTAAGCTAGTAATGTTGCAAATGTATACCTACTTTTATGTAAGTAAGAAGAAAGAAATGTTGGTAGATAAAATAAAATAAAATTATCACCGTTTCACCTACCATCTCACCGGGAGAAGTCAAGGCGTTGTGATACCATTCGCAAGGCTTTGCAAGTTGAACTTCACTTGACTGGCCATCTCCTTGAGTTTTTTTTAAAGCCTTATTTGTCATATTGCTGTCTCTCACTTTGCCAAGAGTCAATTCCAAAACTTCCTACTCGTACAAATTTCTTCTGATTAAATTCGTTGTGAGTTCCAAGGCAGCTGTATTTTAACCCCCGGGACAGCGATGGACTTCACTGTTCATTGCCCTTTTGGTGGTCGCCGCTGTTAATTCTGGCTACACAGGAGACACAGTGGTGGGTATGAGTGGTGGGCCTGTCCAGTTAAAAAAAGGTTCTCTCGCAAGGACCAGTGCAATGAGCAGGGCTTCATAGTACTGGAGAAGGAAGAAGAAGAAGATGCCCTCCAACCGCAACTACTGCGGCGCGCAGACCGGACCGTCACAACTGCGCGTGGAAATGTCAGCAACGCTGTTGTACGTTTCGGAGGAACTCTAATCCATCCATAGATAGGCAGTGGTCGACGTTACTTAACTTACCTGTTCGATTAAACAGACACGCGCATCGACACTATGAAGCTCTTTGATTTTAATGTTGGTCGGGTGGCAAACGAGCATTCGATGAGACAGTAGTGAAGGAATCGCTTTTTTTTCGTTGCAGGCATACGGGCCACCTGATGTAAAGCGGTTACCGTAGCCTATAAACGCTTGCAATACATTAAGTATCACTTGCGCGATGCCTCTGCTGCTAACACAACAACTCCTTAGAAGCTTACTGGTGACCTCATTCACACGCAGGAACACAACAACCCTCTAGGTAGTTGTCATTTGGCTACCGCCTAGCATTAAGTATCACTCGCGCGATGCCTCCTCTGTTGGCTTGCGCAGCAACTCATACGTATTTATCACTCGCTCGGCGGTGAAGGCAAACATCGTAAGGTAATCCGCACGTCCAAGAAATTATATTTCATTAGACTCTAAGAAACATTTGGTTTTCCCTCTCGTTTATTGGAAGTCGGGGAGCAGTCACTTCATGTATAAATGAGTATTTTCGCCAAATCTTTATAGTCCTCATGTACAGAACCTCGCCAATCTTAAGAGGGCGCACAAAGCTAAGTGGCGCCCTCATTTTATTAGGGTTCCGTACCCAAAGGGTAAAACGGAACCCTATTACTGAGACTCCGCTGTCCGTCCGTCCGTCACCAGGCTGTATCTCATGAACCGTGATAGTTAGATAGTTGAAATTTTCAGAAATGATGTATTTCTTTTGCCGCTATAACAACAAATACTAAAAAATAGAATAAAATAAATATTTAAGGGGGCTCCCACAGAACAAACGTGATGTTTTTGCTCATTTTTGCTCGATATTGATAACGGCAACAGGTAGACGCTTGAAATATTCACAGAATATTTAGTTATATATTCACTTTAAGAATAAATAATAAAATTAAAATAAAACAAATATTTAAGGTGGGCTCCCGTACAATAAATGCGATGTTTTTTGCCGTTTTTATAGTTAATGGTACGGAACCCTTCGTGCGCGAGTCCGACTCGCACTTGGCCGATTTTTTTTATTAATAACGCTGAATTTAAGACCAATTCCAAAAAAAAAAAACGCTCTATAGGGCACTGAAGAACCATATTTACGCGTTTATTATTACGCGAGCGTTTTTTTTGGAATAGGGCGCCACTTAGCTTTGTGCACCCTCTTAATGGTTTAGAAAACGGTATATAGAGAGAAGATTACATATACAATATTTGTGTGTGTACTTGACCCTAGATTATTCCACATTTTTTTCAGTATATAGTACTGGACAATTTCACCCTGTTCACTTTACCCTAAGTACAGTCTACCCTTTAGTAATTTTACTTCCCACAGAGCATAGAATTACATATGTAAAACTATAAATTTAAGGTACCACTTACTATTTTGTTTTGTTTAAACTTATGGAAGTTCCAATGTATGTTTTGCGCACAGTAGTGTTATATTTCAAACAGGCATCTGCGGAAGACCAGCGCCGCGGTGTCAGACGACTCCACGGCTTATGCTGAGTAGATGCGCATTTGTTGTCTTATATATTGCTAGCTTTTACCCGCGGCTTCGCTCGCATTGAACAAAATATATATTTTAATAAAATGTATCCTATGTTACTTCTGATACCTCCAAGAATATGTGTACAAAGTTTCATGATGTTCGGTTGAGTAGATTTCGCGTGAAAGCGTAACAAACAAACGGACATTCACATTTATAATATTAGTAGGATTTACTTGCTTTAGGTTTTAAATGTTAGTGATTACATGTGAGGCAACAAATAAACCATTTTCTTTCTTTCTTTCAATTTGCCAAAACCATGATCCATCAATCATCGTCAGATTGACATTATGTTTATGTATAATATGTAAGTATGTCTATGTATACTACCGTATGTATTATATAGTTGTTATGTATGTCATGTTTATGTATGTATATTTACTGTATGTACTAATCTTAATTAAGTATATCTAAATAATTTGCTTTCTTACTTTGTGTACCGTTTTTCTGTATATGTTCTCTTCCATAAGGCTGTCTGGTAGAGAATGCTGTTAATATTAAGTCCGCCTTTGTACCCCATATATGTGGTAAATAAAGTTTAAATATAGTTTATGTGTTCCAGTGCATGGATCCAGACTTGGCCACAATCACTCGCACCTTGCCCCACGAGCACGAAGCGGCTCGCCGAGCGGTGGAAGGCGTCCGCTTGTGGCTTGAAATACTGCCGTCTTTGAATACAGGTATGTTTTATTGAATTTGAGAAATTGCGAAGGATTTTCTCGTCCAAAATACCTCAATGTCTCAAGACAAATGCATTTAACGTGAAAGGCAATGATATTTAGGTTATTACTATCACATTGGATAGGTAGATCTAAGACGTGCATTATAAATGAGGCCATTTACAAGCATGCGGCTGTAGACCGAAGGTTCTAGGCGTGTGTGCCATCAGTGTTAGATACAATATTTATCGTTATATTTGCCAGAATCTAATTAAAATATAGGTTTTTTTTATATGTTACAATAATTTAGATAACAAATTGGGCTTGCTATTTCTCGTTAGCCCTCGTTGATATAATAAGTTTATTTCTTTAGACCATTGCGCGCTATCGAAACTCAATGCTTCGACGGGAGTCATACAAGCGTGTATATCTAACAACACTCTCGGGATTTGTTTTTTGGCTGCGATTTTCTGTGAGGTGGACGCACTTCCCCAGTCGGCTGCTTTGACACAGACGACGACTGTACAAAGGTAAAGTCTCCCTCTGGTAAGGTGGAAAACAAGCGTACGGCCTATCTGATAATTAATTACCGTAGCATACTGTAGCATACTCGCTCTTGCGTTGCCCCTTGGTGAATCTACTTTATTGTTGTTGGATTTTTTTGAAGTGATTATGGGAGGGTAAACCGCTTCGTTACGTAACGCGTTACGGCGCCAGTCTGCCTGGCTTCCCTTTCTCTCACGCATACGGCAACTTTAATTATATGTAGATTAGTTTAAGTTATCACTTTTGTCGGGCGCCCCGAGACGCACATTATACTACGGAGCTTACTGGTGACCTCACTCACACGCAGGAACACAACAACCCTCTAGGGAGTTGTTATTTGGGTGCGGTTATCTGTGAGGCGGAGGTACTTCCCCAGACGGGCTGCTTTTTTTTTTATATATATTGCCGGACAAATCACACAGCGCCATCTAGCCCCAAAGTAAGCGAAGCTTGTGTTATGGGTACTAGACAACTGATAAACATACGTAAATACGTTTTTTTTTGTAAATACATACTTATTATACATAGAAAATACCCAGACCAAGACAAACAAACATGTTCATGCACACAAATGTTTGTTCTGTGTGGGAATCGAACCCACGTTGGTGTCAAAGTAGCGTAACAACGCGTTTCACCACTGCGCCACCGAGCTCGTCAGTTTGTCTTGGACTGGGTATTTAAAAGAGGTAGGGAGCTTTGATGCGCCCTACCTCTCTTTAAATACCCAGTCCAAGACAAACAGTAGTGTTCATGCACACAAATGTTTTTTTATTTTTACAGTACCGACAGCAAATTATGTCGTCCATGCTCTGCAAATCGGCGAGGTGTTCGTGCAGCAGCTGTTACATCTGAGCAGGGAAGTGGAAGCATTGCAGCTTGCCCACATATGCTGCTGCGTCGCTCGACACGTGGGCGACAAGTAAGTACTGTATAAAGTTCCGTACCCAAAGGGGCCAACGGACGGAGCACTGTCACTGGCAATGCTGTCTGTCCGTTCATCTGTCACGGGCTCAACAGAGCTACAAAGAGATGTAGGGCGCATCGAAGCAGCCCGTCTGGCGAAGCACCTCCACCTCACAGAAAATCGCAGCCAAATAACAACTCTCTAGAGGGTTGTTGTGTTCCTGCGTGTGAGTGAGGTCACCAGTAAGCTCCTAAGGAGTTGCCGTGTAAGCAGCAGAGGAGGCATCGCGCGAGTGTTACTTAACCCGTTGAGGCCCAGACGGTTGAATTCCGCCATGCGCGTTATGGCAACAAGTATATAATGGGCCTCAATAAATTAATATATTCGAAGCGTTAATAGGATACGGTAACCGCTTTACATCCGGTGGGCCGTATGCTTGTATACCTTCCGATGTTGTTTATAAAAAAAAGGTTTTCTGTGAGGTGGGGGGCACTTTCCCAGGCGGGCTGCTTTGAAGCGCCCTACCTCTCTTAACACACCCAGAACAAAAAAAATAGACCTGGTGACTTTTACTCCTGCGTGGGAATCGAGGCCACGAGTGTTGCGTCTAAGTAGCGTTACTAAACTATCTACAAACTTGGTCCCCGGGAGAGCCTTAGAGAAGAATTCAAAGAAATAAATATTCTAACAGTCGCATCGCAATATATCTACGAAAATCTTTTGTATGTCCATAAAAACATAGACTCATTTTGTAAAAAGAGTGATACTCATAACATAAATACTAGATATAAGCATAATCTTGTGTTACATGCAAGCCGTCTCCACAAAATAAGTAATTCTTTTATGGGGCAATGTATACGGTTCTATAACAAACTTCCCAGCAATATAAGAGAATTGTCAATAAATAAATTTAAAACTACTATTAAAGCCAAATTGTGTAGCAGGGCATATTATAAAGTATCTGACTATATTAATGATAAAAATGCCTGGGATTGAGTCGATCCAATTATAATGTAATTAATAAATTATGTAAATTTGTTTGGATACCAAAAGAGGGATGCCTGAGTTTTTTGGCAGTATTTTTATCAGTGCTCACCTAGTCATGAACTGCACGGTAGGGAAAAAAAATAGTGACGATTCCAAACAAATGTAGCCATTTTTACGGAATAAAAAGATTTTGACTTTGACTTTGAAAACACTGCGCCATCGAGCACGTCCAAAATCTTCACGATAAATCCGTTGCGAGCACGCAGAGAGAACTGAACGCCAACTGACTCCGTTTTACGCACCTCACTCGATTCTTTAACATTCATAGCTGGTTTCTCGGTTCCTAGCACGCCTGACGTCATCTTCTGATAGAACACGACCGATTTGGTCATGCTAGGTAAGTCTTGACCTTCCTTGGCTCCTACATCCTTCTAATTTCGCATTGTATATCTGTCTCATGGTTCTTCTTGCATGCCCGAACCAACCTATGCCTTTCATATCATAACACCGATTCTGTCAGACCATTTCTTTTTCGTATTGTCATAAATTTGTAAGCATTCGAAAGAGTTTTCTGTTGTCACAATATTCTTATGGCGTTGAGTTATGTTGCTGTTGCTTGGTGTATCAGGTGAACATAAACATTTCAAGCAGGTCCAATTAGATTTGTGTCGAGTTTCCATTAATTGAAATCGTTTGTATGATACACATTAGCGCATTCGATATCGTAACTTGACTGGCATTTTGAACATCTTAAAAATTCTCTTGTTGATAGATCATTTTTGCATATAGTACAGATATTAGGGTCCATATTTATATATAATTTCTTAATATTTATGTCTTTACGAATTTGTTTTCGGTACTAGTAATTCTCTCTATCGGTGATTTTTATTCCAATATAGACTAACTACTTTCCGATTTCCATAGTCATCAAAATATCACATAGATGGCGTGCAGTAACTGGTTAAGAATTTAGGTATGCTGTGTGTTTTTTTTTGTTACTTGTCGATAGATGGCGTTAGTTTGTATGAGAGTTTTAATATATGATTGTTATGAAAGTCTTTGTTTACGTATAATTTAAATTACAACTGACACACACAAATTTAATTTGCAAAATATACCACGTAATTGTTTCAGAATCATTGTATATTGTAATAAATTGCGTATTTTTAAAATTATTTGTACAATTAAGGTTAAATCAACGTTAATTCACTAAAATTGTCCATTTTAATGTTCACTATCTTATTTACGTATATTGTCCATAATCACTTATGTTTTTACGTAATAACATTTTATATAGTAATTTAGATTAAAAATTGTTTGATAGTAGTACAATTACGGCAACACACACAGTTTTACTATTTTTTTTAATTAATTTTACACAGAGTCGATGTTTAACGCGGCACAGTAGATGGCGGCACACTAGATGGCGGCACTCATTTTTGTTTATTGCTTAATACATTATATAATATTACTCTTTTATACATATCTATCAACCCTCTCAAAAACCAAACAGTGTACATCCGTTAAATTAAAAAATAATAATAAAGCTACTTTTACACCAACGCTCGTGGGTTCGATTCCCACCCATGACAAATATTTGTGTGCATGAACATGTATGTTTGTCTTGGTCTGGATGTTTTCTATGTATCATAAGTATGTGTTTAAAAAATATATATGTATTTACGTATGTTTATCAGTTGTCTAGTACCCAACACAAGCTTCGCTTCTATATTTCTATCAGGCAGGCCGTATGCTTGTTTGCCACCTTGTATATAAAAAATCGGCCAAGTGCGAGTCGGACTCGCACACGAAGGGTTCCGTACCATTATCAATAAAAACGGCGAAAAAATCACGTTTGTTGAATGGGAGCCCCCTTAAATATTTATTTTATTCAATTTTTTAGTATTTGTTGTTATAGCGGCAACAGAAATACATCATCTGTGAAAATTTCAACTGTCTAACTATCACGGTTCATGAGATACAGCCTGGTGACAGACGGACGGACGGACGGACAGCGGAGCCTCAGTAATAGGGTTCCGTTTTACCCTTTGGGTACGGAACCCTAAAAATCAACACTCTCCATTGCAGGTCAGCTTACATCCGGAATGCTGGCACTCTGCTGTACCACGCGGACAAACGGACCGAGGAGTTGGATCAGCTGGCGGCCCTGGCTGCCCAGTGGTGCACGACCCTGGACGCGGCCGAGAGACAGACGGCCATTGTCTTCATGTGTGAAGCAGCGGTGAGTATAGTTTTATATGCGTGTGTGTATAATCATACGGCTCACTTGATGTAAAGCGGTTCCCGTAGCCTACGAACGCTTGTAATACATTAAGTATCACTCGCCACCTCTGCTGCACAATACAGCTTCTTTTTTTTTATGCTTCGTCGGGAGGCATACAAGAATACGGCCCACCTGATGTAAAGCGGGTACCGTAGCCTATTAACGCTTGTAATATATTAAGTATCACGCGCGCGATGCCTCCTCTGCTGCATACACAGAATCTCCTTGGGAGCTTACTGGTGACCTCACTCACACGCTCCTGCGTGTTCCTACACAACAACCCTCTAGGGAGTTGTTATTTGGCTGCCGTTTTCGGTGAGGTGGAGGTACTTCCCCAGACGGGCTGTTTTGATGCGCCCTACCTCTCTTGAAACATCCAGACCAAGACAAACAGCCGTGTTCGTGCACACAAATGTTTGCCTTGTGTGGGAGTCGAACCGCGAGCGTTGGTGTCAAAGTCGTGTCATTCACGACTGAGCCACCGAGCTCGTCAAGTTTACTAAGAGTTTACTGGTGACATCACTCGCAGGAACACAGCACTCCAAGGAGTTGTCTTTTTGACTGTGGTTTTTGTGAGGTGGAGTTACTTCCCCAGACAGGATGCTTTGATGCGGCCTACCTCTCTTAAAATTTCACAACACAACAACCTTTCTCCTTGCCGTTCGTTGTCCGTTTCGTAATCCATTAGGATTAGCGGGTCCACTAACTAAGCTTAAGGATTTGGCAAAGATAACTAGTTTTCACGTGGAGCGACTGTCGTCAGACTTCCACATTCCACAAGGAAAGTCAGACCCTTCTTGGGTTAGGTCACATGCGATACGAAATATTTTTTGGGTTTTCCTTCACCGCCGAGCAAGTGATCATGGCCGGAATGGAACCGGTAACCATTCGATCAATGGGCTGTTTCTTCATCCGTTGGGCTATTGTAATCGAATGGATTTTATATACAAGTAATGCGAAAGTGGAAGGATGTAGGAGTCCAGGAATGCCAAGACTTACCTACCGTGAGCAAATTGGTCGTGTTCTTTTTTTTTTTCTCACTAAGGTGACAATCGAGCATACGGCCTGCCTGATGTTAAACAGTCACCGTAGCCTATGGACATTTGCAACACCAGAGGCGTCACTCATGCGTTGCCGACCTTCTAAAAACCTCTTTACGCATTTCTTGAAGATCTCCATGCTGTAGTCCCTTGGAAAAACCTCGGCTGGGAGCTCATTCCACAGCTTGAGTGTTCTCGGAAGAAAACTTCTCTGGAACCGCACCGTACGCGACCATTGCGGTTCAAGCGTGTGAGGGCGTTCTGTCAGAAGGTGATGTTAGGAGCCCTAGAAACCGGCGAGCGTGCATGAAAAGAGCAATGAATGTTACAGAAGCGAGTGAAGTATGTAAGGACCGCGTGTTATGGCGCTCGGTTCTCTCTGCCTGCCCCGCAAGGGACCTGGCGGGAAGATATACATACATACATACAAGTATTTATAATTATTATACAAGAAAGGCGTGAGGGGTTTTTACACGTCGGCAACGCAAGAGTGACATCCCTGGTGTTGCAAATGCCCATAAAGCTACGGTAACTGGTTACCATCAGGCAGGCCGCAAGCTTGTTTGTCGCCTTAGTGGTATAAAAAAAATGATGATGTAACAAAGAAAGTTGGTGTTCTATCAGAAGGTGATATCAGGAGCCCTAGAAACCGGCGAGCGTGCATGAGAAGAGCAATGAATGTTATTGAAGCGAGTGAGGTATGCAAGGATCGAGTCTCTGCCTACCCCGCGAGGGATTTGACGTGAAGTTATAGATAGATAGATAGATATTTATGTAATTGCCTCACAAACCTACAAATCAAACCAGTCAAAAGTGAGCAGTCACCGTAGCCTATGCTTGTAACGAATCTAATTGATAGGCTACGGTAACCGCAGAAACAAGAAGCATTAGACAACTTGAATATTTTTGCATGTTTGTAGATACACTACGCCAAAAGTGGCGTTCTGGGCACGTCGGCGAGGCTGGTGCAGCTGGCTCAGGCCCACATCCTGGCAGCGTATCGACAAGGCCAGCACCACAATTGTAAGTATTTAATTGTATACAATCCTAAGCTTACACACGGTATTGAACCCTTAAGTTTAAGGAGAGATTTTGCCTCCCTTTGTGTGTTCTACCGATTGTACAACGGGTTGTGTTCTGAAGAATTTTATTTCGATTACTTAAATTAATTTCATTTGAATTTCTATTATTACATTTTAAATACCAATGACTGGACCCAACTGTGATAAATTATCCCACAACTCAATATAAAATTATAAATTGGCAACACTGCCCAGTAGTAACCTCTGTAGATTACCCACAATACCCACTATCACTGATTGCACGGTACCGCCATATGTTGTATAAAATACCTTGATAATGCCGTAAAGGCGAAACCGGTCGGTAAAATTGTGAAGTGGAATCTGTACAAGTGCAAGTATTAACATTAACGAGATGTTCTGAAGAATTGTTTGATATGATGCCGACAGCTACTTTTTAGGGTTCCGTACCCAAAGCGTAAAACGGAACCCTATTACTGAGGCTCCGCTGTCCGTCCGTCCGTCTGTCACCAGGCTGTATCTCATGAACCGTGATAGTTAGACAGTTGAAATTTTCACAGATGATGTATTTCTGTTGCCGCTATAACAACAAATACTAAAATATAGAATAAAATAAATATTTAAGGGCGCTCCCATACAACAAACGTGATTTTTTTTGCTTATTTTTGCTCTATATTCATAACAGCAACAGGTAGACGCTTGAAATATGCACAGAATATTTAGTTATATATTCACTTTAAGAATAAATAATTAAATTAAAATAAAACAAATATTTAAGGGGGGCCTCCCATACAACAAACGTGATTTTTTTGCCGTTTTTTATAGATAATGGTACGGAACCCTTCGTGCGCGAGTCCGACTCGCACTTGGCCGATTTTTATAACCGCACCGCTCGCCGACGGCGGGGAGTTCACCCTCACACGCTGGAACCGCAATGGTCGCGTACCGTGCGGTTTTTGGAGAAGTTTTCTTCAGAGAACTTTCAAGTTGTCAGAATGAGCCGAGGTTTTCCCAATGGAATACAGTATGGGGTTTTTCACAAAAGGCATGAATAGGTTTTTAGAGGATCTACAACGCACGAGTGACACCCCTGATGTTGCAAATATCCATAGGCCGTGACTGTTTACCATCAGGTTAGCCGTATGCTTGTTTGTAATTGTATATAATTGATATAAACTACTTTGTTACAGCCACCGATTAGATCATGCGAACCACCTCACAGTAAACCGCAGCCAAATAACAACTCCCTAGAGGGTTGTTGTGTTCCTGCGTGTGAGTGAGGTCTCCAGTAAGCTCCTAAGGAGTTGCTGTGTTAACAGCAGAGGTGGCATCGCGCGAGTGATATTTAATGTACTGCAAGCGCTCATAGGCTACGGTAACCGCTTTACTTTAGGTGGGACGTATGCTTGTAAAAAGAAAAGACAAATTGTTTATTTGATTTTTCTATTTTTCTGTTTACTCGTATGTCTCCCGAGAGTGTATTAAAAAAAAGACAAAATATATTTTTTTATACAACGTCGGGAGGCAAACAAGCATACTGCCCACCTGATGTAAAGCGGTTACCGTAGCCTATTAACGCTTGTAATACGTTGGATATCACTAGCGCGATGCCACCTCTGCCGCGAATACATCAACTCCTTAGGAGCTCCCCGGTGACCTCACTCGCACGCAGGAACACAACAACCCTCTAGGGGGTTATTATTTGATTGCAGTTTTCTGTGAGGCAGAGGTACTTTCCTGAACTGCTTTGGTGCGTCCTACCTCTCTTAAAAACACCCAGACCAAGACAAATATACATCTACATAAATGTTTGTCCTGTGTGGAAATCGAACCCACGACCGTTGGTGTCAAAGTAGCTTTATTAATCACTACGCCACCGAGCTCGTTAAATAAAATACAAAATGTGTAATAGAAGCCTTGTGTATTGTTATCCAGTGGACTTGGCTGTGGGCCGTCTCATGGAGGCCCAGCACCTCGCGTGCGAAGGCCCCGTCCCGAGTTCCCTGAGCGTCGTCAATGGAATACAGCGACACTACCTCTCCATCAATAACACCGGTAAGTTGGTGCAGTTCGAGCGACAGATTCTTGTTTTTTATTCTACGTCGAGAGGCGTACGAGCATACGGCCCACCTGATGTGAAGCAGGTACCGTAGCCTATTAAACGCTAGCGATATATTAAAAAAATCGGCCAAGTGCGAGTCGGACTCGCGCACGAAGGGTTCCGTACCACTATCTATAAAAACGGCAAAAAAATCACGTTTGTTGTATGGGAGCCCCCTTAAATATTTATTTTATTCTATTTTTTAGTATTTGTTGTTATAGCGGCAACAGAAATACATCATCTGTGAAAATTTCAACTGTCTAACTATCACGGTTCATGAGATACAGCCTGGTGACAGACGGACGGACGGACGGACAGCGGAGCCTCAGTAATAGGGTTCCGTTTTACCCTTTGGGTACGGAACCCTAAAAAAGACAAAATCTTTACAATTTCTTTTTTTTTATAACGTCGTGAGTTATACAAACATACTGCCTACCTAATATAAAATTTTGACGAGCTCGGTGGCGCAGTAGTTACTACTTTTTTTTTATTGCTCGTACTTCGGCACCAATACTTGTGGGTTCGATTCCCACGCAGCAAATATTAAATATCACTCGTGCGATGCCTCCTCTGCTGCTTACACAGCAACTCCTTGGGAGCTTACTGGTGACCTCACTCACACGCAGTAATACAACAACCCTCTAGGGTGTTGTTATTTGGCTGCGGTTTTCTGTGAGGTGGAGGTGCTTCCCCAGTCGGGCTGCTTTGACGCGCCCTACCTCTCTGAAAACACCCAGACCAAGGCGAACAGACATGTTCATGCACACAAATGTTTGCCTTGTGTGGGAATCGAACTCACAAGCGTTGGTGTCAAAGTCGCGTCATTCACGACTGAGCCACCGAGCTCGTCAAAAAATAATCCATTGATTCCTAAACTTTTACCCTAGGCGCATCATCCAATGAGAGGAGTTATTAAGAGAGGTAGAGCGCATCAACGCAGTCCGCCTGGGGAAGTACCTCCGCTTCACGGAAAACTAGTGCCAAATAACAATTACCTGTAGGGATATTGTGTTACTGCTATTGAGTGAGTTTACCGAGAAGCTCTTAAGGAGTTGCTGTGTCAGCAGCAGAGGAGGCATCGCGCGAGTGATATAGCCTTATATTCTATAAGACGAGCTTGACTGGTCAGTGGTTAATAACGCTACTTTGACACCAACGCTCGTGGGCTCGATTCCCACACAAGGCAAACATTTGTGTGCACGAACATGTCTGTTTGTCTTGGTCTGGATATTTTTAAAAGAGGTAGGGTGTATCAAAGCAGCCCGTCTGGGAAAGTTCCGCCTCACAGAGAACAGCAGCCAAATAACAAATCCCTGGAGTTTTATTGTGTTCCTGGAAGTAAGTGAGTTCACCAGTTAGCTCATAAGTTTGCAGTAGAGATCGCACGAGTGATTATTACTGTTACAAGCGTTGATAGGCTACCGTTACCGGTTTACACTCACCGAGGGAGACTTTGTGCAAAAGTGGTCTGCGTATGTACCTCTGTCTCACCTATTTCTACCGCCAAGCGGCTATATTTATATAGCTTTCAAGGTGTAGGTATCGAACCCACGAGCGTCGGTGACATAGTCGCGTTATTAATCGCTGCGCCACCAAGCTCGTTATAGATAAATAGATAGAATATACTGTGTTGTCTACAGAACTTAAATGGGCGCCACGTCGTCTATTCGCTCTAACCGTCAAGCATAGCATCAGCTCAGCGAGCTGCGCCGCAGTCCGTCTCTGCGCTGCGCTGCTGTTACTGCGCCGAGCTAGAAGTGCATGTGCGGTGGGCTTGCGGCCCTCTGCCGCGGCCAACTGCGCTACACTGCTAACAAGTGTCACATATGTACAGGTAGGAAAGTAGAATACAATACGTCTATTACTCTACCGCGCTAAAAGCGTTCGTCTCTATGCCGCGGACGACTGCGCTACACTCCTAGCAAGTGTCACATATGTACAGGTAGGAAAGTAGAATACAATACGTCTATTACTCTACCGCGCTAAAAGCGTTCGTCTCTATGCCGCGGACGACTGCGCTACACTCCTAGCAAGTGTCACATATGTACAGGTAGGAAAGTAGAATACGATACCTCTATTACTCTACCGCGCTAAAAGCGTTCGTCTCTATGCTGTGGACGACTACGCTACTCTCCTACCAAGTGTCACATATTTTATGTACAGGTAGGAAAGTAGAATACAATACGTCTATCACTCTACCGCGCTTAAAGCGTTCGTCTCTATGCCGCGGACGACTGCGCTACACTCCTAGCAAGTGTCACATATGTACAGGTAGGAAAGTAGAATACGATACCTCTATTACTCTACCGCGCTAAAAGCGTTCGTCTCTATGCTGTGGACGACTACGCTACTCTCCTACCAAGTGTCACATATTTTATGTACAGGTAGGAAAGTAGAATACAATACGTCTATCACTCTACCGCGCTAAAAGCGTTCGTCTCTATGCCGCGGACGACTGCGCTACACTCCTAGCAAGTGTCACATATGTACAGGTATGAAAGTAGAATACAATACCTCTATTACTCTACCGCGCTAAAAGCGTTCGTCTCTATGCCGCGGACGACTGCGCTACACTCCTAGCAAGTGTCACATATGTACAGGTAGGAAAGTAGAATACAATACGTCTATCACTCTACCGCGCTAAAAGCGTTCGTCTCTATGCTGTGGACAACTACGCTACTCTCCTACCAAGTGTCACATATTTTATTTACAGGTAGGAAAGTAGAATACAATACGTCTATCACTCTACCGCGCTAAAGGCGTTCGTCTCTATGCCGCGGACGACTGCGCTACACTCCTAGCAAGTGTCACATATGTACAGGTAGGAAAGTAGAATACAATACCTCTATTACTCTACCGCGCTAAAAGCGGTCGTCTCTATGCCGCGGACGACTACGCTACACTCCTAGCAAGTGACACATATGTACAGGTAGGAAAGTAGAATACAATACCTCTATTACTCTACCGCGCTAAAAGCGTTCGTCTCTATGCCGCGGACGACTACGCTACACTCCTAGCAAGTGTCACATATGTACAGGTAGGAAAGTAGAATACAATACGTCTATTACTCTACCGCGCTAAAAGCGTTCGTCTCTATGCCGCGGACGACTGCGCTACACTCCTAGCAAGTGTCACATATGTACAGGTAGGAAAGGAATACAATACGTCTATCACTCTACCGCGCTAAAAGCGTTCGTCTCTATGCCGCGGACGACTACGCTACACTCCTAGCAAGTGTCACATATGTACAGGTAGGAAAGGAATACAATACGTCTATCACTCTACCGCGCTAAAAGCGTTCGTCTCTATGCCGCGGACGACTGCGCTACACTCCTAGCAAGTGTCACATATGTACAGGTAGGAAAGGAATACAATACGTCTATCACTCTACCGCGCTAAAAGCGTTCGTCTCTATGCCGCGGACGACTACGCTACACTCCTAGCAAGTGTCACATATGTACAGGTAGGAAAGGAATACAATACGTCTATCACTCTACCGCGCTAAAAGCGTTCGTCTCTATGCCGCGGACGACTGCGCTACACTCCTAGCAAGTGTCACATATGTACAGGTAGGAAAGGAATACAATACGTCTATCACTCTACCGCGCTAAAAGCGTTCGTCTCTATGCCGCGGACGACTACGCTACACTCCTAGCAAGTGTCACATATGTACAGGTAGGAAAGGAATACAATACGTCTATCACTCTACCGCGCTAAAAGCGTTCGTCTCTATGCCGCGGACGACTGCGCTACACTCCTAGCAAGTGTCACATATGTACAGGTAGGAAAGTAGAATACAATACGTCTATTACTCTACCGCGCTAAAAGCGTTCGTCTCTATGCCGCGGACGACTGCGCTACACTCCTAGCAAGTGTCACATATGTACAGGTAGGAAAGTAGAATACGATACCTCTATTACTCTACCGCGCTAAAAGCGTTCGTCTCTATGCTGTGGACGACTACGCTACTCTCCTACCAAGTGTCACATATTTTATGTACAGGTAGGAAAGTAGAATACAATACGTCTATCACTCTACCGCGCTTAAAGCGTTCGTCTCTATGCCGCGGACGACTGCGCTACACTCCTAGCAAGTGTCACATATGTACAGGTAGGAAAGTAGAATACGATACCTCTATTACTCTACCGCGCTAAAAGCGTTCGTCTCTATGCTGTGGACGACTACGCTACTCTCCTACCAAGTGTCACATATTTTATGTACAGGTAGGAAAGTAGAATACAATACGTCTATCACTCTACCGCGCTAAAGGCGTTCGTCTCTATGCCGCGGACGACTGCGCTACACTCCTAGCAAGTGTCACATATGTACAGGTAGGAAAGTAGAATACAATACCTCTATTACTCTACCGCGCTAAAAGCGGTCGTCTCTATGCCGCGGACGACTACGCTACACTCCTAGCAAGTGACACATATGTACAGGTAGGAAAGTAGAATACAATACCTCTATTACTCTACCGCGCTAAAAGCGTTCGTCTCTATGCCGCGGACGACTACGCTACACTCCTAGCAAGTGTCACATATGTACAGGTAGGAAAGTAGAATACAATACGTCTATTACTCTACCGCGCTAAAAGCGTTCGTCTCTATGCCGCGGACGACTGCGCTACACTCCTAGCAAGTGTCACATATGTACAGGTAGGAAAGGAATACAATACGTCTATCACTCTACCGCGCTAAAAGCGTTCGTCTCTATGCCGCGGACGACTACGCTACACTCCTAGCAAGTGTCACATATGTACAGGTAGGAAAGGAATACAATACGTCTATCACTCTACCGCGCTAAAAGCGTTCGTCTCTATGCCGCGGACGACTGCGCTACACTCCTAGCAAGTGTCACATATGTACAGGTAGGAAAGGAATACAATACGTCTATCACTCTACCGCGCTAAAAGCGTTCGTCTCTATGCCGCGGACGACTACGCTACACTCCTAGCAAGTGTCACATATGTACAGGTAGGAAAGGAATACAATACGTCTATCACTCTACCGCGCTAAAAGCGTTCGTCTCTATGCCGCGGACGACTGCGCTACACTCCTAGCAAGTGTCACATATGTACAGGTAGGAAAGGAATACAATACGTCTATCACTCTACCGCGCTAAAAGCGTTCGTCTCTATGCCGCGGACGACTACGCTACACTCCTAGCAAGTGTCACATATGTACAGGTAGGAAAGGAATACAATACGTCTATCACTCTACCGCGCTAAAAGCGTTCGTCTCTATGCCGCGGACGACTGCGCTACACTCCTAGCAAGTGTCACATATGTACAGGTAGGAAAGTAGAATACAATACGTCTATTACTCTACCGCGCTAAAAGCGTTCGTCTCTATGCCGCGGACGACTACGCTACACTCCTAGCAAGTGTCACATATGTACAGGTAGGAAAGGAATACAATACGTCTATCACTCTACCGCGCTAAAAGCGTTCGTCTCTATGCCGCGGACGACTGCGCTACACTCCTAGCAAGTGTCACATATGTACAGGTAGGAAAGGAATACAATACGTCTATCACTCTACCGCGCTAAAAGCGTTCGTCTCTATGCCGCGGACGACTACGCTACACTCCTAGCAAGTGTCACATATGTACAGGTAGGAAAGGAATACAATACGTCTATCACTCTACCACGCTAAAAGCGTTCGTCTCTATGCCGCGGACGACTGCGCTACACTCCTAGCAAGTGTCACATATGTACAGGTAGGAAAGTAGAATACAATACGTCTATTACTCTACCGCGCTAAAAGCGTTCGTCTCTATGCCGCGGACGACTGCGCTACACTCCTAGCAAGTGTCACATATGTACAGGTAGGAAAGTAGAATACAATACGTCTATTACTCTACCGCGCTAAAAGCGTTCGTCTCTATGCCGCGGACGACTACGCTACACTCCTAGCAAGTGTCACATATGTACAGGTAGGAAAGGAATACAATACGTCTATCACTCTACCGCGCTAAAAGCGTTCGTCTCTATGCCGCGGACGACTGCGCTACACTCCTAGCAAGTGTCACATAAGTGAAGGTAGGAAGCAGGAATACATTTCGTTTCTAGTACATTGTTTTTACTCCGCATCATGTTTCTATGCCGCAGCCGACTGCGCTACACTGCATCGGTAGGATATAAGTGATCGGACAACATTCCAAAAGTTATTAAAATTAATCATAATGGTATTTATCACCATAAAGAAATATAATTTTAAATAAACAAACCTTGACCCAAACTTATGTGTAAAGATTATTTATTTAGAAATGTCGCGTAGACAACACGTGACGTCATTGGTCTGTAATTAAACTACAAACAGTAAAAACTATTATTTTATTCCTGATATTAAAAAACTAATTGAGAGTTTGTAGCAATTGACTAACTTGTTTGTAGCTTATTTTGTTTAAAGGCACTTCGCCTTCATCAGGATGGCTTTCCATGTCTAGGTGGTAATAAGAACTATATAAACTAAGCGGCGTAGGTTATCGGGCGAGACTGAATTTTAATAATATCACGATCGTAACGTACACTTCTCTATATTCGTAGATGTACGATAGCAATCCGTAAAATTATAACTGATCAACGAGATATTGTCTGATTGAAACTATACCGTCCACCGAACACGTGGATGCGTGCGCGCTCTTCCTCGACCAAAGTAAAAGTAGTCTTGGGTAAAAAATATCGATATATCAATATATCGATATTTTTTTAAAAATAATCGATATATATCGGCGATATATTTATTCTCGAAATATCGATATTCGATATTTATTTCAGAGTTTTGTACAAATTCGATATTTTTTTAAGACTTCTGTACATACGACACATGTATGCAACAGCGGATAATACTTAATCCTTCGAAACCAACGCACGAATTGCTGTTGGCGGCAGGTGAGCGCAAAATATCTGTCGCACTGCTGCAGGAGCCCTATGTGGGTCGGGTTGGAAGCGTAAGAGACTATCGTGGAGTGAGAGTCTTCCAGGCACTGGGGAACGGCGAGGGTACTGTAAAGGCGGCAATAGCCGTCTTCGATCACGACCTCGATGTCGTACAGTACCCACAACTCACCACAAACAACATCGTTGTGGTGGGGATCCGGACTAGTGCCTGGAAGATTACACTGGTCTCCTACTACTTCGAACCTGACAAACCCATGGAGCCATACCTGGAGCAGCTTAGACAGGTTGAGCGGGAAACCGGACCTGGAAGGTTGGTCATAGGCGGGGACGCCAACGCGAAGAGTTTCTGGTGGGGCAGTCGTCCCGACATTCGATACCGTTCGAGGCGGGAAGAGGTGCAGCAGCCATGTCGACGTGACGGCCTGCTCTGAGGATATGCTGAGCCTGGTGGATGGCTGGCGCGTCTCCGAGGCCCTAACGTCCTCTGACCACAACGGCATTCTATTTGAAATCAACTTGGCACGGGCGAATGGGGTATCCGTGGCGAGGACCACCAGGATCTTCAACACCAGGAAAGCGGATTGGTGTCAGTTTCGTGAGAAACTGGCAGCAATCATGCGGAGGGACCGCCTGAACGTGGAGAGCGGGGGAGCGGGGGGAAACCTTGCGGTCCACCACCAAAGGGTGCGTCCAAGGGTCCATAGGAGGACCGATTTTGTGGAACCTCCTATTGGACCCTCTTCTGCAGCAACTCGACCTTGCGGGGGTGCACTGTCAGGCCTTCGCCGATGACGTCGTGCTGATGTTCGACGGCAACACTGCGCTGGATATAGAGAGACAGGCCAATGCCGCTCTCGAGCATGTGAGGGCGTGGGGTGTCAAAAACCGTTTGAAGTTTGCGCCGCAAAAGACCAGCGCTATGCTGATCACGCGCAAACTTCGGTATGATATTCCGCGCCTTATCATAGGCGGGATAGACATTGGCATGTCTCGGCAGATCAAACTGCTGGGGTTGACGATTGACGCGGGTCTGACGTTCAACGCGCACGTGGCTACTGTCTGTAAAAGGGCAGTGGCCATATACGGGCGCCTTGCGCGTACGGCCCGCGTCAGTTGGGGACTCAACCCTGAAGTAGTGAAGATCATATATTCAGCCGTAGTGGAGCCTACGATATTGTACGCTGCCGCCGCATGGGCTCCAGCGGTCAATAAGCTGGGTATCCAGAAACAGCTCAACAGCGTACAGCGGGGCTTCGCTCAGAAGATCTGCAGAGCCTACCGCACGGTCTCCCTGAACTCTGCACTGCTGCTGGCTGGGGTGCTGCCTCTTGACCTCAGAGTGCGCGAAGTCGCCTCTTTATACGAGGCCAAGAGGGGGCTACCCCATCCGCTGCTCGGAGACAGGGAGATCGAGCGGATGGCCTCGAAGATCGAGGCCCCGCATCCCGCGGAGCTAGATAGCTTGGAGTTCGGCAGCCTGGTGGACGAGGAACAATGCAGGGCACACTCCAACTTTGCCCTGCGAATGTTTACGGACGGCAGCAAGATTGAGGGCCGGGTTGGCGCCGCTGTGTCCGTATGGAACGGTGACACCGAAACCAAGGCCCTCAAGCTTGCTTTGTCGTCCTATTGTACCGTCTACCAGGCGGAACTCCTGGCTATCTGCACGGCGGCCGAGTACGCTTTGAGCTGCGATGGACCCAGTATTGGCATCTTCAGCGACTCCATAGCGGCGCTCCAGGCGGTGGCGAACGTCGAGTCCCCCCATCCCCTGGCGGTGCAAACACGGGGCGCTCTTAAACTGTGCAAAAGCCAGGGTAAGAGCGTCTCGTTGTTTTGGATTAAGGCACACGCGGGGTTGGAGGGGAACGAACGTGCCGATGAACTCGCCAGGAGCGCCGCACTGGGGTTGCGAAGGCGGCCAGATTATGACCGCTGCCCTGTCTCATTCGTCAAAGGTATGATCCGCAAGGGGACCATTGACGAATGGGACAGGAGATACACATCGGGAACAACAGCTTCGACGACGAAGATGTTCTTCCCGAGTGCGGCGGAGGCGTACGGCATCGTGGGCAAAATGATGCCGTCGAGCATCACCACGCAGGTCCTCTCGGGGCATGGTGGGTTCTCCGCGTACTTGCACAGGTTCAAGTGCGCGGATGACCCATCCTGCTTCTGCGAGCCCGGCGTGGACCAGACAGTGCAGCACATATTGTTTCGGTGTCCCGCATTCTCCAAACAGAGGTACGATTTGGAGCAGGAGTTGGGAATGCGGGTCACCGAAACTACAGTCTCCGAAGTAGTTGTGGGGAGAAATAGGTCTAAATTTTTAAAATACTGCGTCGGTCTAGCCATGGCTGTCATAGATCGGAATAAGCAGAGCAGCTCCACCTAGGACTAATATTGTATACTAGCGATGGGCGATTGCGAGAGGTTTTTTTCGATTGTCTCGATTGTTCGAACATCTCGATTGTTTTCGATTGTTTCGTCGAACATCTCGATTGTTGCTGTGTTCGTTTTCGGCGCGATTTCAACTCGAATTTGTGGTTGCGAATTGCGAGTATGCACGATGGCGAGAGGTTTCAGTCGATTGTTTTGAGTTATATTAGAACATCTCGATGGCCGGACTTGGCCTTGTCTTGTGATTGCGATTTGCGAGTTCAAACTAAGGATGCAAAGTAGCAAACTTACGTACGTATTATAGGAGAAAGGAATCACGAAAATAAATAAAATAATAAAAGTTTATAACGAATGTATATCTTCACGCCAAGTCCCTTGCGGGGTAGGCAGAGAGAACCGAGCGCCATAAGACACGGTCCTTGCATACTTCACTCGCTTCTGTGACATTCATAGCTCTTTTCATGCACGCTCGCCGGTTCCTGGGGCTTCTGACATCACCTTCTGATAAAACACGACCAATTTGGTCATGGTAGGTTAGTCTCGGCCTTCCTCGGCTCCTACATCCTTCCACTTTTGCATTGTATATCTGTTTCGTCATTCTTTCGTCCCGCATTCTTTCTACATGTCCGAACCAACGGAGCATGCCCTTTCTTATCTTAACACCGACACTCTCTTTTAGACCAACTCTTTCTCTCACGTCTTCATTACGAACGCGGTCAGCAAGCGTTATGCCACAAATTTTGCGCAATGCTTGCATCTCGACCGCATTTATTCTACTTTCATGCTCTTTCTGCCATACCCAGCTCTCACTTCCATAAGTTAGCGTTGGAATTAGCACCGCGTTGTGTACAGCGAGCTGTGCCTTCTGGCTTAGATTTCGGCTGCCTAGAAGTTTACCCAACGCTCCATTCACCCTATTCCCGGCACTCACTCGTCTCTCCACATCAGCGGTGTACCTTCCATTGCTGCTAAAAGCACTTCCAAGATATACAATCTCATTCACTTGCTCCAACACTACATCATCAACCATAATCCTAGCGTTTGTTCTGGTTGTCTCTCTTTCAAATACCATTATCTTGGTTTTCTTCGCATTCAATTGTAAGCCTTTCTTCATACAATCATCTTTCATTGTTGTAACTAGTGTTTGCAGTTCGGATGGTGATTCTGCTATTAATGCCGCATCGTCTGCATAAAGCAGGCAGTTGACCACTGAGTCACCCATTCGCATTCCCACATTCATATTTCTTATTCTCTGAAGACAACTGTCCAGATACAGGATGAACAGCCGAGCCGACAGCACGCATCCCTGTCTGACACCAATATTGACATCAAACCAGGGCGACAAGCTGCCGTCCACCCGCACACATGCTGTACAATCCTCATAAGTGGATTGCACAGCACGGAGTAGGTCACCGTCAACCCCATATCCGGGCAAAATGTTCCAGAGATTCTTTCGCACGACTCTATCAAATGCTTTCTCAAAGTCCACAAAACCGCAGAAAACCTTCTGATCCAAAGCCAGATGCTTCTCTACGATGTTGCGGAGTGAAAAAACTTGATCCGTACATCCTCTGCCGCTTCGAAACCCACCCTGTGCTTCCCAAAGCATTCCATCGGATTTCACCCTCATTCTCCTTTCAATGATTTTTCCATACACTTTAGCTGCTAAGCTGATCAAACTGATGGCCCTATAGTTGGCGCAGTCCATACGTGAGCCCTTGCCTTTATACAAGGGCACGATGACTGCGCGTCTCCAATCGCTCGGGACCCTTCCGGTTCTCCAGCATAATTTGCTCAAAAACCAGAAGGCGTCCCTAACGCAGGTACCACCTAGCTTGATCATCTCAGCTGTTACCATATCGATTCCCGCTGACTTTCCATCTTTCAAACTTCGTATCGACCATTCAATCTCATCCATAGTAATGTCTTCATGGTACGCTGGCACTGCCGAGTCTATCACAGACTCATTCACAATGCCAGCGTCATGGACATAATCATACATTTCTCTAAAATATTCACTCCACCGTTCTAACACTTCCTGAGTGTTAGCAAGAATGCCACCAGCTTTACATCTTATCTTGTCCATTCTGGATGCTGACGAACCACTTCGAGACTTCTTTACCTCTCTCCAGAAGAGTTTGGTATTTGCCTCGAAGTTCTTCGTCAGCTTCTCTTCCTCAATCATATGTAGTCTTTCACGCTTCTCTTTCACTAAAGCTTTGGAGTCATTCTTGCATCGACGGTATATTTCTTTCTTCATTTCTTTCATACCATCACTCTGGTGCAAAGATGATACGTAATCCAGCCACGCTTTCCTCTTTTTTTCCACGGAGGATTGAACCTCCGCATCCCACCAGGCATCTCCTCTTAGTGTTCTACGTCTCTTTGCGCATCCACATGCTTCTTTCGCACTGTCCACCATACTTTCTTTCAGAACTTTCCAACATTCGTCTACATCTGAGTCGGAAAGACTCGCGTTCGCAAGTCTTTCACTGACTAGACGTACATACGTACTCCTCACACTTTCATCTTCCAATTTTTCACTTCTTATTCTTTCATGGTCTCCGAAAGGAATACGCACTCGCCAGTGCCTCCACTTCTTGAAAAGCCCCACAAATCGGCTTATCACCAGATAGTGGTCCGTTTCAAGAGTGGGACCTCTGAAGGCTCTTGTATCCATTAACGACTTTCGGAGACGTCCATCTATCAAAATCAAATCAATCACACTTTTCTGTTCATTCCGTCTCCATGTGTAAGTGTGAATATCCTTGTGATGGAAGAGCGTGTTCGACACAAGGAGGTTTCGTTCCATACATACGTCTAAAAGTAACTTACCAGCATCGTTCACTCTCTTATCTCCGTATGGACCAAGCACAGCCTCATAACTGCGTCGCTTGGTCCCAACCCATCCATTCAGATCACCACACATAATTATCCGTTCATTCGCTTCGGCCAAATCCAGAATACCCCTTACAGTCTCCCAAAACTTCTCGAGCTCCTGGGGATCAGCAGAGCTCACAGGAGCATATGCTGCAACTAAAAACACTCGCGTAATCCCCAGTTTTATCTTAACCCAGAGAAGTCTTGGACCTACTAAATCGTAATCTTTCACACCAGCGGCCAAGCGAGATGAAAGCACGACACCTACGCCAGCGCTGGCATGAACGTCCTGGTCCACCCCGGACCACAGGGCCATCATGCCACCGGGCAGATCTTCGGTGTCGCTTCCCTTTCGCTTGGTCTCTGACACACACAAAGCATCTAGGCATCTCACGTTCATTATATCTATCAACTCATTCATCTTATCTTTTAGACCACCTCTCACATTCCATGTGCCTATACGACACTCAGCTCTCCTCGACCCGCCGGGATGGGCGTTGCGTGGTGGGTGGCGGCCCCCACCGCCGCATGCCTTAGATTTCGCACCGACGGGGGCGGATCGGTGCGCGTCGCCTCCGGGGGACGCCCTAATCCGCGCGTCTGTGCGGTTTGGGTCCAGAATTGCAGTCCAAGTGTTGGACTGGCAGGGTCGCGACGTGCACGCTTCTGGTACCGACCCCAACGATAATCGAAATAACGAATCATCTATTTTTAATGACTTAAATAAACTTGTGTAATATATGCAACATAGTTTTTTTAGTTTTAATACAAAAAATCACAGCGGCTCGACAAACAATCGCGACACATACACCTCGGCTCGATGCTTGTAAACAACCAGCAGCGAGTCGAGTCCGTCTGGCTAAACTGACCGGTGACCGATGAATGACTGACTGATGCAACAATCGAAACAATCGAAAAACCTCTCGATTGTTTTGTAAAACGGCGAGTCGATTGTTGACTCGATTGTATATTTTGATGACTGCGATTCTTTCGATTGTTAAAACATCTCGGAATCGCCCATCGCTATTGTATACCTCGGCTATACTCAGTATAGCCGACGGAATCGCGGTGGCTAGGTGGAGCTGCGAAGCTCGCTATCGCCCGTGGTTGGACCGATGCAGTATGGGGAGGGAAGTTTGAAAATAGATGTAATTGTTTCACCGGCGTTCGAATATGGGCCAAATCAAAAATCTTTTGATAATAAAACTGAAAGATGATGAATGGAAGATGTATTGTGGAATGAAAGAGAGTATGATGTATGAATGTGTTAGTGTTATCTGTGTTGTATAATTTTAAAGATTTAATAGTTACATATGTTATAAATAGAGCCTTGCCCATGGCAGGGGTGCACGAATAAGTTCAAAAAAAAAAAAAAAAAAACCCTTCGAAACCCGGGTGGTCGAATACGACCGCGAAATGTATGGGAAAACGTATATAACGGGTTCTGACTGCTCAATACGTATTACCATGTCCTCCTGGAAAAAATATCGATATTTTTTATAGTACGTATATCGATATTTTTAAAAATATCGATTTCGATATATATTTTTGATTTGCCCATCCCTAAGTAAAAGTGAAGTCCAACCAATATGGCCGCCCCTCCAGTGTTCGGTGTCCCGTCAGAGTGACAACTCAGTATCAGAAATGACAGATAGCATAGACAAATCGATTGACTTCGAGACGATTCTCTCGATGCGCCGTCATGTTTCATGTTTTTGACGAGCTCGGTGGCGCAGTGGTGAAACGCGTTGTTACGCTACTTTGACACCAACGCTCGTGGGTTCGATTCCCGCACAGTACAAACATTTGTGTGCATGAACATGTCTGTTTGTCTTGGTCTGGGTATTTTCTATGTATAATAAGTATGTATTTACAAAAAAAAAAAAATATATATTTACGTATGTTTATCAGTTGTCTAGTACCCATAACACAAGCTTCGCTTACTTTGGGGCTAGAGGGCGCTGTGTAATTTCTCCGACAATATTTATTTTATTTATGTTTGTTATTAGTCAATTACAATAATAGCTGGTAGTTTGTTTATTTACTGATGACGTCACGCGTTCGAAGATCATGTGCCATTTGCGCGGCATTTTAAATAATTAATCATTATTAAATAGTTTTGAATCATGGTTAATTTATTATGCCTCCCTACTTTATATAATAAAAATGTAAAAATACTTATTTCCAGTTAATTTAGCCATTAACAATGATTGCTGAAAAACATTACGGTAATTTATATTTCCTTTAGTTAACTTTGACATTACAATGATTACGATTTAATTAAAAACACGCTGGTAACTTTACCACTTTTGCGATAGTCGCGATTAGGTTTTAACGATCTCGGTGGCGCAGTCGTGAGTGACGCGACTTTGACACCAACGCTCGTGGCTTCGATTCCCACACAGGACAAACTTTTGTGTGTATGAACGTGTCTGTTTGTCTTGGTTTGGATGTTTTATGTAAGAGAGGTAGGGCGCATCAAAGCGGCCCGTCTAGGGAAATGCCTCCACCTCACAGAAAACCGCAGCCAAATAACAACCCTCTGGAGGGTTGTAGTGAGCCTGCGTGTGAGTGAGGTCACCAGTAAGCTCATGAGGAGTTGCTGTGTTAACAGCAGAAGTGGCATCGCGCGAGTTTATTACAAGCGTTCATAGGCTACGGTAAACGATTTGCATCAGGTGGGCCGTATGCTCGTATACCTGATGTTGTATAAAAAAAGGTAACTTTACCATTAACGATGGTAACTTCTTTTTAGTTTAACTTTGACGTGCGATAATCAATTAAAAAAAATATTTTTTTATACTACGTCGAGAGGCATACAAGCGTACGGTCCACCTGATGTAAAGCGGGTACCGTAGCCTATTAATGCTTGCGATATATTAAGTATCATTCGTGCGATGCCTCCTCTGCTGCTTATACAGCAACTCCTTGGGAGCTTACTGGTGACCTCACTCACACGCTGGAACACAACAACCCTCTAGGGAGTTGTTATTTTGCTGCGGTTTTCTGTGAAGTAGAAGTACTTCCCCAGACGGGGTGCTTTGATGCGCCCTACCTCTCTTAAAAGCATACTTTGTAAATTTGCAACATATTTCCTTCCAGATCAAAGTCGATGATCGTCTGAAGGACATCTTAGGTTTAGAACCCTCGAATGAAACTCAGTGTGACCGCATTCAACCAGAGAAAGTACCGAGTTTCACGCCCAAACACGACATAGAAACCATGTTGGAACATGTGACGTACAGACAACGAGAGGGCAGCCCGTTGCCTTGTGCATCGGTACCGGCGTTCGAAACGCCCAACTTCTTAAAACATAACAAATGCAACTGCTACGCTTGCGAAATACCGGTTGCTTCAATTTTGGTATGCCTCACTTCCGGTTTAGAGGCCGCTATGTATTTCCGCGCGAAAGAGATCGATATAGCCAGAAATTATTTCGATGGAGCGCTGAAATGTTTCGCCCTAGCTGAAACTAAACTGAAAAATTACAGCCAAAAGTGTCGTAAATATGAAAAATTCATAGTCGATATTGTCGAAAGGAAATTGTTCAGACAATTCAAAAATGCGGAAGTGAAAATTCTCATTGAAGCTTCGTTGTTTGAGTTAGCGCAGAATAACAAGGAAAAAGTTGACGAATTTCTTGTTAGAATACACGAAATACAAGGTACGGTCGAAATTGATGCGTATCTGCGCAACGAAGTTCTAAATCTAACGGTCGCAGCGGCACAGCTGAGAGACTCAGTTAAATATGAAAACTTTAGCCTCGAAGCTGAATTTGAAAACCTCAATTTGACGCCAACAAAGAACACGGTCGTTGAAGCGAAAACTCCTGAAAATAAACCAGTTGTACCTCCGAAGTTTACCAACATCGTAGTAAGTGACGAAGAAGTGCCTCAGAAGAGAGGAAAGGTGTTAGAATTCAATCTGGACACGGCTGCAGATGAAACGGAAGTGCCTAAAAGGACAAAAAGGAAACCCGTATTCAAAATTCCCGTACCAGTGGCGAATAAACTTGTATTAGAGAACATAACACCGAGGAACACTAGGTCTAGACCGGCAATAGTAGTTTCACAGCCCTCAGAAGATGATAATCCAAAGGCTGACAATTTTTCCACGCCCGTAGCCTCGACTCCAGAACAATTCTTTACACCGATGTCTTCAATCAAAACATACTCGAAAAAATCTCTCCGGCAAAACATTGTGAAGAATTTGGAAGCGGAATTTTCTACTCCCAAAAGTGGCAAAGAAAATGTGAGTGAAAAGCTGCCAGCTGAAGCGCCGCACACCGGAAGGAGTAGAGTGAAAGTTGATCGGACCAAGGAGTCTCTAAAACGGGCGACAAGTCCTGGGAAGATCGAGGCCAGGTCTTCTCGGGGGAGACAGGTTACGAAACTTAGGACACGTGAAGGTGATAAGTCTGACAAGTAGATTTTTATAACACTTGTTTTTACACGGTTGGCTATTTTGAAAGTACAAACTTGTGTTAATTTTTAAAAATAAAAAATGTGTTAGGTAATGAAATATACTCCACCACTTACCATTGCGGATTTAATTGCAGTTCCCTGTGATCCAGTAACTAAGTTAACGAGTCATCTGTCAACTATAGTGACGTCACAACTTGTCTTGCTACAAATGTTAGACTGGCATACACGCATACTCAATGTGATATGCTCATCTTTAGTCTAAAATAAAAAAATTGTTGTCTGTAAAGTCGGTTTACGGACGATAATGTTACGTGATAACGTCATAAGAAAACATTCAACAGTTGACAAAACAGTTCACGTGTAGGTTGTGTGCTGCCGCTGTCTCTCTTCTACTCGGACGCATCGGCCGATGGAGAGGAAGAGAGATAGATGCGTCACAAGCCGAACGCTTAGACCGATCGTGCCTCTCTATCGCTTGTACCGCGCTCTCGCTTGCACGCTCGGCTCAGGTGGAACGTGACAATGAGTCATGCTTTTTCGTGCGTGCAGCCGGCGTTCATCGATTTATAAGACGTTATCGCGTCAAAAAAAAAAGAACTGACATGCGTAACCTCGCCAGTTTTCGATCAAGTAGCTATTTCGCAAGATCCCGTCGATTTCACTAGGTCTCACGTCATTTTCGACATTATTATAAATTCCATTTCACTAAACTATGTTAATCTTTTGTACTGATTTTCCTGTGACCGCTGTATCTAGCTTTCGCGTTTATAAACATATAATTTTCTCATAGTTTTTACTATCTACCAAATTTCATTGCGATCCGTTTGTATTTTACCAATAAAGGAACAGACGTCTCTTACGCATTTGTAATATTAGTGCGGATTTTTACAAAAAAACCCGTTGAGAATGCGCAAGCTTGCATTGCCAGAGGAACACCTGGCTCGTGAATTATATAACTATTCATTTTTTTTTAATTTGTCGGCCATTTTGACCATGTTCCGACATAGGAACGGTTGTTCCTGATCATTTTCCTATTCTACTTTTTTATGCTGAATCCGAATCTGAAGTCAAAATTCGAATATTCGAAAAAAACGCACACACAGACAAACATATAGATTTTATATAGGAACGGTGTTCCTGAGAAGTACAAAATCAAATCTTTTTGTCTAATTTAACTTAATGCATTCAAAGTATCAATTGTTCAACAGTAGACTACTAAACATGTCCGTGCATAGTTACGTTTCGAACGTAAAAAAATCTATTTAAGTCCTTTCGATAAACGTAACGTTGACGAGCTCGGTGGCTCAGTCGTGAATGACGCGACATTGACACCAACGCTCGTGGGTTCGATTCCCGCACAACACAAACATATTACTTTCGTCGGGAGGCATAGAAGCATACGGCCCTCCTGATGTAAAACAGTACCAGCCCACCTCAAAGCCACCGAGCTCGTCAGAATTTTATGGGTTCTATATTAGCGTTTAGAGATAAATATTTTTAGGTGTTGGTAACCCTGAGCCGTTCTTCCAAGCTATCTTGCCCCGTCCATACGTATATTCTAAATAGACGCCGCTACTCTCTGATCCAATTGTAATGATAGTCTAATGTTTTTGCCGAATAGACTGTGTATGGAACGTTCGAGAATTGTAAACGGCAATCTATTTTTATATCGACCTTAAAGACTCGTTATTGTAATGCATAGATAATAAAGTTTGTTATAAGAATTTGTCTTTTGTTAAACTAATCTTATTTCCCCTTAATATAATTTATTTAACTAAAGAACGTTGAGGGAGTATAAAGCTAAGTGGCGCCCTCATTGTATTTTTATTAACATCGCTGCATTTAAGACCAATTCCAAAAAACGCCAATACTGACACTGTAGAACCATATTTATGTTTTTTTGAGACATATTCTGTGTTTTAAGCCCGCAATTTTAAGAGAGGTAGGACGCATCAAAGCAGTCCCTCTGGGTAAGTACCTCCTCCTCACAGAAAACCGCATCCAAATAACAACTCCCTAGAGGGTTGTTGCGTTCCTGCGTGTGGGTGAGGTCACCAGTAAGGTCCCAAGGAGTTGCTGTGTAAGCAGCAGAGGAGGCATCGCGCGATTAGAAGATAGATATTAGAAGTATTACTACTTAATATATCACAAGCGTTAATAGGCTACGGTACCCGCTTTACATCAGGTGGGCCGTATGCTTGCATGCCTCTCGACGTAGTACAAAAAAAAATTGGGACATTTATGGTAGTTGTAAGCGGTATAAAAAGAAATAGCCGCGGCTACGGCGGTAATTATTGCCACGTCCATCAATGCAAGGCAACAATGAGCTATTCACCATTGTGTGAACACCTACGTGATGATGGCCTACAGTTAACGCATTGCAAAGCGTGGCCCATCACTGGCCATTGTGTAATGGTGGGGGCTTAATATTTTTTTTGTATGTATGTATATCTGTGACCATAAAGAAACCATAACTTTAGGCCCCCCCCTGTGTGTGCCAAGCGGTGACCATAAAGAAACCATGTTAGGCCCCCCCCCTTTCTGTGCCAAGCGGTTACCATAAAGAAACTATATCTTTAGGCCCCCCCCCCCCCCCCCCTTGTGTGCCAAGCGGTGACCATAAAGTAACCATAACTTTAGGCCCCTCCCTTTGTGTGCCAAGCGGTGACCATAAAGAAACCATGTTAGGCCCCACTTTGTGTGCCAAGCGGTGACCATAAAGTAACCATAACTTTAGGCCCCCCTTTTGTGTGCCAAGCGGTGACCATAAAGAAACCATGTTAGGCCCCCCTTTGTGTGCCAAGCGGTGACCATAAAGAAACTATATCTTTAGCCCCCCCCCCCCCCTTGTGTGCCAAGCGGTGACCATAAAGTAACCATAACTTTAGGCCCCCCTTTTGTGTGCCAAGCGGTGACCATAAAGAAACCATTTTAGGCCCCCCTTTGTGTGCCAAGCGGTGACCATAAAGAAACCATAATGTTAGGCCCCTCTTTGTGTGCCAAGCGGTGACCATAAAAAAACCAGATATTTAGGCCCCTCTTTGTGTGCAAAGCGGCGACCATAACGAAACCATAACTTTAGGCCACCCTTTGTGTTACTAGACTAGAAGTTGTATGCTGAAAAGGAAAATTAAAAACGTTTAATTTTTAAAATGTATGTATTTCTCAATACACGATATGGACTCAATATATTTTTGGAAACATTATACTTAAAGCACAACATATAATTTAATTTTACTTTACAAATATATTATTTATGTCATTTTTGATATCTCGGACATAATAATCTTTACACATAAAATTCTATACCTACTTAAGTATCCATTATTATAAAAATCACAATTTAAAAGGATTTCGCTTAGATAAAGGTTTAAGTACAGTCAAAGATCTAGATAAGTATCCCTTGTTAAATAAACTCACAGCAATAACGTTAAATAGTTTACTTATATTTTAATACCTATTTGTTTTTATGCATTATTATAAAATAAGCCCAATTTAAAAAGCATTTTACAGAAAACTTTTGACAATCTCGGTGGGGCAGCGGTGAATAATGTGACTTTGGAGACAGTACAAACATTTGTGTGCATGAACATGTCTGTGTGTCTTGGACTGCATGTTTATAAGAAAGGTAGAACGCATCAAAGCACGCATCCGTCCGTGAGGTGTAAGGAAGTACCTTCTGCTAAAACCCCTCCTAAAACTGCAGCCAAATAACAAATATCTAGAAGGTTGTTGTGTTCCAGCGTGTGAATAACATCCTAAGGAGTTGCTGTGTTAGCGGCAGAGGTGGCATCACGCGAGTGATACTTACGTAACGATTTTACACCAAGCGGATCGTATGCTTGTGTACCTCCCGACGATGTATAAACAAAAAATTAAGCATTTTACAAAAGTGCAATAGAATTCCAGAAGCGTCAAAGACTACCAAATAAAGAAACAAACTGATTAATATACAAAGAACGATTATAATACACAATAATAATTCAATATTATACTTATTGAGTCCCTTAGGTATAATATAAATATATATAGGTATAATATAATCACAATTTAAAAAAAATCTTACATAAAATATTTTTTGTTGTCAGACAAATTACACAGCGCCATCTAGCCCTAAAGTAAGCGAAGCTTGTGTTATGGGTACTGGACAACTGATAAACATACGTAAATACATTTTTTTTGTAAATACATACTTATTATACATAGAAAATACCCAGACCAAGACAAACAGACATGTTCATGCACACAAATGTTTGTACTGTGTGGGAATCGAACCCACGAACGTTGGTGTCAAAGTAGGGTAACAACGCGTTTCACCACTGCGCCACCGAGCTCGTCAAAATTATTAATTATTCTTTCCAAATTTACCATGTTCTATCAGAAGGTGATGTCAGGTGCCTTAGAGACCGGCGAGCGTGCATGAGAAGAGCTATGAATGTTATTGAAGCGAGTGAGATATGTAAGGATCGAGTCACGTGGCGCTCGATTCTCTCTGCCTACCGCGGAAGGGATTTGACGTGAAGTTATAGATAGATCTTAATTAGAAAGAAACATGATTCATGTACAATCAAAGAACAAAATAAGTATGCTTATACCCTTGATCGTTTACTGAAAGCAATAGGGTTCAATATCACATTTGTTTCAATTCAATATTTATAGCATTCCGTAATGGTACAAAAGTTTACAATTCAATATGTTAAAGGTATCACGTTACAGATCCTTGTCGGACACAGTAATAGGAGATATTTAATTTTGACTGAATTTTCTTTTAATATATTTATTGCCTACCCCGCAAAGGGACTTGGCGTGAAGACATACATACATACATATTCTTTTAATAATTTTATTGTTTTTACTTATTACATTTATTTCAAATCTTTATCATTTATGTATTCATTTATATATATACAGTGTGACTTGTTAGTTAATATATATTTTTAATTCTTTTTGAAATCACAATTATAAATTTAAAATTTATAATTCTATTCCTTGCATACATTAAACACAATTTAAAAAGCATCTTAAAAAGGAAATACAACTTAAGTAGAATCAAAGAACAAAATAAGTATACATACACCCTTGATCGTTAACTCAAAGCAATAGGGTTCAATATCGTACTTATTGTGTTCCTTGTATTGGTATAAATTAAACATAATTTAAAAAGTATCTTAAAAAGAAGCACGTCTGAAGTACAATCAAAGAACAAAATAAGTATACCTACCTACACCCTTGATCGTTAACTCAAAGCAATAGGGTTCAATATCGTACTTATTTTTGTGTTTCTTGCATTGGTATAAATTAAAAACAATATAAAAAGCATCTTAAAAAGGAAACACGACTTACGTTATTTTTACTAGTAATATTTATACCACTAAGGTGGCAATCATGCATACGGCCTGCTTGATGTTAAACAGTCACCGTAGCCTATGGACATTTGCAACACCAGGGGTGTCACTCATGCGTTGCCGACCCTCTAAAAACCTCTTCACGCCAGCTTGAGAGTTCTCGGAAAAAAACTTCTCTGAAACCGCACAGTACGTGACCATTGCGGTTCCAGCGTGTGAGGATGAACTTCCCGCAGTCGGCGAGCGATGCGGTTATAAAAAGTAGTCGTCGGCATAATTTCGAACAACTCTTCAGAACACAACCCGTTGTACAATCGGTAGAACACACAAAGGGAGGCAAAATCTCTCCTTAAACTTAAGGGTTCAATACCGTGTGTAAGCTTATGTGCAATCAAGGAACAAAATAGGTATACCTACACCCTTGATCGTTAACTCAAAGCAATAGGGTTCAATATCGTACTTATTGTGTTCCTTGTATTGGTATAAATTAAAAACAATTTAAAAAGCATCTTAAAATAAAACATGACAGAAGTACAATCAAAGAACAAAATTAGTATACCTACACCCTTGATCGTTAACTCAAAGCAATAGGGTTCAATATCATACTTATTGTGTTCCTTGCATTGGTATAAATTAAACACAAAAAAAAAACATCTTAAAAATAAACATGATTCACGTACAATCAAAGAACAAAATAGGTAACTTTGTCAACTTATTCTGTCGTATTATCCTTGTATTATTCTAAAATAATCTTAATTATAAATAAATACAATACAATAACAAGATACGTATATATTACCTACACAATCAACATACAGTAATAACATTCAATATTATACCTATTTTCTTATGTACATTATAAAATAATTAATATATTCAGGCAATATTTTGCAAAACTCAAATTTGGCGGCAATTTTGGTCAAAATTTTGGGTGATTCCACCACCAATTAGTTCATGCGAACTAGCGCCGACCGGCACCATCCCACTATAGTTAGAGCATCTAGCATGCCAGTCGCTGCCATGTATGCTCCAGTTGTATTTGCCTCGGCTGCTGAGGTCCTCGCGATTGCCCGCCATCTGGAACAGAAACCGCATGCACCCGCCACCGTTGCTGCCGCGACTGCCCTGGACGTCTCTGCGACACGTGTTCCTGTCCACGATGCATCCTCAGACGCTGTAGATGTTAGCTCTTTAGAGTGACATCAGCAACGGTGGTGGGTGCAAGCAGTTCCTGTTCCAGGTAACGAGCAATTTAAGAGAGGTAGGACGCATCAAAGCATCCCGTTTGAGGAAGTACCTCCACCTCGCAGAAAACGCCAGCCAAATAACAACTTCCTAGAAGGTTGTTGTGTTCCTGCGCGTGAGTGAGGTCTCCGGTAAGCTCCTAATGAGTTGCTGTGTTAGCAGCAGAGGTGGCATCGCGCGAGTAGTACTTAATATATTGTGAGCGTTCATAGGCTACGGTAATCGCTTTGTATCAGGTGGGCCTTATGTTTGTATGCTTTGTTTTTTTTTTATCGGTTTGATTGTTAGCAGGTACAAGGATCAAGGGTGTATACTTATCTGGCAATTTGACTGTACTCTTTCAAAAGCAATGTTATTAAAACCGGTCAATTGACAGGCGTGTGCGGAGATATGGATACAACACGTAGCGGCTCGAATGCGGTACACCAATCGCGACTCGCGACACGCACCACGTGTTCAATGGAATAATATATTCGACGCTAGGGTTACTTTTGAAACTAAATTCAATGACAGTCAATATTGTTTTGCAGTTTTGAGGACGTATCTCCACATCACAGGAAACCGCAGCCAAATACAATGGCCTGGATGTGTGCCTGCGAGTGAGTGAGGTTGCCAGTAAGCTCCTAAGGGGTTGCTTATAAGCGGTCATAGGCTACAGTAACCACTTTACATCATGAGAAACGTATGGCGCGCGACGTTGTATAAAAAAAAAACAGAAAGTGGACAAATGAATGCATATACATACATACCATCACGCCCCTGTCCCACTGTGGTAGGCAGATACTATGGAACGACAGGTGCACCGATCCAAACAAACCTCTTTCGCTTCTTCTCCATTCAGCCACCTTCTAATGCACGCTCTTCGGTGTCCGTGCTTTTGATTTGGCCCTTTCCTTTTGGTTCATGAGGTTTAAAGCATTATAATGTCTATATTATCAATATGTCTATTAGTTCATTTGGCCTTTTTTTCTACGGGACAGGCACTGCACCCACCACTGTGTCTCCTGTGTAGCCAGAATTAACAGCGGTGACCACCAAAAAGGCAATGAACAGTGAAGTTCATTGCTGTCCCGGGGGTTAAACTACAGCTGCCTTGGAACTCACAACGAGTTTAATCAGAAGAAATTTGTAGGATTAGGTTTTGGAATTGACTTCCCCTCTTGGCAAAGTGAGAGACAGCAATATGACAAACTAGCTGCTGCCCTAGGCTCCGCCCGCGTGGAGTCAAATAACGTAGCCTATGTGTTAATCCAGATTATAATCTATCTACGTGCCAAATTTCATTCAAATCAGTTCAGCCGTTTAAGCGTGAAAGAGCAACAAACATCATACATACAAACTTTCGCATTTATAATATTAGTAGGATAAGGCATTTAAAAACCTCAAAGAGATGGTCAAGTCAAGTGAAGCTCTACTGCCGTGCACCACGGTTTTTCAAATATCTAACACTAATGGGACCTAAATTGTGAGTTGTTACCTAACACATCGATTCCAATAGTATAGATTGCAGAACCGCCTAAACGCCTGGCAATTCTCCCTTGTTGCCACCAAATCAGGCTAGTATACTACCCCGGATGTGACACGCAAGGAATTTAACATATCGTCCCGCTCTATATATACCGCTCATTTGGTCTATAATTTACATTTAGTCTAACTATTTTTTACATTTATTTAATACATTATAATACTATGGTAATTTTGGTATGTATATCTTCACGCCAGGTCCCTTGCGGAGAAGGCAGAGAGAATCGAGCGCCATAAGACGCGGTCCTTACACGCCACATTCGCTTCTTTACCACTCAAAGCTTCTTTACAGTCACTCTCGCCGGTTCCTATTGGTAATTTTCGATACATAGACATTTTGATAATATGGACATTTTAGCACTTTAGACCTTATGAACCGAAACGGCCTCTTTTTCCCCTGCCGATATCTCCATTCAATCTTGAGCGATACACTTCTTACGTATCCCTTTTGTTGTTCATTCTTTCCAAATGACCAAACCATACTCGGCATTTAAATTTTAGTGACTACATCATCTTTCATTCCACATTGAGCTCGTATCGTGCTATTTATTACTGTATCAATAATTATAAGATCACACACATCCTCAGCGCTCTTATGTCTACAGAATTTGCCCTACTTTCATGCTTCTTCTGCCATACCCATGTTTCGCTACCACATAAATGTAATTTTTTATCTAATCGTCAAATTAAAACGGAACCACGTCGATAATTATAATCATTTAAATAGCTTTAGCTGTTCCGAGGTATAGATATATTCATAAAAAGTCTCTATACATATAGCATCTCTTACTTTTTGAAGATATTTATGAATCATATGGTATAATATGTACAAATGGGAAACATTTTCCCGTTATTAATTCAAAAGTCACGAGAGAGTAACGCTCATTTCATTTATAGTCAATATATATACAGATATTGTATTAAATAAAACAAAAAAAAACAGAGACATACATTATCAAATACAGGGAAAATAAAACGGTTTGTATCTACATATTGCAATCCCCCCCCCATCCACTTTATACATTTTAAAATGAGATTAATCATTATTCCTGTAATTTTAACAATTTAAATAACAAAAATGACGATATCTTCAATAAAACGTAATATAAAAATAACAAAAAAGTATAAAAAATAAATTAGCGAAATAAAAATCACAATGTTTTAGCACCAAAATAATAATAAATAAACATAATATATTTATACCAATGTTTTAAAAACTGTATAATAGATTAAGCAGCTGAAATAAATTTAATAATTAAAAATAATTTCTACAAACAAAATCTCACTGTAATTATTATATATTCAATATATTACTATCAAAAAAATAAATGCAGATAATGGGTAACAAACAACATATCACAACTTTATTAAGGAATGTATGAAAATATTATTTTCAAAACAACCAAATTAATCTATTGCAAATTATTCTAATTGGTTCATTGTCTCACGTGAGCAACACGAAAATATAATAGTAGAGGAGTTTTTAATATTGTTTTCATCGCAACAAAAGACTTACGGTTTACCAATTTTTATTTCACATTTTAAAAAAGAAATAGCAAACGCACTTATTTCTAGGAAAGTTTTTGTACAGGGAAGCCCTTTTATATATTTAATATGACCCTTAAAACAAATAAATCGCAGCCAGTCATGTAAAACAATGAATCTACGTGTCAACTTGTCTAGTCTACATTAGTAATTTTGTAAAACATTGTATGTTCTCTATACAAATTTGTTTCTGGGTGATTCAAACCAGTAGCACCGTTGAAAACGGGTTTTTTTTTCTCCGCCGAGGAATAATACGCATGCGTGGAGGACAACTCTATCGGCTTTAATATATTATTATTCAATAGATTTAATTATTAAATAGGTGAGTGTGGCTTTTTGTAATTTTATTAATTATTAATTTTATTACTAATTAAAATTAGTATTTTTGAGCAAGATCTAGTAAATTAGCCAAAAATCAAGGACGAAGTAACATTAAATTTTATTAACAAAATTTTATGAGCATATAAATTAGTCAAAAATCACGATGGACGAAAATCACGAACGATGGTCAGACATGGCCATTTAATCTGACATGGATGTAGTAGGTCGTGTCACCTTTGACAGAAGTTCCGGAATCCGTCCAAATATTACCACCCACCCATTTATTGGCATTGTTACATTAAATCATAAGATTCTAATACCTTGGATAGAGTGTGCCAATAGTCGGGTTTTAGCATGTAGATCTTTTATTTTATATTAACTAAGAATTAAGAAGAAAATAATGTATTGATAAAAAGTTTGAGAGACTTGTCCACATTCAAGTAATTATAATTGTATTAGATTCCATGTGAACTTTTAAAAAAATCTTAATTATTTCAAGATTTCTTCTTAAATTGCAAATAATTGGATGGATTACCCTACATTGCAAAATAATTTGTCACAATTATAAATCTTCCTAGTCATAAGGAAAAGCACTCGCCTGAGTTCACCTTCACGCGACTCCTGTTTCTCAACTGTGCTACATTATCGAACACTAAAACTTATAATAATTCGCTACATTGCCATGCTTTCTTTTGTTGTAACAATCGTTAAAACTGATTATTATTGACTCTATTTAAAATTAACATAATTAAGTAAAATATTTCAAACAAACACAGCCAACAATTTCATAATCTGATATATCCTTTTTAAATGCAAAGGGGCGGCAATGGGGAAAAATGACTAAATAGTTTTTGACATAACGTCTTATAAATCGATGAATGGCGATGCACGAAAAAGCGTCACGTTTCACGTGAGCCGAGCGTGCAAGCGAGAGCGCGGAACAAGCGATAGAGATGCACGATCGGCCTAAGCGTTCGGCTTGTGACGCATCTATCTCTCTTCCTCTCCATCGGCCGATGCGTCCGAGTAGAAGAGAGACAGCGGCAGCACACAACCTACACGTGAACTGTTTTGTCAACTGTTGAATGTTTTCTTATGACGTTATCACGTAAAACTATCGCCCGTAAACCGACTTTACAGACAACCAATTTTTTTGTATAAAAATAATAACGCAGTATTACATAATAATAAATTAAATCGGGGATGCATTACAGTGAATAATGTCTGTCTAATTCCCGCATTTACGTTTAATCATCAAATAAAACTGTCAAAAAACTTTAAAAAAATTAAATTTGGACTTTGATATGCTAATTTCGGATTGAGGCCCTTTTGGATTTAATAAGCGACGTGTATATGTACAATTTTTATATTTTCCGGCGATAGCTAGTCGTGGAACTCCTAGGATTTATTCTCAACAGTATTTTTTTTTATCTATTTGGAATGATAATTAAAATTTGGGATCGATTGATCTTATCGTCTGTGGTATTTAAGGCAGTCCGCACCTTCTCAATATCACCACAAATATACAGACCGGTTAATAACGCTTGTAAATAGTCTTCTTCTTAGTTTCATCTCGTTTCCTAATTCATTAGTATTGGCGGCGTTCGCTACCTACGCCTACTGATTTGGCGACGATAATCTTATTTTAAATAGAACGACAGACGTAGGGCGCGTCAAAGCAAAAAACGTCTGGGGAAGTACCTCCACCTCACAGAAAACCGCAGCCGAAACAACTCCCTAGAGGGTTGTTGTGTTCCTGCGTGTGAGTGAGGTCACCAGTAAGCTCCCAAGGACTAGCTGTGTAAGTAGCAGAGGAGGCATCGCGCGAGTGATAATTAATATATCGCAGGCGTTAATAGGCTACGGTACCCGCTTTACATCAGGTGGGCCGTATGCTTTAATGCCTCCGGAAGTAGTATAAAAAAAAGACCTCCACGACTCAAATGAAAACTTAGATTATACATTTTAGACATGAGTGTTCACCATGTTCACCGCCAAGCAAGTGATAATATGTTCATAAATTCGAAAACATGAATTTAGTAGTACATGCGCATATTAGTATTCGAACCTAGGACAATCGTCCATTCTTTATCCACTAGCTATCAATGCTCTATTACACTCATAATTCAATGTTTTAGCACCAAAATAATAATAAATAAACAAAATATCTAAGTATGCCTGTATATTTATATAAATAAGTATCCTTCATTTTATGTAATGTTTGGCGAATTTTCATGCATAATATGTTGCATTATTTTATTTTAAATATATATATGTATAATGATATATAAAAAATCTGGCCGCACATTTTAATGGTGCGGCCAGATTTCCCAATAGTACAGAAAAAGGATCTATTGGGAAAATGCATGCTGCCAAAAACGAACACAAACCGATCACAATATATATATATATTAAGCCACTTATATCCACTTATCCTCTTTTCTGCCGTTTAACAAAGGCGTAGATTCAACCTCTTTGCATTCTCCTTTCACGGGACTAATGTCTGGTTTTCCATTTATATATTTGTTAATTGTGTTGGAGACTACGTACGGAACACCAGATAGTTCAGACGTGAGTGGATTATAGTATTGTCGATAGCAGAATATAGCTGTTGTGTAGCCTAGCAGAGATCCGACGAGAATATCTGAAAATATAAGAGTTAGTCATTAGATAATTATTATGAGGTAGGGCGCATCAAAGCAGTCCATCTGGGGAAATACCTCCACCTCACAGAAAACCGCGGCCACAGAACAACTTCCTAGTGGGTTGTTGTGTTCCTACGTGTGAGTAAGGTCCACCAGTTACGTCCTATGGAGTTGCTGTGATAGCAGCAAACGAAGCATCGCGTGAGTGATACTTATTGTATAACAAGCGTTCATAAGCTACGGTAACCGCTTTCTATCATGTGGGCCGTAGGTTTGGAAGTCTTCCGACTTTTTTTTATAACTTCGCGCCAAATCCCCTTGCGTCGTAGGTAGAGAGAACCGAGCGCCACGTGACTCGTTTCTATAACATTCATTGCTGTTCTTGTCCTGTTGTTTGTCGAAGACCCTGAATTTTACATGAAGTGACTCTCCTCAGACCTTCACAACCCAGAGAGAAAACCAGTGAGGTCAGGTCACACGTCTTTCGAAATATATTGTCTTGGACGTGTGGGTTCCCTCACGATGTTTTCCTTCACCGCCGAGCAAATGATAAATATGTACATGTATCCGAAAACACCAACTTAGTGGTACATGCCTCCGCCAGGATTCGAAACCGGGGATCAGTTGGTCAATAGACCGGCTCCTTATCCTATACTGCTCAGTGCTATCTTTAATGTGAGTGCCAAAGTTATTTGTCGACCTGAGATTACCCTGGCACCTGTCAAACAGCCTCTACTCTGACGAAATACAACCACAACTGTGTTTAAAATCGGCCAAGTGCGAGTCGGACTCGCGCACGAAGGGTTCCGTACCATTATCTACAAAAACGGCAAAAAAAAAACATGTTTGTTGTATGGGAGCCCCCCTTAAATATTTGTTTTATTTTAATTTAATTTTTTATTCTTAAAGTGAATATATAACTAAATATTCTGTGAATATTTCAAGCGTCTACCTGTTGCCGTTATCAATATCGAGCAAAAATGAGCAAAAAAATTACGTTTGTTGTATGCGAGCCCCCTCTAATATTTAATTTATTCTATTTTTTAGTATTTGTTGTTATAGCGGCAACAGACATACATCATCTGTGAAAATTTCAACTGTCTAACTATCACGTTTCATGAGATACAGCCTGGTGACAGATAGACGGACGGAAGGACAGCGGAGCCTCAGTAATAGGGTTCCGTTTTACCCTTTGGGTACAGAACCCTAAAAAGTAACCTGGGAAAGTATCTCTACATTATAGAAGATAGATAGATAGATAAAACGTTTATTCGATTGCTGACTAACACACACAAACAAATGTAATACACAACAAGTCTTAAAACAATAATATAATAATTATGATGCACAAAGGTATGCGTGTGCTGCAGCAACACGAACGGGCCACAGCTCAGTGGTGAGATTGCTCAAGAGCAAAACTGATTTTCAGCTGCAGCCTGTAGTGGGTACGAGTGCGTATCAGCTTGAGTAGTTACAAATAAAATATGAATTGAAAATAATAAAATAGGCGATTTAATAATTATACGATGATTAATTGAAATTAGTAAATATAATTCATTGTGAAATAATATGTAAAATACATTTATTAGTTAAGTATAATGAAGCATACGACCAGACTAATGTAATGCCGTGGACCATGGACGTTTGCAACGCAAGAAGCAGCAGCTCCGCAGCTAAACAATTACTTGGTCACTTGGAGAACCACAGCATGTTTCTTTGGTTATTTACTATGGAGTATTATCACAGAGGGGCTGCCATTTTTAATGACGGAAAAGAGCAGTTATCTATCTCGCTTCGCCAAAATAACGTTTGGTAATAATCAGGATGCACCACATACAGGTAAAACTCTAGAACTCTCCAAATAAGATGTTGAGCCACTAAACCCCTAATAATTGCGCTTAGACTATGATTTAGAATTAGTGGGAAATGATAATTGGACTACTGGGAAATGGTAACCGGACTATCCCGGAAATGATTATTGGAATGTTGGGAAATAGTAACTAGACAATTTGAGAGCAGTACCTATTTGGCTATTGAGAAATGTTAATTGGGACTATTGGGAAATAGTAACTGGATCGTTGGTAAATTGTAACAGGACTATTGAGAAATTACCTTGCCAATGGTGGTGGTAATCACAACTCCTCGACAACGCCACACAAGCGGCCACGACCAGGGGCGCGAGGCACAGCAGCACGCGGACCGAGCTGCCCCGCCGCCTCGACAGGACGCCGAGGCGGCCACACAGCCACGCCGAAGCGAGGCCAAGCGAGCAGAACGATACTACAACAAAAAATATTTTTTTTGATTATTAAAAAAACCGCAAACGCGCATATTACTTATGTATAAAAACACCTGATATAAAGTGGTTACCGTAGTATAAGAACACTTGCAATTCATTAAGTATCACTCGGGCGATGCCACCTCTGTTGCTAACAACAAAACCTTATGAGTTTACTGGTGATCTCACTCGTAGGAACACAATAACCCTCCAAATTGTTTTATGGCTGCAGATTTCTGCGAGGTGGAGGCACTTCGCCAGACTGCTTTAATGCGCCCAACCTCTTTTTTTTATACTACGTCGGGAAGAATATATATAGGCATAGGGCCCACCTGATGTAAAGCGGGTACCGTAGCCTACACAGCAACTCCTTGGGAGCTTACTGGTGACCTCACTCACACGTAGGAACACGACAACCCTCTAGGGAGTTGTTATTTTCTGTGAGATGCAGGTACTACTCCAGACGGGCTGTTTTGATGCACCCTTCCTCTTATGGCTAAGTCCATAAGCTTGTTGGCCACTTAGTGGTATAAAAACATTATGCTACTAGATATTGTTAGCTCTCGATTATACTCACAACTGCTGTGCCCACTTGGAAACGACTTCCGACCGTCCATGATCTCGACGGGGTCCCCCGTGCACTCCATGTTGGGTTTTTCGATGCCATCAGGGAAACAGCGGTAGAAGAAATCTGGCCTGGGGCGACCTGTGACCACATACGTTTTTTTTTATACTACGTCGGGAGGTAGGCATACAAGCATACGGCCCACCTGATGTAAAGCGAGTACCGTAGCCTATTAACGCTTGCGATATATTAAGTATCACTCGCGCGATGTCTCCTCTGCTGCTTACACAGCAACTCTTTGGGAGCTTACTGGTGACCTAACTCACACGCAGGAACACAACAACCCTCTAGGGAGTTGTTATTTGGCTGCGGTTTTCTGTGAGGTGGAGGTACTTCCCTAGACGGGCTGCTTCGATGCGCCCTACCTCTCTTATTATAGTTAATAGTTTCAGACGTTATTTTGCGAAAGTCAAAATTACAGGCATTTCAATCTAAACTACTTTGTGTGCTTTCGCTCGCGATTAGTTCGTGCGAACTACTGCCGGCTGGCACCCACCCACTACCGTTAGTAGATACATGCCGTCGCTGTCATGGCTGCTCCGGTCGTCTCTGCCTCGGCTGTTCACGTGTTTCCCCTCTCCACAAGGCATCCTCAGATGCTGTAGAGGCGAAACACGTGTCCCGGAGACAACCGGAGCAGCCAGGGCACCAACGGTGTCGGGTGCATGCGGTTTATGTTTCAGATGGTGAACACTCGCAGAGACAACCGGAGCAGCCAGGGCAGCAACGGTGGCGGGTGCATGCGGTTTATGTTTCAGATGGTGAACACTCGCAGAGACGACCGGAGCAGCCATGGCAGCAACGGTGGCGGGTGCATGCGGTTTATGTTTCAGATGGTGAACACTCGCAGAGACGACCAGAGCAGCCAGGGCAGCAACGGTGGCGGGTGCATGCGGTTTATGTTTCAGATGGTGAACACTCGCAGAGACGACCGGAGCAGCCAGGGCAGCAACGGTGGCCGGTACATGCGGTTTATGTTTCAGATGGTGAACACTCGCAGAGACGACCGGAGCAGCCAGGGCAGCAACGGTGGCGGGTGCATGCGGTTTATGTTTCAGATGGTGAACACTCGCAGAGACGACCGGAGCAGCCAGGGCAGCAACGGTGGCGGGTACATGCGGTTTATGTTTCAGATGGTGAACACTCGCAGAGACGACCGGAGCAGCCAGGGCAGCAACGGTGGCGGGTGCATGCGGTTTATGTTTCAGATGGTGAACACTCGCAGAGACAACCGGAGCAGCCATGGCAGCAACGGTGGCGGGTGCATGCGGTTTATGTTTCAGATGGTGAACACTCGCAGAGACGACCGGAGCAGCCAGGGCAGCAACGGTGGCGGGTGCATGCGGTTTATGTTTCAGATGGTGAACACTCGCAGAGACAACCGGAGCAGCCATGGCAGCAACGGTGGCGGGTGCATGCGGTTTATGTTTCAGATGGTGAACACTCGCAGAGACGACCGGAGCAGCCAGGGCAGCAACGGTGGCGGGTGCATGCGGTTTATGTTTCAGATGGTGAACACTCGCAGAGACGACCGGAGCAGCCATGGCAGCAACGGTGGCGGGTGCATGCGGTTTATGTTTCAGATGGTGAACACTCGCAGAGACGACCGGAGCAGCCAGGGCAGCAACGGTGGCGGGTGCATGCGGTTTATGTTTCAGATGGTGAACACTCGCAGAGACGACCGGAGCAGCCAGGGCAGCAACGGTGGCGGGTGCATGCGGTTTATGTTTCAGATGGTGAACACTCGCAGAGACAACCGGAGCAGCCAGGGCAGCAACGGTGTCGGTTGCATGCGGTTTATGTTTCAGATGGTGAACACTCGCAGAGACGACCGGAGCAGCCAGGGCAGCAACGGTGGCGGGTGCATGCGGTTTATGTTTCAGATGGTGAACACTCGCAGAGACGACCGGAGCAGCCAGGGCAGCAACGGTGGCGGGTGCATGCGGTTTATGTTTCAGATGGTGAACACTCGCAGAGACAACCGGAGCAGCCAGGGCAGCAACGGTGTCGGTTGCATGCGGTTTATGTTTCAGATGGTGAACACTCGCAGAGACGACCGGAGCAGCCAGGGCAGCAACGGTGGCGGGTGCATGCGGTTTATGTTTCAGATGGTGAACACTCGCAGAGACAACCGGAGCAGCCAGGGCAGCAACGGTGGCGGGTGCATGCGGTTTATGTTTCAGATGGTGAACACTCGCAGAGACAACCGGAGCAGCCATGGCAGCAACGGTGGCGGGTGCATGCGGTTTATGTTTCAGATGGTGAACACTCGCAGAGACAACCGGAGCAGCCATGGCAGCAACGATGGCGGGTGCATGCGGTTTATGTTTCAGATGGTGAACACTCGCAGAGACGACCGGAGCAGCCATGGTAGCGACGGCATGTATCTACTAAATAGTGCCGTAGTGGGTGGGTGCCGGTCGGCAACAGTTCGCATGAACTAATCGGTAGCGGAAGCACAAAAATAGTTTACATCAAATTGCCTGAACATACAAATCAATTTACAGACACTTTACATATGTAACTTATTTAACAGAGGCATGCTCCGTTGGTACGGACATGTACAAGTAGAAAGAATGCAGGAGGAAAGAATTGTGAACCAGGTATACAAACAACGTGAAAGTAGAAGGATGTTGGAGCCGGGGAAGACCAAGAGTCAAAGTTGGTCCTGTTTTGTCAGAAGGTGGAGGATCTCTACGAGTGTGAAGAGCTATGAATGTTAATGAAGCGAGGTGTGTAAGGATCGGATCTTATCTCGGTGTCAAGATATACATACACATTACACAAAACAATTAGTGCATATTTGTAATGATCACTCGCTCGGCGGTGAAGGTAAACATCGTGTTATAATCTAAGGTTGGTTTCGCTCTGGTTGTGGAGGTCGGACAGCAGTCGCTTCATGTAAAAAAAAGTATTTTCGCCAAATCCTTAGGCTTAGGTAACGGACCCCGCCAATACTATTGGATTAGGAAGCGAGATAACGGTACGCAGAAGACCCCCGCTAACAAATAATTTAAAATAGACTAGGTCACATTTCTTTCGAAATATACTTTCTTGGGCGAGCGTGTTTCATGATGTGTTCCTTCACCGCCGAACAAGTGATCCGAATACACGAATTTAGTGGTACATGCCAGGATTCGAACCGCGGACCTGTTGGTCCATAGGCCGATTCTTAATCCACTGCTCTTAATATGAAATTATATATCGATGATATCGATCATTGCAAATAAGTTTTTAAGAGAGGTAGGGCGCATCAAAGCAGCCCCTCTGGGGAAGTACCTCCTACCAAGGAGTTGCCGTGTAAGCAGCAGAGGAGGCGTCGCGCGAGTGATACTTAATATATCGCAAGCGTTAATAGGCTACGGTACCCGCTTTACATCAGGTGGGCCGTATGCTTGTATACTACACGACGTAGTATAAAAAAAAAATAGAAAAACTACTCGACAAAAAAATTAAGCAACATATTCTCAAAAATCTTAGGTAGGAATTTCTAATTATGAATTATTATTTAGTACCCATTAATTACTATAAAAACACCAATAGCCACTCAGATAAAGCTATTGTGAAAATTACCTGCTATTATTTTCATTGTATCCGTCAATACTCCGTTTATTCCTAGAGACAGCGACCATGCGAGTAATACCTGTACAGAAAGAATATATATTTATTATCTGTATTCAAGTGCATTCACTCCCCCCCACTGTTTATATGCCTTCTACGACACGATTATTCCACAATTGTTTTATCCCCTCAAAAACAGACAACCTAAGCAAGTAAAATATTGCCAGCTCCTCTATAACAGCCCGCCCGAAACTTATAACACCTATACCGTCTAAAACAGACCACCCAAGTTACTCACTCCTTACATCCCCTCCAAGGCAAACTGCCCAAGACACTTGCTTTTTCCTCCCCGAAAATAGCTGAAGCCGCTTAAGGATTCAACCATATAGCCAGTTTCTTTAAAACAGCCCACCTCTAGCTTTCGCCCCTGCCCCGTCAAAAACAAATTACCCAAGTTACTTACTACTTACAACCCCTCCAAGACAACAGACCACCTCAGAGACTGAATTTTCCCAGCCTCTGTAAGACAGCCTCTGCTGGTGTGTCATCTGTCTCTAAGACAGATGCCCCAGGCACTCGCTTCTATCTCTCAAAAATAGAACACCTCAGGGACTCAACCTAGACAGACTATCTAAGATAAATCACCGCTAGCCTTCGCCTCTACACCATCTAGATCTCTATTTACTCGTACAAACATCGAAGACAAGCTGCCACAGGTACTTTTTTTTATACAACTAGTTTGGCAAACAAGCATGCAGCCCGCATTAGATGGTAAGCGGTCACCGCAGCCTATTGACGCTCGCAACACCACGAGGTTGTTACTCGCGCGCTGCCAATCTTGTGACCTAAGGCTGTTTCGTCACAGTACCCAGTAATTTCTCTGCCATATCTCACCCTTCAAACCAGAACACAGGTATATAAATATAGTTGCTTGGCGGTAGAACTAGATGAGACAGAGGTACCCACGCAGACGACTTTTGTGCAGTCTCCCTCTGTACTTGTTTCTACCCCCTCAAAAACATACCACCTCAGTGACTGAATCTTGCCAGACAGACCTCTTTAAAACAGTCCGACCCAAACATTCACCCCTACCCCATCAAGTTGCACCAAATACTCGCCCCTACCCCCTAAGACGGGGCTCGTTCCCTACACTCTCGTTGGGATTCACAAGGATCACACTGTTTACCTCCAGGGCATCATTGCAGTCGTTGCATACGGCCCAGGCCAGCAGCGAGAGTGTGAATGGTACGGAGAGCACGATGGTCCACAGAGCTCCGCCGGGCACGTACGACTCGTGCCTGGGATATTTGTACTCCGTCTGCAGATCAGACTGATGGATCACCCGGTTGAATGGTGCCATACTTTCCATGTAACTGGAAAAAAAAACATTTTTTCGGGTTCCGTACCTTACAAGGAAAAACGGAAGCCTTACATCCAGTAAGGGTTCCGTTTTTCTTTTGTTGTCCGTCCGTCTGTCTGTCTCTCTCTGTTAAGATCCTTTTTCTCAGGAACGGCTGGAGCTATCAAGCTGAAATTAATATCAAATACTCAGGTCTGTGATCCCTTTGAGCAGTGAAAAGATCAAACTTCTAAGTCAACTCATTCACAAGATACGGCTGTTTATGTCTCGTTTATGCGCATATTTTGACACTCTCAAGGGAGTCAAAAACCTACAGGGAGCTTCCCGTTGACCTAGAATCATGAAATTTGGTAAGAAGCAAGGTCATGTAGCACAAGTAAAGGAAAAAATCCGAAAACGGTAACAAAAATAAAAATACTTTTATTGCAACAATAATTTAACATTTTAATTAATATCTTTTACGGACCTCTCGAGAGCGTGCGAGGCGGACTCGCACTTGTCGGCTTTTCCTGACATCACCTTCTGATAAGACCCGACCAAGTAGGTCGTGGGCGGTGAGGTTTATCCTTTCTCAAGACCTACTTCTTCAAACCGTACTCGTTCTCCATGCCCGAACCAACATTAAACAATTTATGACTAATACTATTTTCTTACAATTGTGGAGCAGTGATAACCCAGTAGATAAAAAAACCGGCCTATGAACCAGTTGGTCCCCGGTTCAAATCCTGGCATGTACCACTAAAATCGTATTTTCGGATTTAAGTACATATTTATCACTTGCTCGGCGGTGAAGGAAGACATCGCGAGCAAACCCACACGACTAGGAAACTAGGAAATTATATTTAACTAACCTAAGAAGTGGTTTTCCCTCTGGGTTGTGAAGGTCTGACAGCATCGCTCCATGTCAAAAATCTGTGTCTTAGCCATATCCTTAGCGGACCCCGCCAATCTTAATGATTTAGGGAACGGGATAATGCAAAAGAAGAAGAACGGGATGAAAAACTCTGAGTCGCAGTAGTTGGAAACTCTACTTTGACCTCAACATTTGTGGGTTTGATTTCCTATTCTGTGCAGCGGGCTATCAATAGTATGAAAATAATAGATACCTATATATAGGTGTATGTGATGCCAACGAGACATTGTGTGAGGGTACTATCGTAAAGCCGAAATTAGATGGTTTATTTTTGCTTTCATTTTCGATGCTTCATGGTTTTTTTTTTGTTGTACTATAACCTGCGATCAGTCTTTTTTTCCATCGACTGTGAGCAGATATTTTAAAAGTTCCAGCTCTGTGGGAGAAGGGATCCATTGACCATTACTCCTGCATTCACAAATCCAACTCGATTATGTGGTTACATTTCAGTCTTTTTGTATAATTTCTGCTTCCAAGTTCCACTGCCATAGGGTTTGGATGTATAGCTATTCGCTGTTTGCTTCATGGATGATGATCGAAAATGAAATTACTAAATCGACGACCATCGAAATGTGCGTTCTCGATAAAAGCTTCCGGCTCCCGATTGTTTTCACTAGCATTGGTCATGCATCTGTCATCATTCATCGGCAATGAACTACAAGTGAAACGTCTAAACAGCGACAGATCATTCTCAGTTCATTTCTTTCACTGCCACCGCTGCACTGGTTTCGAACAGGGTACCAGTTGGCCATTAGGCCAGTTTTTTATCCACTGTCACAATTTTAGTGATACATGCCCGCCTGGATTCAAACTGGGTACCAGTTGGTCATTAGGCCAGTTTTTATCCACTGTCACAATTTTAGTGATACATGCCCGCCTGGATTCAAACTGGGTACCAGTTGGTCATTAGGCCAGTTTTTTATCCACTGTCACAATTTTAGTGATACATGCCCGCCTGGATTCAAACTGGGTACCAGTTGGTCATTAGGCCAGTTTTTATCCACTGTCACAATTTTAGTGATACATGCCCGCCTGGATTCAAACTGGGTACCAGTTGGCCATTAGGCCAGTTTTTTATCCACTGTCACAATTTTAGTGATACATGCCCGCCTGGATTCAAACTGGGTACCAGTTGGCCATTAGGCCAGTTTTTTATCCACTGTCACAATTTTAGTGATACATGCCTGCCTGGATTCAAACTGGGTACACAAGTTGGTCATTAGGCCAGTTTTTATCCACTGTCACAATTTTAGTGGTACATGCCCGCCTGGATTCAAACTGAGTACCAGTTGGTCATTAGGCCAGTTTTTATCCACTGTGACAATTTACGTGGTACATGCCCGCCTGGATTCAAACTGAGTACCAGTTGATCACTTATTAATCAGATAGAAATGTTGTTTCACTCTTTCATGAAATTAAAATTACATTTAGAAATAAGGCATGATCATCAAACATAAACCACACATTTTCTTTTATACAACATCGGGAGGTAAACAAGAATATAGCCCACCTGATTTAAATTGGTTACTGTAGCCTGCGATTGCTTGCAATACGGGATGTACCTGAGAAAGGTAAGTAAACTTTCTCAGGTACAGTACTCACAGAAAAACTACTAATCTCCAGGAACTTGTTATTTGGCTGCAGTTTCCTGAGAGGTGAAGGTCTCCTTAGTCAGTTGCTTTGATTCCCTCTACCTATTATTAAGTTATGGAACAAACTCTCCACCTAGGTTTTCCTCACAGAATACAGCTTGGGGTTCTTTAAAAAAGGTGTGAAGAGTACTTTATAGGGTCAGCAGTGTAGTAGTAGCCTCTGTTGTTGCAAGTCTCCACAGGCTACAGCAATAGCTACCCTCAGGCAGGTAATACACTTGTTTACTACTTTAGAGATATAAATCTCGCTATGAAGTAAACTTTAGTGCCTTTATGGTGAAAGTTGTGAGTCATCATCTGCCGACCTTCAAGTAAATACTGTTTCGTAAATTCCAAGGATGGTCGCCTAGCGTCAAGCGCTACAAATGTGTAATTGGTTTAAGTTAAAGTAAAATAAGAGAATTAAACAAGTTACAATAAGATTATATTAAAAAAAAAATGTGTGACAAATGACAAATAAAGATTTTTTATCTTTTTTGTTATATCTATCTATGGACCAGTGTTGTAACACCTGTTGTCTGAAAATAAATTATTTCATTTTAAATACAAAATACTACCTCTTACAGAGATATGTCCGCCTTTGTACATACTAAACATTTGTAACTGTATATGTTATGTATATTTGTGAAATAAAGAGATTACAACAACAACAACTACTATCATAATAAATTAGCAAACTTAGAGAGTTCATAAGCTTGGTGGTGGACTGGTTTAGTTTAACAGCAACGCTAGTGAGTTCTATTCATACACAGGACAAACATTTGTGTACATGAACATGTCACCCAGACTGATTGGGGAAGTATCTCCACATCACCAAAATCAGTAACTAAATAACATCTGTAAGGGTTGTTGTATTCCTGTGTGTTTGCCATTAAGCTCCGGATATAGATATAAAATATGTCCTGTATCAGCAGCGTTCAAAGGCTACGCAGTACAGTAAACACTTTAAATCAGGTGGTCTAAATGCTTGCACGCCTCCCGACATTGTATAAAAAAAAACTTCACAGCTATGGTAACTGCTACAAATCGAGTAGGCTGAATGCTTGGTCGTCTTCTAAAAAATACTAAAACTATGCACTAGTGCAGTTATAACACTGGTCTGAGGCAGGGAAAAAGGAAAAATATTCATAAACATTTAAAAAATCCAACATTTCATTAATTACAGTAAATTATTATCAGGGTCTTTGTAACGCCATGGAGATAGATAATTAATACAGTTAAAACTAATAAGTGCTAAATTTAAACCATATAACTTAACAAGCATTTAATTAGCATTGCAAATTAGCTCTACAGGTAAAATAAACCTAAAGATTTGAAACACAATGAGGCTTCTCATAATTATGCAGAGTTCTCATTCTTATTTGCATAAAAAAAGAATGTAATGATGATGATACCGAAATAATTTAATTATGAAGCTAAAATAAATTTCTTGGCGAAATAATGGATATAAATCGTAAGTATATAAACTATCTGTGAAGTTAGTAGTCTGAAGTTGCTATTATCAATTCATTTAAACAAACTAGGATGTGGAAATAAATATAATTCACAGTTGAAACATATGGTTCGTACTTACCAAAATGTTGACAGTAAAACAATACGGACTACAATTTCAATAAATAGATTAAAGCTAGCCGAACGTATTAGAGGCATATTGAACAGAAATTTAGTTTAATTATGCTAAAAAAATATTGTTATGCCATTTGAGAAATGTGCAATTTTACAAGTAATATGACAGCATTGACATGACAGAAAAATTTAGTGGCCACTTCTGTGCTAAAGAATCTACTAAAATCTGCCAAGTGGTGTTTCAAATTCTACTTTTTATTGTTACATTGTGCCATTTCATGGTTAATATTTAAATAAAAACCACTCGATTAGCTCCTTGTATCTCCTTTACTTCATTCATTTGGTCCTCTATCTCCTGAATATGGGTATGAGCTCTTCTCTTTTTACACTAGAGCTTAGGGTCGTATCGTACCAATACGCAATAAGAACAAATTCTTAGCAAAAACTGAGTTTAATACTCAACGCTATTGTCCCCCGTGTTAAAATGCTACTACATTCTTAACAATATTAAAAGTTATTTTCAGTGCGAGGGTTTAGAATGCCCTGCCATTAACAATCCGAAATGCACAAATTGTTTTCAGTTGTAAAAATGCAGTCAAGGGCATCTTTCTCGTATTTCGGTTTAACTTAATAATTAATTCGGTTGCTATACGATGAACATATATTATGTACGTATTTTAGGTTATATATGTGTTTGAATTTACATAGATGTATACATGAATATTTAACGTTCCTAAGTGCCCATATTTTCTCTTCTATTGGATATTTATAATATCTTACGAATAAATTGCTATACGTTATTATCATAATTATTGTCTGTTGTGTAAATGTATTCAGGCTTGCAACAGATCAGTGACCCTTTGGTGTTGCTGATGTCTATGGGCGGTGGTGACCACTTACCATCAGGTGACCCACATGCTCGTTTGCCCCCTCTAATGTAAAAAAAAGTATTATGTAGTACAATAAAAATATTATATTCCTTATATTGTATGAACGCTGGCACGAAATTTTATGGCAATGTTCATCGCACATTTTTTTACATCCTACTAATATTATTCTTAATGTTAAATATTGTAGGGATGTATGGATAATTTTTACTCTTTCAGGTAAAGACGGATGAAGTGATGAAGTTTAGCACCCATATAGAGTATGTTCTGAACTATGGTTATTCAGATAGCCTACTTTTCATCGTGATAATATTTAGGGATCTTCTTCAACTTAGCGTTATCCATTTTCCTAATCCATTAGGATTGGCGGGGACCGCTACCTAGCCTAAGGATTTAGCGAAGACACTAATTTTTACATGGAGCGACTGTCGTCAGACCTTCACAACCCATAGGGAAAAGCAGATCTTTCTTAGGCTGAAGGTTACACGTTTTTTGGAATATAATTTCTTGGAAGTATGTTCACTCACAATGTTTCTTTATTCACCGACGAGCAAGTGATAAATATGTACATAAATCGAAAACACTAATTTAGTGGTACGAGCGTACAAGCATTTTGGAGGAATACTTCCACCAACTAATCACTATAAAATAAAATAGTATCTGAGTCACAGTGACAACGTCTGGCGATGACAACCATGGATGAGAATGAATGGTCGATTCGAAGCTTGCTTCCTGGTACTTAAGACATCAATGCTGAAGAACCGGCAGATCCGGGCTGAAGTAGAATCTGCTATGAGTCTAGGAGGTTTCCGGGACGTGACGGGAGCGGACGGGACGTTACGACGGGCCACGTAGCTTTAATTGACCTAAACTCAAGAATCAACATTGTGACTTTTCGGTTGTGTTCGAGTTTGCATTGTTTTAGTACGGTACGACGGAAATATGTGATGGTTATGAATGTCAATAAAACTCGTAACAAATCAACATAAGGTACACATACCTTATTACATTAAGATATATAAAATTAGTGATAATAAAGCGTAAGATGTAAATTAAAATATTATTTTACGTCATTTGTAATACATTTTTAATAAAGTTTATCATACGTAACATTACGGATTGACTGATATGTGGTAGACTGTAAAACAATATTAGACAAGATAGACTCTTTAATTTTTTTATCGTTTAGGACTTGTAATTGTATTCTAGCAATTGTTGACTATATTGAGTACGAAAGACATTAAAATTGAAATACAATAAATAGTTATTTATTCTATATCAATCCCAATTGCACCCATTGAATACTCAATGTTTCCGGTATATTGCTTACTAAAGTATTAGTGGTACTACAAAATTGGTTCTCCTCTCTCTAAATTAGTAGACATTAAAGAGTTGGCCGAGCTACAGTGAGCAGATGTGTGATGTGATTAGTGAGAATTATGGTAAAAAGTTAACCGTGACAGTTTTTGAACTAATTGTAAGTTTGATGATGAATTAGCGATTGGTTAGGATAAATGTTTTAACCACCTCGGTCCTGGGCTACTCGGTATCTGGCGTATCGCGCCGAGGTCCTAACTCTTCGCAATCCGCCGAGTGCAGTGTCGATGGAAAGTGTCGGAGACGGAGAAGTTGCAGGCATTCGCAACAATGACGCGGTCATCAGGGATCAAAGAGTGAATTTAGCGGTCTGCGTCGGAACCCCCCGGGCGCGGCGGCACTCCGCGGGGTTAAAATTGGTTACACCGGTCTTTCCAACTTATGGTATGGGTCAGCCGAATAGTAGAATTTACCAATTCCAATTCTACTAAAAGAACACTGTTGCGTGTGTCAAAATGCGTACATGTTGACGTTCCGTTATTCTGTTAGGTGATCTGACAGTAGTGAAGTGACGTTGCAGCAGCTCTCAGTAGAGTGCGCGCCAGATAAGTCTGCGCGCGACTGGTGGCGTAGTTAATGTTGCCATATTAAGAAAAGCTAACCATACCTATTCAAAGGGTAAAATTATACTTGTCAGTGACTAAGGTTATGCTTTTTGTAATAGTTTTAGTTACGTATTATTTTTTGCTGCATAAATAATGAATATTTTTTAACTATAATCGTTAATCAGGAGGATGTTTTGAGAGACGTAGGGCGCATCAAAGCAGCCCGTCTGGGGAAGTACCTCCACCTCACAAAAACCGCAGCTAAATAACAACTCCCTAGAGGGTTGTTGTGTTCCTGCGTGTGAGTGAGGTCACCAGTAAGCTCCCAAGGAGTTGCTGCATAAGCAGCAGAGGAGGCATCGCGCGAGTGATAGTATATCGCTAGCGTTAATAGGCTACGGTACCCGTTTTACATCAAGTAGGCCGTATGCTTGCATGCCTCCCGACTTAGTATAAAAAAAAACAAACTTGCAGGCAAGGTATAGTGAGCTAATGTAATACCCCTGTTATTAACATTTAATTAATAGCTGTTAATTTTTTGTACTCAATAAAACAATATAATATATAGACAATATTTATTTATTTATAAAAAATTTGAATAGCTATGGTCCTGCAAAGGCTCAATTCCATCAATTTTCGATCGATAGATCACTCCTTAATCGGTTCCTCTTCTTTCCCGGAGTTTCAATTTTAGAAGATGAAGAGGCAGCTTCGTTTCCGTCCTTCGTTATTTGCGTAATTGTGCGTTCAGAAACACCTGAAATAAATTCCCATTACTAAATTAAATTATTGGATAAATTAAAAAAAAAAAGGCTTTTATTATACTGGTATTAAGACTATACAATATTTAATCAAATACTTTTTTTTTCAATTGACTGCTTGCTAAGAAATATTGGGCCAAATATATATAAAGTATACCTATAATATTGGCAAAATCAAAGTTATACGAAATTATAATACTAAATATTAGACATTCATTCGAGTCAAATTGATACCACCCTTTTGAAGTAAGTTAAAAAGTAGGAAAATTACTAATTCTTGCTGAATCTTAATGTTAATCATATTATTATGAAATAAATTCAGTCAAATACAAATCTGCAAAGTATATACAAAATAAGTGGGTAAACTGGTCACCCTAAAAATTACCTGTCATACAAGCAACACGAGCCCGCACTTTTGAAAATGTTATTAAAGGTCCATTAATGTCGCGTTCTTTTTCACAAGAACGTTTCACACTCAAAATAAGGTCTCTAGCACCACTTTTAATCACTTTCGGCATAATAATAATAGATTTGAAACTCAAATACAAATTAATAACACGGAGCAATAACAACAAACAACACCTTCACCTTGACGTTTACCACAATATGGCGGACGACGATTAGTTCCGATTTCGTCCGCGCTCAGAGTTATCTGGCGCGCACTTCTAAATGATTCGTTAATCGCAATTCTAATAAAAAAACCTACACTGCAGCTGCACGTTTGCTGCAATATGATCGTATTCTGATCAGTGGCATAGCGTGCCTTGTCGGGGCCCCGTATAAAAATTTTTTTGGAGGCCCTTATATGGAGGTAAAGATTTTTCACAAAAGAAAAAAAATATTGTGAGAAGAAATATTTATTTATCACATAATTTACCCATTTTACAAATAAAAATAGAATTTTAAATATTCACTCTCCTTGCCTTTTTTTCGGCAAACTGATTTATTAAATCATTTATGGCTGATGATGATTTTAGTTTTTCTAAAGTTTCTGCCTCTATGGACAATAGTGAGATGTCTGACAGCCGTTCTTGTCCCATCGAAGTTCTTAAGTAATTTTTTATTAGTTTTAATTTTGAAAAACTTCTTTCTGCCGTTGCGGTTGTAACTGGAAGGGTCAAGAATAAAAAGCATGCTGTGATTACCTCGGGAAAACTGGATGCAAGACTATTGAATTTTACTAGCAATAATTCAATGAGTTCTTTAATGGAATAAATTTTTTTCATTTCAGAATTTAAGCATGTTTTTAGAGCCTTTAATTGGTCACAAAGATTAAGTGAGATGTCTTTACTGTATTTAGCAGACAGTTTTCCGGAAGCGTTTAATATCTCTTCGCTTGAAGAAGATAGGAGTTTCTCCGGTTGTAATATTTCGAATATACTACTCAGGTTGCAAAGGCTCTGAAATCTTTCTTTAGTTTGAGAAATTAATATATCTAAACAGCAATAGTATACATTGACTTTGAAATAGGATTCCGGGTCGGAAATTCTCTCATCTTGTGATAACTCATCAAAAAAACGCTTCGTTATCTTTCGCCTACTGTTTTTAAAAACAGTTGTTACCCCCCACTCTTTTGCTAAATCTTTGGATTCATTTAGCAAACTATTAAATGAATTCTGATTTCTTAATTGGCACAGTCTATTTAAAAGATTACTTAATAAAATACTAGATTTCTGTAAGTCATTATTTTCATGCTGCAAGAGCTTTAGAAACAGGATTAATAATTTCAAATAGTGAAGAAAAAAATGTAACGAGCACTAAGAAATCAAAACTCTCTAAAATGTTAATTATACTTTTACATTCTTCACGTTCATCTTTTTTATTTGAAATTAAATTTAGTTGGTACAAAGTTTTCATGATTAGTAAAAAAATTTTCTTTACTGCTAATAAAGCGTCGTTCCTAGAAGACCATCTGGTAGGACATACCTTTTTAAGGGTAATCAAATATTTTTCAGATGAATCGTCACTTAGCATAGCCCAGCGTTTTATACTATTGCCAAAAAAAGTATATATTTTTTCTAAATTATCGAAAAAAGTCGATACTTCACGAACATGTCTCGCAGCATCGTTCAAAACCAAGTTTAAAGCGTGCGCAGCACAATGAACATAATCGGCATTTGGAGCATGCTCTTTTATTAGGGTTTGTAATCCTCCATACACACCCGACATAACATTTGCTCCATCGTATCCCTGTCCTCTACATTTAGTCAAATCAAGTCCATATTCTTTAGTCAAATTTAAAATGACAGTTTTCAGACCTGCAGCACTGCAATCGGTTACTGCTATGAATCCTAAAAAGGACTCACAGATTTTTATTTCTTTAGGCACATTATCATCATTTTCTGTAACCGAGATATATCGAAAAACTACAGATAGTTGGTCAATTTTTGATAAGTCTTGTGTTGTATCCAGAATTATTGTCAGAAATGGAGCTTTTTTAATTTCTGAGATAATACTGTTCCTAACGTTAGTACCAAGCAAACTAATAATTTCGTTTTGAATCGTAGGGCTTAAATAATTTATTTCACCTTTCGGTTTTAGAAGAAGTTCTTTTAAAGTTGCATCATAGTTAGATAGCAGACGTGAAATTGCCATAAAATTGCCAGAATCAGAATCATGCCCCCTCAAAGGTAGATTACAAGATACTAAAGTAATTATAACATTAATTATACGATGCAGTACATCTCTCCAGAATGTAATTTTACTATCGATTTCACTTTTCAATAGAGAATCGATGGTATTTCCTTGCAACCAATTATTATAAGAGAGTGAGGCACTAATATGCTGCTGTGACTTTTCATGGTCAAGAATAGTTTGTGTGAAATTGCTTCTAACCGAAACACCGTTAACCCAAGCAGAGGAGTACGATTTGTTTTGATGATCTGCTAATAACCAACAGAAGTGACAGTACGGTTTGTTTAAAACGTTAGAATAACATAACCATGGTCTTATAATTTTTATGCCTGCCTGATTGAAATATGAATAATAATAAGCCGAAAAAGGTCGGTTATTTTCTGAAACTTTTGGAAATGGTCCTTGTGGTTTAAATGGACCCAATTTAAAAATTATTTTTCGTTCGCATTCAGTTAAATTGTCACCAAAATTTCCTCTATCTGATGAAATTATATTACAATCTGCATTATCTGCAGATATATCAGAATCGTTGACTTGGGGTTCCTCGATTTCTGGATGGACATCCGATAAAGTATGTGCTTGGCTTTCTTCTATTTCCGGATGGATATGTGACGAAGAACATGCTTCAGAAGAATCTAAAAATAAACGAGTAATTGTTAAAAAATAAATACGAATGCTTTGATACTAAACTAAAAAGAGTTATATATAAATAAATAACGTTACTAAGGGTCACAGTTAGAGAGTGTTCAGTTCAGACGCACACAGACTCTACGCGGATTGTGCTCGTACCTATTAGTAGATACAAAATCACCTGCAGCCCGTCCGTGCATTACTATACACCTGCGTGCTATTTAAACGCAGCGCGTAGTGTAGTGGCCATACAAAACGAGAACCCGAAAGCGAGTCTGCACATCTGAAGTTCTCAACACGCAATTAACGATACGATACGGACTGATAGACAAACAACAAAACAAATCGATCCTATAGATAAGTTAGAATTTTGTTTTTTTTTTAATCAAGGCACGGAACCCTAAAAACAGTATAATTGTGAAAATCGAGGGGGGAGACAACTTTTTGTGACGGACAGATGGACAGACCGAAATTAAAAGATTTCCTTGTTTATCACTACGGGCCCCTAATAAATGGGTTGGGTAGTAGTGTAGTACTTACCTTTCCAATCTAAATCACTCACAGTATCTTGTCTCTGAAAAAATGAAGAAATTTTGGGCACTTTTTTTATAACCTCGTCCCTTTTCTGTTTAATTTTTCTTTTCTCAGCGCCGCTGGGATAATCTCTTTTCCTTTCACTCATTTCTTTTACAAATCGCTACTAATACTGCTAAACCAGAAGAACAATATTGTTTGTACTGAATTACAATGTAATGCACATTTATATAAAGCGCGTAAATAAACAGTGCACTACACTCCGTGGTTTAACATCCAATGCAAAGTACAACAACGTACACGTACATCGCGATATCGATGAAGGATTCCCGGGGATTCCCCGCTGAGTTGAAGATGAAGTAAGTAAAACGGGGAAGTCCCGCAGCCCGCCATAACGATGTAGTATTGCCAACTTTTGAACGCACGCTTAAGGCGGGAAAAAAAGGAATTGCTTTATAGAATTTTGTCATTTGTAAAATAAAATAAATTAGAAAGTTTTTATTCTTTTTCCTTACACACTTTGGGGGCCCCCGTGGCCCGGGGGCCCCGTATAATTGATACGGCAAATACGGCGGTAGCTACGCCCCTGATTCTGATAACTTGTTTTGACATTTGTATAGCATCTTTTTTATACAACATGCATGCAAGCATACGTCCCACCTGATATAAAACGGTCACCGTAGACTATGAATGCTTGCAACACCATAAGTAACACCTATGCTGTTAACACAGCAATTACTTAGGAGGTTACTGGTGACCTAATTCATACGTATGAACAACGACCCTCCAGGGAGTTGACATTTGGCTGCGGTTTTCTGTGAGGTGGAGGTACTTCCACACAGCGACTGCTACGATGCGTCCTACCTCTTTTATTATCACGTGATGCGTAAACTTCGTAACGCAGTTTGTGCTCTAACAAAGGTTGTCGGGAGGCAAAGAAGCATAAACCATAACCATAAACCAGGTGATGTAAAGTGTTTGCCGTAGCCTATGAACGCTTGCAACACATTAAGTATCGCTCGAGCGATGCCATCTCTTCTGCTAGCTTCTATAAGAATCTAGCAGAAGCAACTCGTTAAAAGCTTACTGGTAACTCCACTTCATTCGCAGGAAAATAACAACTCTCTAGGGAGTTATTTGGCTACGGTTTTTTGTGAGGTGACGGTACTTCCCCAGATGGGTGATGGCTTTGATGCGCCCTACCTCTAAAACAACCAGACCAAGACAAACACACATGTTCATGCACACAGATTTTTGTCCTGTGTGCGAATTGAACCCACGAGCTCTGGTGTTGAAGCAGCGTCTCTAACCACTGCGCCAACGAGCTCGTCTATCGTATCCAGTGATACGATAGACGAGCTCTTAATTCATTGCAAGCGTTAGTAGACTACAGTAACCGCTTTACAGGTGGGCTGTATGTCTCTCGACATTGCGTAAAAAAAATATCCTCTCTACCACCAAGCTCGTCTATAAGCAATAAATAAAACTAACTTGTTACAGTTAAAGTATATTTAACTTAAGTGCTAACTTAAAATTAATTGTGTGCATATTTTTAAATAAGGTAAATGAAGTTTTGAAAATGATGACTATATAAATTACATTCCGAGTAGGTTGTACAGATGGCGTCAAAAACCCAGTTCGGTCTGAAGTTACTTCATACATCTTACTACTGCGCGAACGAAACGTGCTGTGTTCAGACCTAACTGGAATTTGGCGCGACCTACACCAGCAGTGACCGATCTAAAATTGTGTAGTTTATTTATCTATTTGATTTTGAGTTAGCTATATTACGATATGGTTTTATTTTCTCTTTTTTTTTATAACTTGACTAAATTGCTTGGAGTAGGCACAATCTTACATTGAGGGGAAAAAAAAATAACTAATTAAATTTCAAAAAACACTAAATACCAAAGCATACGGCCTTTTCTTAGGTCAATGAAAAAAGATAAACTACTAAAATATTCTTATACTTATTTACGACTAAACTAAAACATGAGGTTAGTTTTTCATTATCTAAATGATAATGTTACAGTTAAACATCAAATTTTCGCTTTACTTACTTATTATATAAAAAAGAGATTTAATCCCAAAGTAATTAATAAATTTTAATAAAAAAAATAAAGCCAAAACATTTGAGATACAGTTTATATTTTTCAAGTCACGTGTAAAATGCAGATCTTATATTAAAATATATATTTTAGAGAAATAATAAATATTAAGTACAAAAACGAAATTAATTTATCAATTGAAATTCCGAGATTAAAAATACACAACTGAAATTTCAATTGATAAACTAAATACGAAAAATATGTAAATAAAAAGCTTTGAGCTATGTCAACCGATGACATATTATAACTAAAATACATTTAATATGATGGAATAATATCATATTTATTGGTTTAACGGATAAAACAAGGGTAAAAAGAACTATCAAATAGATAACAACAAATCAATCAATATTATTTTTTTTGCATCATCGTTGTTCCTTTACTTAAACTTTATATTTTGTCTCAAGCAAACCAATCACCAAAAATAACTAATCACAAAACATAACACAATCAAACGTCAATGTTTTAGTAACACACCTCGCCATTCCACGGTTGTACCATAGACTGGTAAGAGTAAGCAAACCAGAGTTATTGTAAATCTTCGATTTTACAATTGAATACGAAATGCACAGAAAATGCAAAGTTAAATCGTTAAATTACACTTATTACAAGTTTAAAAGACGGTGCAAGTTGACTTTTGAAATATCTTAATACTATGAGAAATTTTTGCATAAATGTATAGATAAAATTAAAAAAGGAAAACTTAAAATGGATATGTATAGGTAAATTGCGTAGTTTTCCTGTTTCATTTTGTCTATATAGGTGTTATTTCTGAAAAAGGGATTTTAAAAAAAACTAATTATAAAAATCACCAAAGATAGTACGCCCAGGTACTTACGTTTCACTTATTTGTTCATAAACGAGGTAGCTAGCAAAGATGTTTATTAGGAGTAACGCTACGCTGGTACAGCTAAAAGCAGATCGCCATTAACACTCAAGTGCGATTGTAACTTATTAAGTATCTCAGAAGACCGGTAGGTACGCAGGTCAAAGTGTTAAACATGATGTGCACTTAGCTGTACTAGCAGCATATATTTATATTCAGGAAAGTATGATAAATAAAAGGAGAAATGCTTATAAAATTGAACTAAACATTCGCGCCCTTTACGCCTACTTGCGCAATGGTACAAGCACGTATACATATGTCACGTGCAGCGTATTAGAATTGACGTAAAGGACAAATGACAGGGTTTGTAGTAAAAACAAAATACAAATTAAGGACACTCTATAAGCGCCTTTAAATGTCTATTTCGAGCTTAAATAATACTTGACTAGAACAAGATGCATATCTACATTGTGTAAATACATTCTACTGTACAGTCTACTTAAAATGGTCGAGTAGTAGTTTCGACTTTCAATATTATTTTTATATATAGAGCGAATGGTTGTTTGTTTGAACGCGATAATCTCTGGAACTAGCAATCGGATTTGAAAAAGTCTTTTTGCATTTGATAGCCCATTTCAGAACCGGAGAAAAAAAGAAAAACGTAGGAAGAGTGGTTCCCACGCGGCGCGGACGAAGTCGCGCTATAGTACTAGTGCAGTCGTCTTAGCGTTATCCTGTTTCGTAAACCATTAAAATTGGCGGAGTCCGCTAACTAAAAACCCTAAGGATTTAGCAATGATACGGATGTTTATACGGAGCTACTGCCATCAGACCTCTACAACGTGGAGGGAAATATAGACCTTTCTTAGGTTAGGTCTTTCGAAACGTAAATTCTTGGACGTGCGGGTTTCTTCCTCACGGTGTTTTCCTTCACCGCCAAGGAAGGTAATTACAAATATGTACATAAATACGAAAACATTAATTCAGTGGTAGCCACTGGGCTATTACAGCTCAACACATATACTATCACGTACTATTTAGTACAACAATTAAATAATGTTTTAATAAGTTTCATGTATATTTCTTTTTATTGTTCGTACTGAAATCCTAGCATTATGCCTCTTACGCCAATCGAATTTTCAACCTTTTGCCGTACGTCATATGATGCCATCCGGTAGAAAAGTGCTAGGTAACTGTAGAATATGTTTATGACGTCATTATTCACTAGTGCTGTATTTTGTTAACTTATTTGACTTATCGACGACTATAATTGGTAATAATATATAACTTATCACATTATCTATGGGTTAATTAAAATTAAGTGTTTACTGTAGGTGTGTCTTTTTAATTGAAAATCAATTTGTTCATTAGTCAATCAAATCAAAAAAACATTTAAAAAATCTTTTAATAAAAAAATGTTACTATAGCGTTAACGATTTCATTACTGATGAATGCTTGTAATTTGTTGTATATGATTCTTATTTTCATAATATGTATTATTATTAATTGACATTTCTACTATTCAATTTATGTTAACATTCCAATATTGCTCTATCTCTCAAATGTTGCACGCCGACAAGGCAAAACATGAAGGAAAAAGTTGTAACACCATATTTGCATGCGATCGTCTGTAATATTACTCATGTTTTGTGCAAATAAACATATCTTTATCTTTATCAATCAATTAATAAAGCTCGATGGCGTCGTTGCGCGTCTCATTTTAACCGAACACGTACGTTGACGCCTTGAGGCCGTTATATACTTGGCGCCGAAACGCGCATGGCGGAATTCAGCCACGCGGGTCTCAACGGGTCAAGCAGTGTCGACCGCAGTCTGTCTGTAGATATGTCTATGGATCAATCTCTTTCCGCACTTCGAAGGGCAAGTTAAGCTGTTGTCGATACATGACAGTCGTTAAATCTTCGTCTTCGGGCGGCTTGAATGCACAGGCCTCCGCCAATCCGCAGATCCACGCTTGAACAGCGTGGTGGAGTATGCTCTAAACCCCTTTGGTTGCATAGAGATCCGTATCCCTGCTGTGGTATGTATTTGGGTTGGTGTAGTGTTGTAGTAAATCAATTAAAAATATAATCGACCTAGAAAATGGTTCACCAGATAATAACGTATAGTTACGGAATTTAAAACTGATGTTGGAAATGTGTGAAATTATAATATTCTAAGAATAGAATAGGAACAGTGACATGAACAATGCAAGCAAGAGTTTATCGTTCAAGATGTGCAACCGACACTGACGTTTATCTAACGCTATTTAGACAAAATTGCGGTATTTTTCTTAACAAACTACCACCACGAATGAAAGAGAACATTTATAAGAATTGCCACAAATATATGACGAATTTGAGTTACTTGTCGGTGTGTGTCTTAAAGAGGAATCTATACGAGACATAGACAAGTCTGTGTTCTGTGTGAAGATATTCACTATGGTAATAATGATCATTTATAAAAATGACCATAACGTTCTATCTTTAAAGAAGACTATAGAATTATATCGACATCACTATGGGCATAGACAATTCTGTTATAACGGAGAGAAGGTATTCTCTATGGTTATAATGACAGGCGGTCATATTTGATTACAACGTTGCAGAATATCAGCTCCGAGGAAAACTGAGATGGATAGCGATTCTGCAACTTGTTAAATAGTTCCAACATTTAGTTTCAATTAACCCTAGATAAATTTGTTTATTTATTATAGATAGTAGCCCATCGAATGTGCTCTTGCGTTTTTGTAATAACCGAAATATTCTGGTGGTGAGGTGGCGTGCTTTTTGACAATTTCATCGAACTGCATCTGGTCACCCCAATCGGCCTGGAAATAAATAAACAAATTGATATACAGGCAATTTGATCAAAACTACTTTGTTTGCTTCCGCTACCGATTAGTTCATGCGAACTAGTGCCGGCCGGCACCCATCCACTAGCCTTAGTAGATGCATGTCCCCGCTGCCATGTCGTTAGAGAATCATGCTAAGATTCGTAGCATGTTATTCTAACGACTAACATGTACAGCGCCTGAGGATGTCTCGTGGAGAGAGACACATGTCGCGGAGACGACCGGAGCAGACAGGACAGCGACGGTGGCGGGAGTAGGCGGTTCAGATTATAAATAAATAAATAAATAAATTTATTATATCAAATTGCCTGTAAATTTTATTTTCGCAAAATAACGCCTGAATCTATAAACTGTTTAAATTGATATATATTTTTTATACAAAGTTGGGAGACATACAAGCATACGGCCTACCTGACCGTAACTTATGAGCGCTTGCAATAAATTAAGTATCCCTTGCGTTATACCACCTGTGCTGCTAACACAACAACTTCTTAGGAGATTACTGGAGAACTTTGGCAGTATTTTTATCAGTGCTCACCTAGTCATGAACTGCACGGTAGGGAAAAAAATTGTGACGATTCCAAACAAATGTAGCCATTTTTACGGAATAAAAAGGTTTTGACTTTGACTTGACTCACTCATATTAAGGAACACAATAACTCTGGGGAGTTGTTATTTGCGTGCGGTTTTCTTTGAGCTGGAGATTGACAGACAGGTTGCTTCGATGCGCCCTACTTCCCTTGTAAATATACATACCAAGACAAACAAACATGTTCATGCACACATATATTTGCTTCGTGCGGAAATCGAACTCACTAGCTTTGGTGTTAAATAGCCATTCCACCAATGGGATCGTCAAATTATATATTTCAAATCATCCACCTATATGTAACTTCACGTCAAATCCCTTCCGCGGTAGGCAGAGAGGACCGAGCGCCACGTGACTCGATCCTTACACACCTCACTCGCTTCATTAACATTCATTGCACTTCTCATGCATTACTTTTTTTATCCAACGTCGGGAGGCATACAAGCACACGGTCCACCTGATGTAAAGCAGCTACCGTAGTAACGCTTGTAACATAAATCACACGCGCGATGCCTCCTCTGCTGCTTACACAGCAACTCCTTAGGAGCTTACTGGTGACCTCACTCACACACAGGAACACAACAACCCTCTAGGGAGTTGTTATTTGGCTGCGGTTTTCTGTGAGGTTGAGGTACTTCCCCAGACGGGTTGCTTTGATGCGCCCTACCTCTCTTAAAACATCCAGCCATGCAATTCTGTAAGAGCAAACGTCCTTACATCCTCGGAAACATCGGCTGTTATAGCCTTGAACACAAAATTGCCATTCCTTAGTGTCACTTTTCATGGTTGTGTTGTGCGACACTAGCGCCGCAAGGCTGCGTTTGGAATTGGAATTCTACAAGGCAAACAGCCTCGCGTACGCTTACAGCCTTATAGAATACCAAATAATTTAGCCGTGATCGCAGTAGACGATGTCAAAGCTGTGACATCTGTGATCACAGCGACGCACACAGCCATTACGAGTCGCTTAGAAAATTGCATGGCAGATCAAGATAAACAGACATGTTCATGCACACAAATGTTTGCCTTGTGTGGGAATCGAACCCACGAGCGTTGGTGTCAAAGTCGCGTCTTTCACGACTGAGCCACCGAGCTCGTCAAATATGGTAGGTAAGTCTTGGCTTTACTCGGCTCCTACATCCTTCTACTTTCGGGTTGTATATCTGTTTCGTACTCGTAGTTCTTTCCTCCTGCATTCTTTCCACATGTCCGAACCAACGGAGCATGCCTCTCATGAAAGAGAATTTCTCGGGTTGTGAAATTCTCTTTCAGACCAACTCTGTTTCTTACATCATTATTGCGAATACGGTCTACAAGCGTGACGCTACAAATTTTGCGCAACGCTCGCATTTCGACCACGTGAATAATATTATTTTAAGACTCACAAAGTTAGGGAACAGTGATCTCTTGTCGTCGAATTTCTTCTCGTTGACACATCGCAAAAGGTACAGCCGCTCCACCCACGGCCAGATCATGTAATCCAGCATGCCGGGCTTGTTGCCGCCGAAGTAGTTTGTACCTGCGAAGAATATTTCATATCTTTATATATATATGTATATGATGTAGGAGACGAGGAAGACCAAGACTTACCTAGCATGACCAAAGGTGTCAGGAGCCCTAGAAACCGGCGTGCACGAGAAGAGTAATGAATGTTATTGAAGCGAGTGAGGTATGTAAGGATCGAGTCACGTGGCGCTCGGTTCTCTCTGCCTACCGCGCAAGGGATTTGGCGTGATGTTACAAATAGATATATTGTTGTTGTCTACCTACGGGAGCCTAGTGAACGAAAAGCTTGGCGTGGACTTGTATATTAAAATTCGTGTTTGTCTTGTGTGGGAATCGAACCCACGAGCGTCGATGTCAAAGTAACGTAACATCACGTTTCACCATTCCAAATTATCCAATTTGGGAAGCACCGAGTAAGTAGGTAAGGACTGAGTAATGTGGCGCTCGGTTCTCTCTGCCACCCCGTAAGGGACTCGGCGTGAAGTTATACATAGACAGACAAGAGTAACATATCCACCAGGACTGCACTTTTCCGCATTAATATCACATCTGTTTTATTTATTTACTTAAATTGTTATAAATTTGTGGTAACTGAAATAAATTATTTTATATTTATTTAGGATAACTATATATACCTATATTGCATTTATAAATATAATTAACAAAAATTAAATAAATACCTACTTCAAGTATTTTATTTATTAATTACATTACAGTAGGCCAATTCTACTAAAAAAACCGCAACTGCACTGCAGCTGCAGCGCAGCTTGTATCAAAATGCGTACATATTGACGTTTCGTTATTCTGTTAAGCGATCTGACACCAGCGACGTAGCAGTAGCGTTGCATTAAATAAGTCGCTATTCTGTTAAAAAACCTACACTGCATCTGCAGGTTTCCTGCAATATAATCGTATTCTGATAAATTGTTTTGACATTTGTATGGCGAGGACAGAAGTTTTAAAGGAGTTTATTTGCAGTTTTGCTAACGTTAGTATTAGCAAAGTGAAGTTAATATTCAGAAGCGGTGATTTATACTACAAAACATTTGTTTTATTTTGAGAGATGTTTGTGGGAATATGTGATTAAGAAGCTTCTTTTCATTTAGAACTACCTCCTCGCCGACGACCAAGGCCAAATGGGGATTGAATCTATAGGAGTGGATATTAAGTTAAAATCCAATTTATTAGATTGAAATATGGGAACACGACAGGTGTTAAGTAGTTCATTTGCAGGATACGCACGAACTGTGCAGCGTAATTGCAGTGCCGTTGCAGTGCAATATTTTTTTTTTAAATATGCATTGGCACTGCACTATTCCTGCACCACCCAAGCGACAGGAGTAAACGAGAAGCTGCAGGTGTTGAGTAGAATTGGCATACAGAAAACAAACTGTTATTTTTATACCACGTCGGGAGGCATACAAGCATACGGTCCGCCTGTCGAAGTTGTTACCGTAGCCTATGCCTGCTTGCAATATGGAAATATTGCTCTTTATTAATGTAATAAACGAAATAATAACATATACTATGATTAGGTTGATATCGAAAATCGTCCCTAACTTGAGTCATACATTTTTATCATACAATGTGATGTCATTATTCACCTTGGTGTATTCTATAAGCCACGGCCATTTACGATCACTTAAGACTTCACGTTTTACTTGATAAAAATAAAGAGATATATATATAAACATATAATAATTCATTATAATAGATATTTGACGACCTCGGCGGCGCAATCGTTAATAACGCGACTTTGTCACCGACGCTCTTGGGCTCAAGTCAGGACAAACATTTGTGCACACGATCATGTCTGTTTGTCTAGGTCTGGGTGTTTTTAAGACAGGTAGGGCGCATCAAATCACCCAGTTTGGGGAAGTACCTCCACCTCACAGAAAACTGCAGCCAAGTAAGAACTCCCTAGAGGGTTATTGTTCGTACTTCCCCAGACGGGCTCGCCTGGGGAGGTACGAAAACCCGCAGCCAAATAACAACTTTCTGTAGGGTTGTCGTGTTCCCGCGTGTGAGTGAGTAATAAGCTCCCAAGGAGTTGCTGTGTTGTATTAATCACGAGCTGTTGTTGTTTGTTGGATGTATTACAAGCGTTCATAAGCCACGGTAACCGCTTTACATCAGGTGGGCCGTATGAAGTGATGTGATGTTGAATAAAATAAATGATATAGTGCTAGCCGTATATACAGGCTGTTATAAAAAGTACCAGCCATTTTACGGAGTCATCCAGAATCATAATTAAACAAACCAATTAATGTAACACCGGCGAGCGTGCGAGAAGAGCAATGAATGTTAAAGAAGCGAGTGAGGTGTGCAAGGATCGAGTCACGTGGCGCTCGGTTCTCTCTGCCTACCGCGCAAGGGATTTGGCGTGAAGTTATAAATAGATAGATGGATAGAATTATGTACCTCTCGAAGCCAGCTCTTTTTCGAATATGTCCAGAGTTTGGATAATCTGATCACTGCCGAACGCGAAGTTAGTGTCGAAGCATTCTAGACTGCCTTTTATTAACTGAAATAAAAAAAAAACAATATGAAAAAAAAATGATCATGTTTATTATTTATTCTTTTATACAACGTCGGGAGGCATACAAGCATACGGCCCACCCGATGTAAAGCGGTCACCGTAGCCTATGAATGCTTGCAATATATTGTCACTCGCGCAATGCCTCCTCTGCTGCTAACACAGCAACTCCGAGCTTCCTGGAATTAAAGAAGTGACTCTAAAGCACAAACCAATACTTGACGGTGCATAATGATAAACTTTCGTCACCAAAACTTAGTGTATCTCACCGATTCGACCCCACGGTCCAATGGTAGAACCAATTTTTAACCAATGAGTCGAAGCGACACGATGTTGAACCGTGATCAAGTCAATTAGAACAGTCATGAAATTCTGTAAGAGCAAACATCCTTATATCCTCGGAAACATCGGCTGTTATAGCCTTTAACACAAAATTGCAATTCCTTAGTGTCGCTTTTCATGGTTGTGCGACACTAGCGCCGCAAGGCTGCGTTTGGAATTGGAATTCTACAAGGCAAACAGCCTCGCGTACGCTTACAGCCTTATAGAATACCAAATAATTTAGCCGTGATCCGTGTAGACGATGTCAAAGCTGTGACATCTGTGATCACAGCGACGCACACAGCCATTACGAGTCGCTTAAAGAATTGCATGGCTGCACGTTCGGGTCGGGGGGTGAAGTGCGGTGAGTTGAGTTTCAAAGCAAACTCGTTCCATCGGTGTTCCTTTCAAACTCAACTCGCCGGCTGGTAATTTCCTTGATGCATACCTCGTTAAATCTCTCTATTAAAAGCCGGTCCTGTGCCTTGACGAACGCGTCTCTCGAGTGCAGTGGATACCTTCCGTACTTCTCGTCCAGGTAGTCACATATGACCACACTCTCGAAGAGGTACTTGTCGCCGTGGTCGGTGGGTATCTCCAGCACTGGGATTTTTACTAAAAAAAAGATTAGGTTAAAAAAATAGATTATTATTTAATAGATTATTATTCTCTCTTTTTTCACGGGTTTTAATCCCGGTCATTTGATAGGCGTGTGCGGTGATATGAATCCAACGCGTAGAGGCCCCTTCGAAAAGAATGATGTAATGTATTATATCCACCGTGACCTGCTTCAGGGGATATTAATGGGATAAAATACCGATGAACAAGTCACAGCAGGTATTGGGACTATTGGAAATATGTCGGAAAAAAGCGGGCTATTAAAATGAGATCTAGAGGTTTTATTGGAACAGGGCTATTGCAGAAGAGGGGCGGATTATTATTATTATTTCTTTACTCCGTGATTCTTAATTCTGTTTTTTTTATACAGTACTTGCATGGGCCGCTTGTTTAAAAAAAACTAGGTTAAGTGGGAGTCGTACTTAGCTAGCGTCGCGATTATTTTTTCTATATTGTTTTGTACAGCATACGACCCGCCTGATGTGTGATAGTATCGCTCGCGCGATGCCCCGTTTGCTAACGCTCCTGCATCAAGTTAACGTCACTTGCAGGAAGACAACAACCCTTCAGGGAATTGTTATTTGACTGCAGTAGTTTTCTTTATACAACGTCGGAAGCCATACGAGCATACGGCCCAGCTGATGTAAAGCGGTTATTTTGCGGCTTTTTGTGAGGTGGAGATTCGATGCGCCCCACCGCTCTTAAAACATCCAGACCAAAACAAACAGCCATGCAATTCTGTAAGAGCAAACATTCTTACATCCTCGGAAACATCGGCTGTTATAGCCTTGAACACAAAATTGCAATTCCTTAGTGTCTCTTTTCATGGTTGTGCGACACTAGCGCCGCAAGGCTGCTTTGGAATTGGAATTCTACAAGGCAAACAGCCTCGCGTACGCTTACAGCCTTATAGAATACCAAATAAAAAGCCGTGATCGCAGCAGACGATGTCAAAGCTGTGACATCTGTGATCACAGCGACGTTACATTACGAGTCGCTTAGAGAATTGCATGGCAGACATGTTCACGCACACAAATGTTTGTCCAGCGTGGAAATCGAACCCACGAGCATTGGTGACCAAGTAGCATTACTAAAAATAGCGCCACCGAGATCACTCAGTTATGTAAATGTTTCGTTTCATAATCATAATGCAAACAGCGAAGGCCAAGGAAAAATCAATATTCAGCCATGATTTATCTACAAATAACATATTATTGTGAAACACTGCAAAAAATACATATTTAAAGAATGCACTTAGTTTCTACGAAAGCGGACTGCGGACTTGGAAATAATATTTTTACTTATGTATGAACGGATGTATGTAGAGGCAATAGAAGGGCAAAACTGACCACGACAAAGGTTTACACTTTCATCCCCCTACATCCGTCCAATTCTGCCAGTGGACAAAGAACCCGGTCCTTTGACCAACTGGCTCCCATCCCATCGTATCCTGGCGCACGTCTAAGATATTATATTTCGGTAGACGTGTGACCTTAACCAAGATAGGTCTGGCTTTTCCTCTAGGTTGTGGAGGTCTGACGGTAGACGCTCCATGGCAAAATCCGTATCTTCGCCAAATCCTTAGTCTTAAGTAGTGGACCCCGTCAATCCTAATGGATTGGGTAATTGGATTACGCTAGGAAGAAAACATCCTTCTACTGCATTCTTTATACATGTCCGAACCAACGGAGCAAGCCTTGTCAACGTCAATACGACACTCCCTTTCAAACCAACTCTGTTTCGTACGCCATTATTTGCACAACGTCTGGTAGGTAGGTTGTCGTGTTCCTGTGAGTGAGGTCTACAATAAGGTTCTACGTTATGTTTATGAGTAACTTTGTTAACAGCAGAGGTAGCATCGTGCGAGTGATACTTAATGTATTGCAAGCGTTCATACGCTACGGTAAGCGTATGCTTGTATGCCTTCCGACGTTGTAAAAAAAAACTTTTTCTTATTTGACACCGACACTTTCAGACCAACTCTCTTTCTTACGTCATCCAGTTGTTTTGTACTACTAAGGTGACAAACAAGCGTGCGGCCTGTCTGATGGTAAGCTACCGTAACCTATGGGCATTTGCAACACCAGGGGTGTCACTCTTGCGTTGCCGACCTGTAAAAACCTGCTCACGCTTTTATTGTATAAGTAATACTTATAAATACTTACGCCTAGGATTCTTGGCTCTGAACCACTCCGGTAACTTCAAGGGGTCCAGTTTATAGACCTCATATTTGACCTTCTTGGCCTCCAAAATGAGGAGCACCCGGTGCCCGTAGGGGTTCATCTCCACGTGGTACAGCCTCAGCTTGTCCGTGAGGGGCGGTGGCGGCATTATACCTGGAGATGAATACCACTGTTTTAATGAAGCTAGTGAAGAGCTCGGCGGTGTCGTTGTGACTGTCACTTTAATCGATCACGTAGGTTAAGGAACGTGGATCGCTGACTAGCTATGGATGGGTTTGAGTTTTTTTTTTATAAAATGTCGGGAGGCATACGAGCATAGGGCACACTTGTAAAGCGGTTACCGTAGCCTATGAACCTATATTGGCTGCGGTATTCGGTATCGGTATAAAAAAAATCTCGGCGAACTTTACAGGGTGATGAATAAGTTGTACCCGTTAAGAAAAACCACAAATTTAGTAAATAAACATGTTACAAAAGGTCAATGGCCGGCGCGCGGTTGACGCACAGTTGACCGTTGACTTGGTCAACTGTGCGTCAACTTCCTTGACTTAATCTTACGTAACATGTTTGTTCACAAAAATTTGTAATTCTTAGGGTTCCGTCCCAGGGATACCAACAGAACCCTAAGCTCCGTTGTTCGTCCGTCTGCCTATGTAATAAATATTACATCGATTCGAGTCTACTGACCAACGGGAGGATATTTTAACCAATAAGCTGATAAATGACACAATGTTCAACCGTGAATTAGCCAATCAGAGCTACGCATTCTACTTCACAGTAGAAACATCAACCCTAGAGGAAGTTATTTTGGCCGTGGTTTTCTGTGAGATGGAGGTATTTCGCCAGACGAGCTGCTTTGATGCTCCCTACCTCTCTTAAAAACACCCAGACCAAGACGAACAGACACGTTCATGCACACAAATATTTGTCCTGTGTGGGAACCGAACCCACGAGCGTTGGTGTCAAAGTGGCGTTATTAATCGGTATGGCGACTAAAAAAAATCGGCCAAGTGCGAGTCGGACTCGCGCACGAAGGGTTCCGTACCATTATCTATAAAAGCGGCAAAAAAAAACGTTTGTTGTATGGGAGCCCCCCTTAAATATTTGTTTTATTTTAATTTAATTATTTATTCTTAAAGTGAATATATAACTAAATATTCTGTGAATATTTCAAGCGTCTACCTGTTGCCGTTATCAATATCGAGCAAAAATGAGCAAACAAATCACGTTTGTTGTATGGGAGTCCCCTTAAATATTTATTATATTTGATTTTTTAGTATTTGTTGTTATAGCGGCAACAGAAATACATCATCTGTGAAAATTTCAACTATCTAACTATCACGGTTCATGAGATACAGGCTGGTGACAGACGGACGGACGGACGGACGGACAGCGGAGCCTCAGTAATAGGGTTCCGTTTTACCCTTTGGGTACGGAACCCTAAAAAAAGAGAAAAGAAGATAGAGAAGGCAAGACTCTTGAATGTGTCAATTAGTACAGGAATGTGAAGATGAAGGAATATCAGACCCTCATAATACAATTATCATTTATCTGATAATGTTTTGCCTTTCTTATCATATCATAACGAATGACGTTGGCATACAGACATGCAAGAGTAAAATGAACGGGTTTGATGGAATTAATTTTACATTATAAAGAGAAAAGATTTGATTTTTTGTGGATAAACTCAAGAAATACTTAACCGATTATGAAAATTCTTTCACAAATAGAAAGCTACATTATCAGCGCGTAACACTGGATACAATTTATTTGCAAAAAATCAGAGATCTCTACGTAAATTTTTAATAATGTAACGCAATGTTTCAAAAATGTGTGTACGAAAGTCATAATTTGCAAATATGTATGTATTACTAGGGTCTTGTATGTATTATCGTAGTTATTTATGTATTCTTATATTTATGTTAGGTGACCATATAAAGAACAAATTCTTTATAGGGTCGATTATTATTTTATTTTAATTAAAAACGCAATCGCGTTTTTTCTCCACTCCCTATGGTTGACTGGTAGAGAATGCAATTAGCATTAAGTCCGCCTTTTGAACCAACTGTATTGTGGTCAATAAAATATTAAATAAATAAATTTGTCGTGCGCTGTGAAATCTGTTGATGACATCCTATTAATATTATAAATGCGAAAGTTTGTATGTATGGATGTTTGTTACTCTTTCACGCTTAAACGGCTGAACGGATTTCAATGAAATTTGGCACGTAGATAGATTATGATCTGGATTAACACATAGGCTATGTTATTTGACACCACGCGGGCGGAGCCGCGGGCAGCAGCTATATTAAATAATGCACCACTTCTTTATAGTGCTCATGTGTCACACAAAATAGTCCGCGTGGTTGTCTGTCTTTGTTGTATTATTGTGCCCACTAGTCACTAACTGTAGTTTGAAATGCTACATTGAGTTGAAACGTACAAACGGCCCACATGATGTAAAGCGGTTACCAGCTCGGTGGCGCAGTGGTGAAACGCGTTGTTACGCTACTTTGACACCAACGCTCGTGGGTTCGATTCCCACACAATACAAACATTTGTGTGCATGAACATGTCTGTTTGTCTTGGTCTGGGTATTTTCTATGTATAATAAGTATGTATTTACAAAAAAAAATGTATTTACGTATGTTTATCAGTTGTCTAGTACCCATAACACAAGCTTCGCTTACTTTGGGGCTAGATGGCGCTGTGTAATTTGTCCGACAATATTTATTTATTTATTATTTTATTTATTGCGGTTCCAGTGTGTGCGGATGAACTCCCAGCCGCCGGCGAGCTGTGCGATTGTAAAACGAGGCTGTTGGTATATATGGTATATATAATGGTATAATGGTAGTATAATGGTTGGTATATATAATATGCACGCCAGGATTCTAACCACGATCCAGTTGGTCAATGGGCCGGTTCCTTATCCACTGGACCATCATTGCTGAATAACTCAACAAATACTGGCTAAATTTCGATTATTTTCTCGAGAAACTTGACAAACATGGAACTTGAATGTAGCTGATAGCTGCTGCGATAGTATGATGTCAGAGGTCATACGTCACCATTTAAGGGCCTCATACTTCACCTAGTTGTATGCTTTAACCTTGGCTTAGTGAGCATGCCCTTAAGCGGGCACAAAGCTAAGTGGTGCCCCCATTTTGTTTTTAACCCTTCGAAACCCGGGTGGTCGTATACGACCGCGAAATGTATGGGAAAACGTTTATAACGGGTTCTGACTGCTCAATAATAACTCTGAATTTAATATCAATTCCAAAAAACACTCAATACAGGCACTGTAAAACCATATTTATGTTTTTTTAAGACATATTCTGTGTTTATTATTTATGTACAAGTGATAATTTTGATTATTGCTATAAGTGGGCACAATAAGCAATAATTAAAATTATAGTTACTTGTACATAGATAATAAATACAAGATATGTTGCAATAAGACAAAAATATAATTCTTCAGTGTCTGTATTGAGTGTTTCGTGGAATTGGTCTTAAATTCAGTTTAAAAACAAAATGAGGGCGCCACATAGCTTTATGGCACCTCTTATGCCCGGTTCCTATATTTGAAAAACGATTCGTTTTGCTTACGGTTGGTAAGATTGCCTACGAGGCGTAACTCAAAAGTGTGTACCGACGGATGGGAAGGTTACGGACGACGGTCAGTAAGATTCATAGCAGGGTTTGTATTGAGATGACAGCTTGTAGTGTTTCTATACAATTTTTGAACCGTTAACCATTCGTAAAAATTACGGGTCGTTTGCATTCTAGTTACCGGCCGAAATCTATCGGTTGTTTAGAAGAGCCCTAATACAGCGTGGTCTTAATTTTCTCCTTTAAGGGTAATTGAATTCGTTCGATCATTTAATTAAGACCTGTGGGATAATTATGTAACGTTATTAATCTATCGACATTGTTTTAACACACAAACTAATAAAAAAAGGGCTGAATATGTTAATAAATTTATTAATATAAAAAAAAACCACTTGACGGTGCAAAAATGTACTGTCCAAAACAAAGTACTCATTAATGCGATTGGTCTATAGTTTTCAATAAGTAATCTATTTATTTTTTACTACCTGGTTTTATTACAGTTAATTTTAAGTTTTCAGGAAATATTCCATTGTCCACAGCCAGATTCAGCAAATGATTCAATACTGGTGCCAGGATATGAGCGATTATTTCTAAATTTTATTTTTTTGTAAATATATATGGCAATAGTGTTGCTACTTTATGCCAGTGTCAAAGTCTTCAGTATAGGACCATTTGAAAATCTTAATTCTATGTTCTAGCTTCAGGAACTGTGCTGAAAAAATATTTGGGAAGGGTACCTAGACCCAATCAACCCAGTTTAAATACCACCCGTAAAACGATAGTGATTTTTGCAAGGTGTTCTTGATGAACTTATTCACGTCTTCCAAAAAGTACATAAACGTGTTATATTTGAGTTTTTTCATTACTGTATAATTTCACTAGCACTTATGTTACAAAATACTATCAAAATTGTCACACAAAACTAATTTTATACTGAATTGTAAAAATTTCAAGTATAACAACAATGTCACTCGTCAAAAGCGCGGGAAGAAGTCCTTCTAAATTTTCTGTTAATGCACCATCATGCATGTACCACTAAATTTGTGGATTTCGAATTTATGTATCTATTTGCAATCATCACTTGCTCGGCGGTGAAGGAAAACATCGTGAGGAAACCAGCACGTCCAAGAAATCTTACCACGTCGATCTTACCTAAGAATGATCTAGTTTTTCCTCTGGGTTGTGAAAGTCTGTGGGCAGTCGCTCCATGTCAAAATCAGTATCTTCGCCAAAGTGTCAGACAGCGGAGCCCGCTAATATTAATAGATTAACAAAACGGTATAATGGTAAGAAAAGCTTCTCCGTTGATTTATTCTTATTATGATTATTTCCTTCATGGTTAGCAGATTGCAACAAAAATATCGTTCAGTGACCCAGTAACCTATACAAAAACAGCACAATATTGATTTACATTACGCAGAGTACACAAACGAAAGTGTACGCCTGATGCTCGAGCCCGGCGAGGTATTGGGGTCAAGGATCGCTACCATAATTCGTTACATCAATATGTTGCAACTAGCAACCGGCGACGACGCGGCGGCTTGCCGCGTGAGAATAGCTCATCATAATAAAATATATTTTGGGAAAAGACAAAATCGTTACAATTTCTTTTTTTTTTTTATAACGTCGTGAGTTATGCAAACATACTGCCTACCTAATATAAAATTTTGACGAGCTCAGTGGCGCAGTAGTTACTACTTTTTTTTTACTGCTCGTACTTCGGCACCAATACTTGTGGGTTCGATTCCCACGCAGGACAAATATTTTGCACATGTACATGCACATGTCTGCATGCCTTGGTCGGGATGTTTTTAAAGCGAAGTTGGGCGCATAAATCGTCACTTAATGTGCTGCAAGCGATCATAGGCTACGGTAAAAGCTTTATATCACGTGAACCGTACATCACATCCGGGGTAGTATATATTCTGATTTGGTGGCAACAAGGGAGAATTACCAGGCGTTTAGGCGGTTCTACAATCTATATTATTGGAATCGATGTGCTAGGTAACAACTCACAGTTTAGGTCCCAATAGTGTTAGATATTTGATAAACCGTGGTGCACGGCAGTTGAGCTTCACTTGACTAGCCATCTCTTTGAGATTTTTAAATGTCTTATTTCTCATATTGCTTTCTCTCACTTTGCCAAGAGGGGAAGTCAATTCCAAAACTTCCTACTCGTACAAATTTCTTTTGATTAAATTCGTTGTGAGTTCCAAGGCAGCTGTAGTTTAACACTGTTCATTGCCTTTTTGGTGGTCGCCGCTATTAGTTCTGGCTACTGGCAGGAGACACAGTGGAGGGTATGAGTGGTGGACTTGTCCCGATCACGCGGGCCGTATGCTTGTATGCCTTCCGACGTAGTATAAAAAAAACTAACTTATTTAACTTTCTTTCTCATTTCCTTGGCATTTAAGAGTCATATCGTGGTGTTGAATAGCTTATATCTTATAACCTTCCTCAAGATTTGGGCAATCAAATGCAAATAGAATTCTCCTAATCAAAAAACAAACTCTTTCCTTTTATATATTAGTATAGATTACCGTAAGCTATCAACGCAATATACTTAACACAAGAACTATCGCTAGCACTGCTGCTTCTACATAGCTCTTTAGGAGCTATGACGAGCTCGGTGGCGCAGTGGCGAAACGCGCTGTTACGTTAATTTGACACCAACGCTCGTGGGTTCGATTCCCACACAGGACAAACAATTGTGTGCATTAACATGTCTGTTTGTCTTGGTCTAGGTATTTTAAGAGAGGTAGGGCGCATCGAAGCACACCGTTTGAGGAAGTACCACCACCTCACTGAAAGTCGCATTGAAATAACAACTCCCTAGACGGTTGTTGTGTTCCTACATGTGAGTGACCAGTAGGCTCCTATGGAGTTGCTGTGTAAGCAGCAGAGGAGGCATCGCGCGAGTGATACTCAATGTATTGCAAGCGTTTATAGGCTACCGTAACCGCTTTACATCAGGTGGGCCGTATGCTCGCATGCCTCCCGACGTAGTATAACAAAAAAAAATGGTCAGTATTTAAAAATTGGACTCCTAAGGAGTTGCTCTGTCAGCAGCAGAGGTGGCAGCGCGCGAGTGATATTTAATGTATTGCATGCGTTCATAGACTACGATAACCGCTTTACATCAGGTGAGCCGTATGCTTGTATATCAACCGACGTTGTATAAAAAAAACACGCATGCAGAGTCGAGGGCAGCATATAGCCATTTCTTTATAAAAAAATATCAGCTAGACAACAGATAAATCGAAAAACGATAGAAAGAATTTTCGTTGCTGACTGTACATAAATAGCAAAACAACAAAAATAACATCACATTATCAACGATACGTCACCAATGTCACTATGACATCATCGCAAAACAGCTGTTCATTCATCATTCGTCGACACTCCCATAAAACGTCTGAATATTTCTACCTTATTAATAATAAAAATAATGTTACAACATAATATCAAAACCAAATTAAGAATATTTAATTATTTTTTAACTATTCAAGTTTTTTTTTTCTCAATTACAATAAAACAAAATAAAGAGTATTTATATTGATTTCAATTAGTATTTGTCGATCATTAGAAATATACTTCGCGAGCCGGTACATACCATCACCTAAATTGTAAATGTTATATACATACGGTATTGATTTATTTATAATGGAAGTTATAAACATCAAATGTAAAAAAATATTTCTTACTTACCAGTTGTTCTGTGTTGATAATACGTCATTATTACACTTTTATTTTACAATTTTTACTGTACTTTCTACGGAAACGAAATAAATAAGTCAATAACTGGGACCGAAAATGTGCGAGTTCACCTGATTCACATGTAGAAATAATCTAACGTCACATTTAAAATTATATCTCAAGCTATGACATCATTGCGACCCCGATACTCAGTTATCTGCAATCCTATCAAATCGAATATACAAAAATATTCAACAGTGTGTTAACGCGAGTCGGAACTCTTTAATTCAGCCGGGTTATACACGAAGGTCGGCGTTCTAGGTGTTTGCTCATTGCTTTTTTAACCAGTTTTAAGTTTACCTACATGAATTAATTTTGTTTGAAACTAAAAACGAATTAAGTTTGTAGCGATTAGATTTGTATGAATTAAAATAAAGCATCTATTATGCTCTTCGTCACATTTTACTGTAATTAGAGTAAAATTATATGCGCTTGGTTAATATAGTAGGAATATATTTTATATAATATAATTATATATTATGTACTTCTCAAAAAAGAAGTATATTTTTTTAGAACATTGTAAAATGAAAGCTTGTGCTGCGATCAAACTTAAAATGCAGCAACAATTTCTAAACTAAAAGAACAAAACGCATTGTCAAGCGTTTTCTTAACGTCAATGTCATGTTAAGGCTAGCTTTCAAATTGCATGGCAATTTGATGGCATCATTTTTTGTTATGTTTCATTATAGAACATATCCAGTTTATTCTTTTATTATTTTGCAAAAAAAATTGTCTTTTACATACAGAATCCAAACAGTGATCGAGATACATTAAAAATATTATATAATAACATTGATTATTGTCCGAAATGAAACGTAACTCATGACGTCTACGCATCTCTATTGAATTTTTTCGTAAAATCAAAACAAACCTTAGATTTTATTATTATTTTGTTAAATAAGCTTGAGTGACCCATCTTATTATTGTAACAAGTAAGTATTTTACTACAGTTATATTTAGCTAGCATGCTTCCGATGCGTTGCGAAAGGATTTTTTTTTACTTTTTAAGCCAACCTTCGGAATATTTCTTCGAATAACCTTGATGTGGTGTTATATCCTGCATAATTGTATATATATCAAGTTTTTATAACATTTCAATGATTGTTTTAAACTTCTTTTTTTGACTGTTGTTCAAGTATTATGTTATATATTAGGTACTAACAAACAATATTACTTAAACCATATAGTTGGATACAACATTACTTTTGGTTTCAACTAAATACATGTTATAGATTAAAGTCCCCCGAAGTGAAGTCAGCGCGGAAGTTTGTGTTTATTTGTGCTGATCTTAGAAACTGCTGTACGAAGTTTCATAGTTTTTGGATTTAGGAATTAAGTGGAAACAGGATTTCTTCCAAGAATGTCAGTGACATGCTGTACATTAATAGTTTAAGTTAAATTAAAATAAAAAAAATAGATAAATAATAAATATCATCGTAAATCGACAATCGACAGCACCACCTAGCCCCAAAGTATGCAAGACAAATGATAAACATATGTACATTCACGATGATGATGTTAGAAACAGAGTTGGTCTGAAAGAGAGTGTTGGTGTCAAAATAAGAAGAGGCATGCTCCGTTGGTTCAGACATACAGAAAGAATGCAGGATGAAAGAATGACGAAGCAGATATACAATGCAAAAGTGGAAGGATGTAGGAGCCGAAGAAGGCCAAGACTTACCTACCATGACCAAATTGGTTGTGTTCTATCAGAAGGTGATTTACACTAGGGGAGCTAGGCCTGCGGCGCATTGGCAAAGCTGCTTTTGCACAATAAGTAAATAACCTACCAGGACCAAATTTGTTGTGTTGCTTAAGTAAGGTGATGAATTTAGGTAATAATTATTTCCAAAAGAATCTTGGAAATAATTATTACCTAATTATTATCTTGGGGGGGAAGGTTAGTGTTGGTTTCAGTGGGGTGTGTTCATGCCAGTGAACGCACTTCTATAAAATGCTGAGAATACCAGAAGCGAAAACGTCTAGTAGGAGTAGACTTTTGCCGCACACTGACAAGTCCTAATTACACACGTCCACGCCATTACTGGGATGCCGCCGCAACCTAGTAACGGACCCACAGTAGTGTGGTCGTCTCCCCTGGGCAATGCTGCATTCCAGATGGAGCTCCCCTATTCTCTAACCTCCGGATTGTAGTAGCAAAGTGTAAAGGGCAAAAGCGAGCCTTCGGCGCTTAAACCGAACCCCCTGGCTAGGGGAAACAAACCCTGAAATAAAAATAAAACAACCATGGCAGCAAAACCGAAAGAGTTATTACCCCAGGAGGGTACCGGCGATGCCGGAGAATCCCTCCCTGAGCCTGACTTGGAGTCTGGCTCAGGCAGCCCCTTGTATTCTGGGGGGGGCACAGTTTTGCCACAAGTGGATTTGCCACAGGAAGAGCGTACACAGACGTCTGAATCAAGACTTATACAACAGACTTTCCACAGGAGCATGTTTAATACAAGACCACGTAGTAGCTCGCTAACAAGTATCCCATCATCGAGTAAACAAACAAAAGTGGCTCCTAATCCAAGTCAACTACACTCTACCACTTCTTCTACAAGAGACAATGACGATGGATTCATAAAGGACCGAAGCGAAAATGTCACTGGGCCCCCATCTTGGCAACGAGTTCCAACAACACGAAATGCTAAGAGAAAGAAATTATCAAATACACCATCCCCGGAAACAATCAGAACATCTAACAGGTTTGATGAGCTACCAATTGATTTAACTGAGGAAGACGGTGTACAAGCCCCTCAAAGGAAAATATACAAACCACCACCAATAATTCTTTATGGTGTAGAGGAAGTCAGTAAACTAACTGAACTACTAACACTAGCAGTTGAAAAAACAGAGTACTCACTCAAAGTAATAAATAGAAACCAATTGAGAATAAACTGCACAGAAATGGATGTTTATAAGAAGCTTATTACTGTAGTTAGAGGAAATGGTCTAATCGGACACACCTTTAATAGAAAAGATGAAAGGGTCTTCAGAATTGTCATCAGGAACCTTCACCCGACCACCCCTATAGCCGCAATCAAAGAGGCCATTGAAGAAACGGGAAACACTGTTTCCGGCGAAATAATAAACGCAAAATATGGCCCAGAAAAAAAACCAACATCAACGTTTTTTGTCAATCTTGCGCCAGGCCCGAACAATAAGGCTGCTAAAGATATTAAAATTATTGATCGCCAGATCATTGTTATTGAGGACCCCAGAAAAAGACAGTCAATAGTACAATGTCAGAGATGCCAACAGTACGGCCACTCCAAAAATTATTGTATGCGTCCATACCGTTGTGTCAAATGCGCACAATCACACAAGACCTCAGAATGCCCAAAATCAGATCGATCTACACCGGCACTTTGTGCACTTTGCCAGGGGCCACATCCAGCCAACTATAAAGGTTGTGAGGTGTACAAAGAAATATCTGCTAGGAGGGCCGTTAAACAAACAAGATTGATACCTAAAAGAACCCTCAATACACCCTCTATTGTGAAGACATATGAATGCCAACAACTTAACAACTCTGATACTGGTACACAGCAGAAAAACACATATGCTGAAATTGTAAAAACAAATCAAGATGCAACCTCAACCAATAAAACCCTAGAGCTATTATTAATCAAACAATCGGAAAAATTTGATATCATCCTTCAACAAATGAGTACCCTGATGGGGTTCATGACTAAAATCGTCGAAAAATTATTAAAATGACTACCCTCAACATAGCAACTTGGAACATGAACGGTTTGACACCGAATAAACATGAAGTGGAGACTCTGATAAAGGAGCACAACCTGGACATAATCTTGATATCAGAATCCCATTGCACTGCTGCTACTAAGACTGCCATTAAAGGGTATGCGACATACCTAACTGGTCATCCTGATGGTACTGCCCATGCTGGTACAGCAATAATTGTAAGGCAGAGTATCCAACATCACCTAATGCCTGCCTTCGAGACTGACTACTTACAAGCAACCACAATAGCTGTTGAAACGAAATGTGGTGGATTCAATGCCTCCGCTATCTACTGCCCTCCTAAGCATACGATCTCCAATAGTATGTTCACGCACTACTTTAGAACACTTGGGAATCGCTTCGTAGCTGGTGGGGACTGGAATGCCAAGCACACAAACTGGGGCTCTAGGTTAACTAACACAAGAGGCAGACAACTTAAAACAAGTTTGGACAAGGATAGCTTGACTGCATTATCCGCTTGTGAAGCTACCTATTGGCCTACCGCAGAAGCAAAAATTCCAGACTTAGTGGACTTCTTTATTATCAAAGGAATGCCCAAAGAATATTTCAAAGCCACACCTTGCTATGACGGTAGCTCAGACCATACTCCAGTACTATTAACAATCAGTACACTCCCCATTGAATATGAGAGGCCCAAAAGACTGTATAATAAGTATACAGACTGGCACTCTTTTCGTGAATTTTTGGAAAAAAGGGTAAAATTAAAAGTGGCACTTAAAAACCCCGAGGATCTGGAAAAGGCAGCGGAGGAAATCACTACCCTTATTCAACAAGCGTGTTCCCTGAATACGCCAAAGGTACTGCAAAAACCAGTAACAGAAAATTTCCCAATAACAATTAGAAGGGAAATTTTGGAGAAACGCAGACTGCGACGAGTTTGGCATCTTAGCAGGCAGATGGAGGATAAGAAAGCTTTCAATATAGCTGCATCAAAATTAAAGAAAACCATAAAGGACTGGCACAATACTGCCTTGGAGGCAAAGTTGACTTCTCTTACTGCAACAGAGGCGACTAACTACTCACTCTGGAAGTTCACAAAGTCGTATAATAGACCCCAGGAAATGAAACCACCCATACGAAAGACTCATAACACCTGGGCTCGAACACCAAAAGAGAAAGCTGATACCTTTGCTTCGCATTTGTCAACAGTTTTCATACCCCACAATACTGATAACCGACACATAGAATATGAAATTGATCAGATCTTAAATAGCGATCTCCAGCTTTCGCTACCACCAAAACCAACAACACCGCGAGAAATATACGGGATTATACGAAGCCTAAAAGATAAAAAAGCTCCAGGTGCCGACCTAATAACGAAGGAGGTACTTGTACAACTCCCAAAAATGGCAATAATGTATCTAACCATGTTATTTAATGGCATTCTGAGGGTTCAGTATTTTCCCAAGCTGTGGAAGGTATCTCAGATTCTAATGATACGTAAATTGGGAAAACCAGCCAACGAAGTGACATCGTATAGACCTATCAGTCTACTCCCAATTCTCTCGAAGGTCTTTGAAAAGGTTCTGCTGAGAAGAATTTCGCCACTCCTATCAAAACACGGTGTTATACCAGACCACCAATTTGGTTTTCGCGAGCAACACTCAACAGTGGAACAGGTGCACCGTGTGTGCAACAAAATAAGAACAACCCTAGAAAACAAGGAATATTGCTCATCTGTCTTCCTTGACGTACAACAGGCATTTGATAGGGTGTGGCACAATGGTCTGCTAAGTAAAATAAAGAATATCCTACCACACTGCTACTTCTTGATACTGCAATCATATATAACGGACAGACTATTCGAAGTAAGAGAAGCGGGAGCCTCATCAGCACTCCATGAGATAAAAGCGGGGGTCCCACAGGGATCTGTGTTGGGACCTGTCTTGTACATCCTCTACACTGCAGACCTTCCACAAATTGAGAATGTCACAACTGCTACATTTGCAGATGATACGGCCATTCTTGCTAGTAACAAAGACCCACTGAAAGCCACCGAAACACTACAGAAAGGCCTTGATCTAGTTACCGAGTGGCTGCATAAATGGAAAATCAAAGCAAGTAGTAGTAAATCAGTCCAAGTCACATTCACTCTGAGAAATGGGAACTGTCCACCTGTAAAATTAGAGAATACAACATTACCACATAGGGATACCGTCAGATATCTCGGCCTACATCTCGATCGGCGATTAACATGGAAGAACCATATAAAAGCTAAAAGGGAGGAACTAAAACTGCGGTACAGGGACCTTCATTGGCTAGTTGGACGCAACAGCAAACTGTCCACAGACAATAAACTTTTAATTTACAAGACGATATTGAAACCAGTTTGGATGTATGGGATCCAGCTGTGGGGTAGCTGCAGCAATTCAAACATCTCAGTATTGCAACGGATGCAAAACATTATCCTCCGAACAATATCACAAACCCCACTGCTTGTCACCAATGACGAGATCCACACAAACCTCCAGATAGCCACTGTCAAGGAAGAAATCCAAATGACTGCCCTAAAGTACCAGAGACGCTTGGAAAATCACCCCAATGCGCTTGCTGCCAGACTAACATGCCAGAGCTACACGAAAAGGCTTAAACGAAAGGACATACTCAAGTTGCATATTCCATCTAGCTGACCTGCACAACCAAATGAGTAGATGTCTCCACTGGGAGATACACTCAAGAGACTGATCGCAGATAAACAATCAAAAAAAAAAAAAAAAAAAAAGAATCTAAGGTTCCAGTTAGACTGGAATAAAAGCTTAACAAAAACTACAGTGGACTACTGCATCAAATGTGATAAAAACAAGAAAATGTATGATACTGAAAAGTGGGCCATATCTCCTCCATATGTCGGGAAGATGTCCACGCGTGTCGCCGAGCGTTGCCCCAAACACGACGCCCATAACCTCAATGCGCCGGCACGCCTTCGCCGTGCTAGCCCTCAGGAACAAAACACCCTTAGGGAAGTGAGTAAAACGAAAATCCAAAGAAAAATGTTCCAGTCAAAGAAAAAATGCTGTCATCCAGCTGAAAAGAACGACATTTTATTAGAATTTTGACCAAAGCATACGACGGAAAATGGCCACAAGTGCTTCGTCCATTTTTCCAAAATTATGCAATTTAGATCAAAATTACAAAATCCATCGGCTGGGTAGTCTTTAAAATAATTTAGGTTGTTTCAGACCTTTAAAACCACAAATTAAGCGAAAATACTTAAGACCGCCATGTCGTGGCGCTAAAGCTAGGATGGGAAGTGAAAGTCTCAAAATCGAAATTTTCCAAATCCTACATTGTGAAGTTTAGAGCTGTAGAGAACTCTTCTTCTTCTTTTGAAATTATGGCAATGGCATATCGCAAACAAGGCGTTTCATATTACAAACAGAATACGGACCCGGAAATTCCACATGGCGAGAAAAACACTTGTCACAATTGATACAGAGTAAGAGGAGCATAATATATCGTGAGACATTATGATATAATATAAAATATGTAACTTTTAACCGGCGAGCGGGCATGAAAAGAGCTATGAAAGTTGAAATTGAAAGTACGAGTGAAGTATGTAAGGACTGCGTCTTATGGTGCTTGGTTCTCTCTGCTTACTCCGCAAGGGACCTGGCATGAAGATATACATACATATACGTATATTTTACTATTTTCAGTGAGCGGTATTGTAGCAGATGCACCTATTGAAGAAGTCGTCATCAAATGTGAAGTGATTGAAATATCTGATGCGGAAGAAGAAGAAACACCCCAGAAAAAGTAACTAATATATTTTGGACTTTAATTCATTGAGGCCCCTTATATACTTGTTGCCGTAACGCGCATGGCTGAATTCAACCGTCTGGGCCTCAACGGGTTAATAGTTATAATTAAATAATAATCACATTAACTATTCCTATAGTTTTTAGGGATTTCACTTCCATTACCACACCAACCCTTACTCATCCCACCGGAAAGGGTTTGAAATATGCTCAGACAAGCTGCTCAACTATGGGTTGGCGGAAAAAAGAGTTTTTTTTTTTAAATTATATATATATTTTTCTATAATTAATCCATCCATGTCGGTAGATGTAATAATTGAATAACTAATGTAAGACAAATATCACCTTAGTCTTCCTGCGACCACGGACGCTGCAATTCAAAACGTCAGGTTCAGCAAAATAAATAAAACACGCGATACTTCCGTTAAAAATTCTTTAATTTCAATGTGTAACAATCGCGAAAACCTAAGACAATACTATTTTTCTATCATTGTTGTATAAAAAAAAACAATTTAAAATGTTACAGGAAACGTAGAAAACGCTCAGTGCCCAAGGAGCGTCAGCAGTGCGACCTGTGCGTGAAGACCTTCCAGACTGGCTACGAGCTGAAGAAGCACCGCCGGACGCACACCGGGGAGAGGCCGTACATGTGCCCCACCTGCGGGAAGACTTACACACAGCTCGGCCATTTGAGGATTCACCAGCTTTCACACAAAGGTTTCCATCTTGTTTTGATTCTGGTTCCTGTTAACCCTTTACATAATTCATTAGAATTTACGTGCAATTTGATCTAACCTGCTTTGTGTGCTTCCGCCACCGATACGAACGAACTAGCGCCGGCCGGCACCCACCCACATGGCTGCTCCGGTAATCTCTGCCTCGGCTGCTGCGGTTGTCCTCGCGATTGCCCGCCATCTGGAACAGAAACCGCATGCACCCGCCACCGTTGCTATGTTGCCATGACTGCCCTGGTCGTCTCTGTGACACGTTTTTCGCCTCTCCACGAGGCATCTTCAAGCGCTGTAGAGCAGCCATGGCTGTGACGGCCTGTTACATCTACTAACGGTAGTGGATGGGTTCCGATCGGTGCTAGTTCTCAATACTCAATCATTTATTGCATCCTTAATGTGTACAAAGGTGTTTGCTTATGAGTTAAGTAGCAATCAAGGACCCCGAGGGGCGCTGCAATGGGAGAGGGGCTTTATATTATTGTAAATCAATGTAGTACTTACTATTCATAATGATGTGTCTATTAATCTCAATTTTAAATGTGTGTGTAATATAGTTTGCATGATCTAATTGGTGGCGGAAGCACACAAAGCAGGTTAGATGAAATTGTATGTAAATTTGACTTTCGTTGTGGTTGTAGTGAACTCTATATATTGCGGGAGATATAAAACATGATTCACTAATTTATCAATTTTCTTGGAGCGACAGCCGTCAGTCCTCCACTACCCAGAGGGAAACCAAACATTTGTTAGATCACACGTCTGTCGAGATATGATCACTTGGACGTGTGGGTTTCCTTACGATGTTTTCCTTCACCACCAAGCAAGTGATAAATATGTACAAAAATCCGAAAACACAAATTTAGTGGTACATGCCCCGCCAGGATCGAACCGGGGACCATTTGCTCAATAGGCTGGTTCCTTATCCGCTGGATTATCACTGCTGAGGACAAACAGACATGTCCGTGTACATAAATGTTGTCATGTGTTGAAACAGAACTCACAAGCCTTGTTGTTAAAGTAGCATTGCTACCTACTCCGCCACTAGGCTGATAACTATTCAACGACACTAACGGAACCTGAACAGTGTTCCCACCGGGATCTCACTGATGTCAACATCATCCAAGCAGGCCAGGCTTATGGCGGTATGCGTGTAAAAAGTACATAGCGGGCCTCGACGGGTTAATCTCGGTCACGTCCTACGCTTTCGCTTCGAAGCCCAGGGTCCGCTTCCTGGCCTTTACTCCTCCATTTCGCGCGGTCTTCAACATCCTTTATAGTGAGACCCTTTGTACGCATGTCATCCCTCACGACTGCACTTCTTGGGTCGACCCTTCTACCGGGACCCGGGTCGAATGGCTACACATTGGTCCTCACGTAACTTGCCGGTTTTCGTAAGACCGTACCAACGGCGACGTTCTTGCACTTTGTCTGCCATGTCACGGACACGAAGGCTACCGCGAATGCGGGAGTTCCTTACGCGATCCTTCCACGTCACTCCGCACATCCAGCGCACCATATTCATCTCCGTGACACGCAGCTCCTGCTTGTGCCGCTCAACTACAGGCCACGCTTCGCTGCCATACAAAAGGACAGCTCTAATGATGTCTAACCCCGTAATTATTATTTTCAGGAATCAAGAACTTCAACTGCGTCGAATGCGGGTCCTCATTCTATCGCAAAGCAGATTTGGACCGTCATGAGAAAGCCCACAAAGGAATCAAGCCGTACGCCTGCGAGATCTGCACAAAGAGTTTTACGCAGAAGAATAATCTGGTCATGCATGTCAAAATGCACATTGGTGATAAAAGATACGAATGTGAGGTTTGCTCCAAGAGGTTCATGACGAGAAGTAAGCTGATGCTGCATTCGAAGAGACATGATAAAGATAAGAAGTCGAAGAGCGAGGTGCACGGGTTTGAGTGAGAAGGGATATTAAGGGTAGCGTCAACAAATTCACATAAGATGTACAATGATATGTCAAAGAGTAAGGTGGATACGTTGTGTGTGTTATGGGGTTTTTAATTTGTTGTCGACGAAATATATTCAGGCACAGATATGAACTTTGGAGGTATTCGTAAGGCTGTTCGTTGTTAGCTAAAATGTTTTAAATTGATGTCTCTTTGAAGCTTGACCGCCGAGGTCAAAAACGGAGGCCTTTTGTAACCATTTTATCCAGTCATGATTTCCAATTCATTTGGACTGAGCTTCCTTTTGCAATCGATGGAAAACTGCGACGGCGCGGCTTTTATGGACATCGCTGTCGTCTATAGCAACCATCCCATCCAGTTGTCGTATTACATGGTAAGAGAATTCCGCAATCTATTTAATATAATTGAATACAAACTAAATATAAGTGTTTAGATATCGCTAAATAGCGTAACTAACGTCGGTATCTAAAATCAGGTACATGAAGCTGTTTTATCCATATATTAATAGAGGCCAGTATATTTCTAATATTATATAAGTATTTTATTTTCTAAACTATTAGTTTCACTATTTATTATTTTATATACTAATTTAGTTCCATTGCATTACTATGAAATGCAATAGTAATGCTGTGAAGACGAAGTCAAATTGTTTAAATTAAAATAGCATCATTCACACTTTAAGTTTAATGAAATATAATTTTAATTAAGTACCTTCACACTTTTCTTTTGCAATTTGATGTCACCTGTAAAACGTTTCTAAGTCCTTGTAATAATATATTTTTTTCGTCGTGCATTTTAATTTTCGTACTATATATATTCTTTATTGCACACAAATAAAACAAAATGTCAAATACAGTGTACAAAGGCGAGCTTATCTCTTCAAGAGATTTCTTCGTCATCATTACTATCAATTTACTATTTGATATCCTATCTATTTAGTGTAATTAATACGATGTAAATTGTGATTTTAAGTCAAATTGGGGAATTCTCTACTGTATTGGAGTCGGGAAAATTCTGTTACTACTAGGCATATTTTAAATTTACTAGAGATTCCAAATTCTAAGGCTGTGAGAATGATACAAGGTTGTAAGATTGAATTGGAATTAAACTTCTGTACAGTGGCAGTAGCGTCAGTTTGGTTTGGGCGGCCTATTGTCAAACTAGTTTGATTTGGCGGCCTATTGTCAAACTATACACTAATGATGTGATCCAATCTCTTGTTGACAAAATTATCGTCATGATTACGAATTTTTTTTCATTTGTTCGTCATTGTAACTAGACTGTCATTAGACATGTTTTCAAGAGTAACTATATACGTCGAAATATAATAATTTTATTGTGCAATCTAGTTATATCGAGGCTTCGGATGTCGCGAGCATTCGTTTTATCTTGTCACCTTAAGATCACATAACCTATCTACCTTACTAATGACATATCTTTGTACTATTTCATCGTCGATGTGAGCTGTCTAAACTGACGTATTATAATTTTAGTTCCTTAATCTTCCACCAGGGGCGTACTTTTTAGGTTTTGTTTTTGGGAATAACAGGGGGCAGATTGTATATATTTTGGTCTATGTATGGGATGAGATCGGTCTGGTCTACTGGTTTGTTCTATTTAAATAGTTCGTTGGGTATGATGGAACAGAAAGAGGGACGCGGCTGTAGGGTGCGATAGTACTCATAAAAAAAAATGTTCAGTACTGCATAGTATTTTGCCTAATATCTGTGTATGTAAATAGAAACATACAATCTCAGAGTATAACAAGTTCAACAAACATAACAATTGAAGTGAGAGTCAGAGTTCCTTGGACCGCAGAGATAAGTTTGTTTGTGAAGGATAAGTAAAAACGTTCTATTTTTCATGTACTATATTAAATTCTTTATGAGGTAGGCAGAGCGAACTGAGCGCTTTTGGATCCATAGGAACCACCGACGGTTCCTACATGAAAACAGCTATGAATGTTAAAGAAGCGAGCGGGATGTGTAAGTACCGAGTCATGTGGCGCACGGTTCTCTCTGCCCCATCTCTCAACAATAGTCTTAACATTGGGAGAAATATTAGTTAGGGGATGAAAAGATTAAACTGAATTTGAAAAATATTAAATAAATTTAAATTTCAAGTCCCGCCTGGTTTAGCGAGAGGTGGCTCTTTTATTTCAATATTTAGAAGAATTTTGTCTGTTTGTCTGACTGTGTATACACGTGAAAAAGTTGATAAACTTGCACAGGGATTTATTTATTCATATATTTTTTTATACAATGTCCGGAGGCGTACAAGCATACGGCCCACCTGATGTGAAATGCCTTCCGTAGAATATGAACGTTTCTAATATAAGAATAGTGATGTGTTACCTCCACTGCTAATACAACTCCTCAAGAGCATACAGGTACTCAATCGCGGGCTGCTTTGCTGCGCCCTACCTCTCTTAAAACATGCAGACCAATACAAACTGACATGTTCATGTACACAAATGTTCGCCTTGTGTGGAAATCGAACCCACAGTCAAAGTCAAAGTGGCGTCATTCACGACTGAGCCACCGAGCTCGTCAAAAGCAGCTCGTCTGGGGAAGTACCTCCACCTCACAGAAAACCGCAGCCAAATAACAACTCTCTAGAGGGTTGTTGTGTTCCTGCGTGTGAGTGAGGTCACCAGTAAGCTCCGAAGGAGTTGCTGTGTAAGCAGCAGAGGAGGTATCGCGCGAGTGATAATTAATATATCGCAAGCGTTAATAGGCTACGGTACCCGCTTTACATCAGGTGGGCTGTATGCTTGTATTACTCCCGACGTAGTAAATAAAAAAAAAGCCAGTAACAGCTGCGCGTTCTACTTTACCCTGACCCGTAGCGGATCTGGTGACAACGCAACAAACAGACAATTTCTTCTGTACATAGGCACAATAATTATATATAAATAATTTTCAAAACGTGGTAGTTGAAAAATGGATTTACATTTAATATTGTGAATAATGAATGGAAATGGATGAATGTTGTATGTTACATTTACGAATTATTCTACAAATAATTTGGACAAGAAACGTAACTCATAAACACGCAATAGAATGGAAAATACTACGTTTGGATGTTAAACAGGTAATTACATCGACGGAGTATAAGGGGGTTTGTATGCAACTTGTCGAACAAGTTTCCGTTTTCCGTTTAAATCGGAAGGAAAACATAAAACCTAGCGATGCTCGGTTGCCAGCATCTATTGAAGCCAGGCGATATGTTATTTATAATAAATATTATTAAATATATGTTCTTCGCTAAAGGGATATGCCCTTTTCCTAATCCATTAGGATTGGCGGGGTCCGCTACCTGATTTAGCAGAGACACTGATTTGTACATGGAGCGACTGCCGTCAGATCTCCACAACCGAGAGGGAAAACCAGATCTTTCTTAGATTAAGCTCCACATCTTTCGGAATACATTTTCTTGGACGTGCGGGTTTCCTCGCGATGTTTGCCTTCACCGCCGAACAAGTGATAAATATGCCGCCAGGATTAGAACCGGGGACCAAGTGGTCAAATAGGCCGGTTCCTTTTCCAATGGATTAACACTGGTCTTGTTATGCGCCCTACCTCTCGTAGTTACTCAGTGTGTTACTAGCGGCAGGCGTTACTGTAAATACGTCTTCTATATAAATAAAAATCAATGTATGTATGTTTGTCCTCTATGGACTCGAAAACAGCTGGACAGATTTTGATGAAATTTTCACGGAATCCGACCGCTACGAAACTTGGAACCCAGGATCGGCTGATTCCAAGTGTCGCAGCGGTCGGATCACACGTGCAAAGCCTGCCTGGGCGGGTAGCTAGTTATTAAAAAATGTGTACGTAAATTTTTTACGTTTGTATTTTTTGAAGATAGACCAACAAAACGACTGAAAAGACAAAGTACTGAAGCGGAAAAATAAGGCAAAGGAACAAAGACTCTCGACGAGACATCCTCAGGAGATGTTATTGTAACGACTGACATGTACAGCGCCTGCCTCGTGGAGAGAAACACGTGTCGCAGCGACGACCGGAGCGGCCAGGGCAGCGGCGGCATGCATCTACTGACGGTAGTGGTGCCGGCCGGCGGCAGTTCGCACGAACTAATCGGGAGCGGAAGCACACAAAGTAGTTTAGATCAAATTGCCTGTAAATTTGACTTTCGCAAAGTAGGCATTACTACGAATCTGTTAATTATTTACAGTGCTTCGGTCTAATCTATCTTGGGAATATCTTCAAAAGGCACATCATGAATACTCTTTGTATGTATATATCTTCACGCCAGGTCGCGGGGTAGACAGAGAGAACCGAGCGCCATAAGATACTCTTTGTAAAATAGCTCATTACAGAATTGATGGATAAATATATATTGTCGGACAAACTACACAGAGCCATCTAGCCCCAAAGTAAGCGAAGTTTGTGTTATGGGTACTAGACAACTGATAAACATAAATAAATACATTTTTTTTTGTAAATACATACTTATTATACATAGAAAATACCCAGACCAAGACAATCGGACATGTTCACGCACACAAATGTTTGAACTGTGTGGGAATCGAACCCACGAGCGTTGGTGTCAAAGTAGCGTAATAGAATGATGGATGAGAAATCAGTGCAAAAACAGTGACAGTCTAGTGGACAGAGTACCGACGTCTCCGACGGTCCCGGGTTCCAATCATGTAGTGGACATGTGCATGTACCACTGAGTTTGTGTACATATTTGTAATGATATCACTTGCTCAGCGGTGAAGGAATGTGATAGTCTGTGGATAAGAACAGATCTTGTGACCAACAGGTCGCCGGTTCGAATCTCGGCATGTACCACTGAATTCGTGTTTTCGTACATATTTGTAATTATGTTGCTCGGCGGTGACGGATGACATCGCGAGGAGACGCGCGCGTCCAAGGAAATTGTATTTATAAAGACGTGTGATCTATAAATGATCTGGTTTTCCCTCTAGGTTGTATCCCCATGTAAAAATCTGTATTTTCGTCAAATCCTTAGGCTTAGATAGCCGCCCCTGCCAATCCTAATGGATTAGGAAAACTGGATATCGCTAAGAAGAAGAGCTCTGCGGTGAAGGAAAACATCGTGGGGAAACCCGCTCGTCACAGAGATTATACTTGGACAGACGAGTGACCTGACCTGAGACAGAGCTGGTTTCCTCTCTCGGTCGCGGAGGTCTGGCGGCAGGCGCTATTTATATATTTCCTTTATTTTGAAATTTAATACGAATTGCGGGGTGCGGGGTGCCAACGACTTTGTCTATGGATCGATGTGTGACCGGTGTCTATGGACCGAGAGCTGTTACGTTTCTTTCCGTTTATTATTAGTAGCTTTCAAAATTGTCTTAAATGATCGAATTATGTTGTATGTTGGTGTTGTATTAAGTAAATCATTCCAGATGACATTGAGTTTTATTTATATTGTTTTCTTGTGTTTGCTGGCATCGAAAGGTATCACTCTTCTCAAGAGTACCGTAGGAGCCGGCCCACCTGCAAGCGGTTACCGTAGTTTATATGAACGCTTGCAATTATATTAAGTATCACTCGCGCGATGCCACCTCTGCTGCTAACGCAGCAACTCCTTAGGAGCTTGCTGTAGACTTCATTCACACGCAGTACCACAACAACCCTCCAGAGACTTGTTATTTGACCGTGGTTTTCTGTGAGGTGGAGGTACTTCCCCAAACGGGCTGCTTTGATGCGCCCTACCTCTCTTAGAAACACCTGAAAAGTTGAATACCCCTCCAGATGCAGTCGACGAGCCCGATGTAGAAGTGGTTAATAACGGCACTTTGACACTGACGCCCGTGGGTTCGATTACCACATAGGACAAACATTTGTGTGCATGAACTCCCACTGCAGGGACACCCCTGCTGTTGCAAATGTCCATAGGCTACGGTGACTGTTTATCATCTAGCAGGCCGTATGCTTGTTTGCCACCTTGGTGGTATAAAAAAAATGTACAAATTTCCCAATAAGTAAGTCACATCTCACAAACATCATCCAAGCAATAGTTAATTTGATTAAACTGCAATAAATAGATTCATTTGCACATAATCATTAAACTAGAGCTATCAAAGGTATGATGGCTAATGTCTATGGCTATATAAACTCGTACCTATCAGATGCTCATAGGTTATAAAAATATTTGTCTACATACAGGAATCGAACCTATAATCTTTGCTGTCGATACAATCCTTGATGCTAGTCATTTCAAGCCATCGGGGTCTCAATACGACTGCATGTTTTCATTAGGTATTGACACCTCTACACCACATCTACCAGATAAAAGTATTTAGCCATATTCAACCTAGTGCTGAATGACCGGTCTCCGAGTAATAAGGAGATATGTTTATGCATAGTTTTCAAGTGAGCTTGTTTTATTTACTTAACTGCACTCTTTAAATAAATACCGCCTGCAAATACGTAAACAAGTGTGGGTTTAAGAGTTTTAATCACACTGGTACTGCAGCTTATTAATTACATACATAATTATGATGTGATGTTATACATAAACCGCAACTTTATTATATATCTTGTTTTTCATTTGGCGATTCTTTCTCGTTTTCTACTTTACCAAGATAACATGTACATAATAACAATAAAATAAGACAATCTCGCGAAATTGCAGATAAGCTGGTCTTTTAAGGGAGATCTTATCAAACATACAGAGCGATTTCGGAACCGAGCACTCGCAAATGTACAGTTCAGACGTGCTCTGCTACTCTCAGTCTACTACTCAATTCAATCATTTTCGAACGACTTCTTCCTGCGCTTTTGACGAGTGACATTGTTGTTTTACTTTAAATTTTTACAATTCAGTATAAAATTAGTTTTGTGTGACAATTTTGATAGTATTTTGTAACATAAGTGCTAGTGAAATTATACAGTAATGAAAAAACTCAAATATAACACATTTATGCACTTTTTAGGAGACGTGAATAAGTTCATCAAGAAAACCTTGTAAAAATAACTATCGTTTTACGGGTGGTATTTAAATTGGGTTGATTGGGTCTAGGTACCCTTCCCAAATATTTTTTCAGCACAGTTCCTGACGCGTGAACATAGAATTAAGATTTTCAAACGATACTTTTTTTTGGTTATCGGTCGAAAATGGTTGGTTCTTTTTATCCCCGAGGGGAAGGGCAAAGGGATCTAGCCCTTACAGCCAAGTCTTCAGTTTAGAACCATTTGAAAATCTTAATTCTATGTTCCAGCTTCGACTCAATCAACCCAGTTTAAATACCACCCGTAAAACGATAGTGATTTTTACAAGGTTTTCTTGATGAACTTATTCACGTCTTCCAAAAAGTGCATAAACGTGTTATATTTGAGTTTTTTCAATACTGTATAATTTCACTAGCATTTATGTTACAAAATACTGTCCTAATTGTCACATAAAACTAATTTTATACTGAATTGTAAAAATTTCAAGTATAACAACAATGCCACTCGTCAAGAGTGCGGGAAGTAGTCCTCGAAGTGTTATGTTATCTATTAATGACTATATACGATCTCTTTGGGACTTTGGGTGGTCCTTGGTTTTGGAATAGATTGGGTGTGTGACTTGTTAGATCATTCATGTTAAAATATATTTATTTCCAAAAATACGTCTTTCTTTATTGGAAAACGAACGAAACTGGCTAAACGAGGCAAGAACCGTCTTGACATTAACAGTTGGTGTCGCCAATTGTTTGGCCGTACACTTAGATCATTCAACAAAAGGACCCGCCATACGCTTGATTCTGTTAGTAAATAATTCTGCCATTTTTGACGGGGGACGAGGTAACTACTACATAGAACTACATACTACATAGTACACGCGCAAAAACATTTTGTGTTGTCATGAACGCACACATGAAAAAATGTTCAACACTAGGTCATTTTACGCACACTACTAAAATATTTACGACAACATGCTAGTAAAATATACTATAATATTAGAAAAGTAATAGGGATTGACGAATATCGATATTATAATTTCAAAATGTCGATATTTACGACGATAACGGTAAATGACAAAGATGAACATATAAATATTCTATACTTAACATTGGGCCCTCGCGGGCACTTAGACACGTCTTACGTTTTTCTTTAATAATTACTTAGTATATTTTATGCATTTCTCATAGTTTTTGTATTATCAATGAAAGAATATAAATATCATAACTCAGATTTATTGTTTAATTTTAATCTCTTTTACACGCCATTAAGCACTAGTCCAAAAAACCATAGAACTTGATCACTCCATAGATTACAAAAATATCATAGACAATAGTTGCCAAAGAACTAATACAACATCCTCCCTTTTTAATTTAAATGAAACTTATTTTAAACAATTTCAAAATGTATGTTTATGAATGAACATAATAAACACTAATATGTTGTGAACTAACTTCGTTCATACAAACCTAAACTTCACACTTATTTAAACTTAATTTAAAATATAATCTCTCATCCAAATAGGGTTAGTTCTATTTCTTACACTCCTTCTCAATTCCACTGTAGTATCATTATTATCATATTCATTTGTCTCTGAATTACAATCAGCATCTATTAAACTATCATTAGTATCCCTATTTGCATGAGAGTCCTTTTCTCCTTGATTACAATCTTTACTTCCCAAAACTTCTGTGGCAGTTTCACTTGGAGACACACAACCTTCTGAATTTTCATAACAAGATACATAGTTGTCTTTACCATTAAATGGAGATTTAATTACAGGTATTAAATGCCATCTATTTCTTCTAAAAAGTCCTCTTTCTGTTTCTACAATGTAAGACCTAGGTTGCTTAACTTTTTTCACAATTTTTCCATATAATTTTAAATCTATGACCCAAACATTATTTCCCTCCTTTAAAGTACTCAACTTCTTTGTCCTGTGCCTTTTATTATAGTAGTAACTTATTTTCACTTTTTTACAGGCTTCTTTTGAATTAAATTTTGATTTGTAATTAATTGTTTTATTTAATGAATCTGGTAGTCTAGGCAAGTTATCTCTTAATGTTCTATGAAACATAAGTTCAGCAGGACTGAAACCAAAGTCAAGAGGAGTATTTCTATAAATTAATAATGCTAGATGTATATCTTTATTTTTCTTAAGTAAGTTTTTTTTTCATTAATCGTAATACCTTTTTCATGTAATCGTCCCAAAACTTTCCTTAAAATAGCATCATGTGATTCTATATCCTTAGCATATATTAATATGTCATCAACATGTGTTACCACACCTTTTATGTCATCAAACAATTGAGAAAATTTCATTGAAAAATATTCTGGGGCGCAGTTTAACCCAAACGGCAATCTGGTATACATATAACGTCCGAATGGTGTTATTATTGTAGTCAAATGAGCAGACTTATGAAGAGGTATTTGGTGAAATCCAGCTGTAGCGTCAATTTTAGAAAAAAACTTGGAGCCTTTAAGTATTGATAACGTCACTTCAACTTTTGGGATAGGAAAAACGGGCCTTAATATATTTTTATTCAACTCTGTATAGTCTCCACAAATTCTGACTCCACCATCTGGCTTAGGGACAACTACAATGGGTGACACATATTGAGTAGGTTCTTCTATTTTCTTTAAAACACCTAAATTGCACAAACGATCTAATTCCGCTTTTACTTTATCAAGTAAAGGTATTTGTACTACACGGGGAGAATACTGAATGTAGCTTTTAGTTTTATCTTGTAATTGAATATGATAAGGTTCTTTAAATATACCTAATTCATCAAATATTTTGGGAAATTCGCTTTTTACATTTACTGAAGATGTATCTGCAATTGTATTGATTCCTAGAATTTTAATTAAACTCATTGACTCTAAAGCTGGCACACATAATATAGGAGATTTTAATTTTTTTACCACATATACATCGCCTGAATATTCTCTATCATTATACTTTAATGTTAACTTAAGTAAACCTCGAACCTGTAAACTTGAATCATCGGGCCCTTTAATACTGGTTTTGCATGTTTCCAACTTTGCCAAATTTTGAACACACTCCTCAGGAATTGCCACTATATCTGCACCTGTGTCGATTAAAAAATTCAAATTACATCTGAACTTATTATTTTTAAACACTTGGACTGAAATCCTATACTTGTCTATGTATCGTCCAACAATACCAGAACACACCCTTAACTCCCTATCATCTTCTTTCCTCACTTCCTGAGCTCCCGAAGCTTCCTCCGTAACATTTCTAATTTTTCCTGCCCGGCAACACCTTGCAAAATGTCCTAGACGACCGCACTTTAAACACTTTGCCTTTACTGCTGGACATTCCTGCCTGGATTTATGTATCCTCCTATTACAAAACCAGCAGAGCTTCCTCACTTCATCTTTTCCACTTACACGATTTAATTCCATTTGAGTAAATTGCCCTTGTTTTTCATAATCTTCAACATCCTTGCAAATTCTCACTGCCTCCGCTAAAGTCAAAGTCGTGATTAAAAGCAATTTTTCCTTGGCTCTTCCACTACTGCATCCTACCACTAGACGATCTCTTATCATTTCTTCCTTCATATTTCCAAAATCTGCAGGTTCTGCCAACACAAATAATTCTCGTACATAATTGTCTACAGATTCCCCCGGTTCTTGTTTCCTAGAATGGAATTTGTATCTAGCATACACTGGATTCCGCTTCGGTTGAAAGTATTCATCCAGCTTCTCTAACACCAAGCATAATGTTCGCCCACATTCTCTTTCAAATCCAAGCTGTAATACCAAGTCTTCCGCTTTTTCACCCATTAAATATAGAAGTAGATTCACCTTTTCCGTTTCTGTTTTGGTTTTCCCCTCGCTGACTTCTAGATATCGTTCAAATCTCCTTTTCCACTTATTCCAATTTTCAGCTATAAAATCGAATTGATCCGGCGCCATTACTTGGCATGGCGTTTTCACAGAAAATTGCACCGGCCTCGGTGTTGTTGTTGGCGGATCCATATTTATATAAATGCTGCCGCCGCTGCCACCATGTATTATCAATGAAAGAATATAAATATCATAACTCAGATTTATTGTTTAATTTTAATCTCTTTTACACGCCATTAAGCACTAGTCCAAAAAACCATAGAACTTGATCACTCCATAGATTACAAAAATATCATAGACAATAGTTGCCAAAGAACTAATACAACAGTTTTCATCACTTTTGATGTACCAGCTTTTCAGAAAATTGACATTACAATAAATGTATGTCAATCAAGCTGTACAATTATAACGATCTATTTATAACTTCGACCTAAGGTACATCCTATGTATGATATTATTATTTATTATTATCACATATATTACACATGAGTACTGCATTACATGAGTTGTTGGGAGATATTAAACACACTTTAAGTCTATGGGAATATAAAGTAAAAATATTATTTTCAATACAATTTGCTTACGTATGTCTCTACTACTAAGACTAGATCAAGTGTTACATTTTTATGTTTTTAGTGATCTTATGGCGATTTGTTCCATGACACTAAATCCTAACGGCTAATCACGGAGTGCAAAGTGAAATTGATCATAGTTTTTCTTCATGTTAGTAAGTAATTTGTGTAGACTTGATACACACTACGAGAATATGATATCTATACATATAATAAAACTGTAGAGATCGAATGTCTGTACATAGAATAAAAACGCTAAAAACCGAGTCAGAGGGATGTTAGAAGTGAAAAAGAACACATCCAGATTTTTTTTTAATTTTTTGTCTGTACGGGCTAATCTCCGAAACTGTTGGACCGATTTAAATGAAATTTTGCATGGTGGTACCTAACATCCCCGGTCAACATTTTAGATACTTTTAAAAAGAGTTCCCGTGCGATAGTTAGAAAACTATAGTAACTTATACAGCTTAGTAAACAACTAACTTAAATAAAGTCATTTTGACCTTAGTCAAAGAGTGAGAACGACACGTCGTCTGGAATAGCGGCCACTTTGTTACCCGGTGGCAAAACTGCTCATACGATATTTAAAATCCCCATAGATTTGGACATAAGTGAACACCCTGTCAGTGGTATCTTTAAAAAAAGTGATAAAGCGAAGGTTTTACGCGATGGATGTTTAATAATCTGGGACGTGTGCACTTAGGTACACCAAAAAGCAGTAGAAGCGGTTGATAGAACCCTCAGAGATATCCGTCAAAATGACCAACCTATAGGCGGTGTAACGATGCTGTTTTGTGGAGAGTTTAGATAAACGCTGCCAGTAGTACCACGGGGAACAAAGGCCGACGAGATAAAAGCATGCTTAAAGAGCTCATTCCTTTGGCGCGGACAGGAGGAAACACAAATGCACAGGAGTTTTCTGATTTATTGATAAAAATTGGTGAAGGAGCGTATCCGGAAGAAGAAGGGCAAATCGTTTTGTCTGATAATCTCTGTCACACTTAATTCAGTTAAAGAACTTATCGCTTCCGTTAATAGGGACCAAAGGCAAATAACAAATCATGAGAATTCATGGTTTTGTGAAAGATCAATTTTTGACACCGCAAAATAACCAAGCCGCAAGAATCAACTTGGATATTCTTACCAATGTTGAAGGAGAATTAGTGGAGTATACTTCTAACAACCGAGTAATGGAGCAAGATGACTTCCTTCAACTTCAAGATGAATAAGAATTCCTTGATTCTCTGAGTGCTCCTGGACTTCATCCATCACACAGAATTAATTAAATTAAAAAAATGGCGTCCCTATTGTAACACTGCGCTATGCCACGCCGCCAATCAGCGCACGTCCCCCCAAGCCGAGCCAAGCCAAGCCGTGCCAATCAGAGGCGAGCCCGCCTTTTTCCATGCCCCGCCACTGTAGCCACAGTGGAAGCGAGCGTGGGAGCCAGTAGATTTAAGGGATTACAGTGTATCATTCGCTGTTGTTAGTTGTTGATTATACACGCGTAACCATATTGAGTCAGCGAGTTTTCTTTGCACGTTGCTCCGAACCTTACCGTTTTACTATTATTATGTTACGAAATTCAAGCCCCCCAACATTATGCAACGGGACTAGACTGAAAGTTACTTCTCTGCAACATAATATAATAGAAGCGGAGATTTTTATATATTAATTATTTTTATTTATATTTCGAAAGACATGTGCCTTAACATAAAAAGATCTGGTTTTCCCTGGCGTTCGTGGAGATCTGACGATAGTCGCTCCATTTAAAAAATCCTCGCCGATCCTAATGAAGAATTAAGAAATGAACTGTCTGTATTATAAGTGTTACTGAAATTATACAATTATGAAAAAACTCTAATATGACACGTTTATGCACTTTTTGGAAGACGTGAATAAGTTCATCAAGAAAACCTTGTAAAAATCACTATCGTTTTACGGGTGGTATTCATATGGTAAAACATAAACAAAAGAATTATATACGAAAAAGTGGTACTATAAGCACTAAATCGAAATATTTTTATCGATATCGATATTTATCATTAAGCGATCGCTACCGCATCCCTTTTCAAAATCATTTAGTGGTTATCTTGGGAATTCCCTCAAAATCTAAAATGTTTGTTTATGTAGTTGTAAATGGAGTATTGTTTTGCCAGGCAATACTAGATTTTAAATTCTCATAAAATTAAACGTATAATTGCAAAATTAGTCTAGCTGTAGCTTCGTTGTGTGCGTGGGCAAGTGACCACTACAATCGAATTATTGTAGCATGGTGCGTGTGACAGCTGACAGCTGACGCTATTTTGACACGACTAGGGAATGGATAACGTTTAATCGTGTAAATAAATACCGATTATCGATACTTGATCGATAACAAATACTTTCGTATTCGTTATCGATTAAAAACTAAATAATTTTTCGCAATTGTACTTAACCCTTTAACCGCCGTGCCCGTAATATTACGGGATATGAAAAATGTGCTCCACGCGCCACAGACGTAATTTCACGTTAAGTTGTATAAATTGTTTATTGCTGCATTTATATTAAAGATTAAGTTGCAATAAACGTTGTACATTACAATCCAGGATGTATTTTTAGTAACTAACAAATTTTGCTGCGTTTCATTATGATATTTATAGAAAATATCGTTGTAAGGTGTTACTTAGTACCAACACGAATCGCCAATAACGTGATATTACGTGTACTAGGGATGGGCAAATCAATGTAATCTAAATGAAATTTTATTGAATAATCATGGTGCGAAAGCAAAAATATTGTATTGAAATCCAAATTATTTCGTAAAATTCGAAGCACGAATAATCGTACTAATTAGAAGCATGTTAAAACAATAAAAATGTTTATTTTACGTGTTAAATATTAGATATAATTTATTGTTTCGATAAAGAAGCGACAACTGAGAAGTTCACTAGTTCAGACTGTCCCCGATCGCCGTCACCGTGATTTTACGTGCGGCTCAAGGTCAAACGACGCCGTTTTTGCTGTTCCTCAGCCGCCGTCACCGTAATAACACGTTCCTTGTACAAATTAGTGTTGTTCCCTTGCCATGTTAGAAGACTACGAATTATTAAATATTTTAGAAGAAAATAATAACTGTTCGACCTGAGGTACGATCAGAATTATATATGAAAATTATTAATTTGATAAATCAAGCTCGAAGAGATGCATCAGAAAACGAAGATGTTATACTAGATTCATTGCTAGAATATTGATTGAAACGTGGTAAATAATGTTATTTTTTTATACCACTAAGGTAGCAAACAAGCTTACGGCCTGCCTGATGGTAAGCAGTTACCGTAGCCTATGGACATTTGCAACACCAGGGTGTCACTCTTGCGTTGCCGACCCTGTAAGAACCTCTTCACGCCTTTCTTGAATAACCCCCGTACTGTAGTCCCTTGATACTTGATTAATAAAGACTGATTTCATATTAATTGAATTTTGAACTTTTATTCATTTAAACTAATCGATAACACTATTTCTCAACCCTATTTGAAATTACGCCGACAGGCCGCTGGCGTTAGGGTGTATGATGATGTAACAAAATATGGCGGTCAAAGGGTTAATATATATAATTATATAAAAATCATTTCAAAATAAGGTATTTAACTTTCTTTTAAAATATACTTAACAATGTCGGACATGAAGATTTGAATGTATTTCAATCGCGCAAATCATCTACTATTTGTTATTATTTTGTGGCAACATTCTCGGCGCCGGCAGCCATCCGGCTCAAAAGAACTTGTTTTATAGACCTGTTAAGCTAATTAAAAAAAGGCAGCCATTTTGTTTATTTGACGTTTGTATTTTATGCTCATTGCTCAGTACGAGTGCTAGTGCCGTGTATGCAACACGTACCGATCGTCTTACCATTGAGTTGAAATTGTTATTATTATCTTCGTTAGTTGTTTTTGTTGTTTGTTGTGTTATTCTCATTATTTGTTAAGTTTATTGTTATTTGTTAAGTTGCTTGCAACATGCCAAAACGTACGAAAAAAACCGTTCTGGGATCGCAAGCAAGGGAGTTAGTCATGAACCTCCGTGACTACTTTGAGCGAGAACAACAAAATGGCGGACCGTTGTTACCAGTGTCTCAAGTTGTACAACGAGTAGCTGAAGCTCTCGATATTGGCCGGAATACTGTTTCGCGTATAACACGTGAGAAGTTTGGGCGAGATGAAATGTCTGAGCACAAATTATCCACTCCCAATAAAAAGCGAAAGAGGATAAAGCCAGTTACAGATGTGGATGATTTTACTACCGATGCGATTAGAAATCATATTTATGATTATTACAGAAGACAGGAACTTCCAACACTGCAAAAACTATTAAAATCGTTAAAGGAGGTCGAGCTGTATAAAGGCGGGATTGGTTCTTTGCGAAAAAATATTAATACTATAGGATTTATTTACAAGAAAATTAATAAAAGAAAAATCATAATGGAGAGAAAAGACATTGCTCTTGCAAGGTGCACATTTTTAAGAAAGGCCAAAACCATAGCGGATTGGGTTAAAGTTGTCTTTTTAGACGAGACGTGGTTAAATGCAAATCATACAGTTAGTAAAAGTTGGACTGACGATACACCACACTCCTCAACCAAAGTTCCGGAAGGCAAAGGCGAACGCCTAATAGTATGTCACGCTGGTACAGCCAGTGGATTCGTCCCAAACTGCCTGCTGGCTTTTAAATCCAAAAAAACAACCGAATATCACGAAGAAATGAACTATGCAAAATTTAAAGACTGGTTCTGTACTTTATTGGATAATTTGAAGGAGCCCATGACAATTATAATGGACAATGCGCCATATCATTCAGTGCAATTAAATAAACCACCAACTCAGTCCCAACGTAAAAGCGACTTTGTGAAGTGGTTAAATGAAAAGGGGATTACAGCCGATATGAATATGTTGAAAACGGAGCTTCTTCATTTAGTGCGACTTCATAAACCACAAACGCCAACTTACGCATTAGATAAAAGGGCTGAAGAAAAAGGTCACCAAGTACTACGGCTCCCACCATATCATTGCCAGTATAATGCAATAGAACTCATTTGGGCTCAAATTAAAGTTATATTTTAATTTTATATAATTTCAATTGTAAATACATAATAATATGATGTAATTAAACACTCCTAAAGCAACATTGATGAAATTCTCTGAATCCTGGTAAAGGGGAAAAAAGGTTACCTCCGTGCAGTTTAATATTGTAACGTCACGCTGCAAGGAATAATACTACACTACAAAATGATGCAACTTCTAAAAGATGCTATAAAAAATGTTACAATGGATGATTGGGCAAAAGTTGTAAATAAAACTAAAAGAGATATATTTGCTGACTGGGATCGTGATATACACATAGATAATATTATAGACAATACATTAATTATATCACTTTCTGAATCTGAGGACGAATGTAGTAGTGATGATACAAACATCATGTCAGACTCTGATATTAGCTTAGGTTGCGAAACATTAAATATACAGTAACGATTTTATTTAATTTTGTTTTATTCTTTCAACCACAATCGATATGTCAATCGTAGGCTTTCATCGAAATTGCTGCTTAGTTTTTGTGTTCGATTATTCAAGTCAAGTCAAGTCAAAATCTTTTTATTCCGTAAAAATGGCTACATTTGTTTGGAATCGTCACAATTTTTTTCCCTACCGTGCAGTTCATGACTAGGTGAGCACTGATAAAAATACTGCCAAAAAACTCAGGCATCCCTCTTTTGGTATCCAAACAAATTTACATAATTTATTAATTACATTATAATTGGATCGACTCAATCTCAGGCATTTTTATCATTAATATAGTCAGATACTTTATAATATGCCCTGCTACACAATTTGGCTTTAATAGTAGTTTTAAACTTGTTTATTGACAATTCTCTTATATTGCTGGGAAGTTTGTTATAGAACCGTATACATTGCCCCATAAAAGAATTACTTATTTTGTGGAGACGGCTTGCATGTAACACAAGATTATGCTTATTAAGATTATGCTTATTGAGTCGCATCCCTAGCAAAACAGAGCTATTCTTAGATATAGTACGTAATTTCGCATGCATGTGAAATAAATTTTAATTTTGTGTTTATTTACTGTCAAATAAGTTGTCAAGAGAAAATTTTAGAATGAAAGTTCATCTTATGACATAAAACCTCATAAAACATAAGATAAGTAAAAAATAATAATTAAAATGCACGATTTTCTAACAATCGTTTGTTATCTCAACTAAAGTGAAACTAACACGATTACGTTCTATTGACCTGTCACACGCACCATGCTACAGTAAACGGAGAATAGTCTCGTAAGTATTGAAACGATTAATTTATTTTGCTGGGGATTAGGCAATTGTCAGCCATTGTTATACTATGCAATATGGTTAAAAATTGCATGGAGTAGTCACGGAATATGATTCGATTGCATCAGTACTCGATTACTGAATCGATTTCTCATGTATTAATCGTTATCACACCATTTTAATTTCTTTTATATGAAAGCAAGTAAAATAATACTTGCATGTGAAAGGTAAGTCAATATTTTTGCAAACTAGAAGTGTTCGACCTTTTTTAAATAAATAATAATAATAAATAAATACTTTATTGCAAAAATTGTTACAGGCATTTAAATTTAACCTTATTACCCACACTAGGCTAAGCCTGTCCTGTGGGAACTAGACTAATTACTTTTGCTATAACAATACTTGCGGTAATTGCGGTGAATTATATTACAATTAAATTCAAATCATGCAAAATAAAATCATAATAACAAAAATACAACAAAAAAGATTTGCGAGATTCAATAAATCGAATTATAAATATAGCCAAAACAATAATAATTAAATTAACTTAAATTAATTAGTTCAAATGTATTTAAAATTAATTATCTATAAATTTTTGAACATTATCATTCATTAATAATTTATTCTGTTTCAATATTATTGCAATGTACATAAAAAATCCTCCGTATACCGGTAGGTCCAGTTAAGCAATTCAGCTTGAATCTTTGATTTTGCTTCGCAATAGGTAGACTTGCAAAGGGGAAACAGATTATTGATCTTATTTTTGCATGACATAACTGCACAGTTTGACATTTTTAGTGTAACACTTTATGATGTCACCTGAGCGATAACGATTACAAGACTGTTAGAGAATCGATTACGCACGAAGTATTTATGCGCGCAATGGATCACAATATCTTGTACCATGACAGAGCGGAATGATCCTACGAGGCTGGAGGCTGGTAACAAGTCTCTGGCCGTACATTATTAGACTGTGGAATATTGTCTGTACAATATCGGTAGGGCCTGATATTGTACGGCAGTAATGCACGGCCCGATTTTTGGAAGCCTGACCATAAATACTGGTCTGGACTGGAAATACTGGTCGTACAATATCAACCGATACTGATATTACTTACTACTACTACTATAAATTCAAATCATGCAAAATAAAATCATAATAACAAAAATACAACAAAAAAGATTTGCGAGATTCAATAAATCGAATTATAAATATAGCCAAAACAATAATAATTAAATTAACTTAAATTAATTAGTTCAAATGTATTTAAAATTAATTATCTATAAATTTTTGAACATTATCATTCATTAATAATTTATTCTGTTTCAATATTATTGCAATGTACATAAAAAATCCTCCGTATACCGGTAGGTCCAGTTAAGCAATTCAGCTTGAATCTTTGATTTTGCTTCGCAATAGGTAGACTTGCAAAGGGGAAACAGATTATTGATCTTATTTTTGCATGACATAACTGCACAGTTTGACATTTTTAGTGTAACACTTTATGATGTCACCTGAGCGATAACGATTACAAGACTGTTAGAGAATCGATTACGCACGAAGTATTTATGCGCGCAATGGATCACAATATCTTGTACCATGACAGAGCGGAATGATCCTACGAGGCTGGAGGCTGGTAACAAGTCTCTGGCCGTACATTATTAGACTGTGGAATATTGTCTGTACAATATCGGTAGGGCCTGATATTGTACGGCAGTAATGCACGGCCCGATTTTTGGAAGCCTGACCATAAATACTGGTCTGGACTGGAAATACTGGTCGTACAATATCAACCGATACTGATATTACACGGCCAAATAATATATATGTGACGGAACGTGGATATAATTGTCGTCAGGTGGCTCGTTGTCCATGGTGATTATTCACCATAATATAGCGAAATACCAGCGTAGTTAATTTTCTCAATATTTAATCAGCCTATTACAAAAATAATTTTAACAAAAGTTATGCTCAGTTCGCAGATTACAACGGATTCAAAATGCGGTGGACGCGACACTTACGGTTGCCTCCATTGCTCGATTTGTAATGCCGCTTCCCAATGACGGTATCTCATCTTGACATTTTTGACAACTGACAACACAGAGAAAGTATATACCTAGAGTTGACAAACGCGTACACCCGTAAGGGACAGCAACAAAAGTACATACAATAACAAGGTTACCAGACTGTGGAAAATTTACCCCACTACATAATGCGTTTCGGCAATTTGAAATTTACAATGTACCCAGATAACTGTTTACCATAAGAAACTTGCATAGAATGTGTATTGTGTGCTATAATAATATACTCATAATATGATATTAGATGTAAAAAAATCGAATATGTCGATACAGCCATTTCTACACACAAAGTAATAAAAGTTAATATTTACATACGTATGAAAACTACAGTATCTGAATAGATCAACAAACATATTTGCACTTTAATATTATTAGAATAGTATTTTTTTTACGCAAATAGAGTTACTGTATAGATCTATTAATAGTAAGCCTGAGTTAGTTTCAGTAAGATCTGTGAAATCATTGGAATAAGGATAGGAGATTGGTCAAACGTAGCAGAGTTATATAAATTAAACAATATATTTTTCTATTTTAGACATATATTTTAAAGTACAAGCGATGACATGATACTAAATATAGGCATAGATAAAAGATAAAAAACACTTTATAGACAATTTGTAAATAAAAATATTCGTGCTTTACAAACTAGCATTTATGTTTATTTTTTCATAGATTTTTATTTTTGCAATCCATGTTATACGGTTAACACGGTTTTTAGTTAAATCTTCTTTACACAATAAATGCGGATTATTCCTTCTTAAAATTGAACATATTGCATAAAAATTTTCAATAATTGTCATGTAAAAAAGAATTAGTGCCAGGGATGATTTAAGTGTAAATATTAAACAAAGGTAAACAATCTTTGTTTTTAAACATTTTGTATTGCGCATCATGGTTTTCATTAGACTTAAACTAAAGCTACAATTGATCAAGGATTATCCTTTCACATATTGTACTAAAAAGGTGGTAAACTGCTACGGTCCCTTAATTCCCTAGTTCACTCTTTTCCTCTAACTTGTATAATGATATCTATCATCTATACATCGATTACATTAAAATTCTGTATAATGACAGATAGTTCAGCATTTTTATTTCAAGTCGTTTAGTTTTTGACCTTAATATAGCTAATTTCTTCTTGCGTGACTCAGCCAGTAATGTTTTCAGTCTCAATTCAAAAGTAAGCTTTCATTTTCATGGTGTTAATGTAGTGTCCGTCGCTATTGGAAACCCTGGATAATCGGTCTGGAAAATAGGACAATTTTAATTTTGTAACGCATTATTAGCATGTAATATTGACAGCCTAGTATTAACATTACATTAAAACTACTGTCAATACTATAATTTAGTTGAGCTTTACATATTTAAAAGTTTACAAATTCAGACAATATAAAATGCTTGATTAACATTTATGTGTTGACACAAAAGCATGTGTGTGTGCGTGGTTAACTTTATTAACGTGGTATAAATAATTGGTATAGAATAATCTACACGACGACCCTCCGTATCTTTCACAATTACCTGTATAAATATAATCAACCCATCAACATCATATCAACCCATACTCACTTCATTACTGGAGTACGGGTTCTTATTTCAACCAAAAGACCTTAGAAGATATGTCCCGAAACTATTCAATTACGGATTGTCGGAGTCGTTGGAATATTTTCATGTTTTTGTACTTCAATTATACGCTTATACGTAACTATGTAAAATTCCAAGTCTGTACTTGAAACTTTCTAAGACAGACTAGCAGACGAACAGGCAGGCATGTGAATCATCTAATTTAGTTCCTTATTTTTTTAATACCTATCATCATATATACTCGCCAACAAACTGTTATAACAGTTTGGCGAACATAATATTTTGTACTATGTAACTGTATCGTGTAAATAAATAAATAAAAACAATATAAATTGCCAGAGGAACACCTGGTTCGTCAACAAATCAAATGTTGACGAACCAGGTCAACAAATGTTAACTTACGTGTATGGTGGATGTTGAAACTGACGACTTATCCAAATAAACTTCTTCCGAAAGCAGTGGTCTTTAAAATGTTTGGAACATATGCGACTGTACTCGGCTCCCAATTATGTCTTACAGTAGCAAAAATCCATGCATTACGCACAATGACGACTTTAGGAAATCTAAAAAATAAACATACATCTAAGATTAAACAAGTTAACATTTTTAATTTAAAAATAAATAAATACATTTTGACGAAAAATTATAAACAAAGAAGTATATAAAAAGTAAGAAGTTAAAAAAAAAGGTGTCTGTACCCATATAATTTACCCATAATTTCGGGGTATTTTCCCATACTACATACTGGTAACCCTAAAACGCTCATTATACCGATAAATTGAACATACAACAGAAAATGGCTGACGCATTACACACAGACAACCTTCAAGATTTAGGCGGTTTTTACTAAAAATACTTTTTGTAAATTAAACCGATATTTTCATTGTTTTTACGTTATTATACAAACAATTTATTTAAAAACTACATGTATATCTAATTTTCGCAAAATATTTGATAACAACTATTAAAACTTTATACTTACGTATGAAAGGTTATGTTTTCGTATTTTTACTAACTGAGGCTTTTGCAGCCTTTTACACAGCAACGTACCATTGTTAAAGTAAAAAGACAATCCCAAACAAGCAAAAGAACACAAATATGCACTAATATTTAGTAATTTATGCAAAAAGTTTGTTGTACTACAAGGAACGAAATGATTGTTTGCCACGAATTTGGTTTTGTGGCAAACACAAAATAGTGAAACTATGACAGGGACAAAAAATATTTTATCTGTCTCTTTCCTTCTTATGAGGAACTGTATACATCTATCACGTTCTATCTTGGTATTATTATTTGCTTGTCACCTCTGGGTATCTTTCCTCTGAGACTGACAACAATCGACATTTCGAGCAAACCAAAACAAATACAACCGGGGTTGCTATTTCAACATTTCAAGGGTACCTAAACCCAAGTAACCCAGTTTAAATACCACCCGTAAAACGATAGTGATTTTTACAAGGTTTTCTTGATGAACTTATTCACGTCTTCCAAAAAGTACATAAACGTGTCATATTAGAGTTTTTTCATTATTGTATAATTTCAGTAACACTTATGTTACAAAATACTATCGAAATAGTTATGCATCCTACACACCCTATACCGTCCAGAGTGATAACGCTGAGAGCGTAGCTGACACAGCACTCACGGGTGGTATGAGTGGGTGGCGTATGCAGTACTAGGAATATATGTAGAGATAAGTACAATTGTAATATTAATATTAAGAGGCAGAATAAACGAGCATCTCGATCTGCTCAGACGTCTCATCCTAGTTTTAGTCTTTTTAAAAAGCCTCCCGACCTCCGTAATTTGACTAAATTGTCACTATTTTTATACTGAAATGTAAAAATTTTAAGTATAACAACAATGTCACTCGTCAAAAGCGCGGGAAGATGTCGGTCGTATCGTAACTCAAAGAAAGTATATAGCTCTCAGAGAAAGGATATAGGTACCTAGAGTTGACAAACGCGTACACCCGTAAGGGACGGCAACAAAAGTACATTCAAAAACAAGGTTACCAGACTGTGGAAAATTTACCCCACTAATGCGTATCGGCAATTTGAAATTTACAATGTACCCAGTTAACTGTTTACCATAAGAAACTTGCATGTATTGTGTGCTATAAATATACTCATATGATATTAGCATTGTACAAAACATCAAATAAGTCGAAACATTCATTTCAACACACAAAGTGATAAATGAATCTATATTTTCACGCCGAGCCAAGAATAAACTATTATTTCTATTGTGTAAATTGTAACGTCAGTAACTATTTTACTTTCAACGTACTTCTAAAAAAGAATAAGGATAGCTATGTTATGCTTCAGGAACTGCGCCATACTGAATTTGTCAGCACAGCTGAATACAATAGACTGCATCACGTCATAGCGAACTTTCAAACAGTAACATATGGGGGCAAGTTTTGATTTTTGCGTATATGAATGCAGTCTCTGAATAGATCAACAAACACTTTAATATTATTAAAATAGTGATTTCTTATGCAAATTGGACTACCGTATTGATCTATTAATGAAAATACTAACCCAGCGTTAGTGTAATATATGTAAAGTCATTGAAATAAGGATTGGAGGAATGGTCGAATTAAGCTACGTAATATAAATGTAAACAATTTATTTTTCTTTCTAAAACATATATTTAAATTTTAAATACATGAGGCGACATGGTATTAAATTATAGGTAATAACATGGGCACGAAAAGGGGTCCGCGTATCGAATGTAGAAGTACAAGTGAGCATGTATGGAAAAAAAAACTACATTGACATGCTAACATGTTTATCAAAATGCGCACATAGTTTATTGACCTTTAAATAAAATGAGCTTGGTATACATATTTCTAATATTTTCTTTTTTGTCCACCATTGATTTTGTAGCATAATGAATTCTGACATTCAAATATTTTTTACAAATAGCAGTAATAAGGCATAATGTTCTCCTATATGAAATTGTTGCTCTTCGGAAAATAAAGGAAGGCCCAAGGATTTTTTTAAACATGTCTGTAAAAGATAATGCATGTGATCTTTTTTAACATTTATCTTATTATATTTATGAGCTTGCTCAGCTATTTCGCATATTTTGATAACTGATTTTGAAGGATAACGTAGACCTCCCTTATCCTTTTTGTATTGCAAAGTATGTATATCTTTTTCTCTTGCAGTAAGTAACATTAAGCAGTTATTGCATTTTAATTGTTTTTCTAAGCTTTTTACTACAAAACCTGCGATATAAATGAGAACACTTCGTGCGAATTCAGTTAGTCCCGTGGGATCGGCGATATAATCATGATCTCTATTAACAACAACTTCTGTCTCTAAAGTTTGATGTAAATCAATATCGTCTTCTAACAATCTATTACGATCAGTTGTTTTATTTATAGCAATTTCTGGCTTTTTATACATTAAAATATTTACATCCGATAATGGTATACAATTACCTGATGTCAAGTGCTTCAATTCTCCATGTACAAGTAATCTTTTAAATGCCGATTTAAAGTGGATAGCGGTCGGGTTATTGTTAAAACCACCTTTTGCCCTTATTGCACTGAAAAATATTTCCAGGTGGTCTTGACTAAGTTTGTATGAGCACAAGAAGTCTAAGTTACCATTTATAACATGCTCATTAAATAAAAACAATATACTTTTTATACATATCAAAAACCCAAAAAATCCGGTTTTCCTGTTGCTGTCTAAAATATTAGTTGTACCAATTTTTAAAGATTTTATGTAATCTGATGTATCATTAAGAATATTAGTTACATTTTCATAATTATTTGGGTTTAGAGGTTTTTTAAACCCATAAGGGTTTAAATTTCTCGAATTTAATATGTCAAATAATGTATTAAATTTTCGAATGAAATCGATTGTCGCTTCTGAATGTTGGAATTGTTCAAGTTTTAGGTTATCCTTGCAATATTCTATAGAATTTGCTACGGATTCACTAAATAGTTGTGTCGCGAGTTTGACCTTCATGATTTGTTTTTTGTAACCAATATGAGCTGCTCTTACTTTATTGCCTAAGTGACAACCTTCATCTTCTTGAAGTTCTACGAGTAATTTTATGAAATGCCAGGCTATCGTTTTTCCCTCTCCATTAACCAAGAATAACTTGTCTCCTAAAGTATTTCTTGTCAATTTTAACATGTGAGAAGGATCGGGGAATATAACAACTTTTTTCCCCTTGTATGTGAACACGGGATTGATTTGTTCATTATCTAATTGGCAACCGATTAACCTGGCCATTGAAAAGTTTGCGGGGCAGCCATCAAAAGTGAGGGAAACAACATCAATGCCACATTCACCTACTAGATCTATACATGTCTTGACCAATGAAGCCTTTTGCTCCGCGGTAACTCCATTCACTAGAAAGTAACCTACTGGAAGTTTCCAGCTGCTATTAAGACAGGTAAGCATGAACACTAAAGCCTCTTTTGCAACTGGTAAGCTATCACCCAACTCCGCATTTTGGCCATAATTAATAAAACCTATAAAGTTTTTGCCATCCCACTCTACACATTTTCTTATAGCCATTTCATCAAAACAGAGGCTACATAAAAACTTTTTTGATGGATTGTTTCTCACCAAACTATTGAGAGCTTCCAGGGTTTCTGAAGAAAATCCTGGCTCACCATCAACTGTTGCGTACCAACGTGCCAATGTACGTGTATGGGGTAGGCATGTTTTAAAATTCTGTCGCACAAATGAATAAGCTTGTGGACTGATGAAATGGAGATTAAGTGCAAATTTGCGGATTACTGGTGAGAATTTGCTTTTACTTTGATTTCGGAAATCAGAGTCAGGAGTAAGTGCAGTTAGCAAGTCAGCTGACTCTTGATTAATAAATCGTTTAATCTTCAATTTTTCTACAATAGCGGACAATGCTACATATTTTTTTTCAAGACGCTTGGATTTGGACCTTAATGTAGCTATCTTTTTCTTCCGTGATTCAGCCAGTAACGTTTTCTGTCTCAATTTAACAGCAAGTTTCAATTTTCTTGGTGTTAATATGGTGTCCATCGCAGTTGTAGGCCCTGGACAATCGGTCTGGAAAATAGGACAATTTCGAAATGCATTATTACCATATTGTAATATCGATTACCACTACATGAACCCTTATTCATCCAATTGCAAGGATACGGGTCTCCCTTCAAGCAAAGGAGTATAGAGCATACTCTGCTCAACTGTGGATTGGCGGAGGACAGTGTTTTCAAGACGCGCGAAGGCCACTCTTAGCGACTATCATCTATCGATATCAGCCGGAACCGACAGTTTAACGTGCCCTTCGAGCACAGAGAACCTCGAGATTATTAAACCCCATCCATGGACAGGGTGCAGTCAATGCTGCTTAATCTTCTAGATTAATTCCGTATCTTTCACAATTATATGTACAATATAATTAAACCTATCTACATCACACCAACCCACATTCACTCCATTGCTAGAGTACGGGACTGATTTCAACTGAAGGAGCTTAAAAGATATAAGCAGCTACTCAATTGTGCATTGGCGGTCCTTTATTATATATTTTATCACCAAGTTTACTCAAGATGCGATAATCGGTTTCGATGGAATATTATTAACAGTTTTTTTTGAAGTTATACTTCTAATGCGACATGCAAAAAAGGTTGCGTTAAACGTTTAACGCTACCATGGAGGGGGAATAGAAAGAGACAGAGCGAGAGTGAATGCGTGGCACTCGAACACAAAAGTACAGACCTGCGATTTACAACCGGAGGTCGAAGAACTAGCCCGCCAGTACACATATTATTATTTTACAAATTCGTTTACGAAAGTGTACGGGTCGTATCGAAGGGGCCCGTACATAAATATTATTAAGTTATTAATGTTAAATATTTATTTAATGATGCCAGAGAAGTATAACTTCTCACGCGCGTACATAAGTACACGCACCCATTTTTCATTTTATATACTTCTACGAATATACATTTTTCCCCCTTTTCGCTAAGCTATAAAAATGACATTAAGACAGTACTTACAATTTCCACCTGGGACTCCTTTGAGTTAGAAGTTGAAGTCAGAGATTCGTCTAAATGATCATCACAAGGAGGCGTACTCTGAAGTAGATATAAATATATGTTTACTATTGACTCTTTCTTCCATCCTAATATACATACGTACAAGCATATGTATATTAGTAATCAGTAGCGAGTAAATATTATAGCTGTAGTTAGTTTGATTGATTTTCTTAATATTAAGGCTCACAACTTTAATAACAAGACATTCGAAATGTTATATTACGTATATGCCCAATGTTGGAATTGAGGACTTACCTAATTAAACTTCGTAATATAAATATTGTATGCATATAAAATATGTATATATTTATGCATATAAAAAATACATTGATTTTGAGAAATAAATATCGAAATTGGAGCTAGAGGGCTACGAAACTTAATATATACCTATTTAAAATTTCAGGTCTGCACGTGAAGCTTTCTAAGACATACAAGCAGACAGATAAGCAGGCATAAATAATGCAATTTCGTTTCTCCTTTTCTAATATTTTACCAATGCTTTAACATTGTTATTGTTCAGATTTGTCGATACGATGGATTGGATAAATTACATGACTGCCTGTATTAAATATATTCTAGCGGAATCGATAGCCGTTGACCTGCCCGATAATATAAAAATCCCAGAACCCGACTCTACAGTTATCGCCACCTATCAGGTTGAATAATAATTATCCAACATTCCTCTTTTCCCCCTTTTCGCAAACTTATGAATAAAGACAGTAAAACGGTACTTACAGTTTCCAAATGGGACTCCATCCAGTCATGATCTTCGGAAGGACTTCTAGGAGGGGCATCCTGAAGGTAGATATAAATATACTTTTAGTATAAGCTATTTCTTACAACTAATGCACATATCTAATATTCACATGTATATATTAATAATTAGTAGTGAATATTGTGGCTAAAATTATTTTTAAATAAATAAATAAATATTGTCGGACAAATTACACAACGCCACCTAGCCCCAAAGTAAGCGAAGCTTGTGTTATGGGTACTAGACAACTGATAAACATACGTAAATACATTTTTATTTTTTGTAAATACATACTTATACATAGAAAATACCCAGACCAAGACAAACAGACATGTTCATGCACACAAATGTTTGTACTGTGTGGGAATCGAACCCACGAGCGTAGGTGTCAAAGTAGCGTAACAGCGCGTTTCACCACTGCGCCACCGAGCTCGAGCCTCAAATTTAATTTAATAAAACATTTACAAATGTTAACTTACGTGTATGGTCAATGTTGGAAATGAAAACTTATTCAAATAAACTTTGTACTGAGTCTTCCGAAAACAGTGGTCCTTAAAATGTTTAGAGCATATGCGGCTGTATTTAGTCGGCTCCCAATTCAATCGACCAGTAGCAGAGATCCATACATTACGCAGTGACGTTTTTAGGAAATCTAAAAAATAAATATACATCTGAGATTAAATAAACTATCACTTTAATTGTACATACTAACGAAACAACATAAACGAAGTCTATGAAAAGTATCATAAAAAAAAGGTGTCTATATTCATATAATTTACCCATAATTTCGGGGTGTTTCCCATACTGTATACTGGTAGCCCTAAAACGCTCATAATACGGATAAATCGAAAATACAATAGAAAATGGCTGACGGGCTAAGCACAGACAACCTACAAAATTTAGGCGGTTATTACTAAAAACACTTTTCGTAAATTATTAAGATTTTTTCATTCTTTTAACGTTATTACGTAAACAGTTTATTTTAAAACTACTTCTGTTCCTAATTTTCACAAAATATTTGGAAACAACAGTTAAAACTTTATACTTACGTATGAAAGGTTATGTTTTCGTAGTTTTGCTCACTGCGGCTTTTGCAGCCTTTTACACAGCAATTTACCATTGTAACAGTAAAAAATGATGTCCAAACAAGCAAAGGAACACAAATATACACTAATATTTCCCTTATATTAAGTAATTTATCAAACAAACAAGGAACGAAACGATTGTTTGCCACGAACTTGGTTTTGTGGCAAACAATCGTTTGTGGTCAAAGCCAAACTCTCGCCGCGCGATCTGTATATCCTTTCTCTTTGATATAGCTAGAGTTGACAAACGCGTACACCCGCAAGGGACGGCAACAAAAGTACATTCAATAACAAGGTTACCAGACTGTGGAAAATTTACCCCACTAATGCGTATTGGCAATTTGAAATTTACAATGTTCCCAGTTAACTGTTTACCATAAGACTTGCATAGGATGTGTATTGTGTGCTATAATAATATACTCATAATATGATATTAGCAATGATACAGCCATTTTTACACACAAAGTAATAAAAGTTAATATATACATACGTATGAAAACTACAGTATCTGAATAGATCAACAAACATATTTGCACTTTAATATTATTAGAATAGTATTTTTTTACGCAAATCGAGTTACTGTATAGATCTATTAATTAATAGTAAGCCTGAGTTAGTTTCAGTAAGATCTGTGAAATCATTGGAATAAGGATAGGAGATTGGTCAAACCAGCAGCATAGCAGAGTTATATAAATTAAACAATATATTTTTCTATTTTAGAAATATATTTTAAAATACAAGCGGTGACATGGTACTAAATATAGGCATAGATATGAGATAAAAGATAAAAACACTTTATAGACAATTTGTAAATAAAAATATTCGTGCCTTACAAACATATTAATGTTTATTTTTTCATAGATTTTTATTCTTGAAATCAATGTTATTAGATAGATTTTTCTACATCGTGTATTTATATAAATATCGTGAGAATGAAACAGCCGTCAAATATTCATGGTCACATTTACATACACGGTTTTTAGTTAAATCTTCTTTACACAACAAATGCGGATTATTCCTTCTTAAAATTAAACATATTGCATAAAAATTTTCAATAATTGTCATGTAAAAAACAATTAGTGCCAGGGATGATTTAAGTGTAAATATTAAACAAAGGTAAACAATCTTTGTTTTTAAACATTTTGTATTGCGCATCATGGTTTTCATTAGACTTAAACTAAAGCTATAATTGATCAAGGATTATCCTTTCACATATTGTACTCAAAAGGTGGTAAACTGCTACGGTCCCTTAATTCCCTGGTTCACTCTTTTCCTCTAAGTTGTATAATGATATCTATCATCTATACATCGATTACATTAAAATTCTGTATAATGACAGATAGTTCAGCATTTTTATTTCAAGTCGTTTAATTTTCACCTTAATATAGCTAATTTCTTCTTGCGTGACTCAGCCAGTAATGTTTTCAGTCTCAATTCAAAAGTAAGCTTTAATTTTCATGTTGTTAATGTAGTGTCCGTCGCTATTGGAAGCCCTGGATAATCGATGTGGAAAATAGGTCAATTTTAATTTTGTAACGCATTATTAGCATGTAATATCGACAGCCTAGTACTAACATTATATTAAAAATTAAGACAATATAAAATGCTTGATTAGCATTTTTGTGTTGACACAAAAGCATGTGTGTGTGCTTGATTAACGTGGCACAAATAATTGGTATAGAATAATCTACACGACTACCCTCCGTATCTTTCACAATTACCTGTATAAATATAATCAACCCACCAACATCATATCAACCCAGTATGGGTTCATTACTGGAGTACAGGTTCTTATTTCAACCAATTTGTCAGCCATTTTGACCATGTTCCTTAAGAAATATGATATTGGTTTTTAAGACATTCCTATTCTATTTTTTAATTTATTTTCGAATCTGAAATAAAAATTCAATTTTTTTTTAATTTGTCGGCCATTCTGACCATGTTCCTTAAGAGATAGGAGGTTGGTTTTTCAAACATTCCTATTCTACCTTTTTATGCTGAATCCGAATCTGAAGTCAAAATTCGAATATTCGAAAAAAAAACCACAGACACACACAGAGACAAACATATAGATTTCATATAGGAATGAAAATACTTTAACTTTACCATTTTTATTTTGGCTGGTTGAATCACATGCCTGCCTGTGTGATTTATATACTAACAGATGTTGTCCTGCCCGATAATATTAAAAGTTTCATAGGACACGACTGCAGCGCCACTTATTACATTCAGTCCAATTGTGAATCTAAAGTTAAATAATTCTCTCTCTTCCAGTTAAACACACATATTTTTTTTTGTCAAAAACTGTCCAGCCGTTTTACATGGACAGAAGAATTATATATATATGTTCGCGACAACTAATTGTAAATAAATAGATAACCGTCGCGCGTAGTATAAGTGATGCACATTTTTATAGTTAATAGTTATAGTTGTTTTGTATTAGTTGTTTTATGTAATGATTAGAATAGGTTTACACAGTTTACATACATACTTTGTTAGAGATAAGTTTTACATGTGTTTTAGTATAGGTACGAGCTGTTGCAAGCCAGGTATATAATAAAGTTATAACGTCGAATTACTGGCTGCAACAGCTCAATAGTGCATAGATGTACCTATTAACGTAGTTTTAAGTTGATAATGAAAACATTTATATGTAAAACTTCACTGACCCATAGGTTTTGACAATAACTTTAGCAAAAGTTTTTATGGTTTTATATGAAAAGGGGTCAAATGTATGCAATCATAGAACAACTTACAAACATTTTTGACACAAATAAAGCAAGCACGATCAGGTATTGCCTCTAGGTCTGGGCGATTTTGGCTATTGCTATCTCTTTCCCACAAATGTACCTCTCGCTCCCACAGCGGGGGTATAAATATGGGCCATACAACGGTGATCGGATCTAGTCCGGTGACGTAGTGACAGCCCAACCGGGGCTAACTACATAGTCAGGTCAAAAAAAAAAAAAAAAAAAAAAAAAAAAAAAAAAAAAAAAAAAAAAAAAAAAAACCAGACCGCTACGGCCGTCGCACTGAGCACACGTCCCGACGTTCACTCCGTGTAGTACCTGTGCGATCCGCGACTGACCAGTGTCGCTAGTTGTATCTCTGTTGTGTTTCGTAACGAAACATCAACTGAGATACGCCTGCGCCGCCGGAAAGTTTTTCTGTGCTTTTTAAAGTACAATAAACCTGAAGGCATTGCAGAGGTGACTCCACAGCCCTGACGACTCTTGGCTAAGCCTTAGTTCTTTCTCCCCTCGGGCCTTAGGGCCTGGGGGCGTGAAGTTTTTGGCCGCCAGACTGCGGATACAGGAGCAAGACCGTCCCTCCGATGTCGAGCCCTTCTCAGGGCTCCGATAAAAAGGCCCCGCCGCGCAGCCGCCGCGTACGCCCGCCGTCGTAACTGCTCCGCAGACGTCATCTGCGTCGATGCAGCCGCGTAAGGGTGCAAAAGGTACCGACGCCGTCGCGGGCGTCGCTACCTCCCAGCCGGAGCGCAGCGCCGGAGGTACGCCCTTTTCAGGGCGAAACTTCCAGGCAGCCGCCGCTGACGTCCCACAGAAAGGGTAAACAAAGCACCGACGCCGTCGCGGGCGTCGCTGCTTCCCGTTCGTCGTTGGCCGAGCGCAGCGCCGGAGGCCGCCGTCGCATACTCCACGCGAAAGGGTGAGACCAGACATCGACGCCGCCGGCGGCGTCGGTGCCTCCCGCGCCGGAGCGTCGCGCCCTTCTCAGGGCGAGCGTTCCAGGTCGCTTTCGTCGTCGCGTAAGCGAGACAGTGCGAAGTCCGCGTTGCTCCATCCGACGCCGGTGACGTCACGCGACCCGGCCGTCTCGGCGGTCCCGCGAGTGCGCCTGCTGGGTTCCGGCATTTCACCTAAGTCAATCCTAGAGGATGACATGGTGAAATTTGCTGAGATCTGCCGGCGGGGCATCTTCTCGGATCCCTTGACGGAGCGGATAGCGATGACCATCCGGGACTACCAGGATGAGGTGGCGGCAGGGTCTTCAACCCCCCCCCCTCACTGGAAGTGGTCGAGGCGCAAGAAGCCGTGCAAGCATTATGCGAGCGCGGTATACGGCGCCAGAGGTCCCCAGAGAGCGACACCGAGGCAGAGATGCAAAAGCGAATTCGCATTGCACTCACTAGCCCTCCGGCCTCTCTTAGTGTACCGATGGAGGTACCTCCCCCGACAACGACGCTTACTCCGAGAGAGCAACGCGACCCGCGCATCTGTCGTCGCCGCGATGTAGTGCTCCCTCCTCCTCCCCCCCCCCGTCGGAAAGTGACATAGTGCCACCTCCCCCTCCTCCACCTCCCCCTCCTCCTCCGCGAACAAGGAGCGACGTAGTGCCGTCAGTGTCGTTTGCTGACACGGTGCGAGCGCAGGCGTCAACATGAACGTCCGGTGCGTCGCAAGTACCATCGGCGTCGGTGAGTGGCAAGCCTGTTGCGCCGCCGAAAGCGAACCCGCGCTACCCACCGCTCATCGTTGAGACCCTGACCTACCGGATTGGACGACGCACTTCAAAGCCTTGAAGTCTAAGCTGGGCCATAGCCCGAACGCGAGACCCTTTGGCAGAGGAGTGCGGTTCACACCGAAGACTGAAAAGGAGTACCGTGCTGTACAGAGGTACCTCTACGATCTCGAGAAGACCCAGAAGCTCAGCTGGTTCTCGTATTCGTTGCCGGCTGAAACCAGCGCAAAGGTAGCGATACGAGGGCTACCGTCTGACACAGATCCGAACGAGATCTCAGAAGCCCTAGCGGAACTGAACTTCGTACCCGAGTACGTGCGACCCATCCGTGCACGACAAGGCAGACCCGGATGTATCTTCTTCGCCCAACTGAAGAAGACCGCTGATACAATCCCACGGATATATGACGTCACCGAGCTGTTGTGCATGCCCGGAGTCAAGATAGAGGCGTGGCGAGGCAGGCAGGGGCCAGCCCAGTGCCACCGCTGTCAGCGCTTCAGGCATTCATCGCACATGTGTCATCGCAAACAAGCGTGTGTACGCTGCGGAGAGGAGCACGCAGCTAGTGACTGTCCGCGCCCCAGAGAAGAGCCGCCGACGTGTGCCAACTGTGGAGAGGCGCACACGGCCAACAATCCCAGATGCGCAGTGTTTCGTCGCGAAATGCGAAACAAGAAAGCAGGGACTGTTGCTATCACCGCCGGTGCCTCAAAACAGACAAAGAAGGTCGTTGCAGCTGAAACGCAAGCAGAAACGACCACTTTAATGGCACAGGCGAACGCTCCCACCGAGAGAGGCGCCTCTCTTAAGAAGAAGAGGCGTAGGAAGAAGTCCCAGAAGGTTGCGCAAGCCGTACAGGCGCAGAAACCGGCCGAAAGGACCCAGACCGCAACCACTTCAGCACTCCGAAAAAGTGATTTGAAGAAAGCGGGCGTCCCTACACAACAAGTAGGTCGTCAGGCAACGCAAACGGCGGTTGTTACATCGCAGATACCGGCGCCTATTGCTGGAGCGATCGACGACAACGCGATTGCTGTTTTAGACGTCGCTCTTATTATCATGGAGGACGTATTGAAGGCCGTGCGGACAGGACAGAACACCCTGTCGGTACTACTAGGAGGAATGGCCCAGCTCATCCAACTAAGACTGCAACATGGGGGCGCTTAGAGTTTTGCACTGGAATGCAGACGGCCTATACAAAAAGGTTGCTCTGCTGAAAGCGCTACTCAAGGAGCAGGACATTGATGTCTGTTTGGTGTCTGAGACGCACCTGAAGGAGTCCATTACGCTGAGAATCCCGAATTACCATATCTACAGGAAAGATGAACGTTCTCCCCATGGAATAGCTTACCGTGGGTTAGCAGTGTTAGTCAGACGCCGCTTAGTCAATCAACCGATCAAGATAATCGAGACCGAGTCTGTCCACAAGAGGGCCAAGCTTTATGCTTTAGGAGTTGACATCCACGCGGGTAGGCAATCCATGCACCTGTACGCAGCCTATAGACCCCCGATTGGGAATTTGGACCCGGCGGAGATAACCCGCCTAGTCGATACGGAGACTAATACACCTGTCCTTCTGGCTGGCGACCTTAATTGTAAACATACAGCATGGTGCGCCACGCACATTTGCCCAAGCGGACGTCGGTTGTTTGACGATGCGGAGCGCTGGGGCTATACCGTGCAGGGCCCCGAGGTTCCGACGCATTATCCGTATAGTGATGCGGCGGCACCCGATGTCCTGGATATTATAGTTCACAAGAACTTACACTGCCAACCTACGCAAGAGGTTCTACTGGAGAGCATGTTCTCGGACCATCAACCGGTACTCGTGACGATTCCAGAGACTCCACTTTCGGTCTCCCCACCGATCCCCAAGTGTCTTACCAACTGGGCCCAGTACACCGAAAAAGTAGACTCCAAGCTCGCGGCGTCGTTTCCCATCTCAACTCCGGATGATGTGGAGCGGCTAGCGGTGCATTTAACGGAGACTATTCAAGCGGCCTTCAATGAGTCCTCCACCGAGACTAAGAAGCGACAACGTTACTCGCCATTCCCCGACGCCATCAAGCGTAAGCTAACAGACAAACGTCGACTACGCAAGTTGTGGCAGAGGACGCGGTGTCCTGTGTTAAAGGCCGAACTTCATCGCCTTACGACCATAATAAAGGACGAGCTAGAAACCCATCGTGAGGAGAGTTGGCAGCGGCACGTAGAGGATGTCAGTGACGACTGGAACGGCATCCACAGACTGTGCAGGCAGCTGACGAGAACTCCACCTCCAGTACGACCACTACTGGCAGCCGATGGTACTTTGCGATATCACGCAGCAGACCGCGCTGAAATATTCGCCGACCACTTAGAACGCCAATTCCGCCCTAACGAGACAGAAAATACAGCTCACGTCGAAATGGTGCAACAGTACCTACGAGGCTATTTTTCTTCACCGATAGCGGCCGATGACGATCCAATTGTTTTCACCCCGGGTGCAGTGCAGCGTGCAATACAACGCACAAAACTGCGGAAGGCGCCCGGTGCAGATAAAATAACCAACGAAGCCCCACGTCGGTTACCGCCGCGCGCCGTCGCGGCGCTAACACGGCTGTACAACGGTATAAATCGCACCGGACACTTCCCGTCTATCTACAGAGACGGACGCGCTATATTGCTGCCTAAACCCGGTAAGAACGTGTTGAAACCGGAGAGTTATCGGCCCATCACGCTGCTATCTACACAATCAAAAGTGTACGAACGCCTCCTACTGAAACACCTCGCCCCGCACATCATCCCCCGCGACGAGCAGTATGGTTTCAGAGCGGAACATTCGACGACACTCCAATTATTGAGAGTACTGCACATGATGACCCAGGGCTTGAACCAGAAGGGTAGCACGGTTGCAGTCTTTCTCGATATGGAGAAGGCGTTCGACAGAGTTTGGCACGACGGTCTGCTGTACAAACTAGCGACGTCCAGCGCTCCCCAACGTCTAGTCCGGATAGTAGCCTCCTTCCTGAGTGATAGAAGTTTTCACGTATCAGTAGAGAAAGATTCCTCGACGACGAGAAAAATCTTAGCCGGCGTACCGCAAGGGAGTTGCCTCTCCCCAGCATTGTACGCACGTTACACCGATGACATTCCGAAGTCGGACGAATCCACGTTAGCACTGTACGCCGACGACGCAGCGTATCTGACATACAACAAAAATGCTAGATTCGCAGTGTTGAAAATGCAACGCGTACTAAACCTGCTCCCCGAGTGGCTTGACAAATGGAGGCTCTCGGTGAACGTGCGAAAAACGCAAGCAATGCTAGTGAACTTTTCCATAAAGAAGCCTTCCACCCTGTATCTCCATGGTGAGCAGCTAGATTGGCGCGAATCGGCGACCTACTTAGGCGTCGAAATCGACCGGCGGCTCACTATGAAAAAACACGCGAACAAAGTCATCGCTAGGACCCGATCATCGCGCGCGTTATTGCGACCGGTGCTCTCCTCGAAGCTTCCGCTGAATACGAAACTCAGCATATACAAGACCTACAGAGGAAATGCTGAGAGAATCCAACAGCAACAGAACGTCTCCCTCAGGCAGATTACAGGCGCCCCGCGCATTGTAAAGAACGCCACTATACAGAGGGATCTACGCATGGAGAGCACGGACGCATTTATACGCCGACTCACTGTAAGCCTGTTCGAGCGTGCGGACGCGTCGGATTTGCGTCATATACGCAATCTGGCACCTCTACATACTCGGCCGCCGGACGGACGCCCTTACGCTCGTGAGTTACTCGCGAACAACAACACATGAGACGATTCTGACGAACTAGAAACGTAGCGCGCATCTCGGCCTATACGGCCAACACAACGCCCGGTATGTATTCACATGCTGCGATAGATACCTCAGTAGAGAGACATTTATCCCGGAACTGAGTCCCCAGCCACCGTGAGGAGGTTGTGAGATGACCCACACTAGATCGGGACCAGTCGTCCGCTACACTCAGCGCTCACACTACAGTGGAATAGCCAGCCAAGTCACTCCGAAGCCAAGCCAGTCCAGACCTAGCAGCAAGTACCTACGGCTCCATACTTCTGAAGACAGCATCAGGCGTTTCATTCTGCACCAACCCACAGACCTGCGACTTACAACCGGTTGTCGAAGAACGAAGGCCGCCAGTGCCTACATTCTATTATTTCTATATTCATTTACGAAAGTGTACGGGTCGTATCGAAGGGGCCCGTACAATATATATATTTGAGATGTGATAAAAATTATATATAATATAATACAGTCAGGCATATACATGTAATTCTATTCTTCTTTTCCCTTTTCGCAACATTATGAATATAGACAGTAAAACGGTACTAGTTTCCCACTTGGACTCTATCGAGTCATGATCTTTGGAAAGTAGGTAGTATATTTTTAGTATATAATCTTTTTTACAACTAATATACATATGTCCAAGTATATATTAATAATTAGTAGTGAAGTAAATATTATGCCTAAAGTTAGTTTGGTTGATTTTCTAAGTATTGAGACTCAAATTTAATTTAACAAAATATTACAAATGTTAACTTACGTGTATGGTGCATGTTGAAACTGACGACTTATCAAAATCTTCTTCTTCAGAAAGCAGTGGTCTTTAAAATGTTTGGAACATATGCGACTGTACTCGGCTCCCAATTCTGTTGTCGTCCAGTAGCAAAAATCCATGCATTACGCACACTGACGACTTTAGGAAATCTAAAAAATAAACATACATCTAAGATTAAACATATTAACATTTTTAATTTAAAAATAAATGAATAAATAAATACATTTTGACGAAAAATTATAAACAAAAAGTCTACGAAAAGTAAGAAAAAAAAGGTGTCTACTAAGGTACCCACATAATTTACCCATAATTTCGGGGTGTTTTCCCATACTACATACTGGTACCCCTAAAACGCTCATTATACCGACATTACAACAGAAAATGGCTGACGTATTAACCACAGACAACCTTCAAGATTTAGGCGGTTTATACTAGAAATACTTTTTGTAAATTAAACCGATATTTTCATTGTTTTTACGTTATTATACAAACAATCTATTTAGAAACTACATGTGAATCTAATTTTGGCAAAATATTTGATAACAACTATTAAAACTTTATACTTACGTATGAAAGGTTACGTTTTCGTATTTTTGCTAACTGAGGCTTTTGCAGCCTTTTACACAGCAACGTACCATTGTTAAAGTAAAAAGACAATCCCAAACAAGCAAAGGAACACAAATATGCACTAATATTTCGCTTATTTTAGTAATTTATGCAAACAATTTGTTGTACTACAAGGAACGAAATGATTGTTTGCCACGAATTTGTGTTTGTGGCAAACACAAAATAGTGATACTATGACAGGGACAAAAAATATTTTATCTGTCTCTTTCCTTCTTATCAGTAACTGTATACATCTATCACGTTCTATCTTGGTATTATTATTTGCTTGTCACCTCTAGGTATATACTTTCTCTTAGGGCCTGTTTCACAATGTACAAGTAAAGGTTTAAGTAGTTACTCAATGAGTAAACTACTTGGCGATTAAATCCCTTCGTTAACTTAATTTGCGTTTCACAATCATCCAATCAGTAACTTAAAGTGACGAGTAACTAATTAGCACTTATCCTGCCAACATTACAGAATTACGTTTCGTTTCAAGGTACAGATGGAGGAATACTTTTTAAGTAGGCATATTATCACCTACCTACTTATATTTTACATTTTATAATAATCGAATGTAGTATCGTAAGCTAAACACACAGTGTTGCCAATTTAGCATATTTTATGCTAGATTTCGCATATTTTTCCGTTGTTTAGCATTTTTTATTTGTTGTTTAGCATAATTATAGCATATTTTTGTAGCACATAATTATTTATTTTTTTACTAAACGTGCGTTTCTAAATAGGGTAATAATTCCTCTGACAAAAGGCTGTCCCTATCACACTTGCAAGTTGCTATGAAGGGAACACTTTTGTCAGAGTAATTTTTATCCTGTTTCGGAACGCAGCCTTTCCTTTGTCATTGTTGGCACCCCTGTCCATTCATGAGACCTGCCGCCTTAGTGTAGTGGATTCACATAGGATTAGCGCCAGCGATTTTTGTCATATTATCGCAGAAATTTTAATGGCCGACCAATCAGAGGCAGTGAAAATGGCAGAAATCGCTAAAATCGCGGCTGGCGTTAAATTGCCGCGTTGATTTTCAATCAAGCTGCGATAATATCGCTAAAAAGCTGGTTGTGAATCCACACTTATACGTCAAAATTTCAAGAGACAATCGATAGGCTCATATCTCAATAGAGAAATATAGTGTACTTGAAATGGGAATGTACATCTTCTACCATAGAATTCCGGAATGAAGTAAAGTAATTAATTATAAAGATGCAACTGGTAATAACCCCTTTACAGATTTATCTCGGTTAGCAATATCATTTTTATCACTACCACATTCTAACGTGGAAATTGAACGCGTTTTCAGCCAAATGATTGTAGTTAAAACCAAACTTCGCAACCGTTTGTCAGTAGAAACTTTAAATGCTATTTTATACATCAGATTCGGCCTAAAGAGGGCAGGAAAATATTGTTATTCTTACACAGTTGCGGATAACGTAATGCCCTCTATAGGTACTCGTACTCAGTAGAGTTATAGTTTTGACAATGAAGCTTCTACGTCTACATGTACATCGGCAGCATGAGCTGTCGATGAATACCAATATATTAATATTTTGTTCGATAACATAAATTGATTAAAACATAAAATAAATTCGGTTTTGTTCATTATTAAAATTTTAAAATTAAATGACGTTTATTTGACATTAAAAAAATTTAGCATAATTTTGGCAAAATTGTAACAGCAGTTTAGCAAATTGAGTGTTATGTTAGTCGTGTTGGCAACACTCTTAGCGTCTTTTTTTTTGTTTTTTTTTAGTCGTAATGAAAAAGAATATAATTTCCTTCGAAAAATGCCAAATAGTTCCTATCGTAACTAGCCGACTACTATCGTATTTTAAAAGGAATTCCTTTCTTTGTTTGCATTAATAACACAGTTCATAATTTTGTGAAATTCATTTATTAGGCAAGACCATCAAAATAGTTGTTGTAAAATGACGTCCGTTGTAAACGTGTGCAGAGTTTGTTTAGCGATGGGCGCACCTGTCCGCGATATAGCCGGCAGTCCGCTACAAGATGTTTATGAAAGACTGACCAAGATCTCTGTGAGTATCGTGCAACACGTAATACTGTATTCCACCTTCTTCAAACAACACACGGTGTATTTACTGTTGGTCCATGAGCCACTGCCGTGGTTTTTCATATTTAAAGCGAAGCATGGTCTTTTCACTCATATATTGTTATATATTATAAGTATTAACTTTGTGTTTTGTTTAAGGATGTTTCGACAATAATGTATAGTATTTTCAATTTAAATGTTAGAAGGTATATCATGTACATTGTGATAACACTACACTGCAATCACTTTGCCAAAGACATTCTTGGGGGTATGGGGCCCTCACGCTAAACGCACGCAGAAAACTTCTTACAGTCTGTTCTTGGTATAACTGAGTGAGACTAATATGAAGAATCAAATGCAACTTTCAGCCAGTTGGAACATATTCCTGGCTGGTTGCATAATTTATCTTGTCACAGTAGAGGTAGATAGATGTAGAATAAAAATTGTGACCGCACAACCCACCACACACCAGAGAACATTCACTGAGTTAGAATACTACTCTAAACGGGGCTCATGGGAGCTAAGTGACTGCAGATGTTTCTCGTCTTCCCTGAACCCCATGTGTATGGACAGGAGAGTTAAATTAGCACTCAAAAGCCTTTATGTTCCAATCAACATTGTTACCATTATATATTTGGAATCAATACATTTGTCTCTTTTGTTTGAGCTAGGTTAAAAGTTTTAGGAGTACTTCGTTGGTGCTCGACTCACAATATATTAGATCTCATTTCATTGAAGTGGTGATTGAATTGAGGCAGCCGTTGATGGTAGCTACATAAAATTTAACCAATTTGAGCTGATGATGTAAGCTGTTTAGACTTTTACCAACCTCTAATTGTGTCTCCATGGGATCATTTTGCCTAATTTCATCTGTGTTAAGATATGTAAATTCCATCAAAGTAATAAGCTATTCTTAATTGCTTGAGCGATCTTACCTTCTAATGATGATGATGAACATGAAATGTGATACATTTAGGTCCAAGTGGTACAACTTCATAAAATGAAATAACACAAAGAAATGACTTGGAATACTTCTGCATACAGTTATCTGTAGCCTTAAGTCAGTTGGCTTAATAACTTGTAATTCTCACAGGAAGCACACACACATTAAACATTACTACTAATTACACCTCAGTAATGAACAAATAACATTAATAATATAGGCAATTTGATCTAAACTACTTTGTGTGCTTCCGCTCCCAATTAGTTCGTGCGAACTACTGCCGGCTGGCACCCGCCCACTACCGTTAGTAGATGCATGCCGCCGCTACCATGGCTGCTCCGGTCGTCTCTGCAAGTGTTTGACATCTGAAATGTGAACCGCATGCACTCGCCACCGTTACTGCGCTGGCTGCTCCGGTTGTCTCTGCGACATGTGTTACGCCTCTCCACGAGGCATCCTCATGCGCTGTCGATTTTTATTATAGTGCCATCCTTTATATAACAAAGGTGGAGGGGGTGGGATGAGTAAGCGAAAAGATATTTAATAGAGCGGAGTTGCTTACATCAGTCTATTTGTTCATAAGAGGGTTATTAGAATGAGTTCTAATTGTTCCCTAATATTCAATTTTAGTACTTTATCTATTGTGTGTAAGATTTTAAATGTGTTAGTAGTGGCACTACTAACACATTTAAAATCTTCGGCAAAGTGTAACCTTTCTGGGTGCTTGTTTTTATATGACAATATGTGGTCTTTTAGTAGTAAATTGTATTTGATTTTATAATAAGTTGCCTGAAACAGTTCTGTCCTTACCTGACAATGTATTCAAAAAGCACATTAAATACTCTCTGTAGAAGGGCTTATTATAGAATTGATAAATATGTAAGTGACAAAGATGTCTTGAAATAATTCAGCACATACTACCTGTCCTTAATAATAATTAATAATCTTTAATTTTTCCATTTGATATCATATATCTTATGTATATTATGCTTATAATATGCTTATGTAAAAATAAATTTGTAATATATAATTGTCAATTTTAGAAGAGACTTATATTGGCAAATTTCCGAATCCGAATTGCTAGTAGATTAAAAAAAGGAAAAAGGTGAAATAGGAGAATTAAATAAGATACAATAAGATTATATTTCAAAAAATATAAGACGTGTCTAAATGCCCGCGAGGGCCCAATGGCATATAAAGAATTTTTATCTTTTTATCATACCGACATCACGATCCCTGCGTCATCAAGCCATCCTTGGCAACACAAACTCGCAGCGTATAAATCTATGGTACACCGTTTGACAAGCGTTCCACTTAGTAAGGATAATTACATCAAAGAACTTGATGTAATATTATGTTGATACTGTTGATTGTAGGCGCTTGGTGGAATTTTGAAGACATCGCGTTAATGTTATTACTTGCACTTGTACAGATTCCACTTCACAATTTTATTTAAAAATAATTTTTACCGACCGGTTTCGCTTTTACGGCATTATCAAGGTATTTTATACAACATAATTATGGCGGTACTGTGCAATCAGTGATAGTGGGTATTGTAGGTAATCCACAGAGGTTACTACTGGGCAGTGTTGCCACTTTATAATTTTATATTGAGTTGTGGAATAATTTATGACAGTTGGGTCTAGTCATTGTTGGTATTTGAAATGTAATAATAGAAATTCAAATGAAATTAATTTAAGTAATCGAAATAAAATAAGAATAAAATAAAAATAATAACCAAAGTGTCTAGTGTCAGCAAGTAAGGTAATCAATTACAATGTCACGAACTATTATGATTTAAATAAATAATAAAATATATTAAATGCAATAGTAATTACATCCGGAATAATTAAATAAATGTCAAAAGGTAAAATAATTTAATAGGGGAGAGGTGTTAATATCCAATTGTATATTTAAGGCCCTGGATGCGTCTTGATGCAACAACCTATTAATTTCTAAAGCCTCCAGGGCATTTAATTTTTTTCATTTATCACATATATGGAGGGCTTTAAAGTTTGTTTGTTGGTCAAAGCTATGGGCTTCTTTCCAAAGGTGTTCAGCAAAGTTGGAATCTGTTTGTTTAAGTTTCCAGCATCTACAGTGTTCCTTGAGCCTAGTTTGAAAGGATCTGCCAGTCTGGCCTAGATATTTTTTACTACACTGGGCACAAGACAGTTCATACACTCCACTTTTTAGTTCAGTGGGAGTTCTGTCTTTAGTGTTACAGAGCAGATTCTGTAGGGAATGGGTACTGTAAAATGCTGGTCGACGGTTATTAAGTATCTGCGAACATTTATAGGATATCTTTCCTAAAAATGGTAATGTAGCCCAGCGCATAGATTCTTTTTCTAGGTTGGCCCTGTTACTACCCTTATATGCCAATTGCTGTGCCATTTTCACTCGTTTTTTCCCCACTATACTATCTATAATTTTCGGGTCATAGCCGTTATCTGGTATATTGATGTAATATACCAGATCGCGAAATCAAACGGTTACACGAAATCCACCATCGACAAACTGTTGCGAAAAAAGACGAATAATATCGTCAATAAACTACTATGCGCAGTTTCATATGTTTCAACAACAAAATACACTGCGAGTTTGTCATACCTAGGAAAAATTACTGACAAAATAGTTAACATATTTAGTAAAAATAACATGCACGTTGCACTTAAAACACATAACGCTCTCAAATCGCTTTGTAACAGTAAAGACAAAATTCAGCCGAATAAAAAATGCCGCGTCTACAAGTTGTTTTGCGATGAAAGTGTTCATGTTTACATCGGTCAAACTGGTCGTAATTTTCAAAAACGATTTCAAGAACAAATATCAGCATATAAAAACAATCGCCCAGAAAGGTCACACTTCGTCGAACATCTTGTAGACAAAGGACATCATTTATCCGCTACTAACATATTTAAAATCTTACACACAATAGATAATGGACTAAAATTGAATATTAGGTAACAATTAGAAATCGTTAAACATAAAAATTCTAATATCCTCCTTATGAACAAACAGACTGACGTAAGCAACTCCCCTCTATTAAATATCTTTTCGCTTACCCCTTTCACCTCCTCCACCTTCGCTGTACAAAGGACGGCACTACGATGGATTAGTCATTCGTAGAATGTTATTCTAACGATATTATCTACAGCGCCTGAGGATGCCTCGTGGAGAGGCGAAACACGTGTCGCAGAGACGACCGGAGCACTAACGGTGGCGAGTGCATGCGGTTCACATTTCAGATGGCAAGCACTCGCAGAGACGACCGGAGCAGCCATGGTAGCGGCGGCATGCATCTACTAACGGTAGTGGGTGGGTGCCGGCCGGTAGTAGTTCACACGAACTAATCTGGAGCGGAAGCACACAAACTAGTTTAGATCAAATTGCCTGTAAATTTGACTTTAGCAAAGTAACGCCTGAATCTATTAAATACTAATAATATAATAACAATTACTTATTATTAACTACAGCTCTCAAATAATTAGTGTAATGTTAAAATATAATTTTTTTAAAGCATATGAATGTATACATATATGATATTTACACCAAGAAAACAAGTTTTGTCTGGGTAATCTCTGAAAGGCGGTACTGATTTTGAAATGAAAATGATATGTCTCAGACACCCTAACCGAATGAATACGCTCCGAATGACCACTTCTGCATATAGCAATAACAGCTATCAGATTGCTCGTAGGATATATAATAAATTAAGTGAAGATACCAAGTCTCTATCTCCAGGTAGTTTTAAAAGAAAACTGAAATAACGGCTAATGCAAATTGTTTCTACTCTATTGACGAATTTTGAATTCTTTTCATAAGATATTAATTTAATCATGTCACATGCTAAATAACCTTGGTGGCATTATATTGAATCTATTTAGGTTAGGTATCTTGTCTGTGTGGCACCATGTTAGAGTCATCAACAAATTATATACAAGTTAATTTGACAATTGCGTTACATTTTCTAACAAAGTACTTTATCGCCTTATTTCACACATAATTATCTTTTTGTGCGCGAAAATAAAAACTGAATCGATTCATAATTTGACTGACATTAATATGACGTGAGACATGACGCTGTCAAATGACAGAGAGTGTTTCAGTGACTGCGTTCGTAAGTTGTTAATATTTCGGGTAAATCTTGGAATTCCTTCCCTTCATGTTTTACAGCAACAATTTTTAGGTAATATTGCTGCAAACCCTCCAATGTGTTATAGATTTGGTTGTTATACCTTTCCAGATACTTAGAGCCAAATTATGTATAGAAAGCTGCCATTCTCCTTTTGGCATGCCAGTGTCTGGTGAAATGTGTGAAACATGTTTATGTAACTTCTAATGTATCTGTGCCACATTTTTAGCAAAAAATATTTGGTAGTAGTGGTGCGACTGGAAGCAGGCCGACTGCACCTTAGTCTTTAATTGTGATCCATGTGTTTGTTACGAGCAGAGCAAGCTATTGGAGAGGTGCTGTGTAAGCATGTGGCTGTCATCCAGCAGGCCACGTGTTTGCTGTGTGAGTGTTGAACAATAATGAAAGCTCATTGTCATTATCTTAATATTTTGAATTTATTCAATTCTTTTTCAGATTAACACGCTGTGTCGGCCGGTGGCAGCGTGTTACCTGTGCTACTTTCAACTGAGAAAGTGCCAGGACTTGATGATGAGGTCTGTGAGAGCCAACAAAGTGCTCACAGAGATACTGCAGGGCGTTGAAATAGTAAGTTGAATATAACTACTATTATATGAATAATCTTAATGTAGGTTAAAATTTACCCCTGGTCGCAGGAAGACCTTCTGTCTTCTTGCGACCATGGATGCTGCAAAGCATTCGAAACGTCAGGTTCAACAAAATAAATAAAACATGCGATACTTCCGTTAAAAAATTGTTTAATTCAATGTGTAAGAATCGCGAAAACCTAATTGTTAAGGACAGCGTCCTCGAAGTCTATACATGTTAATAATGTTAAGTCGCTAGGTTAAGAATTAAACATTACGATGACGATTATTGTTAAGAACGGCAATTCCGAAAGCATACCATGTAACTAACACTAAGTAGCTGTGCTAAGAATTAAAACTTTGAATGATTACTATTTTAATTCCCCTGACAAATGATATGCGGAACCCTGAAAATTAGGAATAACTAGTATTAAGACATACTATTAGACTAGCGACATAAGTCAATGTAAGAATAAAACATAATTATTACCTGTTTTAATGCTCCGATGGTCAGATCGTAACAATTTTTCGTAGTTATAAGCCAAATTTGTACATTAGATATAAGAAATATAAATAAGTTGTACATTCACTAGATAGAGCATGTTACGGCCTACAGTTAGATGTAAGAAACATACACGTACATAGGACGCTCGCGGCAATACACGCGAAAAACGCGGTCACGCGTAGTGAAAATGGAACGGCGAAACGCGTCGAAACGCGATATAGCAACGCGCTCACTGTAAGGTATTGCCTCGAGGTTCCTAAGGAAACGCAAAGCGACTCGAATTGTGAACTCCAGCGACTGTACCATACAAGAATAAGAAGACCAATAAATCGGCGATCAAAACCTGGGATTTTATTTCTACAGTCCACAACATTGCCTGGTCCATCGAGCCCGGATTTATTGGAAGAACTACTGGGAAGAAAGAAAAAATGGTCGTCACTAAAAGCCAAGCTGGGAACGACGATCGACCGACGACGGGACGAGTGTTTTCAAACCCGCCGCGATCTCCGTCTACAGAAACGTCGAGTCAGCACCGCAGGCCCAGCGAGTCACCAGCGAGAACAAGTGCACCAGACCTAGCGGGCACTTCAACGCAACTGCAGAGAACAAACCCACCTGCGAGAACGAGTGCACCAGACCTAGTGGGCACTTCAACGCAACTGCAGAGAACAGACCCACCGGCGAGAACGAGTGCACCAGACCTAGCGGGCACTTCAACGCAACTACAGAGACTACAGAGAACGAGTGCACCAGACCTAGCGGGCACTTCAACACAACTACAGAAAACAAGTGCGCCAGACCTAGCGGGCACTTCAACGCAACTACAGAAAACGAACCCACCGGCGAGAACAAGTGCGCCAGACCTAGCGGGCACTTCAACGCGAAAGAAGAAAGCGCACTCACCGGCGAGAACGAATACATCCGATCCAGCGGGCACTTCAACGCAACGGAAGAAAGCGAACTCTATTCGTTCACACCGATCAACAGCAAGCGTTGTAGCGCGCATGCGATACGAAGCTGAAGAAAAACTCGCCGCTATCCGCCGAAAAGAACTACAGCTTGAAGCAGAATTAATCAAGAAGAAACTCGCTACAGATATGGCCGCGTTAGAAGACGACAGTAACGCCGAAGATGAATCACCGGAGCAAGTGGAACAACGAGTAACCACCTGGCTGGATGACAACGATCCTGGCATGGAAGCCATACGGGGGGAGTCCTCCGACCCGTACCCCTTACCAACGACCACCGTGGCATCGGAACTCAAACCAACCAACACACAGCTCAAGAAAGGAAGACCGACACGAGTTGAATGGGATACGCCGCCCAGAGAACGCTCACCTACTCCAGCAAGATCACGAAGCCGAGGAGTGGAGCAACTGGCCGACGTATTAGAGAAAATGATGACCCGCCGCCCGCCGCCACGACAAGCCTCCGAATTACCGGTATTCTCCGGCGCACTGACCGAGTGGCTACCATTCAAGGCCGCCATGGAAGAAACAACGGCGATTTATAACTTCACTCCGATCGAGAACCTGGCCCGTTTGAGAAACTGTCTATGTGGGGAAGCCAAAGAAACCGTATCACCTCTTCTAAGCGCTGCATCATCACCTGACCAAGTAATGAAGACTCTGGAACAATGTTTCGGTCGACCCGAAGTTATGGTAGACCGCATCATAGAAGATCTGAAGAAGCTACCAAGACTCGGGGGAACCTCTACTGAGCTGAACACGTTTGCGGTCAAGGTTCAGAATGCCGTTGCCGTCCTGAAGAAGCTGAAGCACGGATACCTCTTCAATCCTATGCTGACGAGGGACATCCTAGAGAAGCTCAGCCCACATCAGAGAACTAGATGGTACGACTACGCAGAAGAAGCCTCCAAGTCTAGCAGCGACCCGGAAATCATCATACTGTCAGACTTCTTGATGAGGGAAGCAGACAGAGCTCTGAAGCACGGTTTTTGCGCAAATGCAACAACGAAGAGAGAAGTGCCGCGACCTCCCGCAAGAACCCACGAATTCAGAAACAAGAAACCTATCTTCACAGTCAGCACAGAAGTAGACGTTGAGAAAAGCATTAGCGAAGAAAGTCATATGAAATGCGTCGCTCGCGGACAGGAACACGCTCTGCACAAGTGCACTAAATTCCTCAACCAAAGCATACAAGAACGATGGGATACCGTGAAGAACGCTAAATTATGCTTCAAGTGCATATATCGCAAACACAGAAGAATGAACTGCAGAGAGGAGAACTGCGGAACCAACGGCTGCAAACGACCACATCACCCGCTGTTACATGAAGAGAAAGCTGTGTTACTCGCGACGACTACTCCAGAGACCGTAGCATCGGTTACTCACGGTCGAGAAGTAAAACTCAAGATGCGCCCGATTACCGCCATTGAACCGAAGGGAAAAATGAAGATTCTAGCACTGTTTGATGAAGGCTCAACGGTAACACTGCTAGACAGCGAGGTGGCACGAGCAATCGGCGCTGACGGACCATCCAAAGCATTATGTATGCACGGGATTAACGCCGATCGTCGGGAAATGAACAGCCAATTAGTGAAGATAAACATCTCATTACTGCGCGAACAATTAATGGGATGAACCTATTAAGCCAAACGGTTCCTGAAAAATTTCTGCTATTAGAACACCTGAAGGATCTGAAGCAAGAAGAACTATGTTATGAGGATGGAAAACCGCAACTTCTCATCGGAACAGATAACTGGCAACTCATCGTGACAAGAGAGCTGCGTATAGGGAAGAGAAATCAACCAGCTGCATCGAAGACGCAACTCGGCTGGGTGATCCACGGAAGCATACCAAAGAAGATAGTCAAACAAGACTACGAAAACGTTTTACACATAGCAACTGTCGAAACACGAAACGATCAACTAGAAGAAATAGTAAAGAAGCATTTTGATATCGACGCGCTGGGAATATCAACCAAACCAATGATCAAAGAAGAAGAACAGCGCGCTATCGACATCTTCGAGAAGACAGTCAACAGGAGAAAAGACGGTCATTACGAAGTTGGACTTCTATGGCGAACGGACGATGTCAAGCTACCCATGAGCTACAATAACGCTCTCAGAAGACTGAAGAATTTAGAACACAAGTTAAACAAGTCACCGAGCGACAAACAGCAATATGAAGAACAAGTTCAGAACCTGCTAAGGAAAGGATACGCCGAGAAGTGTGACGGATCAGAAGCCGGCAGCAACGTGACCTGGTACTTACCGCACTTTCCCGTGAAGAACCCTAACAAGCCAGGGAAGGTGCGACTGGTCTTCGACGCGGCAGCCAGAACACACGGAGTGTGCTTGAACGATTTCCTGTTGGAGGGACCCGACCTGCTAGTATCATTGCTAACAATTCTCTTCAGATTTCGAGAAGAAGCCGTCGCAATAAAGGCAGACGTACAAGAGATGTTTCTCCAGGTGAAAATCAGAAAGCAAGATCAGCCAGCCCAGATGTTCTTATGGAGAGGAGATAGAGACGAGTCACCTACGGCATACAAAATGACAGCAATGATATTTGGGGCCTCAAGTTCACCGTTTCTAGCACACTGCGTGAGAAACCGGAATGCACAGGATTTCGCCGAGTCCCACCCCGGAGCTCTTCGCGCCATCACCGAAGCCCACTACATGGACGACTACGTGGACAGCTATCCCAACAAGGAAGTCACCGAGGAAGTCATCAGTCAAGTCGACTACGTACATCATAATGCTGGCTTCCAACTGAGGGGATGGACGAGCAACGAAGTTGATGTACTACGCAAAATTCCCACCGATCGTCACGCGAAGACTACAACGCAGTCAATCACTAAAGATGAGCAGAAAACACTGGGGATGTTAAGGGACTCCGTAAACGACGTGTTAAAATTTAACACCTCACTCAACCGCGTCCACAAAGAGGTTCGTGAGATGACCCGCACACCGACTAAACGAGAAGCACTTAGCGCGGTGATGAGCATTTACGACCCATTGGGACTACTTAGCTGTTATACGATCACTGCAAAAATAATACTCCAGGACTTGTGGCGACAGAAGCTGGGCTGGGATGAAACTATACCGACCGAACCCGCTGAGACCTTCGCCCAATGGCTGAAAAACCTAGAAATCATCAGCCACCTCGAACTACCGCGAAGCTATAACGGGGGGAGCCCAGTGAAGAGCCGCCAACTACACGTCTTCTGTGACGCCAGCAAGGAGGCTTACGCAGCAGCAGCCTATTGGAGATTGGAACAAGACCATGAAGTGCGAGTCGTCTTAGCGGCAGCTAAAGCCAAGGTGGCGCCATTGAAAAGTCAGACGATACCACGAATGGAATTGCAGGCCGCACTCATCGGAGCGAGATTAGGAAACCACGTCGCGAAAGAACACCGATGGAACCCCGACGCTGTTTTCTTCTGGACCGACGCTCAAGTGGTCTTGCACTGGATCCAAAACGGAAGTCGACGATACACACCCTATGTATCGCATCGACTAGGAGAAATCGCTGAGCTAACTTCGATTCACCAATGGAAGTGGACACCGACCAAAAGCAATGTCGCCGACCTACCGACTAGACCGGGCTACGTACCCAAGACCGCCGACGACCCATGGTTCCACGGACCAGAGTTCCTGAGCAGGCCTATGAACGAGTGGCCTCAGAACGACTCAGTCTACGAAGGTCAAGAAGAAGAACACGCCGTTCTCGCCACTATGGACTCCGCTCGCGAGCTCGATTGCCTGCCTGAAGTCAAACGTTTCTCAAGCTACGAACGTCTTATCAGAGCTACAGCGATGTTATATTTATTCGCTGAGAAATGCAAGAACCGCAAGGCAACTTTGAACGTCGAGCATCTGAAAAAAGCAGAGGCCCTCTGGCATCTAAAAGCGCAACAGGACAGCTTCAAAAGCGTAATTGAACTCATGCACCAAGGGAAGCGAGTGCCGAGATCGAGCTCCTTATACCGACTCAACCCAATTTACAAAGACGGCCTGCTACTCCTTGACGGAAGGATTGGTGCTGCACACGTGCCGGCGGAGATGAAGAATCCTGTTCTCTTAGATGGACGTCACCCTTTTACGAAACTGCTGGTAACCAACGAGCACACGAAGGCAGGATACGGAAGCCGAGAGAGAGTCGTGAACGATCTCCGACAGAAATACTGGATCCTGAAGCTGAGGCCCACCGTACGAAGCGTGACTAAAGATTGTTCGTTCTGCCTACTGAGGAGAGCGAACCCTAAAACACCGCCGATGGGAAACTTACCAGAGGAACGACTAGGAGCCTTTCAACGCCCATTCTCCAACTGTGGACTCGACTACTTCGGACCTATGACAGTTACGATCGGGCGACGCCATGAGAAGAGATGGGGGGCCTTGTTTACTTGCCTGACTACAAGAGCCGTCCACCTAGAACTTGCAGCATCATTATCAACAGACTCAGCAATCATGGCAATAAGAAGAATGGCAGCTCGACGCGGATGGCCGGCAACTATATACAGCGACAACGGAACCAATTTCAAAGGAGCAGACGCCGAATTACGACAGGCGTACGCGGAATGGTCTCCAGCCCTGCAGCAACTCGGACTACGACATCGGATGCAGTGGAAGTACACCCCTCCCGGCGCGCCAAGCCAAGGCGGAGCTTGGGAGAGACTGGTGCGATCGGTGAAGGTCGCTCTACTTGCAACGCTGAACGAAAAGTCTCCGAAAGAAGAGGTCCTGCATACGCTGATGACAGAAGCAGAATACTCCATAAACGCGCGACCTCTCACGCACGTTTCAGTGGAGCGCAACGACCCAGAGGCCCTAACTCCGAATCATTTCTTAATCGGATCATCAACAGGACAGCCTCACACCGGACCGTGCGAGCCGACGGATAAGCGCACCTGGAGAGCAGCCCAGGCCTTAGCAGACGAGTTCTGGCGACGCTGGGTGCGCGAGTACCTGCCCACGCTGATACCACGCAGAGGAACACCACAGGATCAGCGAGTGCTCACCGAAGGGGACTTGGTCATAGTGGTCGACCATGCACTACCACGCAACACTTGGCCGCGTGGCATCGTGGAACGCGTCTACCCAGGCCCAGATGGACACGTACGCAGCGCGGACGTCCGGACACGGAGCGGAGTATTTCGACGGCCGACCACGAAGTTGGCAGTACTGCAAGAGGCGCCGACCCCCGAGCCGAGATCGCTGTCACCAGATGAGGCTACATAAGAATTACGCCGGGGGGAGAATGTTAAGGACAGCGTCCTCGAAGTCTATACATGTTAATAATGTTAAGTCGCTAGGTTAAGAATTAAACATTACGATGACGATTATTGTTAAGAACGGCAATTCCGAAAGCATACCATGTAACTAACACTAAGTAGCTGTGCTAAGAATTAAAACTTTGAATGATTACTATTTTAATTCCCCTGACAAATGATATGCGGAACCCCGAAAATTAGGAATAACTAGTATTAAGACATACTATTAGACTAGCGACATAAGTCAATGTAAGAATAAAACATAATTATTACCTGTTTTAATGCTCCGATGGTCAGATCGTAACAATTTTTCGTAGTTATAAGCCAAATTTGTACATTAGATATAAGAAATATAAATAAGTTGTACATTCACTAGATAGAGCATGTTACGGCCTACAATTAGATGTAAGAAACATACACGTACATAGGACGCTCGCGGCATTACACGCGAAAAACGCGGTCACGCGTAGTGAAAATGGAACGGCGAAACGCGTCGAAACGCGATATAGCAACGCGCTCACTGTAAGGTATTGCTTCGAGGTTCCTAAGGAAACGCAAAGCGACTCGAATTGTGAACTCCAGCGACTGTACCATACAAGAATAAGAAGACCAATAAATCGGCGATCAAAACCTGGGATTTTATTTCTACAGTCCACAACACTAATACAATACTATTTTCGGGTTGGCTTTACTATCGGGGCGCACGATTTCGGGGTTGGTGAGGGTTGCTTTATGTAGGGGTTAGTCTCCCCTTTCAAACGACACTACTTGGAACTCGAGGAAATGTTTACTTTTTTTTTAATTATTATTTTAGTGCACGTGAAATGGAACGAATTTTGTTCAATAAAAATATAGTTTGTTGTAAAATTGTAATTTGTTACCTTGAAACGGAACGTATTCCGCCTTTTTGTTTGACATTAAGGTTCGCGTCATTCTGCTTTCGTTTGTACGTTGAGTGAATGTGTTCCAAAACAGTTGGTTAGGTTAGAGTATGACAAACAACGCACGAGCCGAGCGAGCGAAGCGAGCGTGCCACGGCAGCGGCCGGCGAAGTGCCAGAAGCGAATCGTTGCCATTTTGAAAAGTGCCATTATAAAAAGTAGACTAAACATACAGTTGGCAACTGTGGGGTTGGGAAATAAAACAAAACTATACGATACTTCAGACAAAGAGGAGGAGGGGGGATATAATCCTCCTCCCCCTCTAAATATTGATATCAGATGAAAGTGATTGCTCGAATTTGAAAGAATGTAGGTGACATAACCTCAAAAAATTAAAATGTTAATAACTTTAAAACTATACGTTTCCTTTGTGTGGGAGTGGTACCAGGGAGTAGCCCTCCTCCCCCCTCCCTCCCCCCCACCCCCTCCCCCCTCCAAATCGTGCGCCCCGATTCAAAATATTACCCCTATTTACCCCTGGTCCAAAAATTTTCTATTAGTCTAAAAATTTTTGAAATGTTTTACTCAAATGAATGTCGAAACAGTTGCAATAAGGGAGCGTTCAGTTATAACGTAACGCAATCCGTGTGTGTGTTTTACGGGGAATCTCTCGTTTGTATATAATACTTCATTTTTATTGTGTACTGCCAAGTTGGCAACCTTTTTCTCTTATGTTTTACGGGGAATCTCTCGTTTGTATATAATACTTCATTTTTGAAGTTATACTTCTTTAGGCGCGTTATGAAAAAATTATGAGAGTGAAATTTTAAGATGCGCGCGCATCACTGTAACACAAAAGTAACAGATTGAAGCTGCTAAATGTTTCACGGTATTACCGGTAGATGGCGCTATAGTTAAAAATGTATAGCATTTGTACTTTACATGTATGTAATACATTCCATAAACATCACCGCTTTTTTATAAATTAAATTAATACTAAATATTATTAAACTAGCTGAAGCCCGCGGCTTCGCACGCATGTGATTTGGGCTTTTAGTAGCCTCTATTTCTCTATAGACCTCAAATTATTTCTGTTGAAAAAAAAACAAAGTTCAGGGTCGTAGATGCAACCATAGAGCGATTCATTTTTCATACAGCGCCATCTATTGACCTTTACGGGATGCAACGTTTATTTATTTTATTTTTATTACATAATAAATGCGTATTTATTTTGTGTCACAAAAAATACGTATTCTATGAAAATAATAAAATTATAATTGCAAAGTCCCCCGAAGGGGAAGATATTTATTTATTTAATTGCACATGTTTATAGACAGTTACAGACAATTATCCATTTCTTATCAGTTAAACATGGACCCTGGTAGGATATGGCAATTTCGGTACTGTACATTGTGTTTTTTACTTGTCAATTTTACTATATTGGTATCGAAAATCCAATCAATATGTTTTCCGAGACTCCTATCAGATATGAACTCTCCGACTGAATAATAGCATTTTTGTTTCAGTAGTTTATTTACTTTATTTCTATATTTATTAAAATTCTGTTCTTTTTTTATCTCGTCAGGCATTTTATTATAAATTTGGATAGCTCGATAGTATGGTCCTGATTTATATATTTCTAGTTTGGGTTCTGGTAAAATTAGGTCATAATTACGGCGGGGATTCTTTTGAAATTCGAAATAGTGCAAATGTGTACGGACAAATAGAGCTATTTCAAATATGTAAAGGCAAGGCAAGGTCAGTATTTTAAATTTTATAAAATGAGGTTTGCAGCTGTTCGGTTGGTGAATATTGGCTATAATGCGCAAGCATTTCTTTTGCATTGTGAAAAGGTCGTGGGCATCCGTACTGTCGCCCCACAGGACTATACCATAACGGAACCAAGCCTGTGCATACGCGTGATATGCCGAGAGAGCGCAATCTGTATGCGTATTAATTTTTAGTACGGTTAACGCGAACAGAAATTGTGACAGTTTTGATTTGATATTTGAAATGTGGTTTTTCCAGTTGATGTGAGTGTCTATGGTTAGGCCTAACAGTTTAAAGTTGGTAACTTCCTCTATTTTATTTGCTGTTTTAAATGCATTTAGGTCAATTGGGTGCTTTTGATGTGGTCGACATTGAATGATTTTCGTCTTTTTTTCGTTAATTCTGAGATTGTGTTTTTGGAGCCAATTTTTTACTGATTTCCCCCTAATTTTAACAGTTTTCATGATTTACGCAGGAACCCTAAATATTTACGGGATAAAAAGTATGTCTATATCCCTATATTCTGCTCTGAACAGTCGTCTACCTACCAGTGAAAGTCCCGTCAAAATTGGTTCAGCCGTTTCGAAGATTAGCCCGGACAAACAAATAGACAGACAGACAAAAAAGTTAAAAATGCGTATTTAGGCTTTGGTAACTTGAACTCATATTATTATTTTAATATGAGCTTAAGATAAAGGCTTTCTTTTGAAATCACAGACAGACACTTTAATTTTATTTATATATATTATTAAATTATTAATGTTAAATATTTATTTAATGATGCCAAAGAAGTATAACTTCTCACGCGCGTACAGTACACGCACCCATTTTTTTTATCCAACAGATGCATAAAAGCCGTGGTTGACGGTGGATGCTCCGATAGTATGGATATCAATACTGGCGACCCTCAGGGTACTGCACTGTCTCCGACGCTGTTTCTGCTGCATATCAATATGTTGTCAATTGATTGCATTCATTGTACTTAATTTCAGCGGTACTTAACAATACGGACGTGTTATTCTTTTACTCCGTGATTTTTGTGTGAATAATTGTTAAAAGTTATTTTTTCGAGTTTAAATCTACATATATCTGTAGATAAAAAGTCAACTAATCCAGCAGTGAAATTGGTTTTTGAAAATTTGAATACAGTGAATTGTTATGAGCATAATAAGATCAAACATTTTTAAATAACGTCTGCCGTCCATGACCTGCCCCAACCCGCGGTTGCTCCACTGAGGTGAATCATCGCGCAAGACTGTGGTGTGGTGCGACGCGCTCGGCTCGTGCTGCGTTGAAGCTTATAAGTAAATTCGCCGAGCAGTGCCCCGTTTGTACCTACTTACCACCGTAAACTACCATTTATCAAGATGTCATCAACCTCAAGCAAAACCAAGTGCAACGCGTGCGGCAAAAGTGTCATATCACTTTACTATATGGAATGCGTACATTGTAGGGAATATGACCTGGAATGCTTAAACATCACAATAGCTAATTTTGAGAAGTTCTCAGATAACCATAAGACAAACTGGGTATGTCCTACTTGCTTGTGCGCCAAACCTAAATCTGGTGATACTAGTACACCTATTCGAGTATTGAATAACACATACACTAACGATAATAAACCCCGCGGAAATCGAAACAAGCAGGTTTTTTCAAATGAGACGGATAATGAAGGGCTCTCTCTCATGTCAATAATGCAAGAGATTCGTCTCTTGAGACAGGATGTGCTGTCCTTAACGCACCAAATTATTATTATTTTTAGGTACTCTTTAAATTGTAAATTTTCTTGATATTTACTTCTACTTGCACTCAATATTATCATTTATTGCTCTTATACATTTATAAAGATTGTTATCTTTTTTTGAATAATAAATATTTTTGGAGAGAAAAAAAATTGATGACTATGATAGAAAACTTGAATCAAGAGATCGTGAAGTAAATGATATGAAGCTCGTAATCCAAGAGTTGACACAGAAAATTGAAGCTCAAGAGCAACATAATTTGAAAAATGATATGGAAATTATTGGCGTACCTGAGCAATATAATGAAAATCTCACACACATAGTGCTAGTCGCATCTAGTAAACTTGGCGTGGCTCTTCAGGAGTCTGACATCGATGAGGTGCGCAGAGTGGGCCCTAAGCGCTCTAACCCATCAACAACCGCACCTTCAAAAGCTAGACCAATCGTTGTAAAATTTCTTAGAAAAATGAGACGAGATGAAGTTCTTGCTGCGTCTAGGGTCAGGTGGAACATCGTGAATGGTGCAGTGGCAACGATTTACTTTAATGAACGCTTGTCATCCTCAAACCGCCAGTTGTTTCGTGAGGCGAGAACCCGTGCAAAATTACACAATTTTAGCTACTGCTGGACACGAAATGCAACAGTGTATGTTCGAAAAGCCGCCAACACAAATGGTAATAAATATCCAGCGATCCCGATTCGCGGTTTGGACGATGTCAATGTTCATATTGGGCCTGCTGTTGGCTCGTCGGGCTCCGCCGGCTTGCCGTCCTCGGTCGCCGGGTTGGGTTCTGCACCAGTGCCACTTCACTCCACCTACACAGCGCCGCCGACTGCCACCACCGTGCCGGCCTCCGCCGCCTTGCCGGCGACGCCGGCGCTGCTCCGTTGATGGTGATCCATCCCGGGGTAATTTGATTCTTGGCCTATTGTTGTTACTGACTAAAATTGATTTACATGTGATTACCTTGGGTGCTAATCGGAATTGCTTTGTATTCTTTAATGAAGATGCACATATCGTCGCTAACGGGTTAATGTCTTATCCTTATAGTAATATAGTATCCCTATTCTATACGTATATTAACTACTTATCGCAACCTACCATGTGGACTTATTTGCATTCAACTACATCTATAAAATATACCTTATCTATAAATAGCAAAGAAATTGATAATACGTTTAATGTCACATGCCACAAGGTAGACGTTGCAGAGCAATGTAAAAGCATCATTTCAAGATATAGTTTTAAGATTCTTACGTACAACATACGAAGTCTACAGCGTAATTTAGACGGATTTTTGGTTTTGCTTAGCAGACTGAACATAGGTTTTGACATGTTCATCCTGACCGAGTGCTGGTTGGGTCAAGGTTCCATAATAGGTGAAATAGATGATTTTCTTTCCTTTTCAACCACCAAATACATAAATCAATCACGCGGGGTCGTCATCTATGTTAAAAATAGTTTGAACCCTATTGTTAGCCTGACTTAGCTGATGCGAACTCTCTGCTTGTCTACATCCCAAATTTTATTACAGTATTGGGAATATATCGTTCGCCCTCATTCAGAGACACCGAAAATTTCTTGAATTCCCTGGAGACAGTCGCAGTTAACATGCCTGGTAGTCCATGCTGTGTGATTGCTGGAGACATGAATATAAATGTAATTAATGCTGCTTCCAGCTTTGATTACATGTGTTTGCTGGCACAGCTCGGCTTCAAACCAGCAGTGGATAAACCCACTCGTAATGACGCCTGTCTAGACCACTTCTTCGCTAAGACGAAGGCCAAAATAGAAACAATTGTTTGCTCTTCAACGGTAACCGATCACGAACTACTGCTATTGGGGGTTTACACTAAACCACCAAAAACATGTCCCTCTGTTAGAAACCAAAAGACGAAAGACATAGTGATGTGAAACAGACAAGCCGCTCTAAACAAGCCTTAAAGCTGTGGATGACATCTGGTTTAATAAGATGTTCTGTTCAAAAAGACAGATTACACATGCTAGGAAAAACCCTCATGACCTTTTAAAGCTACACATATATAAGCGATGCAGAAACTTCTATTATTCACTTATTCGCAAGATAAGAAATGAATTTGACAGAAAAGAACTTGAACGAATAAAAAATAACTCACCAAAATTATGGAATACCATTAAATGCATCACTCACTCCAACAAAGTAAAAAATTCAGTACAACAATTGTGTAAATCTGAAGAGTCTTTGGATAATACAAACCGCTTCTTTTGTTCGACTGGTCAACGCCTTGCCAGTGATATAAACTCTGTCTGAAACTAGTCAATAAAAGACTTGCTAAGTTCCTAGAAACAAACAATATTTTATCCCTTAGACAGTTCGGATTTCGGCAAGGGAAATCCACTGAGCAGGCTGTTGCAACATTGATTGACACTGTTGTATCGCACCTCGACAGTGGAGTCAACTGCGTGGGAGTTTTCCTGGACTTAGCGAGAGCGTTTGACACGGTGTCTGTGCCTATTTTACTGAGAAAACTTGAACTCATGGGTATCAGAGGTACAGCTCTGGACTGGTTTCGTACCTACCTCTCGAAAAAGGAAACAACGTACCCGGGTAGACAGCTTCGTTAGTGGTGACTGTGAAGTAACCTACGGTGTCCCGCAAGGGAGCATCTTAGGGCCCACGCTGTTCCTGATCTACCTTAATGATCTCTCATCACTACAGCTTCATAATGCAAGTATTATCAACTATGCCGATGATACTGTCATTATCTTTCATGATCGTACTTGGGACAGGTTGCTCCGAACTACTGAGGAGGGTGTGAGTATTGTTAAAGACTGGCTTAGTAAAAATCTCCTAACTTTGAATACAGCGAAGTCAAGTGTGGTCTGTTTTCACAAAAGTGCTTCCACCAGTCCTCCACAAAATCCGGAAATCAGAGTTCACTCATGTACAACGAACAACAATGTTCCAACTACAGCCCGATGCAACTGTGAGAGATTACAAAGAGTGGCTAGTACTAAATATCTAGGCATCATTATCGATGAGAACCTCATCTTCAAAGAGCACATAACTGCCATGACTAGTAGGACAAGGAAATTCATCTACATCTAATGAAACTCTTACGTGATGTTGCATCATGGGCTCTCCTTAGAACGGTATATATCACATTATGTCAATCGGTACTGTCATATTGTGTCCTAGTCTGGGGAGGCGCATCTATAACCCATTTGATCTTACTGGAGCGTGCCCAACGTGCGGTACTCAAAACCATGCTAAGAAAGCCTAGCCGTTTTCCAACGGCTCTTCTTTATGAGGAGACTAGGGTGCTCAGCGTGAGGAGGTTATACTTGTTAACCATTATACTGTTAACACATAGAGAGGTTCGATCATCAGTGAATTACGACAGACTACTATCAAAACGTACATTTAGGCTCCCACTTCCAAAAGTAAACACCACATTTGCAAAATGTTTCGCCGTCTTTAGAAAGCCTTTAATTTACAATAGAATTTGTGCCCTGTTGCCCCTTTACAACTCAACCTATCGTGAAGCAAAAGCAAAGGCTGAAAGGGAACTATTGAATTGGACTTACCAGTACGCGGAGAATTTCTTAGTTACAGTTCAGTAGAACTTGAACCATAGCACCTAGTATTATTTATCAATTTTTGGAACAGTCTTAATATAAATAGAAAATAAATATGAATAAAAACTAATTGTAAAATTATTGAAGGAATTATATTTTCATATATTTATATAACGCTCATATTATTTTAGCTGTAGTCTGGTTTACCAAATTGTTTGAACTAACTCATTTTTAAACAAATTATTTTTTTCTTTTGTTTAATATTTTTATTAATCAAATTACACATACATATTTTTTTAAGAATGATTGTCAATAATACCGATCTATTATAATATCTATTGTATTAGCGTAAGTACCGCAAGTTACTTTTGGAAATCTCATTATTAAGTTCCCACAAGACAGGCTTAGCCTAGTGTGGGTAATTAGGAAAATTGTAAAATGAAAGAATTTTTGTCAATAAAAGTATTTTGTATTTGTATTGTTATGCGGACGACAGCACCGGGAACATTTGTTATACAGGCCGTGCAAACATCCCTCGTTCCCTTGTAGAGGTAAGCCGCGATAAACTTGTGTCTGAAATGGATGGTACTTTGGCTAGAGTATCTGACTGGGGGTGGCGTAACATGGTCAAATTGAACCCCAAGAAGACACAAGTTTGCGTGTTCACCGCTAAGAAAACTCGATTTGCTGTGATTCCAGAACACACCTCTTACCGTCACCAAAAGCATTAAGATGCTTGGCGTCGAAATCTCCAGTGAAGTGGCAATATCGAAGTCACCTGGAGGAGAAGGTCAAGCTGGCGTCCAAAAGACTTGGTGTGCTCAATAGAGCAAAGCAGTACTTCAGCGGGGGCAAAGACTTATGTATATTGTATAAGTCTCAAGTCAGACCGCACTTTGAGTACTGCAGCCACCTTTGGGCGGGAGCACCTAGATACCAACTTGTACCATGTGCTTCGATTCAGAGACGAGCTGTGAGAATTGACAATCCTAAGCTTACACACGGTATTGAACCCTTAAGTTTAAGGAGGGACTTTTCCTTCCCTATGTGGGTTCTACCGATTGTACAACGGGTTGTATTCAGAAGAATTGTTTGATATGATGCCGACAGCTACTTTTTATAACCAGAACGCTAGCCCACGGCGGGGAGTTCACCCTCACACGCCGGAACCGCAATGGTCGCGTACTTTGTTGTTCCAGAGGAGTTTTCTTCCGAGAACTCTTAACATCTTGGAATGAGCCAAGGATTTTTCAAGGGACTACAGCATAAGATTCTTCAAGAAATGCACGAAGAGGATTTTAGAGGGTCGGGAATTCGTGAATTACACCCCTAGTGTTGCGAATGTCCATAGGCTACGGTGACTGTTTACCATCGTTCAGACCATATTCTTGATTGCCACCTTAGTGGTATAAAAAAAGTCAGTATTGTTATCAACGCAAACATAAATGTTTAATACATGAACTGTTATTTTTCAGGAACAGCAAGAATTTGTTGCCGCGGTAAAACAGTGTCAACTGAATGGTCTACATGTGACTCCCGTTGAGCTCATCAGCATTACAGGCACTGAATACAGCTTGATAAAGGAGGAGATTGAAGAGGAACGTCTGTCATCGCAGTGCACAGGAGAAATGGACACTGACAGAATCCCACTTGTGGAACGTTTCACGTTTGAGGACTCTGAACATGAAGATACTATTGAGAGACCAGCACTGGAGGATATGTATGAGACTGGGAGTGGGGTATTGATAAATGACGGAAATGTAAAACAGGAGGCTTCAGATGGACCCATCGATATTGAGAGGCAAGAATGGATAACTGAAGAGAATATCAAGAATGAATTAGAAGAAATGGAAGATATCTATACTGGGGTGGTAGTAATACCTGAAGAAAGTACAACGCAGGAGAAGTTAGAAGGAGCACGAGTAGATGAGGACAAGAAGGCAGAAGGTAACAGTCACTATATGACCGCTTTGTAAAGAACATTGCTTTTAAAAAAAAAAATGGGTGCGTGTACTTATGTACACGCGTGAGAAGTTATACTTCTTTGGCATCATTAAATAAGCATATGGCTCACTCGACGTAAAGAGGTTACCTCTTATAAATTTTCATTTTATACCAAGCATTTCCAATTTACTCCAAGGGTTTACATGTGTAGCGCGTAAGTAAAGCGCCCTCTGTTACAAAACTGTTTAACTACTTAACGATCACATCTGCTACCTACAAACTTAAAGCACAACAATACAAAAGCATGCTTCGTTATAGTGCTTGAAGAGCGGTTTAGCGGGCAGCTTCAACCTGTTACTTTTGTGTTACAGTGAGGCGCGCGCATCTAAAATTTTACTCTCAAAATTTTTTCATAACGCGCCTAAAGAAGTATAACTTCAAAAAACTTATTGCATTTATCTGCCACATTTAACTAACATTTTCGAATCTCAATGACTTTGTTTTAACAGTGTAAGTGTACACAGCCATGTCTGGCACAGTGTAATGATTGATGAGAAGGTTATTAAGATCACAAACATATACAAATTATTAGTTTGTGTTCTATTATAATTCTGAGAAACAAAATACAGTGCAGTAGCTGGCTTTCTCATACCTCTTTTATTTTTCTTTTATCGGTACATGAGACACACCATATTGTTATTTGTAAAATTGTGTACACAAATTTGTACCTTAATAGCATCACCGACACCAACTGGGATCATCGTCGGATTTGATAATCAAATGCACTCATATTGTCCACTATCATTACAATGATTATATTTTTCTTAATAACGACCGCAGTTGCACAGGAATTATTGTTTCCTAATTTAAAATACCTTTTGTCCTGCCTAGCATGCCTCCACTTCACTGGTATGATGTTTAGGTCTCTCACACTGTAGTTTGCTGACCTATTCATCCGGCAGGCTTGTTTGGTTCAGGCCACTATATCATTCAGACTCTTAAAACTCTGGAGCATAGCACTTGAGTTTGAGTGTGACAGCAGTTAAATGGTTAGAGTATGACTCAACTGAGAAACTCTTTCTATATACATCCTATTTTTTTCAATGCTCGTACAAAAAATGACCGGTATTTTTAAGATAAGCTTGTAGTCCCTGGTCACATTTAACACTTTTGACAGTGGTTCTTAATCCCATCTGAAGAGCTGAGATTTTTGGTTTACGCACGGGATTTCTTTGGATTCGCACCTTCACTTCTCTGATGACCGCTTGTTAGCGACGAGCTCATTTAGTATAATGTTTATGTTATAAGGTACATAAATAATATATGTAGGTAAGCCTATGTTTACGTTACGAGTCGCGCGGCCATCGGCCACACGCAGTCTGGATATACCACCCGACGAGACCGCACGTTGTCCAACAACAAAAGAAATCACGTGGCAATAAGTTGTATTCGAAAGTGGTGTGTTTTTCACCAATAAATTGTATAAGTAAGTGTGAGAACTTGTATCATTTTTGGAACCAGGAAACCTAAAGTCTTCACCGCTGGTGTCCTAACTGTGCGAGGTCGGCCGCTCCTCTTACGATCTTCGAAGCTTGAATCTTTAGTATATCGTTTGATAGTGCAATAAATACATCGTAGTATTATTTTCAATTTTAGTAGAATGTTGAAAATCTCTTTTGGCGCGTAACCACAGCGATGCAACGCGATAACCGCGATTCCTTCTGCGACCACTCCATATTTGAAAATGAATGAAAATTTATTTATTTTTTATTTTCGGCAAGCGGGAACATTCTATTTATAAAATTAGTCAAAGTATTTTTGGCCAGTATTCCAAAATTAAAATAATAAGATTTTGACAGAACTTATGACCCGACTAGGTATATATATACACACCCATTACATGCTATGATAATATAAAAAAGAAAACACGTAAAGTGAGGTAGGGCGCATCAAAGCAGCCCGTCTGGGGAAGTGAAGGAATAACAACTCCCTAGAGAGTTGTTGTGTTCCTGCATGTGAGTGAGGTCACCAGTAATTTCCCAAGGAGTTGCTGTGTAAGCAGCAGCCAAGGAGTTGTTGTGTAAACAGCAAAGGAGGCATCGCGCGAGTGATACTTTATATATTTCAAGCGTTAATAGGCCACGGTACCTGCTTTACATCAGGTGGGCCGTACGCTTCTATGCCTCCCGACGTAGTATAAAAAAAATCACCGACTCCAAAAACATCTGCTATGAAAAAATGCATTAAAAGGTACAAAATAATTGTTTTATTTCTTGAAATTACTATAAACAAACATTATAGTGTTTATTTGTACTTAAACAGAAATAAGAAATATATTTTTAGACTAGTTAGAATAAAACCAATGTATTTTGACAACAGTATACATATGTTGTAATTTTTGGAGTATTTAAAGTTACGTCAATGCGATAATGCTTCGACACCTAAGTAGACCTGTTTACAAACTTACCTGTTTACAAAATCTGAGCAAGTCTGCGTATGCTTTCTTGCTCAGATTTTAACAAATTTGTTCACATAAAGTTAAATTAGAAGCAACACTAATGGCATATCATGGTATTGTCGCACCGACGTTACGATACGGAGTAATTTTTTGGGGTAACTCAAGCGAAAGAAATAATATCTATAAGGCTCAAAAAAGATGTGTAAGAGCAATGTGTGGACTTAAAAACTACCGACAGTTGTGTACCTGTGTTTAAATCCCTAATGCTGTTGACTTTGCCGTCACTATATATATATATATATACTAGAAATATGCTTTTTTGTGAAATTAAATCTGCATCTTTTTGACTCAAATAAGAACAAGAACGGTAGCTGTACGCGCTCAATATCAAAATATGTTAACAGTTGGTGGTTATAATACTGCGTTATTATGCAAAAGTGTAATCGGTATGGGGCCTGTTATTTATAATAAAATTCCCGACAGTATACAATTATTACAATTTGAACGGTTTAAAAAGAAATTGACTTCCCTCTAAAAAAGATAAGTGCTACTATAATATTAATGAATTTTTAAATGACATTCTGTTAGTTTGACATTGCATTATATTGTAACTTTGTTTTGTACGTAGTTAATTATTATTTTTAAATCTAGTTATTCATACTATATACTTTGCACGCCTTAATAAGGCAAAATGTACGAGGTAATTTTATAATTAATTTTACCATCATATAATGTACCTACATTTTAAGCAAATAAATGTTTCTGATTCTTACATAAAATGAATGATGTAACTCTGTACAGGTGCCGCTGCGGCTGAAGAGGGCAAAGAAACACACGCGGACAAGATTCAAGAAGGAAGAACAATGACATCAGACGACGATAATGTTTTAGAAAATCCAAGAATGTGTAGGGCACTTATGCATGAAGAGACAACCAACAGAAACGTTGGCCCTTACATATTACGGTGCGTTAAAAAACCTGCAAATAATAGACAAGTTTCAAAAAACACATCTATGTATACCGTAATAAACAAAACTAATGTGAGTGTGAACAGTGATCGTGAGTGCGCTAGTACTAGCACAGATGTCGGCAATAGCAACAGTAAACATCTGAAGATGGTTATTTGTAAAGACGACGAAGTCAGTTCACGAATATTTACTAAGGAGGATTATTCAAAGAGAACTGATGAGAAACCTTTTGAATGTAAGATATGTAAAGTTAGATTTAGTCAGAAGGGTAATTTAAAGACACATTTAATGACACACACTGGTGAGAAACCCTTTGAATGTGAGATATGTAAAGTTAAATTTAGTCATAGGTGCCATTTAAAAACACATTCAATGACACACACTGGTGAGAAACCCTTTGAATGTGAGATATGTAATGTTAAATTTAAACATAAAAGTAGTTTAAAGAAACATTCAATGACACACACTGGGCAGAAACCCTTTGAATGTGAGATATGTAAAATTAGATTTAGTCAGAAGTGCCATTTAAAGACACATTTTATGACACACACTGGTGAGAAACCCTTTGAATGTGAGATATGTAATGTTAAATTTAAACATAGTAGTTTAAAGACACATTTAATGACACACACTGGTGAGAAACCCTTTGAATGTGAGATATGTAATGTTAAATTTAAACATAATAGTAGTTTAAAGACACATTTAATGACACACACTGGTGAGAAACCCTTTGAATGTGAGATGTGTAATGTTAAATTTAAACATAATAGTAGTTTAAAGACACATTTAATGACACACACTGGTGAGAAACCCTTTGAATGTGAGATATGTAATGTTAAATTTAGACATAGAAGTAATTTAAAGTATCATTTGATCAAACACACTGGTTTGAAACCCTTTGAATGTAAGATATGTAAAGTTAGATGTAGTCAGAAGAGTGATTTAAAGAGTCATTCAATGACACACACTGGTGAGAAACCCTTTGAATGTGAGATATGTAATGTTAAATTTAGACATAAAAATAGTTTAAAGTATCATTTGATCAATCACACTGGTTTGAAACCCTTTGAATGTAAGATATGTAAAGTTAGATTTAGTCAGAAGAGTGATTTAAAGAGGCATTTAATGACACACACTGGTCAGAAACCCTTTGAATGTGAGATATGTAAAGTTAGATTTACTGAGAAGGGTAATTTAAATAGACATTTAATGACACACACTGGTCGGAAACCCTTTGAATGTGATATATGTAAAGTTAGATTTACTGAGAAGAGTAGTTTAAAGAAACATTTAATGATACACACTGCTCAGAAACCCTTTGAATGTGAGATATGTAATGTTAAATTTAGTCATAACAATAGTTTAAAGTATCATTTGATGAAACATACTGGTCAGGATATGTAATGTTAATTTTAGTCGGAAGAGTAATTTAAATATACTATTAATGTCACACACTGGTCAGAAACCCTTTGAATGAGAGATATGTAAAGTTAGATTTAGTCATAAAAATAGTTTAAAGTATCATTTGATGAAACACACTGGTCAGAAACCCTTTGAATGTGAAATATGTAAAGTTAGATAAGGGTAATTTAAAGAAACATTCACTGACACACACTGGTGAGAAACCCTTTGAATGTGAAATATGTAAAGTTAGATAAGGGTAATTTAAAGGAACATTCACTGACACACTGGTGAGAAACCCTTTGAATGTGAGATATGTAAAGTTAGATTTAGTTGGAGGTGCCATTTAAAGAGTCATTTAATGACACACACTGGTCAGAAACCCTTTGAATGTGAGATATGTAATGTTAAATTTAGTCATAACAATAGTTTAAAGTATCATTTGATGAAACATACTGGTCAGAAACCCTTTAAATGTGAGATATGCAAAGTTTGATTTACTGAGAAGCGTAATTTAAAGAAACATTCACTGACACACACTGGTGAGAAACCCTTTGAATGTGAGATATCTAAAGTTAGATTTAGTCTGAGGTGCCATTTAAAAGTCATTTAATGACACACACTGGGCAGAAACCCTTTGAATGTGAGATATGTAATGTTAAATTTAGTCGTAAAAATATTTTAGGGTATCATTTGATGAAACACACTGGTTTGAAACCCTTTGAATGTGAGATATGTAAAGTTAGATTTAGTCGGAGGTGCCATTTAAAGAGACATTTAATGACACACACTGGTGAGAAACCCTTTGAATGTGATATATGTAAAGTTGGATTTAATCAGAAGGGTCATTTAAAGAAACATTCAATGACACATATCGGTTAGAACCCCTATGAATGAGAGCTATGTAAAGTTAGAATTAGACAAGTTTTGCAACTAGAGACACAGATTTTGAAGCTGAGTTATATGAAATTAGATTTATCCGGAAAGATCACTTTTAATAACACACATTAGTCCGTCTCCCTTTGAATAGTACATATGTCAACGCAGATCAAAGACGAAGAGTCATTCTAATTCATATAAAAAATAACAGACATTATGAATGTGACATATCACCATGGAGATTGTAAGGAAGCCAACTTTCTTAAGCAGGCTGCTTACGAGGCTTGGACTACGGCGTGTGCTAAGGGAGATCCAGCATACGCTTGCCCTCCGGGACTCGTGCGTTGTAGTCTCTCGCCAAAGCTGTTCAAGATAAATTCTGTCAGTCGTCGTTTCCTCCGTTACGAGAAATGAACGAACCGCTGGCCCATACTATAAAGGAGAAAGCCGATCTCCTGGGATCTCTTTTTGCATCCAACTCGACCCTTGATGACCAGGGAGGGACACCGCCGACCATCCCGCGGTGTGAGAACTCTATGCCTGAAATAAATTTTTCGCAAAAGGCTGTTCGTAGAGCCCTATCTCCCTGGACATTCATAGGTCGAGCGGGTCGGATGGAATTTCACCTATTGTGTTGAAGATGTGTGCTCCGGAGTTAGCTCTGATTCTAACGCGCCTCTTTTGGTACTCCTATTCGGAAGGAAGCAGGCTTTGGTACACGCGATCCCTAAAAAGGTGCTTGCTCGGATCCGTCCAACTATAGGCCTATAGCAATAACGCCCATATTTTCCAAAATCATGGAAAATATCATCAACCAGCAACTCTTAGACTACTTAGAGGATCGCCAGCTGATAAGTGATCGCCAATGCTTCCGTCGTGGCCGCTCGGCTGGCGATATTTTGGTAACTTGACCCACCTCTGGGCTGAGTCAGTGGAAAACAAGTTTGGACTTCTATCGGGTGGGGCACAAATCACCTCTCTCGAAGCTTCCTACTTTTGGCCTATCCAAAAAATTTTTTGCATGGGGTGCCAGTTTTCTCATTGGGCGGAGCATCAAGGTCGTAGTTGACGGCGCATGCTGGGATCCACTGCTCCTGAACGGTGGCGTCCCACAAGACTGTGCGTTGTCTCCTCATCATCATATCAGCCGAAAGACGTTGTCACGTTGCTACAAGGTGCCCTAGCATAGAGGGTAAAAGAAACAAGCGTGAACAGAAAACTAAGATTTATTACCAATAGTATTTTAGCTAAGAGAATAAGTCAGGTCGCGGGTTCGATTTAATTTAGTGATCGAGTCCGTACACTATTGTTGAGAACTACCGCACTCTCCTTTGTCTGGCCACGGAAGATCCGCCGGCACGGAGACAGTTGCTGCGGCGCTGGTTCAGGGTGCAGAGGCTCGCAGTCAGAGATGAGGTAGATTGCTTTCAGGTTCGATAGATGAACCCCAACGGTGTTCCTGTGAACCGTACCACAGTATTACGATCCAGCCGAGAAGTCCACTACCACTAGCAATCGAGACGCAAGAGAGCTTGGCATATGCGAGACTAATTACAATTTTCCTAGCGGCTGCGGCATTGCGATAGATAAAGCAAGCACTACGAACGATTTATTTCTAATGTTTTGCTAGTGGCAGGATTACAATAAAAATAGCACAAATAGGATAAGCAAACAGATACTACAGCTTTGCGGTACATAAATAATGTGTGCACAACTTACCCAGTAAGGGAAATTCACTAAAACACCAATAAATTAAAAAGTCTGTTTCAATTTAAATAGCCGTTACTTTCGTATTATGTAACGGTAGTTTTTGTAAGCTAAAGTGACGCGTACAGGCTCTCAAGTAGTTTGGCGTGCACTGATCGCGCGTCCTCAGCGAATGAATTCTCGATGCAATCAGTTACCGCACCTACCTCTTCATTGTGTCGCCCTGCGCATTAGCAATATAAAACACACGGTGCGTTTGTCCGCGCGAATATTGAAAGTAATTTATTTTACATATATATTTTGTATAATAATTAAGTAATGTACTTGGTCAAAATGTTAGTTTCCATAACCAAATTAACGAAGAAGTCGAACTCCGAATTAAAAAATCTTGGTCAAAATACTGGTCTTTGAAACACATTTTTAAATCTAAACTTCCGATATCGCTGAAGAAACGAGCTTTCGATACACTAATTATACCATCTCTTTTGTATGGATGTCAAACGTGGGGTCTGACTCAGAAAATCATTTCTAAAATTAATGTGTTCCAAAGAGCAGCCGAAAGAAGCATGCTGGGTTTACGACTGAGCGATAGAGTCAGGAACGCTAATTTGAGAAGAAGAACAAAATTGACAGATGCAGCTGAATTACTGTGCCAGCTAAAATGGAGATGGGCTGGCCATACGGCCAGAATGCGGGACGGCAGGTGGACGGAAAAAATCCTACACTGGTATCCAAGAGACGCTACAAGAGGCCGCGGACGCCCTGCCCGCCGCTGGCAAGACGACATCGTTGCGGTCGCCGGAGTCGCGTGGACTAGAGAAGCACAGGACCGAACACGCTGGAAAGAGTTGGAGGAGGCCTACACCCGAAAATGGGTGTCCCATTTAATTGATTAAGTAAATACATATAATTATACGAATAGATACGAGTATTAATGTGAATATAAATGATAAATGAATTGTTGTAATATGCATGACTTTAATGAGAATAAATGGCTTTATTATTATTATTATTATGTCAACTGTCTGCACTCTGTTGTTTAAATAAGATGCAATCATGTTCTGGGCTTTACCTCTAACTCCATAATAGTTCAGTTTGAGTAACAATGTCTGATGATCTACACAATTAAAAGCTTTAGAGAGATCACAGAAAAACCCAATAGCATCCTGTGATCTCTCCCATGCGTTAAGGATATGCCTAACCAATGCCACTTCTGCATCCGTAGTAGATTTACCAGCTGTAAAACCATATTGTGCATCATGAAAAATTTCATTGGTCTTAAAAAAGAGTTGCAATTGAGGCTGTTCGTTGTTAGCCAAAAAGTTTGATTGATGTCCCTTTGAAGCTTGACCGTGGAGGTAAAAACGGAGGCCTTTTTGTAACCATTTTATCCAGTCATGATTTCCAATTCAATTGGAGCTTCCTTTTGCAATCGATGAAAAACTGCAACGGCGCGGCTTTTATGGACATCGCTGTCGTCTATAGCAACCATCCAGTTGTCGTATTATTTGATAAGAGAATTCCGCAATCTATTTAATATAATTGATTACAAACTAAATATAAGTGTTTAGCTGTCGCTAAATAGCGCAACTAACATCGGTATCTAAAATGAGGTACCTGAAGCTGAATTATCCGTATATTAATAGACACCAGTATATTTATAATATTATATAAGTATTTTATTTTCTAAACTATTAGTTTCACTATTTATTATTGTATATACTAATTTAGTTCCATTGCATTACTGTGAAATGCAATAGTAATGCTGTGAAGACGAAGTCAAATTGTTTAAATTAAAATAGCATCATTCACACTAAGTTTTTTTTTTCTTTTTCATCAAATATTATTTTAATTAAGTACCTTAACACTTTTCTTATGCAATTTGATGTCACCTGTAAAACGTTTCTAAGTCCTTGTAATAATATAATTTTTTCTTCATACATTTTAATTTTCGTACTACCATCATCATTTTTATATTTGATATCCTATCTATTTAGTGTAATTAATACGATGTAAATTGTGATTTTAAGGCAAATTCCGCTCGATTGGGGAATTCTCTACTATATTGGACTGGTGAAAATTCTGTTACTACTAGGCATATTTAAATTTACTAGAGATTCCAAATTCTAAGGCTGTGAGAATGATACAAGGTTGTAAGATTGAATTGGAATTAAACTTCGGTACAGTGGCAGTAGCGTCAGTTTGGTTTGGTGGCCTATTGTCAAACTATACACCAATGATGTGATCCAATATCCTGTTGACAAAATTATCGTCATGATCACGAAATTTTTCTCATTTGTTCGTCATTGTAACTAGACTGTCATTAGACATCTTTTCAAGAGTAACTATACGCGTCGAAATATAATAATTTTATTGTGCAATCTAGTTATATCGAGGCTTCGGATGTCGTGAGCATTCGTTTTACCTTGTCACTTTAAGAATGGCGTGAAGAGGTTTTTAGAGGGTCGGCAACGCATGAGTGACCCCTGGTGTCCCTAATCTAAAATAGTGGCAGAAAATAATACTAAAAATACGCGATTCGTCTAATTCTCATTTCGTCCAATTCCCCTTATTCGCAGTTAGACAAATAAGGATTCATTCGATTCGCTAGTGATCCAAAATGTATTTATCTATGTATATTTTCACGTCATATCCCTTGTGGAGTAGTCACAGAGAAGCAAGCGCCACATCACTCCGTCCGTACACACTTCACTCGCTTCTTTAACATTCATTGCTCTTCTCGTGCACGTTCGTCGGTTTCTAAAGCCTGACATCACCTTCTGATAGAAGACGATCAATTTGGTCATGGTAGCCCGAGCTTTCCCCGACTCCTACGTTCTTCTACTTTCCTGTAGTATATCTATATAGTCTGTTATTTTTTACTTTTGCATTATTTCTACATGTCCGAACCAACGGAGCATGCCTCTTCTTATCCTAACACATATACCCTCTAACATTCGGCCACCGGTCTAGTAAAATGATAAAATTTTATCAGTAAGCTCCTGCGGAGTGCTGCGTCAGCTTAGGGAACAGCAATGCACTAGCGATACGTCTTGTGTCGCAATTAATCATTGGCTTCAGTAACAATTTTATGTTTGTTAAAATAAATATGTACTAATCATAGAGTGCCATCCAAGAGAGATAGGGCGCTTCATAGAAAACTGTAGGTTTTTTTTTGTACAACTAGATTGGCAAATAAGCATGCGGCATTAGATGGTAAGCGGTCCCCGCAGCCTATTAACGCTCGCAACACGTTGAGTATCACTCTTGCGTTGCGACGTCCGCTGCTAACACAGCAACTCCTTACTGATGGCCTCACTCATTCGCAGGAGCACAACAACTGTAGCTAAAAACACACGCACAGAAAACTGCAGCTAAATAAAAGCTTCATGTAGCTGCAGTTTTCTGTGAGGTGGAGGTACTTCCCCTGACGGGCTGATTCGATGCGCTCCACCTCTCTTAAGGTGATGAAGAACATCGTATGTAACACGGGCGGTACAAAATTACACGCTCAATAAGGACTTCGGTTTCTTAGGAGGGCGTGTAAAGGTAAGTGGCGCCCTCTTTGTGTTTCCAATAACAACACTGAATTTAAGACCAATTCCAAAAAAAAACGCTCAACACCGGCACTGTAGAACCATATTTATGTTTTCTTGAAACATATTGAGTACTTATTATTTATTCCCTTAAAGCGGAACCATATAAGATAATGAATCATGATTACACACCCGGTAGACCTGCATGTTTCCTCGCGGTGTGTTACCTCAACGGAAGCAAGTGGTAGCCGAACGTAAGTAAATTGTACCTTCGTTAAATTAAGTTGACAAAACTCCACCGTATTGCCGTTCAAAATCTCTGGTTCAACCAACAGTGCAAACACAACCACGTGATTCCTAACTATATTTCTATAACATCACATTCAATAGCGGCTAATAAAGCCATCAAAAAAGCCCAATTCATCTGGCTAAATGAGGAATCGCATCGTTGGTTTGCCGTTAGGGACAACCTCAAATCACATTTAAAAATATTACATACCGAACTCGCTCACAAATTACATCCCGTAGAATTCGATTTAGTAGATCAAAAAGCCTGAGAACTCGCGTCTAATTTTATACACAAAAAGTACACCTCTCAAACAGACAAACTTGACAGACTCAGTTCACAACAATGCCCATCTCCTTTAACCTCAAATTACACTAATTCTGCATGTCACACCTTCTACCCCCGCGTAAAAAAATTATAAAATACACAGTTTATTAACCAGGAAATCACACTTTTGGAAAAGGGTTTAAAGTACAGTATCCCCCCCAAAATAACACAAACATCCCTTGAAAACCTGGCGGTTGACGCGGAGGTCGCGGTTATTAGAAATAAAACAGATTTCTTAAAGCACTCCATAGCCCAACAACTTAAATGTTTTCCAAATCAAAATATCGTTAATAGTGAGGCCAAGGCGTTGGTATCTGTCAGGCAGAGAATTTTAACGGATAATATTGTTTTATCTAAAGCGGGTAAAGGATATACGTTAGTCATCATGGACCGTAATGAGTATAACTCCAAAGTCAGTGACGTTTTACAGACAGCTTTTTGACAGTAAGTCAAGATTCCACCAACAAATATTTGGCCCAATTAAAATTAACTGTTAACGGCTCGAAATATATCTTTCCGGATAATTCATATTCAAAATTCAAAATTATACCCATGAATCCCCATTCTCCTATGCTTTATGGTTTACCAAAATTACATAAAATCAATATTCCAATAAGGCCAGTTGTGTCGTACATTGGAGCTTGGACCAGGCCAGTCGTGGCAACGACGGTGGTGGTGGGGGCCAATACGGATTCTCTTCCAGATGGCGGACGACCGCAGCAGCCGAGGCAGAGACTACCGGAGCAGCCATGGCAGCGTCGGCATGTTGCATTTACTAACAGTATTGGGTGGGTGCCGGCCGGCACTAGGCCGCATGAACTAATTGGTGGCCGAAGCACACAAAGCAGGTTAGATCAATTGAATTAAACATTTTTTAACGGAAGTACCGCGTGTTTTATGTATTTTGTTGAACCTCACGTTTCGAACGCTTTGCAGCGTCCGTGGTCGCAGGAATACGTATTTATAAAAATAGTTTAATTCAATGTATAACAATCGCGAAAACCTAAGACAATACCAGGTTAGATCAAATTGCATGTAAATTGTACCTACTCGTAAAAACCGAGTAGGCACTCGCCGGGGTTCGAACGCGGAACCTCACGCTTGTTAGGCGTTCGGTTTTTTTATACAACAAAATTGGCAAACAAGCATGCGGCCCGCATTAGATGGTAAGCGATCACCGCAGCCTATTGACGCTCGCAACACCGCGGGGACGTTACTCGCGCGCTGCCAATCTTCTGACCTAAGGCTGTTTCGTCACAGCACCCAGTAATTTCTTTGGTTACTTGTACTCGTACATAGATAATAAATACAAGATATTGAATTAACAATTTTTAACGGAAGTATCGCGTGTTTTATTTATTTTGTTGAATCTGACGTTTCGAACGCTTTGCAGCATCCGTGGTCGCAGGAAGACTAAGGTGATATTTGTCTTACATTAGTTATTCAATTATTACATCTACCGACATGCATGGATTAATTATATATGTTCCGATTCACACAAAAATCGCTCACAGTGTCCGAACGTTTGTTAGTAGATCTCTGGGTTTGTGACTTGATTATTTTTAGGACTGGATCCCAAGCAGGTGGTACTTGCAACCATCTTCACTATTGAAATTGGGGTGTTTTCTTATTTCAATATCCTCGCGTAACATTCTCGGCATGTAGCGATTCTCCTTGGTGAGGATTTGTGGTTTATCGAACCGTATGTAATGGTTTGGCTGGTCCAGTGTATGTTCACATACTGCAGAGTTTTTATCGCGCCTATTCTTCATGTCAGCAATGTGTTCTTTCACACGAGTACCTATGCTTCTCTTTGTTTACCCTATGTATGATAAGCCACATTCGCAGTCTAATTTGTATACTCCTGCATCTTGTAAGGGGATATTACACTTGATAGGTCTTGGAAATTGACTGACAAACATACAATATTCAACAAAATAAATAAAACACGCGATACTTCCGTTAAAAATAGTTAAATTCAATGTGTACCAATCGCGAAAACCTAAGACAATACTAAATACAAGATATGTTTCAAGAAAACATAAATATGCTTCTACAGTGTCAGTATTGAGCATTTTTTGGAATAGTTCTTAAATTCATCGTTGTTAATAAAGACAACATGAGGGCGCCACTTAGCTTTATACCCCCTCCTAGGAAAGCGAAGTCTTTATTGACTCTGTAATTTTGTACCGCCCGAGTTACATGCGATGTTCTTCATCACCTTAAGAGAGGTGGAGCGGATCGAAACAGCCCGTCAGCGGATGTCGCATCGCGCGAGTGTTGCATGCGTTAATAGCCTACGGTACCCGCTTTACATCAGATGGGTTGTATGCTTGTATGTCTCCCGACGTTGTATAAAAACACCCTTCAGATGTAGTAATATAAAGTGTTAACCGAGATGACTTTAAACGTGCGATTTTGTATATATAAATATATGTTTTATGTATCTCGGAAACTTGTCGAAATTTGTCAAATAAATCATAAGAAAACATAAAACCGAGCGATGTTCGGTCGCCAGCATCTATTAAAGCGAGGCGATATGTTATTTATAATATATATTATTAAATATACCTATCCTATATCTTGTTCTTCGCCATATCCCTTTTCCTAATCCATTATGATTGGCGGGGTCCGCTACCTGAGCCTAAGGATTTAGCAGAGACACAGACTTGTACATGAAGCGACTGCCGTCAGGTCTCCACAACCCACAGGGAGAAGAAGACCTCTCTTAGGTAAGGTCACACGTGTTTCGGAATATACTTTCTTGGACTTGTCGCGAGTTTCCTCACGATGTTTTCCATCACCGCCGAGCGAGTGATAAATATGTACATAAATCAGAAAACATGAATTTAGTGGAACACGTCCCGGCAGGATTGGAACCGGGGACCAGGTGGTCGGTAGTCCGGTTCATATTCCACTAAACTATCACCGCTCCAATTATTTAATATTATATCACGGGTTATAATCCCGGTCATTTGATAGGGGGTGCGCGGGGATATGGATCCAACGCGTAGAGGGCCGTTTGAGACGACTCATGTTGTATACCCGCCGTGACCTCCTCCTGGGAATATCGATGGAACAATGTATCCATGAACAGGTCACGGCGCGTGTTGAGACTATTGTGGGTGTGTGGAATATATTGGGCTATTGAAATGAGATCTGGAGGGACTATTGGTACTGGGCTATTACAGAAGAGGGACGGACGGACATTACATTACTATCATATCGATTGTATATTTTTTATTTTTATACAACGTCGGGAGGCATACGGCCCACCTGATGTAAAGCTGTTACCGTAGCCTATGAACGCTTGTATACATCAAGTATCACTCGCGCGATGCCTCCTCTGCTGCTTACACAGCAACTCTTTAGGAGCTTACTGGCGACCTCGCTCGTGAGTGAGGTCGCCAGTAAGGAAAACAGAAACGCAACAACCGTCTAGGGAGTTGTTATTTGGCTGCGGTTGTGGAGGACTTCCCCTGACTTCTTACTTCCCCTGACGGGCTGCTTTGATGCGCCCTACCTCTCTTAGTTACTCAGCCTGTTTCTACCGGCAGGCGTTACTGTAAATATGTCTTTTATATATAAATAAAAATCAATGTATGTATGTTTGTCCGTATGGACTCGAAAACAGCTGGATAGATTTTGATGAAATTTTCAGGGGAAGTTTAGACCAGCGGGTGATCCCGTGAAGTTTCGTGTTTTCGTACATATTTGTAATTATGTTGCTCGGCGGTGACGGACGACATCGCGAGGAGACGCGCGCGTCCAAGGAAATTGTATTTATAAAGACGTGTGATCTATAAATGATCTGGTTTTTCCTCTAGGTTGTATCTCTATGTAAAAATCAGTATTTGCGCCAAATCCTTAGGCTTAGATAGCGGACCTCGCCGATCCTAATGGATTAGGAAAACTGGATATCGCTAAGAAGAAGAGCTCTGCGATGAAGGAAAACATCGTGGGGAAACCCGCTCGTCACAGAGATTATACTTGGACAGACGAGTGACCTGACCTGAGACAGAGCTGGTTTCCTCTCTCGGTCGCGGAGGTCTGACGGCAGGCGCTATTTATATATTTCCTTTATTTTTAATTTAATACGAATTGCGGGGTGCGGGGTACCAACGACTTTGTCTATGGATCGATGTGTGACCGGTGTCTATGGGCCGAGAGCTGTTACGTTTCTTTCCGTTTATTATTAGTAGCTTTCAAAATTGTCTTAAATGATCGAATTATGTTGTATGTTGGTGCTGTATTAAGTAAATCATTCCAGATGACATTGAGTTTTATTTATATTGTTTTCTTGTGTTTGCTGGCATCGAAAGGTATCACTCTTCTCAAGAGTACCGTAGGAGCCGGCCCACCTGCAAGCGGTTACCGTAGTTTATATGAACGCTTGCAATTACATTAAGTATCACTCGCGCGATGCCACCTCTGCTGCTAACGCAGCAACTCCTTAGGAGCTTGCTGTAGACTTCATTCACACGCAGTACCACAACAACCCTCCAGAGACTTGTTATTTAACCGTAGTTTTCTGTGAGGTGGAGGTACTTCCCCAAACGGGCTGCTTTGATGCGCCCTACCTCTCTTAGAAACACCTGAAAAGTTGAATACCCCTCCAGATGCAGTCGACGAGCCCGATGTAGAAGTGGTTAATAACGGCACTTTGACACTGACGCCCGTGGGTTCGATTACCACATAGGACAAACATTTGTGTGCATGAACTCCCACTGCAGGGACACCCCTGGTGTTGCAAATGTCCATAGGCTACGGTGACTGTTTATCATCTAGCAGGCCGCAGAGGCGGCGTAAGGCGTGGGCGACGTGGGCCACCGCCTACGGCCTCGCGGTCCAAGGGGCCTCGCGCCTCGAAGGCCCGCGAACGCAAATATAGATATAATTACTCATCTAGCAATAAATAATAGTAGTATCTGGCAATACTAGCCTACCACATTAGTTTTTTAAAGATCTAGTCTGGCAACATTTGCTGGCGTTGCGGGCGGTGAATGATGCGGGGAATCCTCGCTTCACCCACTGGGGATTTCCCATTCTGTTTGCTCCGTCTATGTTCGCGCTTCTAAACACATGCAATCATGCGACGACGTTGTACCTAATATTTTAATGTATTTCCAACAGATTTCGATGTGAGAATAAGTGTTGCGTTTCATTGTTTGAGAAGTTAGAAATAAATAAAGAACTGTATTATATTTATTTGAACTATTAAGTGTGAAAAGTGTGTTTTTAAAGATCAACACGTCCTACCCACTTATTTATTAAAAGCATGGTAAGATATGATGATAAATGATAAATTTTGTAGTTTTTAGAACTTGTTTGTATCATGCCTTCGATTTGTTATGTGTACGTACGCAAACTACTTAACATTTTTTTAAATATTATTTACAGATTATAATATTTCAGGCCTAGCTAACATGTCAGGCCCAGGCCCCAGTAGAGATAGAGATATCGGGAGAAAATGGGAATCTGGTTCGGCAAAACGAAAAAGAAAAGCTGAACGAGCTGTAGCAAATCAGGTTTTAGGTTCAATTATGATGAAGTTTATCAAAAAATCTCCTTCAGAATCATCTGAATCAATTGCTTCGTCTTCCACAAAAGATATAGACACTTCCGATTCCAAGACTCCGTCAACTTTGGAAAGCACTCCAGACGCACTGAGTACCGAACTAAAGTCAGAAATACAGGTAGAATCAAACTCTAGCCTATCAGACCCGAAAAATTCTGAAACTCTCCTGTTAAGCAGTAGAATTCACGAAGAACAAGTAGTTTCTCCGCCTGTTAGCAGCGATACCAGTGATGCAGTCAAACAAGCATTTGTGTATTCGGATCCGGCACTGTGGAAGTTTCCCATAACGGATTCTCAGCGTCATGATATCGTTCAAAGCGGCCCTACACAGCAGTTAAAAAACAGTGATGACGAATATCCCAAAGATGAAGATCATGCTCGGCACTTTTCCAATTTTTATTTCACAAGAAAACTAAATAATGGTGAAATTCAACATCGTCGCTGGTTGGTTTATTCTAATTCCCAAAATAAAGTTTTCTGTTTTCCATGCAGACTATTTGGCAATTCACAAACTCAGATGGTTGAGAAAGGGTGCTGTGACTGGAAACACTTAAGTAGTATTTTACAAAGACATGAGAATACCAAAGAACATATGGCATATATGTTCCAATGGATGACATTAGAGAAAGGAATGAAACATGGAAAAACAATAGACCAAGAAAACGAAAGGCTGATTCAAGAATCTCAAAAACATTGGCAGAATTTGTTTGAGAGATTAATTGATATAATTAATTTCTTAGCTTCTCATAATCTGGCATTTAGGGGTCACAGAGAATCTCTCAAGACAGGAGACGAAAGTTCTGGTAGGAATTCTGGTAACTTTATAGATTTATTTAAATTGATATCTAAATATGATCCTACATTACGGGAACATATGAAGCGCATTAACGACAAACAATTTGCACACCATTATCTAAGCCACGATATTCAAAATGAATTGATCACATTGATGTCACAAACAGTTACTGGTGAAGTGATACGTAGAGTAAAAGAGGCAAAATATTATTCCATTTTACTTGACTGCACCAGAGATTCTAGTCGAGTTGAACAAATGTCAGTAATCTTAAGATTTTGTGATACGTCAACCGGCACAATAGAAGAAAACTTTATTGGATTTCTTCCTGTCACTGAGACGACTGGAGAATATCTAACTAATGTAATACTGGAGGAATTAGAAAAAAATGGACTAGATATTCAAAATTGTCGTGGGCAAGGATACGATAATGGTGCAAATATGATAGGCATAAACAGTGGAGTTAAAACTCGAATATTAAATATTAATCCTAGGGCATTTTTTACACCGTGCGGGTGTCATAGTTGGAATCTGCTGTTGGTAGATGCAGCTAATTCTTCCGCGGCAGCAAAAATATTTTTTGGTTTTATTCAGAAAACTTATTTGCTATTTTCAAGATCCAGCAAACGCTGGGAGTTAATAAAACACAAATTAAAGCTTACCATAAAGCCTTTATCAGACACAAGGTGGGAAAGCAGAATCGAGGCAGTAAAAGCCATATTATTGCAATTTGATGATGTTGTTGAATGCATCGAAACCTTAAAAAAGAACACGGAAGACTCTGAAACTCTCAGTGATTGTAATTCAGTTTTGAATGAAATGTTCAGTTTAGAATTCATCATATCGTTACATATATGGTATGAGATATTATCGCGTGTTAATATTATAAGCAAATTATGGCAATCTGTACAAGTCCATTTAAGCCTTGCTCTTGAACACTTGCGTACTTTTTGTGACTGGATTAAAGAATATCGACAAACTGGGTTTAAACGATGCTTGTCTGATGCTCATCAATTTATTGACAAAAGCAGTTATGATCTGCCAAAAGACTTTAAAAACAAAAGAGTTGCCAAAAAGAAAAGAATGTTCGATTATGAAAGAAGCGATGAACCTATACAGTCTCCCAAAAGCAGGTACGAAATAGATTTTTTTAACACCATGATTGATTCCATAGTGAGCAATATGAATTCAAGATTTAAATCTTTGAATCAACATTTTGAGAATTTTGGTTTTCTCTACGATATAAGAAAGTTGAAAAATGTTTCAAAAGAGTATATATTAAAAAAATGTCAAGATTTACACACAGTCCTGCGAGTGGGTGAGAGCAGTGACTTCCAACCTTACGAATTATATGAAGAATTACAAACAATGGTCCCAAATTTACCCGACTTCATGAGAGATGCGAAACAGCTGCTTCAATACATAACTGAAAATAATTTAAAAGAAATTTACCCGAATATTTATATTGTTATTCGAATTTTGTTAACAGTACCAGTAAGTACAGCCTCAGCTGAAAGGAGTTTTTCAAAATTAAAATTAATAAAATATTTTTTAAGAAGTACAATGGGTCAGGAAAGACTTTCAGCGTTGGCAGTTTTATCTATTGAGGCAAATGTAGCATCTAATCTAGATTACGACACAGTTATTAGGGAGTTCAGTAAGGCCAAAAGCAGAAAATTTCTGTTTCTTTAATTGTTTACTTTACTGTTAGTTGAGGTATACTTAATAATGTAAAATAATTACATTGAAGTTTGCATTTTGATGAATAAAAATTTGAGTATCAAAAAATTTTTTCTCTCAACAAAATCCGTCCTCTTGCGCCATCCATCAGGGGGCCTCGCAAAATATATCTTGCCCACATCAAATTTAGGTCTTGCCCCGCCACTGGCAGGCCGTATGCTTGTTTGCCACCTTGGTGGTATAAAAAAAATGTACAAATTTCCCAATAAGTAAGTCACATCTCACAAACATCATCCAAGCAATAGTTAATTTGATTAAACTGCAATAAATAGATTCATTTGCACATAATCATTAAACTAGAGCTATCAAAGGTATGATGGCTAATGTCTATGGCTATATAAACTCGTACCTATCAGATGCTCATAGGTTATAAAAATATTTGTCTACATACAGGAATCGAACCTATAATCCTTGCTGTCGATACAATCCTTGATGCTAGTCATTTCAAGCCATCGGGGTCTCAATACGACTGCATGTTTTCATTAAGTATTGACACCTCTACACCACATCTACCAGATAAAAGTATTTAGCCATATTCAACCTAGTGCTGAATGACCGGTCTCCGAGTAATAAGGAGATATGTTTATGCATAGTTTTCAAGTGAGCTTGTTTTATTTACTTAACTGCACTCTTTAAATAAATACCGCCTGCAAATACGTAAACAAGTGTGGGTTTAAGAGTTTTAATCACACTGGTACTGCAGCTTATTAATTACATACATAATTATGATGTGATGTTATACAGAAACCGCAACTTTATTATATATCTTGTTTTTCATTTGGCAATTCTTTCTCGTTTTCTACTTTACCAAGATAACATGTACATAATAACAATAAAATAAGACAATCTCGCGAAATTGCAGATAAGCTGGTCTTATAAGGGAGATCTTATCAAACATACAGAGCGATTTCGGAACCGAGCACTCGCAAATGTACAGTTCAGACGTGCTCTGCTACTCTCAGTCTACTACTCAATTCAATCATTTTCGAACGACTTCTTCCTGCGCTTTTGACGAGTGACATTGTTGTTTTATTTTAAATTTTTACAATTCAGTATAAAATTAGTTTTGTGTGACAATTTTGATAGTATTTTGTAACATAAGTGCTAGTGAAATTATACAGTAATGAAAAAACTCAAATATAACACATTTATGCACTTTTTAGGAGACGTGAATAAGTTCATCAAGAAAACCTTGTAAAAATAACTATCGTTTTACGGGTGGTATTTAAATTGGGTTGATTGGGTCTAGGTACCCTTCCCAAATATTTTTTCAGCACAGTTCCTGACGCGTGAACATAGAATTAAGATTTTCAAACGATACTTTTTTTTGGTTATCGGTCGAAAATGGTTGGTTCTTTTTATCCCCGAGGGGAAGGGCAAAGGGATCTAGCCCTTACAGCCAAGTCTTCAGTTTAGAACCATTTGAAAATCTTAATTCTATGTTCCAGCTTCGACTCAATCAACCCAGTTTAAATACCACCCGTAAAACGATAGTGATTTTTACAAGGTTTTCTTGATGAACTTATTCACGTCTTCCAAAAAGTGCATAAACGTGTTATATTTGAGTTTTTTCAATACTGTATAATTTCACTAGCATTTATGTTACAAAATACTGTCCTAATTGTGACATAAAACTAATTTTATACTGAATTGTAAAAATTTCAAGTATAACAACAATGCCACTCGTCAAGAGTGCGGGAAGTAGTCCTCGAAGTGTTATGTTATCTATTAATGACTATATACGATCTCTTTGGGACTTTGGGTGGTCCTTGGTTTTGGAATAGATTGGGTGTGTGACTTGTTAGATCATTCATGTTAAAATATATTTATTTCCAAAAATACGTCTTTCTTTATTTAATACAAGCAATGTACACGAACGAAACTGGCTAAACGAGGCAAGAACCGTCTTGACATTAACAGTTGGTGTCGCCAATTGTTTGGCCGTACACTTAGATCATTCAACAAAAGGACCCGCCATACGCTTGATTCTGTTAGTAAATAATTCTGCCATTTTTGACGGGGGACGAGGTAACTACTACTAGAAACGATTACAACACGCGCAAAAACATTTTGTGTTGTCATGAACGCACACATGAAAAAATGTTCAACACTAGGTCATTTTACGCACACTACTAAAATATTTACGACAACATGCTAGTAAAATATACTATAATATTAGAAAAGTAATAGGGATTGACGAATATCGATATTATAATTTCAAAATGTCGATATTTACGACGATAACGGTAAATGACAAAGATGAACATATAAATATTCTATACTTAACATTGGGCCCTCGCGGGCACTTAGACACGTCTTACGTTTTTCTTTAATAATTACTTAGTATATTTTATGCATTTCTCATAGTTTTTGTATTATCAATGAAAGAATATAAATATCATAACTCAGATTTATTGTTTAATTTTAATCTCTTTTACACGCCATTAAGCACTAGTCCAAAAAACCATAGAACTTGATCACTCCATAGATTACAAAAATATCATAGACAATAGTTGCCAAAGAACTAATACAACATCCTCCCTTTTTAATTTAAATGAAACTTATTTTAAACAATTTCAGAATGTATGTTTATGAATGAACATAATAAACACTAATATGTTGTGAACTAACTTCGTTCATACAAACCTAACTAACTTCACACTTATTTAAACTTAATTTAAAACATAATCTCTCATCCAAATAGGGTTAGTTCTATTTCTTACACTCCTTCTCAATTCCACTGTAGTATCATTATTATCATATTCATTTGTCTCTGAATTACAATCAGCATCTATTAAACTATCATTAGTATCCCTATTTGCATGAGAGTCCTTTTCTCCTTGATTACAATCTTTACTTCCCAAAACTTCTGTGGCAGTTTCACTTGGAGACACACAACCTTCTGAATTTTCATAACAAGATACATAGTTGTCTTTACCATTAAATGGAGATTTAATTACAGGTATTAAATGCCATCTATTTCTTCTAAAAAGTCCTCTTTCTGTTTCTACAATGTAAGACCTAGGTTGCTTAACTTTTTTCACAATTTTTCCATATAATTTTAAATCTATGACCCAAACATTATTTCCCTCCTTTAAAGTACTCAACTTCTTTGTCCTGTGCCTTTTATTATAGTAGTAACTTATTTTCACTTTTTTACAGGCTTCTTTTGAATTAAATTTTGATTTGTAATTAATTGTTTTATTTAATGAATCTGGTAGTCTAGGCAAGTTATCTCTTAATGTTCTATGAAACATAAGTTCAGCAGGACTGAAACCAAAGTCAAGAGGAGTATTTCTATAAATTAATAATGCTAGATGTATATCTTTATTTTTCTTAAGTAAGTTTTTTTTCATTAATCGTAATACCTTTTTCATGTAATCGTCCCAAAACTTTCCTTAAAATAGCATCATGTGATTCTATATCCTTAGCATATATTAATATGTCATCAACATGTGTTACCACACCTTTTATGTCATCAAACAATTGAGAAAATTTCATTGAAAAATATTCTGGGGCGCAGTTTAACCCAAACGGCAATCTGGTATACATATAACGTCCGAATGGTGTTATTATTGTAGTCAAATGAGCAGACTTATGAAGAGGTATTTGGTGAAATCCAGCTGTAGCGTCAATTTTAGAAAAAAACTTGGAGCCTTTAAGTATTGATAACGTCACTTCAACTTTTGGGATAGGAAAAACGGGCCTTAATATATTTTTATTCAACTCTGTATAGTCTCCACAAATTCTGACTCCACTATCTGGCTTTGGGACAACTACAATGGGTGACACATATTGAGTAGGTTCTTCTATTTTCTTTAAAACACCTAAATTGCACAAACGATCTAATTCCGCTTTTACTTTATCAAGTAAAGGTATTGGTACTACACGGGGAGAATACTGAAAGTAGCTTTTAGTTTTATCTTGTAATTGAATATGATAAGGTTCTTTAAATATACCTAATTCATCAAATATTTTGGGAAATTCGCTTTTTACATTTACTGAAGATGTATCTGCAATTGTATTGATTCCTAGAATTTTAATTAAACTCATTGACTCTAAAGCTGGCACACCTAATATAGGAGATTTTAATTTTTTTACCACATATACATCGCCTGAATATTCTCTATCATTATACTTTAATGTTAACTTAAGTAAACCTCGAACCTGTAAACTTGAATCATCGGGCCCTTTAATACTGGTTTTGCATGTTTCCAACTTTGCCAAATTTTGAACACACTCCTCAGGAATTGCCACTATATCTGCACCTGTGTCGATTAAAAAATTCAAATTACATCTGAACTTATTATTTTTAAACACTTGGACTGAAATCCTATACTTGTCTATGTATCGTCCAACAATACCAGAACACACCCTTAACTCCCTATCATCTTCTTTCCTCACTTCCTGAGCTCCCGAAGCTTCCTCCGTAACATTTCTAATTTTTCCTGCCCGGCAACACCTTGCAAAATGTCCTAGACGACCGCACTTTAAACACTTTGCCTTTACTGCTGGACATTCCTGCCTGGATTTATGTATCCTCCTATTACAAAACCAGCAGAGCTTCCTCACTTCATCTTTTCCACTTACACGATTTAATTCCATTTGAGTAAATTGCCCTTGTTTTTCATAATCTTCAACACCCTTGCAAATTCTCACTGCCTCCGCTAAAGTCAAAGTCGTGATTAAAAGCAATTTTTCCTTGGCTCTTCCACTACTGCATCCTACCACTAGACGATCTCTTATCATTTCTTCCTTCATATTTCCAAAATCTGCAGGTTCTGCCAACACAAATAATTCTCGTACATAATTGTCTACAGATTCCCCCGGTTCTTGTTTCCTAGAATGGAATTTGTATCTAGCATACACTGGATTCCGCTTCGGTTGAAAGTATTCATCCAGCTTCTCTAACACCAAGCATAATGTTCGCCCACATTCTCTTTCAAATCCAAGCTGTAATACCAAGTCTTCCGCTTTTTCACCCATTAAATATAGAAGTAGATTCACCTTTTCCGTTTCTGTTTTGGTTTTCCCCTCGCTGACTTCTAGATATCGTTCAAATCTCCTTTTCCACTTATTCCAATTTTCAGCTATAAAATCGAATTGATCCGGCGCCATTACTTGGCATGGCGTTTTCACAGAAAATTGCACCGGCCTCGGTGTTGTTGTTGGCGGATCCATATTTATATAAATGCTGCCGCCGCTACCACCATGTATTATCAATGAAAGAATATAAATATCATAACTCAGATTTATTGTTTAATTTTAATCTCTTTTACACGCCATTAAGCACTAGTCCAAAAAACCATAGAACTTGATCACTCCATAGATTACAAAAATATCATAGACAATAGTTGCCAAAGAACTAATACAACAGTTTTCATCACTTTTGATGTACCAGCTTTTCAGAAAATTGACATTACAATAAATGTATGTCAATCAAGCTGTACAATTATAACGATCTATTTATAACTTCGACCTAAGGTACATCCTATGTATGATATTATTATTTATTATTATCACATATATTACACATGAGTACTGCATTACATGAGTTGTTGGGAGATATTAAACACACTTTAAGTCTATGGGAATATAAAGTAAAATTTTCAATACAATTTGCTTACGTATGTCTCTACTACTAAGACTAGATCAAGTGTTACATTTTTATGTTTTTAGTGATCTTATGGCGATTTGTTCCATGACACTAAATCCTAACGGCTAATCACGGAGTGCAAAGTGAAATTGATCATAGTTTTTCTTCATGTTAGTAAGTAATTTGTGTAGACTTGATACACACTACGAGAATATGATATCTATACATATAATAAAACTGTATCGAGTACTGTAAAACTAGATCGAATGTCTGTACATAGAATAAAAACGCTAAAAACCGAGTCAGAGGGATGTTAGAAGTGAAAAAGAACACATCCAGATTTTTTTTTAATTTTTTGTCTGTACGGGCTAATCTCCGAAACTGTTGGACCGATTTAAATGAAATTTTGCATGGTGGTACCTAACATCCCCGGTCAACATTTTAGATACTTTTAAAAAGAGTTCCCGTGCGATAGTTAGAAAACTATAGTAACTTATACAGCTTAGTAAACAACTAACTTAAATAAAGTCATTTTGACCTTAGTCAAAGAGTGAGAACGACACGTCGTCTGGAATAGCGGCCACTTTGTTACCCGGTGGCAAAACTGCTCATACGATATTTAAAATCCCCATAGATTTGGACATAAGTGAACACCCTGTCAGTGGTATCTTTAAAAAAAGTGATAAAGCGAAGGTTTTACGCGATGGATGTTTAATAATCTGGGACGTGTGCACTTAGGTACACCAAAAAGCAGTAGAAGCGGTTGATAGAACCCTCAGAGATATCCGTCAAAATGACCAACCTATAGGCGGTGTAACGATGCTGTTTTGTGGAGAGTTTAGATAAACGTTGCCAGTAGTACCACGGGGAACAAAGGCCGACGAGATAAAAGCATGCTTAAAGAGCTCATTCCTTTGGCGCGGACAGGAGGAAACACAAATGCACAGGAGTTTTCTGATTTATTGATAAAAATTGGTGAAGGAGCGTATCCGGAAGAAGAAGGGCAAATCGTTTTGTCTGATAATCTCTGTCACACTTAATTCAGTTAAAGAACTTATCGCTTCCGTTAATAGGGACCAAAGGCAAATAACAAATCATGAGAATTCATGGTTTTGTGAAAGATCAATTTTTGACACCGCAAAATAACCAAGCCGCAAGAATCAACTTGGATATTCTTACCAATGTTGAAGGAGAATTAGTGGAGTATACTTCTAACAACCGAGTAATGGAGCAAGATGACTTCCTTCAACTTCAAGATGAATAAGAATTCCTTGATTCTCTGAGTGCTCCTGGACTTCATCCATCACACAGAATTAATTAAATGAAAAAAATGGCGTCCCTATTGTAACACTGCGCTATGCCACGCCGCCAATCAGCGCACGTCCCCCCAAGCCGAGCCAAGCCAAGCCGTGCCAATCAGAGGCGAGCCCGCCTTTTTCCATGCCCCGCCACTGTAGCCACAGTGGAAGCGAGCGTGGGAGCCAGTAGATTTAAGGGATTACAGTGTATCATTCGCTGTTGTTAGTTGTTGATTATACACGCGTAACCATATTGAGTCAGCGAGTTTTTTTTGCACGTTGCTCCGAACCTTACCGTTTTACTATTATTATGTTACGAAATTCAAGTCCCCAACATTATGCAACGGGACTAGACTGAAAGTTACTTCTCTGCAACATAATATAATAGAAGCGGAGATTTTTATATATTAATTATTTTTATTTATATTTCGAAAGACATGTGCCTTAACATAAAAAGATCTGGTTTTCCCTGGCGTTCGTGGAGATCTGACGATAGTCGCTCCATTTAAAAAATCCTCGCCGATCCTAATGAAGAATTAAGAAATGAACTGTCTGTATTATAAGTGTTACTGAAATTATACAATTATGAAAAAACTCTAATATGACACGTTTATGCACTTTTTGGAAGACGTGAATAAGTTCATCAAGAAAACCTTGTAAAAATCACTATCGTTTTACGGGTGGTATTCATATGGTAAAACATAAACAAAAGAATTATATACGAAAAAGTGGTACTATAAGCACTAAATCGAAATATTTTTATCGATATCGATATTTATCATTAAGCGATCGCTACCGCATCCCTTTTCAAAATCATTTAGTGGTTATCTTGGGAATTCCCTCAAAATCTAAAATGTTTGTTTATGTAGTTGTAAATGGAGTATTGTTTTGCCAGGCAATACTAGATTTTAAATTCTCATAAAATTAAACGTATAATTGCAAAATTAGTCTAGCTGTAGCTTCGTTGTGTGCGTGGGCAAGTGACCACTAGTCTCGTAAGTATTGAAACGATTAATTTATTTTGCTGGGGATTAGGCAATTGTCAGCCATTGTTATACTATGCAATATGGTTAAAAATTGCATGGAGTAGTCACGGAATATGATTCGATTGCATCAGTACTGAATCGATTTCTCATGTATTAATCGTTATCACACCATTTTAATTTCTTTTATATGAAAGCAAGTAAAATAATACTTGCATGTGAAAGGTAAGTCAATATTTTTGCAAACTAGAAGTGTTCGACCTTTTTTAAATAAATAATAATAATAAATAAATACTTTATTGCAAAAATTGTTACAGGCATTTAAATTTAACCTTATTACCCACACTAGGCTAAGCCTGTCCTGTGGGAACTAGACTAATTACTTTTGCTATAACAAACCTTGCGGTAATTGCGGTGAATTATATTACAATTAAATTCAAATCATGCAAAATAAAATCATAATAAAAAAATACAACAAAAAAGATTTGCGAGATTCAATAAATCGAATTATAAATATAGCCAAAACAATAATAATTAAATTAACTTAAATTAATTAGTTCAAATGTATTTAAAATTATCTATAAATTTTTGAACATTATCATTCATTAATAATTTATTCTGTTTCAATATTATTGCAATGTACATAAAAAATCCTCCGTATACCGGTAGGTCCAGTTAAGCAATTCAGCTTGAATCTTTGATTTTGCTTCGCAATAGGTAGACTTGCAAAGGGGAAACAGATTATTGATCTTATTTTTGCATGACATAACTGCACAGTTTGACATTTTTAGTGTAACACTTTATGATGTCACCTGAGCGATAACGATTACAAGACTGTTAGAGAATCGATTACGCACGAAGTATTTGTGCGCGCAATGGATCACAATATCTTGTACCATGACAGAGCGGAATGATCCTACGAGGCTGGAGGCTGGTAACAAGTCTCTGGCCGTACATTATTAGACTGTGGAATATTGTCTGTACAATATCGGTAGGGCCTGATATTGTACGGCAGTAATGCACGGCCCGATTTTTGGAAGCCTGACCATAAATACTGGTCTGGACTGGAAATACTGGTCGTACAATATCAACCGATACTGATATTACACGGCCAAATAATATATATGTGACGGAACGTGGATATAATTGTCGTCAGGTGGCTCGTTGTCCATGGTGATTATTCACCATAATATAGCGAAATACCAGCGTAGTTAATTTTCTCAATATTTAATCAGCCTATTACAAAAATAATTTTAACAAAAGTTATGCTCAGATCGCAGATTACAACGGATTCAAAATGCGGTGGACGCGACACTTACGGTTGCCTCCATTGCTCGATTTGTAATGCCGCTTCCCAATGACGGTATCTCATCTTGACATTTTTGACAACTGACAACAATCGACATTTCGAGCAAACCAAAACAAATACAACCGGGGTTGCTATTTCAACATTTCAAGGGTACCTAAACCCAATTAACCCAGTTTAAATACCACCCGTAAAACGATAGTGATTTTTACAAGGTTTTCTTGATGAACTTATTCACGTCTTCCAAAAAGTACATAAACGTGTCATATTAGAGTTTTTTCATTATTGTATAATTTCAGTAACACTTATGTTACAAAATACTATCGAAATAGTTATGCATCCTACACACCCTATACCGTCCAGAGTGATAACGCTGAGAGCGTAGCTGACACAGCACTCACGGGTGGTATGAGTGGGTGGCGTATGCAGTACTAGGAATATATGTAGAGATAAGTACAATTGTAATATTAATATTAAGAGGCAGAATAAACGAGCATCTCGATCTGCTCAGACGTCTCATCCTAGTTTTAGTCTTTTTAAAAAGCCTCCCGACCTCCGTAATTTGACTAAATTTTCACTATTTTTATACTGAAATGTAAAAATTTTAAGTATAACAACAATGTCACTCGTCAAAAGCGCGGGAAGATGTCGGTCGTATCGTAACTCAAAGAAAGTATATAGCTCTTATAGAAAGGATATACCTAGAGTTGACAAACGCGTACACCCGTAAGGGACGGCAACAAAAGTACATTCAAAAACAAGGTTACCAGACTGTGGAAAATTTACCCCACTAATGCGTATCGGCAATTTGAAATTTACAATGTACCCAGTTAACTGTTTACCATAAGAAACATGCATGTATTGTGTGCTATAAATATACTCATATGATATTAGCATTGTACAAAACATCAAATAAGTCGAAACATTCATTTCAACACACAAAGTGATAAATGAATCTATATTTTCACGCCGAGCCAAGAATAAACTATTATTTCTATTGTGTAAATTGTAACGTCAGTAACTATTTTACTTTCAACGTACTTCTAAAAAAGAATAAGGATAGCTATGTTATGCTTCAGGAACTGCGCCATACTGAATTTGTCAGCACAGCTGAATACAATAGACTGCATCACGTCATAGCGAACTTTCAAACAGTAACATATGGGGGCAAGTTTTGATTTTTGCGTATATGAATGCAGTCTCTGAATAGATCAACAAACACTTTAATATTATTAAAATAGTGATTTCTTATGCAAATTGGACTACCGTATTGATCTATTAATGAAAATACTAACCCAGCGTTAGTGTAATATATGTAAAGTCATTGAAATAAGGATTGGAGGAATGGTCGAATTAAGCTACGTAATATAAATGTAAACAATTTATTTTTCTTTCTAAAACATATATTTAAATTTTAAATACAGGAGGCGACATGGTATTAAATTATAGGTAATAACATGGGCACGAAAAGGGGTCCGCGTATCGAAAGTAGAAGTACAAGTGAGCATGTATGGAAAAAAAAACTACATTGACATGCTAACATGTTTATCAAAATGCGCACATAGTTTATTGACCTTTAAATAAAATGAGCTTGGTATACATATTTCTAATATTTTCTTTTTTGTCCACCATTGATTTTGTAGCATAATGAATTCTGACATTCAAAAATTTTTTACAAATAGCAGTAATAAGGCATAATGTTCTCCTATATGAAATTGTTGCTCTTCGGAAAATAAAGGAAGGCCCAAGGATTTTTTAAACATGTCTGTAAAAGATAATGCATGTGATCTTTTTTAACATTTATCTTATTATATTTATGAGCTTGCTCAGCTATTTCGCATATTTTGATAACTGATTTTGAAGGATAACGTAGACCTCCCTTATCCTTTTTGTATTGCAAAGTATGTATATCTTTTTCTCTTGCAGTAAGTAACATTAAGCAGTTATTGCATTTTAATTGTTTTTCTAAGCTTTTTACTACAAAACCTGCGATATAAATGAGAACACTTCGTGCGAATTCAGTTAGTCCCGTGGGATCGGCGATATAATCATGATCTCTATTAACAACAACTTCTGTCTCTAAAGTTTGATGTAAATCAATATCGTCTTCTAACAATCTATTACGATCAGTTGTTTTATTTATAGCAATTTCTGGCTTTTTATACATTAAAATATTTACATCCGATAATGGTATACAATTACCTGATGTCAAGTGCTTCAATTCTCCATGTACAAGTAATCTTTTAAATGCCGATTTAAAGTGGATAGCGGTCGGGTTATTGTTAAAACCACCTTTTGCCCTTATTGCACTGAAAAATATTTCCAGGTGGTCTTGACTAAGTTTGTATGAGCACAAGAAGTCTAAGTTACCATTTATAACATGCTCATTAAATAAAAACAATATACTTTTCATACATATCAAAAACCCAAAAAATCCGGTTTTCCTGTTGCTGTCTAAAATATTAGTTGTACCAATTTTTAAAGATTTTATGTAATCTGATGTATCATTAAGAATATTAGTTACATTTTCATAATTATTTGGGTTTAGAGGTTTTTTAAACCCATAAGGGTTTAAATTTCTCGAATTTAATATGTCAAATAATGTATTAAATTTTCGAATGAAATCGATTGTCGCTTCTGAATGTTGGAATTGTTCAAGTTTTAGGTTATCCTTGCAATATTCTATAGAATTTGCTACGGATTCACTAAATAGTTGTGTCGCGAGTTTGACCTTCATGATTTGTTTTTTGTAACCAATATGAGCTGCTCTTACTTTATTGCCTAAGTGACAACCTTTATCTTCTTGAAGTTCTACGAGTAATTTTATGAAATGCCAGGCTATCGTTTTTCCCTCTCCATTAACCAAGAATAACTTGTCTCCTAAAGTATTTCTTGTCAATTTTAACATGTGAGAAGGATCGGGGAATATAACAACTTTTTTCCCCTTGTATGTGAACACGGGATTGATTTGTTCATTATCTAATTGGCAACCGATTAACCTGGCCATTGAAAAGTTTGCGGGGCAGCCATCAAAAGTGAGGGAAACAACATCAATGCCACATTCACCTACTAGATCTATACATGTCTTGACCAATGAAGCCTTTTGCTCCGCGGTAACTCCATTCACTAGAAAGTAACCTACTGGAAGTTTCCAGCTGCTATTAAGACAGGTAAGCATGAACACTAAAGCCTCTTTTGCAACTGGTAAGCTATCACCCAACTCCGCATTTTGGCCATAATTAATAAAACCTATAAAGTTTTTGCCATCCCACTCTACACATTTTCTTATAGCCATTTCATCAAAACAGAGGCTACATAAAAACTTTTTTGATGGATTGTTTCTCACCAAACTATTGAGAGCTTCCAGGGTTTCTGAAGAAAATCCTGGCTCACCATCAACTGTTGCGTACCAACGTGCCAATGTACGTGTATGGGGTAGGCATGTTTTAAAATTCTGTCGCACAAATGAATAAGCTTGTGGACTGATGAAATGGAGATTAAGTGCAAATTTGCGGATTACTGGTGAGAATTTGCTTTTACTTTGATTTCGGAAATCAGAGTCAGGAGTAAGTGCAGTTAGCAAGTCAGCTGACTCTTGATTAATAAATCGTTTAATCTTCAATTTTTCTACAATAGCGGACAATGCTACATATTTTTTTTCAAGACGCTTGGATTTGGACCTTAATGTAGCTATCTTTTTCTTCCGTGATTCAGCCAGTAACGTTTTCTGTCTCAATTTAACAGCAAGTTTCAATTTTCTTGGTGTTAATATGGTGTCCATCGCAGTTGTAGGCCCTGGACAATCGGTCTGGAAAATAGGACAATTTCGAAATGCATTATTACCATATTGTAATATCGATTACCACTACATGAACCCTTATTCATCCCATTGCAAGGATACGGGTCTCCCTTCAAGCAAAGGAGTATAGAGCATACTCTGCTCAACTGTGGATTGGCGGAGGACAGTGTTTTCAAGACGCGCGAAGGCCACTCTTAGCGACTATCATCTATCGATATCAGCCGGAACCGACAGTTTAACGTGCCCTTCGAGCACAGAGAACCTCGAGATTATTAAACCCCATCCATGGACAGGGTGCAGTCAATGCTGCTTAATCTTCTAGATTAATTCCGTATCTTTCACAATTATATGTACAATATATTTAAACCCATCTACATCACATCAACCCACATTCACTCCATTGCTAGAGTACGGGACTGATTTCAACTGAAGGAGCTTAAAAGATATAAGCAGCTACTCAATTGTGCATTGGCGGTCCTTTATTATATATTTTATCACCAAGTTTACTCAAGATGCGATAAACGGTTTCGATGGAATATTATTAACAGTTTTTTTTGAAGTTATACTTCTAATGCGACATGCAAAAAAGGTTGCGTTAAACGTTTAACGCTACCATGGAGGGGGAATAGAAAGAGACAGAGCGAGAGTGAATGCGTGGCACTCGAACACAAAAGTACAGACCTGCGATTTACAACCGGAGGTCGAAGAACAAGCCCGCCAGTACACATATTATTATTTTACAAATTCGTTTACGAAAGTGTACGGGTCGTATCGAAGGGGCCCGTACATAAATATTATTAAGTTATTAATGTTAAATATTTATTTAATGATGCCAGAGAAGTATAACTTCTCACGCGCGTACATAAGTACACGCACCCATTTTTCATTTTATATACTTCTACGAATATACATTTTTCCCCCTTTTCGCTAAGCTATAAAAATGACATTAAGACAGTACTTACAATTTCCACCTGGGACTCCTTTGAGTTAGAAGTTGAAGTCAGAGATTCGTCTAAATGATCATCACAAGGAGGCGTACTCTGAAGTAGATATAAATATATGTTTACTATTGACTCTTTCTTCCATCCTAATATACATACGTACAAGCATATGTATATTAGTAATCAGTAGCGAGTAAATATTATAGCTGTAGTTAGTTTGATTGATTTTCTTAATATTAAGGCTCACAACTTTAATAACAAGACATTCGAAATGTTATATTACGTATATGCCCAATGTTGGAACTGAGGACTTACCTAATTAAACTTCGTAATATAAATATTGTATGCATATAAAATATGTATATATTTATGCATATAAAAAATACATTGATTTTGAGAAATAAATATCGAAATTGGAGCTAGAGGGCTACGAAACTTAATATATACCTATTTAAAATTTCAGGTCTGCACGTGAAGCTTTCTAAGACATACAAGCAGACAGATAAGCAGGCATAAATAATGCAATTTCGTTTCTCCTTTTCTAATATTTTACCAATGCTTTAACATTGTTATTGTTCAGATTTGTCGATACGATGGATTGGATAAATTACATGACTGCCTGTATTAAATATATTCTAGCGGAATCGATAGCCGTTGACCTGCCCGATAATATAAAAATCCCAGAACCCGACTCTACAGTTATCGCCACCTATCAGGTTGAATAATAATTATCCAACATTCCTCTTTTCCCCCTTTTCGCAAACTTATGAATAAAGACAGTAAAACGGTACTTACAGTTTCCAAATGGGACTCCATCCAGTCATGATCTTCGGAAGGACTTCTAGGAGGGGCATCCTGAAGGTAGATATAAATATACTTTTAGTATAAACTATTTCTTACAACTAATGCACATATCTAATATTCACATGTATATATTAATAATTAGTAGTGAATATTGTGGCTAAAATTATTTTTAAATAAATAAATAAATATTGTCGGACAAATTACACAACGCCACCTAGCCCCAAAGTAAGCGAAGCTTGTGTTATGGGTACTAGACAACTGATAAACATACGTAAATACATTTTTATTTTTTGTAAATACATACTTATACATAGAAAATACCCAGACCAAGACAAACAGACATGTTCATGCACACAAATGTTTGTACTGTGTGGGAATCGAACCCATGAGCGTAGGTGTCAAAGTAGCGTAACAGCGCGTTTCACCACTGCGCCACCGAGCTCGAGCCTCAAATTTAATTTAATAAAACATTTACAAATGTTAACTTACGTGTATGGTCAATGTTGGAAATGAAAACTTATTCAAATAAACTTTGTACTGAGTCTTCCGAAAACAGTGGTCCTTAAAATGTTTGGAGCATATGCGGCTGTATAAATACAGACTAAAGTCGGCTCCCAATTCAATCTACCAGTAGCAGAGATCCATACATTACGCAGTGACGTTTTTAGGAAATCTAAAAAATAAATATACATCTGAGATTAAATAAACTATCACTTTAATTGTACATACTAACGAAACAACATAAACGAAGTCTATGAAAAGTATCATAAAAAAAAGGTGTCTATATTCATATAATTTACCCATAATTTCGGGGTGTTTCCCATACTGTATACTGGTAGCCCTAAAACGCTCATAATACGGATAAATCGAAAATACAATAGAAAATGGCTGACGGGCTAAGCACAGACAACCTACAAAATTTAGGCGGTTATTACTAAAAACACTTTTCGTAAATTATTAAGATTTTTTCATTCTTTTAACGTTATTACGTAAACAGTTTATTTTAAAACTACTTCTGTTCCTAATTTTCACAAAATATTTGAAAACAACAGTTAAAACTTTATACTTACGTATGAAAGGTTATGTTTTCGTAGTTTTGCTCACTGCGGCTTTTGCAGCCTTTTACACAGCAATTTACCATTGTAACAGTAAAAAATGATGTCCAAACAAGCAAAGGAACACAAATATACACTAATATTTCCCTTATATTAAGTAATTTATCAAACAAACAAGGAACGAAACGATTGTTTGCCACGAACTTGGTTTTGTGGCAAACACAAAATAGTGAAACTATGACAGGGACAAAAAATATTTTATCTGTCTCTTTCCTTCTTATGAGGAACGGTATACATCTATCACGTTCTATCTTGGTATTATTATTTGCTTGTCACCTCTAGGTACAGATCGCGCGGCGAGAGTTTGGCTTTGACCTTCGGGTGGAGGGGATTACTGCGCATGGGTACTGTCACGCACACAATACTTTTCCTTTTTTATGTACCAGGTTGGATATTTGAGTGGGTCAAAATTCATCTACAGTGGTAATAATGCTAGAAAATAATACGAAATAGATAAACTTCTTCATTTATTAAAACTATTGATAGTTATTTTACTTATATAAAATGTTTATTTCCTTTTAAAGTTTACAGAGACAGCGATGAAAATTCTAAATAATAGTTTTTTAATAAAATTATTTATTCCAAGATACATGTAAAATTGGTACATACAAACAAAAGAAAACTTAAAATAATTTTTAAATACAAAAGTTAACATTAAAAAAAAGTCTTAGCAGCAGTGCTATTCAGATTCTGAATCAGTTAAAGGTTTAACGCCTTCTATGAAATCACCGCATGGTCCAGTGGTGCTGCCGCGACACGAAATTGTGCAACGTCTTTTGCTTGTTGAGGGTCCGGGTTCAGGGCTTCCTCGGTCGCAGTTGTCAGCATCATCATCATCTTCATAACCATCATCAGAATCATCGTCTTCGGAACTATCATCGACGTGAATTATAAATTGCTCGGTAAGTAAATCAACTACATGGTCACTCTTGGCGTACTCTTCTTCTATATCTTTTACCTTTTTACATATTTTTTCCCATTCCTGGGCACCCATTAAGGATACTTTTTCTTTGATAAGTTTGGTACATTCTTGTAAATTCCATTTAACATTTTTGCTAGCTACATATTGTTTAATGCCCATGCCATTTCTATGGGGTTGAGGTCTGGATGGTAAGGCGGTAATCTCAATATGCTATGGTTTGCTTCTGCTAAAATTTGATCTATTGAAAAAGTTTTAAATCTTTCTTTATTAGCTTTTATCAAGTTGTACAATTGTGGCTTGAGCATTGTTGAATCATATTGTATGCCTTTATCAGTTAGCCAATTCTGCATATCGGCTTTTTTGGTATTGGAGGACGGTGCTAAATCCCATTGTTTATTGTGGTATGAGGCGTTGTCGACAACCACTACAGAATTGGGTGGTAGGTTGGGAATTAATTGTGTCCTAAGCCATTTTTCATAATTCTCGTAATTCATGTTGTCGTGATAGTCCCCTGTTTTGGTGCCGGCTTTAAAAGTTAATAAAGCATTTGGTATAAACCCAGCTTCAGATCCTGCGTGGACTATCACGACTCGTTGTCCTTTAGAAATGGGTTTTTTTATTCCTTCCGTAGGGCCATCGCTCCAGGCTTTGGTTGTTGAGTGCGATGAATCTACGTAGGATTCATCTGTGTAAACAATGGGTCTTCCTTCTTGTCGATATTTTCTTATTTTTCTTAAATATTCAATGCGTTGTAATCGGATATTCGATGTTTCTATTAGTAATTTACGGTTGTTTTCTGTTTTTTTCCAGCGAAATCCTAACTCCTTTACAATTACACGAAGACTTGTTTCTGACCCTTTAAAGTTTATATCTTCCTCAAGTTTCTTTTTTAGTTTCCCAATGGTGGGAAGTTCATTATTCGTCTTGTGAAAATTGTGTATACATCTTTTTATAACACCTTGGTCAAAATTATCAATATTCGTAACTGGTTTAGCTCTGGGACGTTTTTTTCCAGGTGTTCTGAAAGTAATTAGCAAATCGGAACTCTTGGCTTGATTTGCGATATTTTTTACAGTGCCAATTGAAGTCTTAGTGGCCTCCGATGTCCGTTTTTGAATTTTAGCTAATTTACTGACTACACAATTTAATTTAGAAACAGTTTCCGTTTTCATTACCTGCATAGTCTGTATAGTTTGGTTATTCTCCGACTGACTGAGTAAAGAAGCAACTTCCTCAATCTGACTTCGAATTTGCTTCAATGAATCAATACATTCGTCAGCTTCTTTCTTTAAAAAGCAATTCACGTCATATATCATTTTCCGTGCTTGCCTTTTTAAAACAATGTTTTTTTTACGCATTTTCAAATCACTTTTTAATATGTAACAAAAAAAACTTAACTGACAAACTTAAACAAACAAACTCAACAAATAATAACAATCGACAACAATAAACAATTAACGAAAATAGCAATTCACTTGTGAACGTGATTGTACAACAGGAGTGCGCGGTACGTCATATCGATGCGAGAGGCAGGGAACGACTGGAGCGCCAATCAGAGCACCGCGTGCGCCTACACACCCGCCCCGCACCCCGCTAATTGCCCGTTGATACCCAATTTCTGATTTCTGCGCAATAACGGTCAAAGCCAAACTCTCGCCGCGCGATCTGTATATCCTTTCTCTTTGATATAGCTAGAGTTGACAAACGCGTACACCCGCAAGGGACGGCAACAAAAGTACATTCAATAACAAGGTTACCAGACTGTGGAAAATTTACCCCACTAATGCGTATTGGCAATTTGAAATTTACAATGTTCCCAGTTAACTGTTTACCATAAGACTTGCATAGGATGTGTATTGTGTGCTATAATAATATACTCATAATATGATATTAGCAATGTAAAAAAAATCGAATAAGTCGATACAGCCATTTTTACACACAAAGTAACAAAAGTTAATATATACATACGTATGAAAACTACAGTATCTGAATAGATCAACAAACATATTTGCACTTTAATATTATTAGAATAGTATTTTTTTACGTAAATCGAGTTACTGTATAGATCTATTAATTAATAGTAAGCCTGAGTTAGTTTCAGTAAGATCTGTGAAATCATTGGAATAAGGATAGGAGATTGGTCAAACCAGCAGCATAGCAGAGTTATATAAATTAAACAATATATTTTTCTATTTTAGACATATATTTTAAAATACAAGCGGTGACATGGTACTAAATATAGGCATAGATATGAGATAAAAGATAAAAACACTTTATAGACAATTTGTAAATAAAAATATTCGTGCCTTACAAACATATTAATGTTTATTTTTTCATAGATTTTTATTCTTGAAATCAATGTTATTAGATAGATTTTTCTACATCGTGTATTTATATAAATATCGTGAGAATGAAACAGCCGTCAAATATTCATGGTCACATTTACATACACGGTTTTTAGTTAAATCTTCTTTACAAAACAAATGCGGATTATTCCTTCTTAAAATTAAACATATTGCATAAAAATTTTCAATAATTGTCATGTAAAAAACAATTAGTGCCAGGGATGATTTAAGTGTAAATATTAAACAAAGGTAAACAATCTTTGTTTTTAAACATTTTGTATTGCGCATCATGGTTTTCATTAGACTTAAACTAAAGCTATAATTGATCAAGGATTATCCTTTCACATATTGTACTCAAAAGGTGGTAAACTGCTACGGTCCCTTAATTCCCTGGTTCACTCTTTTCCTCTAAGTTGTATAATGATATCTATCATCTATACATCGATTACATTAAAATTCTGTATAATGACAGATAGTTCAGCATTTTTATTTCAAGTCGTTTAATTTTCACCTTAATATAGCTAATTTCTTCTTGCGTGACTCAGCCAGTAATGTTTTCAGTCTCAATTCAAAAGTAAGCTTTAATTTTCATGTTGTTAATGTAGTGTCCGTCGCTATTGGAAGCCCTGGATAATCGATCTGGAAAATAGGTCAATTTTAATTTTGTAACGCATTATTAGCATGTAATATCGACAGCCTAGTACTAACATTATATTAAAAATTAAGACAATATAAAATGCTTGATTAGCATTTTTGTGTTGACACAAAAGCATGTGTGTGTGCTTGATTAACGTGGCACAAATAATTGGTATAGAATAATCTACACGACTACCCTCCGTATCTTTCACAATTACCTGTATAAATATAATCAACCCACCAACATCATATCAACCCAGTATGGGTTCATTACTGGAGTACAGGTTCTTATTTCAACCAATTTGTCAGCCATTTTGACCATGTTCCTTAAGAAATATGATATTGGTTTTTAAGACATTCCTATTCTATTTTTTAATTTACTTTTCGAATCTGAAATAAAAATTCAATTTTTTTTTAATTTGTCGGCCATTCTGACCATGTTCCTTAAGAGATAGGAGGTTGGTTTTTCAAACATTCCTATTCTACCTTTTTATGCTGAATCCGAATCTGAAGTCAAAATTCGAATATTCGAAAAAAAAACCACAGACACACACAGAGACAAACATATAGATTTCATATAGGAATGAAAATACTTTAACTTTACCATTTTTATTTTGGCTGGTTGAATCACATGCCTGCCTGTGTGATTTATATACTAACAGATGTTGTCCTGCCCGATAATATTAAAAGTTTCATAGGACACGACTGCAGCGCCACTTATTACATTCAGTCCAATTGTGAATCTAAAGTTAAATAATTCTCTCTCTTCCAGTTAAACACACATATTTTTTTTTGTCAAAAACTGTCCAGCCGTTTTACATGGACAGAAGAATTATATATATATGTTCGCGACAACTAATTGTAAATAAATAGATAACCGTCGCGCGTAGTATAAGTGATGCACATTTTTATAGTTAATAGTTATAGTTGTTTTGTATTAGTTGTTTTATGTAATGATTAGAATAGGTTTACACAGTTTACATACATACTTTGTTAGAGATAAGTTTTACATGTGTTTTAGTATAGGTACGAGCTGTTGCAAGCCAGGTATATAATAAAGTTATAACGTCGAATTACTGGCTGCAACAGCTCAATAGTGCATAGATGTACCTATTAACGTAGTTTTAAGTTGATAATGAAAACATTTATATGTAAAACTTCACTGACCCATAGGTTTTGACAATAACTTTAGCAAAAGTTTTTATGGTTTTATATGAAAAGGGGTCAAATGTATGCAATCATAGAACAACTTACAAACATTTTTGACACAAATAAAGCAAGCACGATCAGGTATTGCCTCTAGGTCTGGGCGATTTTGGCTATTGCTATCTCTTTCCCACAAATGTACCTCTCGCTCCCACAGCGGGGGTATAAATATGGGCCATACAACGGTGATCGGAACCAGACCGCTACGGCCGCTGCACTGAGCACACGTCCCGACGTTCACTCCGTGTAGTACCTGTGCGATCCGCGACTGACCAGTGTCGCTAGTTGTATCTCTGTTGTGTTTCGTAACGAAACATCAACTGAGATACGCCTGCGCCGCCGGAAAGTTTTTCTGTGCTTTTTAAAGTACAATAAACCTGAAGGCATTGCAGAGGTGACTCCACAGCCCTGACGACTCTTGGCTAAGCCTTAGTACTTTCTCCCCTCGGGCCTTAGGGCCTGGGGGCGTGAAGTTTTTGCGGATACAGGAGCAAGACCGTCCCTCCGATGTCGAGCCCTTCTCAGGGCTCCGATAAAAAGGCCCCTGTCGGGGCCAAACGCCCGACGCCCGTCGCCGCCAGCCGAGGCGAGCCCCCTGTGCCGTCGCCGCGATCCCCCCCCCGCGCAGCCGCCGCGTACGCCCGCCGTCGTAACTGCTCCGCAGACGTCATCTGCGTCGATGCAGCCGCGCAAGGGTGCAAAAGGTACCGACGCCGTCGCGGGCGTCGCTACCTCCCAGCCGGAGCGCAGCGCCGGAGGTACGCCCTTTTCAGGGCGATACTTCCAGGCAGCCGCCGCTGACGTCCCACAGAAAGGGTAAACAAAGCACCGACGCCGTCGCGGGCGTCGCTGCTTCCCGTTCGTCGTTGGCCGAGCGCAGCGCCGGAGGCCGCCGTCGCATACTCCACGCGAAAGGGTGAGACCAGACATCGACGCCGCCGGCGGCGTCGGTGCCTCCCGCGCCGGAGCGTCGCGCCCTTCTCAGGGCGAGCGTTCCAGGTCGCTTTCGTCGTCGCGTAAGCGAGACAGTGCGAAGTCCGCGTTGCTCCATCCGACGCCGGTGACGTCACGCGATCCGGCCGTCTCGGCGGTCCCGCGAGTGCGCCTGCTGGGTTCCGGCATTTCACCTAAGTCAATCCTAGAGGATGACATGGTGAAATTTGCTGAGATCTGCCGGCGGGGCATCTTCTCGGATCCCTTGACGGAGCGGATAGCGATGACCATCCGGGACTACCAGGATGAGGTGGCGGCAGGGTCTTCAACCCCCCCCCTCACTGGAAGTGGTCGAGGCGCAAGAAGCCGTGCAAGCATTATGCGAGCGCGGTATACGGCGCCAGAGGTCCCCAGAGAGCGACACCGAGGCAGAGATGCAAAAGCGAATTCGCATTGCACTCACTAGCCCTCCGGCCTCTCTTAGTGTACCGATGGAGGTACCTCCCCCGACAACGACGCGCATCTGTCGTCGCCGCGATGTAGTGCTCCCTCCTCCTCCCCCCCCCCCCCCGTCGGAAAGTGACATAGTGCCACCTCCCCCTCCTCCTCCGCGAACAAGGAGCGACGTAGTGCCGTCAGTGTCGTTTGCTGACACGGTGCGAGCGCAGGCGTCAACATGAACGTCCGGTGCGTCGCAAGTACCATCGGCGTCGGTGAGTGGCAAGCCTGTTGCGCCGCCGAAAGCGAACCCGCGCTACCCACCGCTCATCGTTGAGACCCTACCGGATTGGACGACGCACTTCAAAGCCTTGAAGTCTAAGCTGGGCCATAGCCCGAACGCGAGACCCTTTGGCAGAGGAGTGCGGTTCACACCGAAGACTGAAAAGGAGTACCGTGCTGTACAGAGGTACCTCTACGATCTCGAGAAGACCCAGAAGCTCAGCTGGTTCTCGTATTCGTTGCCGGCTGAAACCAGCGCAAAGGTAGCGATACGAGGGCTACCGTCTGACACAGATCCGAACGAGATCTCAGAAGCCCTAGCGGAACTGAACTTCGTACCCGAGTACGTGCGACCCATCCGTGCACGACAAGGCAGACCCGGATGTATCTTCTTCGCCCAACTGAAGAAGACCGCTGATACAATCCCACGGATATATGACGTCACCGAGCTGTTGTGCATGCCCGGAGTCAAGATAGAGGCGTGGCGAGGCAGGCAGGGGCCAGCCCAGTGCCACCGCTGTCAGCGCTTCAGGCATTCATCGCACATGTGTCACCGCAAACAAGCGTGTGTACGCTGCGGAGAGGAGCACGCAGCTAGTGACTGTCCGCGCCCCAGAGAAGAGCCGCCGACGTGTGCCAACTGTGGAGAGGCGCACACGGCCAACAATCCCAGATGCGCAGTGTTTCGTCGCGAAATGCGAAACAAGAAAGCAGGGACTGTTGCTATCACCGCCGGTGCCTCAAAACAGACAAAGAAGGTCGTTGCAGCTGAAACGCAAGCAGAAACGACCACTTTAATGGCACATGCGAACGCTCCCACCGAGAGAGGCGCCTCTCTTAAGAAGAAGAGGCGTAGGAAGAAGTCCCAGAAGGTTGCGCAAGCCGTACAGGCGCAGAAACCGGCCGAAAGGACCCAGACCGCAACCACTTCAGCACTCCGAAAAAGTGATTTGAAGAAGGCGGGCGTCCCTACACAACAAGTAGGTCGTCAGGCGACGCAAACGGCGGTTGTTACATCGCAGATACCGGCGCCTATTGCTGGAGCGATCGACGACAACGCGATTGCTGTTTTAGACGTCGCTCTTATTATCATGGAGGACGTATTGAAGGCCGTGCGGACAGGACAGAACACCCTGTCGGTACTACTAGGAGGAATGGCCCAGCTCATCCAACTAAGACTGCAACATGGGGGCGCTTAGAGTTTTGCACTGGAATGCAGACGGCCTATACAAAAAGGTTGCTCTGCTGAAAGCGCTACTCAAGGAGCAGGACATTGATGTCTGTTTGGTGTCTGAGACGCACCTGAAGGAGTCCATTACGCTGAGAATCCCGAATTACCATATCTACAGGAAAGATGAACGTTCTCCCCATGGAATAGCTTACCGTGGGTTAGCAGTGTTAGTCAGACGCCGCTTAGTCCATCAACCGATCAAGATAATCGAGACCGAGTCTGTCCACAAGAGGGCCAAGCTTTATGCTTTAGGAGTTGACATCCACGCGGGTAGGCAATCCATGCACCTGTACGCAGCCTATAGACCCCCGATTGGGAATTTGGACCCGGCGGAGATAACCCGCCTAGTCGATACGGAGACTAATACACCTGTCCTTCTGGCTGGCGACCTTAATTGTAAACATACAGCATGGTGCGCCACGCACATTTGCCCAAGCGGTCGTCGGTTGTTTGACGATGCGGAGCGCTGGGGCTATACCGTGCAGGGCCCCGAGGTTCCGACGCATTATCCGTATAGTGATGCGGCGGCACCCGATGTCCTGGATATTATAGTTCACAAGAACTTACACTGCCAACCTACGCAAGAGGTTCTATTGGAGGGCATGTTCTCGGACCATCAACCGGTACTCGTGACGATTCCAGAGACTCCACTTTCGGTCTCCCCACCGATCCCCAAGTGTCTTACCAACTGGGCCCAGTACACCGAAAAAGTAGACTCCAAGCTCGCGGCGTCGTTTCCCATCTCAACTCCGGATGATGTGGAGCGGCTAGCGGTGCATTTAACGGAGACTATTCAAGCGGCCTTCAATGAGTCCTCCACCGAGACTAAGAAGCGACAACGTTACTCGCCATTCCCCGACGCCATCAAGCGTAAGCTAACAGACAAACGTCGACTACGCAAGTTGTGGCAGAGGACGCGGTGTCCTGTGTTAAAGGCCGAACTTCATCGCCTTACGACCATAATAAAGGACGAGCTAGAAACCCATCGTGAGGAGAGTTGGCAGCGGCACGTAGAGGATGTCAGTGACGACTGGAACGGCATCCACAGACTGTGCAGGCAGCTGACGAGAACTCCACCTCCAGTACGACCACTACTGGCAGCCGATGGTACTTTGCGATATCACGCAGCAGACCGCGCTGAAATATTCGCCGACCACTTAGAACGCCAATTCCGCCCTAACGAGACAGAAAATACAGCTCACGTCGAAATGGTGCAACAGTACCTACGAGGCTATTTTTCTTCACCGATAGCGGCCGATGACGATCCAATTGTTTTCACCCCGGGTGCAGTGCAGCGTGCAATACAACGCACAAAACTGCGGAAGGCGCCCGGTGCAGATAAAATAACCAACGAAGCCCTACGTCGGTTACCGCCGCGCGCCGTCGCGGCGCTAACACGGCTGTACAACGGTATAAATCGCACCGGACACTTCCCGTCTATCTACAGAGACGGACGCGCTATATTGCTGCCTAAACCCGGTAAGAACGTGTTGAAACCGGAGAGTTATCGGCCCATCACGCTGCTATCTACACAATCAAAAGTGTACGAACGCCTCCTACTGAAACACCTCGCCCCGCACATCATCCCCCGCGACGAGCAGTATGGTTTCAGAGCGGAACATTCGACGACACTCCAATTATTGAGAGTACTGCACATGATGACCCAGGGCTTGCACCAGAAGGGTAGCACGGTTGCAGTCTTTCTCGATATGGAGAAGGCGTTCGACAGAGTTTGGCACGACGGTCTGCTGTACAAACTAGCGACGTCCAGCGCTCCCCAACGTCTAGTCCGGATAGTAGCCTCCTTCCTGAGTGATAGAAGTTTTCACGTATCAGTAGAGAAAGATTCCTCGACGACGAGAAAAATCTTAGCCGGCGTACCACAAGGGAGTTGCCTCTCCCCAGCATTGTACGCACGTTACACCGATGACATTCCGAAGTCGGACGAATCCACGTTAGCACTGTACGCCGACGACGCAGCGTATCTGACATACAACAAAAATGCTAGATTCGCAGTGTTGAAAATGCAACGCGTACTAAACCTGCTCCCCGAGTGGCTTGACAAATGGAGGCTCTCGGTGAACGTGCGAAAAACGCAAGCAATGCTAGTGAACTTTTCCATAAAGAAGCCTTCCACCCTGTATCTCCATGGTGAGCAGCTAGATTGGCGCGAATCGGCGACCTACTTAGGCGTCGAAATCGACCGGCGGCTCACTATGAAAAAACACGCGAACAAAGTCATCGCTAGGACCCGATCATCGCGCGCGTTATTGCGACCGGTGCTCTCCTCGAAGCTTCCGCTGAATACGAAACTCAGCATATACAAGACCTACCTACGGCCATGTTTAACATACGCAGCACCGGCTTGGTACGCCCTACTGAGCAGAGGAAATGCTGAGAGAATCCAACAGCAACAGAACGTCTCCCTCAGGCAGATTACAGGCGCCCCGCGCATTGTAAAGAACGCCACTATACAGAGGGATCTACGCATGGAGAGCACGGACGCATTTATACGCCGACTCACTGTAAGCCTGTTCGAGCGTGCGGACGCGTCGGATTTGCGTCATATACGCAATCTGGCACCTCTACATACTCGGCCGCCGGACGGACGCCCTTACGCTCGTGAGTTACTCGCGAACAACAACACATGAGACGATTCTGACGAACTAGAAACGTAGCGCGCATCTCGGCCTATACGGCCAACACAACGCCCGGTATGTATTCACATGCTGCGATAGATACCTCAGTAGAGAGACATTTATCTCGGAACTGAGTCCCCAGCCACCGTGAGGAGGTTGTGAGATGACCCACACTAGATCGGGACCAGTCGTCCGCTACACTCAGCGCTCACACTACAGTGGAATAGCCAGCCAAGTCACTCCGAAGCCAAGCCAGTCCAGACCTAGCAGCAAGTACCTACGGCTCCATACTTCTGAAGACAGCATCAGGCGTTTCATTCTGCACCAACCCACAGACCTGCGACTTACAACCGGAGGTCGAAGAACGAAGGCCGCCAGTGCCTACATTCTATTATTTCTATATTCATTTACGAAAGTGTACGGGTCGTATCGAAGGGGCCCGTACAATATATATATTTGAGATGTGATAAAAATTATATATAATATAATACAGTCAGGCATATACATGTAATTCTATTCTTCTTTTCCCTTTTCGCAACATTATGAATATAGACAGTAAAACGGTACTAGTTTCCCACTTGGACTCTATCGAGTCATGATCTTTGGAAAGTAGGTAGTATATTTTTAGTATATAATCTTTTTTACAACTAATATACATATGTCCAAGTATATATTAATAATTAGTAGTGAAGTAAATATTATGCCTAAAGTTAGTTTGGTTGATTTTCTAAGTATTGAGACTCAAATTTAATTTAACAAAATATTACAAATGTTAACTTACGTGTATGGTGGATGTTGAAACTGACGACTTATCAAAATCTTCTTCTTCAGAAAGCAGTGGTCTTTAAAATGTTTGGAACATATGCGACTGTACTCGGCTCCCAATTCTGTTGTCGTCCAGTAGCAAAAATCCATGCATTACGCACACTGACGACTTTAGGAAATCTAAAAAATAAACATACATCTAAGATTAAACATGTTAACATTTTTAATTTAAAAATAAATGAATAAATAAATACATTTTGACGAAAAATTATAAACAAAAAGTCTACGAAAAGTAAGAAAAAAAAGGTGTCTGTACCCCCATAATTTACCCATAATTTCGGGGTGTTTTCCCATACTACATACTGGTACCCCTAAAACGCTCATTATACCGACATTACAACAGAAAATGGCTGACGTATTAACCACAGACAACCTTCAAGATTTAGGCGGATTATACTAGAAATACTTTTTGTAAATTAAACCGATATTTTCATTGTTTTTACGTTATTATACAAACAATCTATTTAAAAACTACATGTGAATCTAATTTTGGCAAAATATTTGATAACAACTATTAAAACTTTATACTTACGTATGAAAGGTTACGTTTTCGTATTTTTGCTAACTGAGGCTTTTGCAGCCTTTTACACAGCAACGTACCATTGTTAAAGTAAAAAGACAATCCCAAACAAGCAAAGGAACACAAATATGCACTAATATTTCGCTTATTTTAGTAATTTATGCAAACAATTTGTTGTACTACAAGGAACGAAATGATTGTTTGCCACGAATTTGTGTTTGTGGCAAACACAAAATAGTGATACTATGACAGGGACAAAAATATTTTATCTGTCTCTTTCCTTCTTATCAGTAACTGTATACATCTATCACGTTCTATCTTGGTATTATTATTTGCTTGTCACCTCTAGGTATATACTTTCTCTTAGGGCCTGTTTCACAATGTACAAGTAAAGGTTTAAGTAGTTACTCAATGAGTAAACTACTTGGCGATTAAATCCCTTCGTTAACTTAATTTGCGTTTCACAATCATCCAATCAGTAACTTAAAGTGACGAGTAACTAATTAGCACTTATACTGCCAACATTACAGAATTACGTTTCGTTTCAAGGTACAGATGGAGGAATACTTTTTAAGTAGGCATATTATCACCTACCTACTTATATTTTACATTTTATAATAATCGAATGTAGTATCGTAAGCTAAACACACAGTGTTGCCAATTTAGCATATTTTATGCTAGATTTCGCATATTTTTCCGTTGTTTAGCATTTTTTATTTGTTGTTTAGCATAATTATAGCATATTTTTGTAGCACATAATTATTTATTTTTTTACTAAACGTGCGTTTCTAAATAGGGTAATAATTCCTCTGACAAAAGGCTGTCCCTATCACACTTGCAAGTTGCTATGAAGGGAACACTTTTGTCAGAGTAATTTTTATCCTGTTTCGGAACGCAGCCTTTCCTTTGTCATTGTCGGCACCCCTGTCCATTCATGAGACCTGCCGCCTTAGTGTAGTGGATTCACATAGGATTAGCGCCAGCGATTTTTGTCATATTATCGCAGAAATTTTAATGGCCGACCAATCAGAGGCAGTGAAAATGGCAGAAATCGCTAAAATCGCGGCTGGCGTTAAATTGCCGCGTTGATTTTCAATCAAGCTGCGATAATATCGCTAAAAAGCTGGTTGTGAATCCACATTTATACGTCAAAATTTCAAGAGACAATCGATAGGCTCATATCTCAATAGAGAAATATAGTGTACTTGAAATGGGAATGTACATCTTCTACCATAGAATTCCGGAATGAAGTAAAGTAATTAATTATAAAGATGCAACTGGTAATAACCCCTTTACAGATTTATCTCGGTTAGCAATATCATTTTTATCACTACCACATTCTAACGTGGAAATTGAACGCGTTTTCAGCCAAATGATTGTAGTTAAAACCAAACTTCGCAACCGTTTGTCAGTAGAAACTTTAAATGCTATTTTATACATCAGATTCGGCCTAAAGAGGGCAGGAAAATATTGTTATTCTTACACAGTTGCGGATAACGTAATGCCCTCTATAGGTACTCGTACTCAGTAGAGTTATAGTTTTGACAATGAAGCTTCTACGTCTACATGTACATCGGCAGCATGAGCTGTCGATGAATACCAATATATTAATATTTTGTTCGATAACATAAATTGATTAAAACATAAAATAAATTCGGTTTTGTTCATTATTAAAATTTTAAAATTAAATGACGTTTATTTGACATTAAAAAAATTTAGCATAATTTTGGCAAAATTGTAACAGCAGTTTAGCAAATTGAGTGTTATGTTAGTCGTGTTGGCAACACTATTACCGTCTTTTTTTTGTTTTTTTTTAGTCGTAATGAAAAAGAATATAATTTCCTTCGAAAAATGCCAAATAGTTCCTATCGTAACTAGCCGACTACTATCGTATTTTAAAAGGAATTCCTTTCTTTGTTTGCATTAATAACACAGTTCATAATTTTGTGAAATTCATTTATTAGGCAAGACCATCAAAATAGTTGTTGTAAAATGACGTCCGTTGTAAACGTGTGCAGAGTTTGTCTAGCGATGGACGCACCTGTCCGCGATATAGCCGGCAGTCCGCTACAAGATGTTTATGAAAGACTGACCAAGATCTCTGTGAGTATCGTGCAACACGTAATACTGTATTCCACCTTCTTCAAACAACACACGGTGTATTTACTGTTGGTCCATGAGCCACTGCCGTGGTTTTTCATATTTAAAGCGAAGCATGGTCTTTTCACTCATATATTGTTATATATTATAAGTATTAACTTTGTGTTTTGTTTAAGGATGTTTCGACAATAATGTATAGTATTTTCAATTTAAATGTTAGAAGGTATATCATGTACATTGTGATAACACTACACTGCAATCACTTTGCCAAAGACATTCTTGGGGGTATGGGGCCCTCACGCTAAACGCACGCAGAAAACTTCTTACAGTCTGTTCTTGGTATAACTGAGTGAGACTAATATGAAGAATCAAATGCAACTTTTAGCCAGTTGGAACATATTCCTGGCTGGTTGCATAATTTATCTTGTCACAGTAGAGGTAGATAGATGTAGAATAAAAATTGTGACCGCACAACCCACCACACACCAGAGAACATTCACTGAGTTAGAATACTACTCTAAATGGGGCTCATGGGAGCTAAGTGACTGCAGATGTTTCTCGTCTTCCCTGAACCCCATGTGTATGGACAGGAGAGTTAAATTAGCACTCAAAAGCCTTTATGTTCTAATCAACATTGTTACCATTATATATTTGGAATCAATACATTTGTCTCTTTTGTTTGAGCTAGGTTAAAAGTTTTAGGAGTACTTCGTTGGTGCTCGACTCACAATATATTAGATCTCATTTCATTGAAGTGGTGATTGAATTGAGGCAGCCGTTGATGGTAGCTACATAAAATTTAACCAATTTGAGCTGATGATGTAAGCTGTTTAGACTTTTACCAACCTCTAATTGTGTCTCCATGGGATCATTTTGCCTAATTTCATCTGTGTTAAGATATGTAAATTCCATCAAAGTAATAAGCTATTCTTAATTGCTTGAGCGATCTTACCTTCTAATGATGATGATGAACATGAAATGTGATACATTTAGGTCCAAGTGGTACAACTTCATAAAATGAAATAACACAAAGAAATGACTTGGAATACTTCTGCATACAGTTATCTGTAGCCTTAAGTCAGTTGGCTTAAAAACTTGTAATTCTCACAGGAAGCACACACACATTAAACATTACTACTAATTACACCTCAGTAATGAACAAATAACATTAATAATATAGGCAATTTGATCTAAACTACTTTGTGTGTGCTTCCGCTCCCAATTAGTTCGTGCGAACTACTGCCGGCTGGCACCCGCCCACTACCGTTAGTAGATGCATGCCGCCGCTACCATGGCTGCTCCGGTCGTCTCTGCAAGTGTTTGACATCTGAAATGTGAACCGCATGCACTCGCCACCGTTACTGCGCTGGCTGCTCCGGTTGTCTCTGCGACATGTGTTACGCCTCTCCACGAGGCATCCTCATACGCTGTCGATTTTTATTATAGTGCCATCCTTTATATAACAAAGGTGGAGGGGGTGGGATGAGTAAGCGAAAAGATATTTAATAGAGCGGAGTTGCTTACATCAGTCTATTTGTTCATAAGAGGGTTATTAGAATGAGTTCTAATTGTTCCCTAATATTCAATTTTAGTACTTTATCTATTGTGTGTAAGATTTTAAATGTGTTAGTAGTGGCACTACTAACACATTTAAAATCTTCGGCAAAGTGTAACCTTTCTGGGTGCTTGTTTTTATATGACAATATGTGGTCTTGAAATCGATCGTATCTTAATTAAACCCGAATAAAAAATCCGGCAGCTACAAGTTGTTTTGCGATGAATGTGATCATGTTTACATCTATCAAACTGGTCGTAATTTTCAAAAACGATTTCAAGACCACATATTGTCGTATAAAAACAATCACCCAGAAAGGTCACACTTCGCCGAAGATTTTAAATGTGTTAGTAGTGCCACTACTGACACATGAGGATGTGGCTACTGCGCGCTTAGTCTATTTCAGTTACTTTCACAGCATTATGTCGTATGGTATACTGTTGTGGGGAACGGCGGCTGACATTGAGACAATTTTTATCTTCCATGGGCTCCAGAGAATCCCTCCGGGAACTGTTCAAAGTAATAAATATCCTCACTGTTACTTCTCAATATATTTATGCAAACATAATGTATGCCAGTAAAAATTTAAAGTCCTTCCGAACTTCAGTGAAAAACTTAGAAGTAGAAATAAGCTGCGTATGACGATACATCGGCTTGCTTGGACTGGTAGATCTTTTCTTGTAAATTGTATTTGATTTTATAATAAGTTGCCTGAAACAGTTCTGTCCTTACCTGACAATGTATTCAAAAAGCACATTAAATACTCTCTGTAGAAGGGCTTATTATAGAATTGATAAATATGTAAGTGACAAAGATGTCTTGAAATAATTCAGCACATACTACCTGTCCTTAATAATAATTAATAATCTTTAATTTTTCCATTTGATATCATATATCTTATGTATATTATGCTTATAATATGCTTATGTAAAAATAAATTTGTAATATATAATTGTCAATTTTTGGAAGAGACTTATATTGGCAAGTTTCCGAATCCGAATTGCTAGTAGATTAAAAAAAGGAAAAAGGTGAAATAGTAGAATTAAATAAGATACAATAAGATTATATTTCAAAAAAATGTGTCTAAATGCCCGCGAGGGCCCAATGGCATATAAAGAATTTTTATCTTTTTATCATACCGACATCACGATCCCTGCGTCATCAAGCCATCCTTGGCAACACAAACTCGCAGCGTATAAATCTATGGTACACCGTTTGACAAGCGTTCCACTTAGTAAGGATAATTACATCAAAGAACTTGATGTAATATTATGTTGATACTGTTGATTGTAGGCGCTTGGTGGAATTTTGAAGACATCGCGTTAATGTTATTACTTGCACTTGTACAGATTCCACTTCACAATTTTATTTAAAAATTATTTTTACCGACCGGTTTCGCTTTTACGGCATTATCAAGGTATTTTATACAACATAATTATGGCGGTACTGTGCAATCAGTGATAGTGGGTATTGTAGGTAATCCACAGAGGTTACTACTGGGCAGTGTTGCCACTTTATAATTTTATATTGAGTTGTGGAATAATTTATGACAGTTGGGTCTAGTCATTGTTGGTATTTGAAATGTAATAATAGAAATTCAAATGAAATTAATTTAAGTAATCGAAATAAAATAAGAATAAAATAAAAATAATAACCAAAGTGTCTAGTGTCAGCAAGTAAGGTAATCAATTACCATGTCACGAACTATTATGATTTAAATAAACAATAAAATATATTAAATGCAATAGTAATTACATCCGGAATAATTAAATAAATGTCAAAAGGTAAAATAATTTAATAGGGGAGAGGTGTTAATATCCAATTGTATATTTAAGGCCCTGGATGCGTCTTGATGCAACAACCTATTAATTTCTAAAGCCTCCAGGGCATTTAATTTTTTTCATTTATCACATATATGGAGGGCTTTAAAGTTTGTTTGTTGGTCAAAGCTATGGGCTTCTTTCCAAAGGTGTTCAGCAAAGTTGGAATCTGTTCGTTTAAGTTTCCAGCATCTACAGTGTTCCTTGAGCCTAGTTTGAAAGGATCTGCCAGTCTGGCCTAGATATTTTTTATTACACTGGGCACAAGACAGTTCATACACTCCACTTTTTAGTTCAGTGGGAGTTCTGTCTTTAGTGTTACAGAGCAGATTCTGTAGGGAATGGGTACTGTAAAATGCTGGTCGACGGTTATTAAGTATCTGCGAACATTTATAGGATATCTTTCCTAAAAATGGTAATCTAGCCCAGCGCATAGATTCTTTTTCTAGGTTGGCCCTGTTACTACCCTTATATGCCAATTGCTGTGCCATTTTCACTCGTTTTTTCCCCACTATACTATCTATAATTTTCGGGTCATAGCCGTTATCTGGTATATTGATGTAATATACCAGATCGCGAAATCAAACGGTTACACGAAATCCACCATCGACAAACTGTTGCGAAAAAAGACGAATAATATCGTCAATAAACTACTATGCGCAGTTTCATATGTTTCAACAACAAAATACACTGCGAGTTTGTCATACCTAGGAAAAATTACTGACAAAATAATTAACATATTTAGTAAAAATAACATGCACGTTGCACTTAAAACACATAACGCTCTCAAATCGCTTTGTAACAGTAAAGACAAAATTCAGCCGAATAAAAAATGCCGCGTCTACAAGTTGTTTTGCGATGAAAGTGTTCATGTTTACATCGGTCAAACTGGTCGTAATTTTCAAAAACGATTTCAAGAACAAATATCAGCATATAAAAACAATCGCCCAGAAAGGTCACACTTCGTCGAACATCTTGTAGACAAAGGACATCATTTATCCGCTACTAACATATTTAAAATCTTACACACAATAGATAATGGACTAAAATTGAATATTAGGTAATAATTAGAAATCGTTAAACATAAAAATTCTAATATCCTCCTTATGAACAAACAGACTGACGTAAGCAACTCCCCTCTATTAAATATCTTTTCGCTTACCCCTTTCACCTCCTCCACCTTCGCTGTACAAAGGACGGCACTACGATGGATTAGTCATTCGTAGAATGTTATTCTAACGATATTATCTACAGCGCCTGAGGATGCCTCGTGGAGAGGCGAAACACGTGTCGCAGAGACGACCGGAGCACTAACGGTGGCGAGTGCATGCGGTTCACATTTCAGATGGCAAGCACTCGCAGAGACGACCGGAGCAGCCATGGTAGCGGCGGCATGCATCTACTAACGGTAGTGGGTGGGTGCCGGCCGGCAGTAGTTCACACGAACTAATCTGGAGCGGAAGCAAACTAGTTTAGATCAAATTGCCTGTAAATTTGACTTTAGCAAAGTAACGCCTGAATCTATTAAATACTAATAATATAATAACAATGACTTATTAATTACTACAGCTCTCAAATAATTAGTGTAATGTTAAAATATAATTTTTTTACTAAAAGCATATGAATGTATACATATATGATATTTACACCAAGAAAACAAGTTTTGTCTGGGTAATCTCTGAAAGGCGGTACTGATTTTGAAATGAAAATGATATGTCTCAGACACCCTAACCGAATGAATACGCTCCGAATGACCACTTCTGCATATAGCAATAACAGCTATCAGATTGCTCGTAGGATATATAATAAATTAAGTGAAGATACCAAGTCTCTATCTCCAGGTAGTTTTAAAAGAAAACTGAAATAACGGCTAATGCAAATTGTTTCTACTCTATTGACGAATTTTGAATTCTTTTCATAAGATATTAATTTAATCATGTCACATGCTAAATAACCTTAATGGCATTATATTGAATCTATTTAGGTTAGGTATCTTGTCTGTGTGGCACCATGTTAGAGACATCAACAAATTAAATACAAGTTAAAAAAAAAAAAAACGTCTAAAACCTCGCTAATAAAACTGGAACGAGCACAGAGAGCCCTCCTTAAGGTGTGTACTTTTAAGCCCATTCTGTTCCCTACTTTTGAGCTGTATCAATTCTGTGAAGTCCTTACCGTCCGCCAGCTTCTCATTTTATATACGGTTCTTAAGCAACACAGTATTACCGAATCTCATATTTACCCCTCCCAATCCCGTCGCAACCACCTCGTAGCCAAATCGTACCTCTTTAACACTGCCTTCTCACATAATTTTTTTGGTTTCCTTGGTCCGTTTCTTTATAATTCGCTGCACAAAAAATTAAACTTATTGTCAAGTACTAGATTCATTTGTAAAAAAAAGGTCGTACATTTTCTACAAAGCCTAAATTACGAAGAGACTGAAAAACTATTGATTCCAGCTACCTAGTCCACATTAATAGTCTCATACAAGCACTTTCCTCCAAATCTTCATTATCCCTGTATACTCACACAACAATTCTCACTACTCATACATACACACACCACTCAAACTCCGTCTCATACTTACGTACTTCATAGTCCCTGCCTCTCTCCTGCCATATCTTATATACCAAGTCCCTCACACAATACATTTCCTTACTGTTCTTCCTAACTGTAACTGCTACATTTTCCTCGAATACAAACACCCATACATATATAAATCCATCCACTCCATCCATCAATATACTCCACACACACACACTAGTATTCCCCTTCATTAAAAAAAAAAAAAAAAATATTCTTGTGTTTTGAAATGCGCCTTCCGTCCATGTCAAGTGGGGAGAGTACTGGTGACCAGAGTCACAGGCTCAGGCCTAGTTCAGGCGCCAGTCTCTCTCAATCTTAATTAGTATTACATATTTATATTTTCATTGTATACCTACCAAATAAGTAAGATTGTGAAGAGAGAAAAATAAATATATTATATTATATTATTATTATATTATATTAAGTTAATTTGACAATTGCGTTACATTTTCTAACAAAGCACTTTATCGCCTTATTTCACACATAATTATCTTTTTGTGCGCGAAAATAAAAACTGAATCGATTGATAATTTGACTGACATTAATATGACGTGAGACATGACGCTGTCAAATGACAGAGAGTGTTTCAGTGACTGCGTTCGTAAGTTGTTAATATTTCGGGTAAATCTTGGAATTATTAACAAGATTTGTCTCATTCCCTTCATGTTTTACAGCAACGATTTTTAGGTAATATTGCTGCAAACCCTCCAATGTGTTATAGATTTGGTTGATATACCTTTCCAGATACTTAGAGCCAAATTATGTATAGAAAGCTGCCATTCTCCTTTTGGCATGCCAGTGTCTGGTGAAATGTGTGAAACATATTTATGTAACTTCTAATGTATCTGTGCCACATTTTTAGCAAAAAATATTTGGTAGTGGTAGTGCGACTGGCAGCAGGCCGACTACACCTTAGTCTTTAATTGCGATCCATGTGTTTGTTACGAGCAGAGCAAGCTATTGGAGAGGTGTTGTGTAAGCATGTGGCTGTCATCCAGCAGGCCACGTGTTTGCTATGTGAGTGTTGAACAATAATGAAAGCTCATTGTCATTATCTTAATATTTTGAATTTATTCAATTCTTTTTCAGATTAACACGCTGTGTCGGCCGGTGGCAGCGTGTTACCTGTGCTACTTTCAACTGAGAAAGTGCCAGGACTTGATGATGAGGTCTGTGAGAGCCAACAAAGTGCTCACAGAGATACTGCAGGGCGTTGAAATAGTAAGTTGAATATAACTACTATTATATGAATAATCTTAATGTAGGTTAAAATTTACCCCTGGTGGCAGGAAGACCTTCTGTCTTCTTGCATTGTGAACAGGTCGTGGGCATCCGTACTGTCGCCCCACAGGACTATACCATAACGGAACCAAGCCTGTGCATACGCGTGATATGCCGAGAGAGCGCAATCTGTATGCGTATTAATTTTTAGTACGGTTAACGCGAACAGAAATTATGACAGTTTTGATTTGATATTTGAAATGTGGTTTTTCCAGTTGATGTGAGTGTCTATGGTTAGGCCTAACAGTTTAAAGTTGGTAACTTCCTCTATTTTATTTGCTGTTTTAAATGCATTTAGGTCATTTGGGTGCTTTTGATGTGGTCGACATTGAATGATTTTCGTCTTTTTTTCGTTAATTCTGAGATTGTGTTTTTGGAGCCAATTTTTTACTGATTTCCCCCTAATTTTAACAGTTTTCATATTTTACGCAGGAACCCTAAATATTTACAGGATAAAAAGTATGTCTATATCCCTATATTCTGCTCTGAACAGTCGTCTACCTACCAGTGAAAGTCCCGTCAAAATTGGTTCAGCCGTTTCGAAGATTAGCCCGGACAATCAAACAGACAGACAGACAAAAAAGTTAAAAATGCGTATTTAGGCTTTGGTAACTTGAACTCATATATTATTTTAATATGAGCTTTAGATAAAGGCTTTATTTTGAAATCACAGACAGACACTTTAATTTTATTTATATATATTATTAAATTATTAATGTTAAATATTTATTTAATGATGCCAAAGAAGTATAACTTCTCACGCGCGTACAGTACACGCACCCATTTTTTTTATCCAACAGATGCATAAAAGCCGTGGTTGACGGTGGATGCTCCGATAGTATGGATATCAATACTGGCGACCCTCAGGGTACTGCACTGTCTCCGACGCTGTTTCTGCTGCATATCAATGATATGTTGTCAATTGATTGCATTCATTGTACTTAATTTCAGCGGTACTTAACAATACGGACGTGTTATTCTTTTACTCCGTGATTTTTGTGTGAATAATTGTTAAAAGTTATTTTTTCGAGTTTAAATCTACATATATCTGTAGATAAAAAGTCAATTAATCCAGCAGTGAAATTGGTTTTTGCAAATTTGAATACAGTGAATTGTTATGAGCATAATAAGATCAAACATTTTTAAATTACGTCTGCCGTCCATGACCTGCCCCAACCCGCGGTTGCTCCACTGAGGTGAATCATCGCGCAAGACTGTGGTGTGGTGCGACGCGCTTGGCTCGTGCTGCGTTGAAGCTTATAAATTCGAAGCTAAGTAAATTCGCCGAGCAGTGCCCCGTTTGTACCTACTTACCACCGTAAATTACCATTTATCAAGATGTCATCAACCTCAAGCAAAACCAAGTGCAACGCGTGCGGCAAAAGTGTCATATCACTTTACTATATGGAATGCGTACATTGTAGGGAATATGACCTGGAATGCTTAAACATCACAATAGCTAATTTTGAGAAGTTCTCAGATAACCATAAGACAAACTGGGTATGTCCTACTTGCTTGTGCGCCAAACCTAAATCTGGTGATACTAGTACACCTATTCGAGTATTGAATAACACATACACTAACGATAATAAACCCCGCGGAAATCGAAATAAGCTGGTTTTTTCAAATGAGACGGATAATGAAGGGCTCTCTCTCATGTCAATAATGCGAGAGATTCGTCTCTTGAGACAGGATGTGCTGTCCTTAACGCACCAAATTATTATTATTTTTAGGTACTCTTTAAATTGTAAATTTTCTTGATATTTACTTCTACTTGCACTCAATATTATCATTTATTGCTCTTATACATTTATAAAGATTGTTATCTTTTTTTGAATAATAAATATTTTTGGAGAAAAAAAAAATTGATAACTATGATAGAAAACTTGAATCAAGAGATCGTGAAGTAAATGATATGAAGCTCGTAATCCAAGAGTTGACACAGAAAATTGAAGCTCAAGAGCAACATAATTTGAAAAATGATATGGAAATTATTGGCGTACCTGAGCAATATAATGAAAATCTCACACACATAGTGCTAGTCGCATCTAGTAAACTTGGCGTGGCTCTTCAGGAGTCTGACATCGATGAGGTGCGCAGAGTGGGCCCTAAGCGCTTTAACCCATCAACAACCGCACCTTCAAAAGCTAGACCAATCGTTGTAAAATTTCTTAGAAAAATGAGACGAGATGAAGTTCTTGCTGCGTCTAGGGTCAGGTGGAACATCGTGAATGGTGCAGTGGCAACGATTTACTTTAATGAACGCTTGTCATCCTCAAACCGCCAGTTGTTTCGTGAGGCGAGAACCCGTGCAAAATTACACAATTTTAGCTACTGCTGGACACGAAATGCAACAGTGTATGTTCGAAAAGCCGCCAACACAAATGGTAATAAATATCTAGCGATCCCGATTCGCGGTATGGACGATGTCAATGTTCATATTGGGCCTGCTGTTGGCTCGTCGGGCTCCGCCGGCTTGCCGTCCTCGGTCGCCGGGTTGGGTTCTGCACCAGTGCCACTTCACTCCACCTACACAGCGCCGCCGACTGCCACCACCGTGCCGGCCTCCGCCGCCTTACCGGCGACGCCGGCGCTGCTCCGTTGATGGTGATCCATCCTGGGGTAATTTGATTCTTGGCGTATTGTTGTTACTGACTAAAATTGATTTACATGTGATTACCTTGGGTGCTAATCGGAATTGCTTTGTATTCTATAATGAAGATGCACATATCGTCGCTAACGGGTTAATGTCTTATCCTTATAGTAATATAGTATCCCTATTCTATACGTATATTAACTACTTATCGCAACCTACCATGTGGACCTATTTGCATTCAACTACATCTATAAAATATACCTTATCTATAAATAGCAAAGAATTTGATAATACGTTTAATGTCACATGCCACAAGGTAGATGTTGCAGAGCAATGTAAAAGCATCATTTCAAGATATAGTTTTAAGATTCTTACGTACAACATACGAAGTCTACAGCGTAATTTAGACGGATTTTTGGTTTTGCTTAGCAGACTGAACATAGGGTTTGACATGCTCATCCTGACCGAGTGCTGGTTGGGTCAAGGTTCCATAATAGGTGAAATAGATGGTTTTCTTTCCTTTTCAACCACCAAATACATAAATCAATCAGGCGGGGTCGTCATCTATGTTAAAAATAGTTTGAACCCTATTGTTAGCGAGCCTGACTTAGCTGATGCGAACTCTCTGCTTGTCTACATTCCAAATTTTATCACAGTATTGGGAATATTTCGTTCGCCCTCATTCAGAGACACCGAAAATTTCTTGAATTCCCTGGAGACAGTCGCAGTTAACATGCCTAGAGGTAGTCCATGCTGTGTGATTGCTGGAGACATGAATATAAATTTAATTAATGCTGCTTCCAGCTTTGATTACATGTGTTTGCTGGCACAGCTCGGCTTCAAACCAGCAGTGGATAAACCCACTCGTAATGACGCCTGTCTAGACCACTTCTTCGCTAAGACGAAGGCCAAAATAGAAACAATTGTTTGCTCTTCAACGGTAACCGATCACGAACTACTGCTATTGGGGGTTTACACTAAACCACCAAAAACATGTCCCTCTGTTAGAAACCAAAAGACGAAAGACATAGTGATGTGAAATAGACAAGCCGCTCCAAACAAGCCTTAAAGCCGTGGATGACATCTGGTTTAATAAGATGTTCTGTTCAAAAAGACAGATTACACATGCTAGGAAAAACCCTCATGACCTTTTAAAGCTACACGTATAAGCGATACAGAAACTTCTATTATTCACTTATTCGCAAGATAAGAAATGAATTTGACAGAAAAGAACTTGAACGAAATAAAAATAACTCACAAAAATTATGGAATACCATTAAATGCATCACTCACTCCAACAAAGTAAAAAATTCAGCACAACAATTGTGTAAATCTGAAGAGTCTTTGGATAATACAAACCGCTTCTTTTGTTCGACTGGTCAACGCCTTGCCAGTGATATAATAAATCATACTAATGAAACGCAAGATTCTCTTGCTTCGAAAGTCAAGTTAGAAGTTGACTCTTTAATACAACAATTAAAGAACAAAAGTGCACCCGGGCTTGACGGATTCTCACATTCTCTTATTAAGACCATAAGAAAACACATTATAGTTCCGCTCATGCATATCTTCAACCAGAGCTTTACCACGGGCATTTATCCTGAAACTTGGAAGACGGCAATTGTGACTCCCGTCCATAAGGGGGGCAGTGCATTTAGTCCAAATAATTATCGGCCTATCTCACTCCTTAGTACCTTCTCCAAACTATTGGAGAATCTAGTCAATAAAAGACTTGCTAAGTTCCTAGAAACAAACAATATTTTATCCCCTAGACAGTTCGGATTTCGGCAAGGGAAATCCACTGATGACACTGACACTGTTGTATCGCACCTCGACAGTGGAGTCAACTGCGTGGGAGTTTTCCTGGACTTAGCGAGAGCGTTTGACACGGTGTCTGTGCCTATTTTACTGAGAAAACTTGAACTCATGGGTATCAGAGGTACAGCTCTGGACTGGTTTCGTACCTACCTCTCGAAAAAGGAAACAACGTACCCGGGTAGACAGCTTCGTTAGTGGTGACTGTGAAGTAACCTACGGTGTCCCGCAAGGGAGCATCTTAGGGCCCACGCTGTTCCTGATCTACCTTAATGATCTCTCATCACTACAGCTTCATAATGCAAGTATTATCAACTATGCCGATGATACTGTCATTATCTTTCACGATCGTACTTGGGACAGGTTGCTCCGAACTACTGAGGAGGGTCTGAGTATTGTTAAAGACTGGCTTAGTAAAAATCTCCTAACTTTGAATACAGCGAAGTCAAGTGTGGTCTGTTTTCACAAAAGTGCTTCCACCAGTCCTCCACAAAATCCGGAAATCAGAGTTCACTCATGTACAACGAACAATAATGTTCCAACTACAGCCCGATGCAACTGTGAGAGATTACAAAGAGTGGCTAGTACTAAATATCTAGGCATCATTATCGATGAGAACCTCAACTTCAAAGAGCACATAACTGCCATGACTAGTAGGACAAGGAAATTCATCTACATCTAATGAAACTCTTACGTGATGTTGCATCATGGGCTCTCCTTAGAACGGTATATATCACATTATGTCAATCGGTACTGTCATATTGTGTCCTAGTCTGGGGAGGCGCATCTATAACCCATTTGATCTTACTGGAGCGTGCCCAACGTGCGGTACTCAAAACCATGCTAAGAAAGCCTAGCCGTTTTCCAACGGCTCTTCTTTATGAGGAGACTAGGGTGCTCAGCGTGAGGAGGTTATACTTGTTATCCATTATACTGTTAACGCATAGAGAGGTTCGATCATCAGTGAATTACGACAGACTACTATCAAAACGTACACTTAGGCTCCCACTTCCAAAAGTAAACACCACATTTGCAAAATGTTTCGGCGTCTTTAGAAAGCCTTTAATTTACAATAGAATTAGTGCCCTGTTGCCCCTTTACAACTCAACCTATCGTGAAGCAAAAGCAAAGGCTGAAAGGGAACTATTGAATTGGACTTACCAGTACGCGGAGAATTTCTTGGTTACAGTTCAGTAGAACTTGAACCATAGCACCTAGTATTATTTATCAATTTTTGGAATAGTCTTAATATAAATAGAAAATAAATATGAATAGAAACTAATTGTAAAATTATTGAAGGAATTATATTTTCATATATTTATATAACGCTCATATTATTTTAGCTGTAGTCTGGTTTACCAAATTGTTTGAACTAACTTATTTTTAAACAAATTATTTTTTTCTTTTGTTTAATATTTTTATTAATCAAATTACACATACATATTTTTTTAAGAATGATTGTCAATAATACCGATCTATTATAATATCTATTGTATTAGCGTAAGTACCGCAAGTTACTTTTGGAAATCTCATTATTAAGTTCCCACAAGACAGGCTTAGCCTAATGTGGGTAATTAGGAAAATTGTAAAATGAAAGAATTTTTGTGAATAAAAGTATTTTGTATTTGTATTGTTATGCGGACGACAGCACCGGGAACATTTGTTATACAGGCCGTGCAAACATCCCTCGTTCCCTTGTAGAGGTAAGCCGCGATAAACTTGTGTCTGAAATGGATGGTACTTTGGCTAGAGTATCTGACTGGGGGTGGCATAACATGGTCAAATTGAACCCCAAGAAGACACAAGTTTGCGTGTTCACCGCTAAGAAAACTCGATTTGCTGTGATTCCAGAACACACCTCTTACCGTCACCAAAAGCATTAAGATGCTTGGCGTCGAAATCTCCAGTGAAGTGGCAATATCGAAGTCACCTGGAGGAGAAGGTCAAGCTGGCGTCCAAAAGACTTGGTGTGCTCAATAGAGCAAAGCAGTACTTCAGCGGGGGCAAAGACTTATGTATATTGTATAAGTCTCAAGTCAGACCGCACTTTGAGTACTGCAGCCACCTTTGGGCGGGAGCACCTAGATACCAACTTGTACCATGTGCTTCGATTCAGAGACGAGCTGTGAGAATTGACAATCCTAAGCTTACACACGGTATTGAACCCTTAAGTTTAAGGAGGGACTTTTCCTTCCCTATGTGTGTTCTACCGATTGTACAACGGGTTGTATTCAGAAGAATTGTTTGATATGATGCCGACAGCTACTTTTTATAACCGGAACGCTAGCCCACGGCGGGGAGTTCACCCTCACACGCCGGAACCGCAATGGTCGAGTACTTTGTTGTTCCAGAGGAGTTTTCTTCCGAGAACTCGTTAACATCTTGGAATGAGCCAAGGATTTTTCAAGGGACTACAGCATAAGATTCTTCAAGAAATGAAGAATCTTATGCTGTAGTCCCTTGAAAAATCCTCCGCGAAGAGGATTTTAGAGGGTCGGGAAGTCCTGAATTACACCCCTAGTGTTGCGAATGTCCATAGGCTACGGTGACTGTTTACCATCGTTCAGACCATATTCTTGATTGCCACCTTAGTGGTATAAAAAAAGTCAGTATTGTTATCAACGCAAACATAAATGTTTAATACGTGAACTGTTATTTTTCAGGAACAGCAAGAATTTGTTGCCGCGGTTAAACAGTGTCAACTGAATGGTCTACATGTGACTCCCGTTGAGCTCATCAGCATTACAGGCACTGAATACAGCTTGATAAAGGAGGAGATTGAAGAGGAACGTCTGTCATCGCAGTGCACAGGAGAAATGGACACTGACAGAATCCCACTTGTGGAACGTTTCACGTTTGAGGACTCTGAACATGAAGATACTATTGAGAGACCAGCACTGGAGGATATGTATGAGACTGGGAGTGGGGTATTGATAAATGACGGAAATGTAAAACAGGAGGCTTCAGATGGACCCATCGATATTGAGAGACAAGAATGGATAACTGAAGAGAATATCAAGAATGAATTAGAAGAAATGGAAGATATCTATACTGGGGTGGTAGTAATACCTGAAGAAAGTACAACGCAGGAGAAGTTAGAAGGAGCACGAGTAGATGAGGACAAGAAGGCAGAAGGTAACAGTCACTATATGACCGCTTTGTAAAGAACATTGCTTTTAAAAAAAAAAATGGGTGCGTGTACTTATGTACACGCGTGAGAAGTTATACTTCTTTGGCATCTTTAAATAAGCATATGGCTCACTCGATGTAAAGAGGTTACCTCTTATAAATTTTCATTTTATACCAAGCATTTCCAATTTACTCCAAGGGTTTACATGTGTAGCGCGTAAGTAAAGCGCCCTCTGTTACAAAACTGTTCAACTACTTAACGATCACATCTGCTACCTACAAACTTAAAGCACAACAATACAAAAGCATGCTTCGCTATAGTGCTTGAAGAGCGGTTTAGCGGGCAGCTTCAACGTGTTACGTTTGTGTTACAGTGATGCGCGCAGCATCTTAAAATTTTACTCTCATCATTTTTAGGGTTCCGTACCCAGGGGGTAAAACGGAACCCTATTACTGAGACTTCGCTGTCCGTCCGTCCGTCTGTCACCAGGCTGTATCTCACGAACCGTGATAGTTAGACAGTTGAAATTTTCACAGATGATGTATTTCTGTTGCCGCTATAACAACAAATACTAAAAACTAGAATAACATAAATATTTAAGGGGGCTCTCATACAACAAACGTGATTTTTTTTGCCGTTTTTATAGATAGTGGTACGGAACCCTTAGTGCGCGAGTCCGACTCGCACTTGGCCAATTTTTTCATAACGCGCCTAAAGAAGTATAACTTCATTTGCATTCATTGCATTTATCTGCCACATTTAACTAACATTTTCGAATTTCAATGACTTTGTTTTAACAGTGTAAGTGTACACAGCCATGTCTGGCACAGTGTAATGATAGAAGGTTATTAAGATCACAAACATATACAAATTATTAGTTTGTGGTCTATTATAATTCTGAGAAACAAAATACAGTGCAGTAGCTGGCTTTCTCATATCTCTTTCATTATTTTTTATCTGTACACGATACACACTATATTGTTATTTGTAAAATTGTGTACACAAATTTGTATCTTAACAGCATCACCAACTGTGATCATCGTCGGTTTTGATAATCAAATGCACTCACTCCACTATATAATAATCCTTATTTTCTCCACAATCTAAGTATACATTAATAATAATAATATAGTGGTTGTTACAAGTTGAAGATTGTGAGAGACTGATGACTGAACTAGGCAGCGACCTGTGACTCGGAGCATCAGTACTCTCCCCGCGGGATATACACGAAAATATAGAGCTTAAATCTTACTATGTGTAGAGAAATGTGAGTTAGAATGTGTTAACAAAAGAAGACTAAAAGGTTGCAACAGACTGTGTTTATGTGTGTGGTGTGTGTGTTTTTGTGTGTATGTGTGTGAGTGTAAGTGTTTTATGTGTGCGTAGTATACACATACGTGAGTTGTCTATTAATTGATTAGCAATTCATACGAATGAATGAATTAGTTAATCGAATCGGTATTGTTTTAATGATATTGGAGACATATTTAATTTGTTAGTTTCATCAGATAATTGGTTTGACAAGGTTTTCAGTTTCCAAGTAACTTAGATCTTGTAGAAACTTCGTGACGTTTTTCTTTATTAAAAATTTTGTTAAAGATAGTAGGTCTAGTTTTTTGTGGAGTCTATTATATAGGAATGGGCCAAGGGAACAAAATAATCTATGTGAAAAGACGGTTTTGAAAGGACAGGACTTTGCCACTAAATGATTTCGGCACATAAATGATGCAGAAGGATTATATTCGGTCATTGTATGTTGTTTTAGGATGGTATTTAAAATGAAAAGTTGGCGAACAGTGAGGACTTGACAAAATTGGTATAGTTCAAATGTAGGGAAGAGAATTGATTTAAATGTACACAACTTAAGGAGTGCTCTTTGGGCTCGTTCAAGTTTTAGCAGGGTTATTTTGCACGCTCGTCCCCACGATACTATCCCATAGCTGAGTATAGACTGACAGAGTGCTAAATAAACTTGTTTAATGAATTTAGGATTCGCGATATGCCGGAGCTTCTTAAAGATAAACATTAACTTACGAACGTGCCCTGATGTGACATTTAGGTGGGATTGGAAGTTTAATCTATTATCAATAATAATGCCTAAATATTTAATAGTGTTGTTAGACTTTAATGCGGGACAGGTGCAGGGTAAAGGACTGGAGTTGGTATGTGTGTGAGATATGATAGTGTATGAAGAAGGTATGCTTTGATGAATATTGGAGATAGAGAATGAAAGATACTGTGTTTTTTCGACATTGAGAGTCAGTAGGTTGGAACGGAGCCAGTGAGAGACGCAATCGAAGCCATTTTGTGCACTCGAGAAAGTGTCTTTCCTGTTTTTAGCAGAAAAGATAAAAGCGGTATCGTCAGCGTAGGATATAATTCTGCACTTAGGGATTTGTTGGGAGCAGAGGTCGTTTATATAGACGAGAAACAAGGTGGGGCCTAAAATGCTTCCTTGCGGGACGCCATACATAATAGGCAGAGAAGTGCTTGTGTTGCCATCGACAACGACACACTGAGTACGATCACTGAGATAACTCCTGAAAAAAGACAGTTGATTTCCTCTGATGCCAAATGACTAACTTTTTTAAAAGGATTGATCCAAAAATATGGATAAGTATTTTAGGCCCTTATCCAAGCACCTGGCAATGTGATCAGTGAGTTCATGAACTGCGTCGGTCGCAGAATTTCGAGGCCTGAAACCGCACTGTCCAGGAGCGAGGACTGATTTAGTCTCGAGAAAGCTTATCAATCTGGTGTTCACGAGACGCTCTAGAACCTTTGATAAGGCGCGAAGTACCGAAATTGGGCGGTAATTGTTCGCAAGGCCCCGATCGCCAGCCTTGAAAATGGGATGTACAAGTGCCTTTTTATAAGCTATTGGGAATTGGTCAGTAGACATGCTGAGGTTGCAAATGTGTGTGATAGAAGGCAATAATACTTTGATGTTACGTTTTAAAAGTGAGGAAGAAATGCGGTCCCAACTAACGGCGCAGTCATCTCTCAAGGAAACAACCAAATTTTCTATTTCATCGGGGGTGGCTTCAATTAGTGCGAAAGACTGGAGGGAGGAACAGGATGTTGGGTTGATATTTTTAGAAGGTTGAGTACTAGGAGTGAGTGAAGAACTAAACGGATCTAAACGGATTAAGTTGGATATTTTCGGCGAGAGATTTACCGACAGTTGCGAAAAAGATGTTCACATGATCGAGTGACTCCTGAGGAGTAGACCTGCACTCGAGAAGCTCATTTGATAATGAGGGGTTTTTGTTGAGATTACTAACATCTCTAAACGCGTTCCACAGTTTTTTAGGATTGCTTCCCGCATTATTTATAAGATCCTTCTCATATTTCATTTTGACATTTTTAAGTAAGTGATTGCAAAAATTACGATATCTCAAGAATGTCGTTCGTAATATATCGCAGTCAGGCTTCTTTTTTAATTTTATGTGCATTCGATCTCTATTTTTGATACACTTCAACAAACCCGGAGTGATCTAAGGCTTCAGGATTCTATATCGATGAGGCACGGTTATCTTATAGTGGTTAATAGATTCAGGCGTTATTTTGCGAAAGTCAAATCTAAACGCAATTTGATCCAACCTGCTTTGTGTGCTTCCGCCACCAATTAGTTCATGCGGCCTAGCGCCGGCCGGCACCCACCCACTACTGTTAGTGCGTGCTACATGCCGACGCTGCCATGGCTGCTCCGGTAGTCTCTGCCTCGGCTGCTGCGGTCGTCCGCCATCTGGAACAGAATCCGCATGCCCCCACCACCACCGTCGCTGCCACGACTGGCCTGGTCGTCGCTGCGACACGTGTTTCGCCTCTCCACGAGGCATCATCAGGCGTTGTAGACGTTAATCGTAAGAATAACATGCTACAAGTGACAAATCCATCGCAGTGCCGTCCCTTATATTGAATTGAGGGTGGGGGTGGATGGTGTGAGCGAAAAGATATTTAATAGTGGGGAATGGTTTACGTCAGTCTGTTTGTTCATGAGAGTAATTTTAGAATTTTTATGTTTATTAATTTCTAATTGTTCCCTAATATTTAGTTTTAAACCTTTGTCTATGGTGTGTAAAATTTGATATGTATTAGTGGGGGATAAGTTATGTCCTTTGTCTATAAGATGCTCGGCGAAGTGTGACTTTTCTGGGCGATTGTTTTTATACGCCGATACGTGTTCGTGAAATCGTGTTATAAAGTTACGACCAGTTTGCCCGATATAAACGTGTTCACATTCATCGCAGAACAGCTTATAGACGCCGGATTTTTTATTGGGCGGGATTTTATCTTTAGTGTTACAAAGTGACCTGAGTGAATTATGGGATTTGAGAGCAACATGTATGTTATTTTTTCTAAATATGTGAACTATTTTGTCAGTGATTTTTCCCCAGGTATGACAAACTCGCAGTGTATTTATTTGTCGAAATATATGGAACCGCGTACAATAGTCTGTTAACGATACTACTCGTCTTTTTACGCAATAATTTATCGATGGTAGATTTGGAATAACCGTTTGACTTCGCGATCTGATATATTACATCAAGTTCTTTGTTGTAATTATCCTTACTTAATGGAACGCTCATCAAACGGTGTATCATAGTTTTATACGCTGCGAGCTTGTGTTGCCAAGGATGGCTGGATGACGCGGGAATCGTGGTATCGGTATGAGTTGGTTTACGATATATCGAAAATTGATGGAGGGATTGATTTTTAGTTATGGTTAAATCTAAAAAGTGAAGTGAACTATTTTGTTCTATTTCTAAAGTGAATTTAATTTTAGGGTGGATTTTATTTAATTTGGAAACAAAGAGATCTAATTGACGATTGGTACCTGTCCAGCATATGAGAATATCGTCGACATATCTATAGTAATAGAATATGTGTGGTTTACCGATTATGTGTTCGCGTTCGTAATTATCCATAAATAAGTCAGCCATCAATGGACTAAGAGGGGACCCCATTGCTAACCCTTCTTTTTGAAAATAGTATTTATTATCAAACTGAAAATAATTTTGAGACATGCAAAGTCTTGTCAGTCGTAATATGTCATCTGTCTCGCCAGGATGAATGAATTTATTTTCTAAAGAGGACTTGAGGATTTTTAGACAATCCTCGTAAGGTACGTTAGTAAATAAACTTTCAACATCGAGTGAAATTAATTTGGAAGAAGGGGATAGTGTTAAGTTTTTTATACTATCAATTAAATGTAAACTATTTTTAAGACTGTGTTTTGGCTCAAAAGATATCTTTTCACGGATATGTACATTAAGAAATTTTGCCAACTTATAGGTGGGAGCTCCAATGTACGACACAACTGGCCTTATTGGAATATTGATTTTATGTAATTTTGGTAAACCATAAAGCATAGGAGAATGGGGATTCATGGGAATAATTTTGAATTTTGAATATGAATTATCCGGAAAGATATATTTCGAGCCGTTAACGGTTAACTTTAATTGGGCCAAATATTTGTTGGTGGGATCTTGACTTAACGTCAAAAAGCTGTCTGTCTGTAAAACGTCACTGACTTTGGAGTTATACTCATTACGGTCCATGATGACTAACGTATTTCCTTTATCCGCTTTAGATAAAACAATATTATCGGTTAAAATTCTCTGCCTGACAGATACCAACGTCTTGGCCTCACTATTAACGGTATTTTGATTTGGAAAACATTTAAGTTGTTGGGCTATGGAGTGCTTTAAGAAATTATCTTTTTTATTTCTAATAACCGCGACCTCCGCGTCAACCGCCAGGTTTTCAAGGGATGTTTGTGTTATACTTGAAAACCTGGCGGTTGACGCGGAGGTCGCGGTTATTAGAAATAAAAAAGATAATTTCTTAAAGTACAGTATCCCCCCCAAAATAACACAAACATCCCTTGAGTAGTAGAAAAAACGGACGCTTCTCTGGAAATATAGGTTAAATCCTTCAAGGCAGAACCAAGAAATATTTCAAAATTATTCTAAGAGACTTAAGAAAATTATCAACCTGACACAAAAAGCTAAAAATACACATTTTATAAATAAATCACAGAACAAATCTAAAGCCACCTGGAAAATTATTAATAGCAAGACAAAAATGAAAGAACACATTACACACATTATAAAAGACGAAGAGCTGATCTCTGATCCTAGAAAATTTGCTAATGCCTTTAATGATCACTTTATAGACCAAATCACAAAATCTTCAAATTGTTTAAGTAGTACAGCAAAAATTCCTACACATTGTCAATCTATGTTTATGTCGCCAGTATCAACTCAGTCTGTAATAAATATAATAAAATTGTTGAAAAACAAAAACAGTATAAGCTATGACGGTATCGCAACAAAAGTGGTGAAATTTGTATGCGAAAGTATAGTTGTACACATCTGTGTCACATAATCAACCTAGGTATCAGTCATGGAATATATCCAGAAAAGCTCAAACCTTTAATTGTTAAAGCTCTTCATAAAAAAGATAATAAACAATATATGACTATAGACCTATAGCATTGTGTTTCATTTTTTCCAAGATATTTGAGAAGGTCATATATGATGCTATTTATTCTTATTTGACTAAAATATAAAATTTTATGTGACGAACAAAAGGGATTCAGAAAAAATATATCAATCAATATGGCAATTTATAACTTACTTGACATTGTAATGAAAAATATAGATAATAAGATACCTATTTGTAAAAATATATACAGATATGACAAAAGCTTTTGACTATGTCGATCATAAAATACTAATAAGCAAACTCAATGCGTATGGCATAAGAGGGAATGGTTCTAAACTCCTAGAATCGTATCTTAGTGGCCGTGTTCAGTATGTGGAAATAATCACAATATGTCTCAAAACAAAAAATGAAGTAACTTACCGCTCACATGCTAAACAAATTAAATATGAAGTCCCCAGGGTAGTGTTCTTGGACCTCTGCTATTCCTCATTTATATAAATGATTTACCCGAACATACAGTACTGGTTTAGTCAATTGTAATAATAATAATATAAACGAATATGAATATGAGATTAACAAATTTATTGAATAAAATCGTTACATGGCTCGACATAAACAACTTAAAAAATAATTTGCAGCAAACGAAAATTATGCATTTTCATCAAAGAAAACAAGTGCACACATTTAATATAAATTATAACAGACAAAAGGTGGAAGACTTTCTAGGGCTGCTAATTGACAACCACCTAACATGGAAGCCGCAAGCAGAACAAATTTGTTAAAACCTGAGCAAGTCTGCGTATGCTTTATATCGACTTTCACATAATCTTAAATTAGAAGGAACACTAATGGCATATCATGGTTTTGTCGCACCAACGTTACGATACGGAGTAATTTTTTGGGGTAACTCAAGCGAAAGAAATAATATCTTTAAGGCTCAAAAAAGATGTGTAAGAGCAATGTGTGGACTTAAAAACTACCGACAGTTGTGTACCTGTGTTTAAATCCCTAAAGCTGTTGACTTTACCGTCACTATATATACTATAGGTCTACCAGGATCTGATGGCAAAAAGGGAAAAAAGAAATTGACGCTAGCAATACTGGGGAAATTGGAGTAAAACGTTTTGATACTTTTTTTTCCTTATAGCGGCTGATTCTGTGTGTGATACATGCAATTATAAAAATTTATCCAATGATCAAGGATAATTTTTGAAAATCTTACTGTGGCGAATGTGGGGTTCGAAATTTAGATGAAAACTCCAATTACTTTTTTTTTTCTTTTTTTTTTTTCTTGGTGGGTAGGCGCAAGAAGTACACACTTAAAAGTTGCTCTGTACATTTTAATTAAATAAAATTAAAGTGATTATTGTATTTACTTACGAGTGGTATATAATGTATTGATACATGTCAAATTAAGCCGTCAGCTATAAATCAACACTCCTTTAAATATTTCTTCAGGCAAAAAATTGTAAAACATAATCAACACACAATAATGGATAACCTTTCTCAGCTTAAAAAGAACATGGATGATATGACGCAAATGTTTACTTTGAAGATGGCCTCATTTGAGGATTCCTTGAGTGGCAACGGTCAGTCTAGTGATTTGGCCTCCCTGGCGAAAGAGTTCAGCAATTTCAAAAGTTTTATTTGGAAAGCAGTCTCAGCCCTTAAGTCTCAATTGAATCTGGTATTAGCCACTTTGGATAGCTTTGAGATGAAGTCTCGTTCGTGTGTGCTGTTGCTGCATGGTGTGGCCGAGGTGGATGATGACAACTCCAAGGAGGTGATATTGAAACTTTGTCACAAAACACTTAATGTAAACATGGACACATCTTCTCTGTCTGCATGTCATCGCTTGGGGAAGCGCAGAATGGCCAACAAGCCGCGCCCAGTACTTGTGCGATTTTGCAACCAAGAATTGCGTGATCAAGTCTGGAATGCGAAAAAGCACATGAAGGGCAGTGGCCTAACATTTTCAGAATTCTTAACTAGTAGTAGACATGAGGTATTTGTTGAGGCCCGCAAAATGTTCGGCGTGAAGGGATGCTGGACCAGCGGTGGCAAGATTGTAATTGTGTGTCCTGATGGTTCCCGTCGTAAGATTACTTCGGTGGCGGAATTCTTATCATTCAAGACGAACGTGCACAACACTGGAGGTACTGCGACACATGTACTTTCCCCCATCCGTGTACCCCATGTTAAACCAATTGCCGCTGAAACACAATTTACTAACAAGATGCGCTCTTTCAGAGCCCAAGTTAAGGCGAAAAAGTAATGTTTGTTATACAGTGTGTACCATGTTTGTCATAAGGTTGGTAGTGTTTGCACATAGTTGTTATCTCTGTTGATGACCGCGTAGTTTCTAATATTCTATAGGCCGTCAATAGTTTGTAGGGTAATCACATTATTACTATATTTGCACGGAGTTACCACTAAATTAATAAAATATAAATTTACAATTAGTACATTTGTTGCCAGTGTTGTGACTGACATTTTAAATTTTGTTGCTATTTTAAGATGGCACTATAAAAGCGCTTAATTTTTTCTTCATTCAGTTGTGGCAGGCAGTTTCAACTTCAGAGTTAAACTGTTTCTGCATTGATTGCTTTTTTTTTATTGTCGTTTATCTACATTGTTCACATAATCTATAAATAGGTTAAATCTTTCTCCATGATAATATCTAACTAATTTTCTTGTTTAAATATGTAAATACTTGTTCTTTTTTTTTGTTTGGTAGAAAACTTCATAGCTGCCGGCGAATGCTTGAGGGTAATTTCAAGGTAGTACCATTGACATACATTATTATTACTTTTTATTAATACAGTACACAGTTGCTTTCGCGTTCTTGGGAAATACATATTTATTTCAATTAATTTAATGTCGGATGTATTGTGGGATACTTCAGATTCAGAATACTTTTCCTTTTCTTCATCTTCCTCTCAAAGTTTTACTACTGATGGGAGTGCCGTTTCAGATAATCCTTCACTTAGAACATCTTTGGATGTTACGTTTACATCTCTAGCAAAAAATTTTAACGTCGTTCATATAAATGCTCAAAGCATTCCTTCCCATTATGCTGATTTACTTGCTGCCTTTGCTTCTAGTAATATTCATGCCGTACTTGTTTCCGAGACATTCCTAAAACCCCCTCTCCCCTCCACATTATATCCATTACCAGGTTTTAAGTTAATCCGGAATGATCGTACGTGTGTGAGAACAACACAAGATGGTGTGTCAAGAATGGTGGGTTACGGTGGCGTAGGTATTTACCTCCGCAGTGACATTTCTTATGAATTGTTATCCCAATCCCCTCCAGTCTTCCAATCTCCAGAACACTTATTCCTTCAGATAACACTTCATCATTCTAGGGTCTTGTTAGGTGTCTATTACAATCCGTCCCTTCATATTAATTATTTCCACTCGTTTGAAACGCTCTTGGATGAATTTTCCAATCAATTTGACCATGTTATCATAATGGGTGATTTTAACACGTGCCTTATAAAGAATGATACCCGTGCAAAAAAACTTCTTTCTATATTACACTCTGTTAACCTTCATCACCTTCCTCTTGGTCCTACCCACTTTCCCCATAATGGTCCTCCATCCTCCCTTGACCTAATTATAACCTCGTCTCCTGAGCTGGTTATGGATTCGGGTCAATATAATGCACCTGCCTTTTCAGCGCGTAATTTAGTCTACGCCTCCTTTAAATTACGACCACCCAAGCATAGGCATAAAGTCATGCTTTTACGTAACTTTGCTGCCATAGACAAAAATCAATTAATAAGGGATTTAAGTGCATTAGATTAGGACACAGTACTTTCTGCACCAGATGTTGATAGTAAACTGAATGCCTTTAATACTATCATCATAAGTGTATACGATAAGCATGCGCCATTACGCTCCGTACGGGTCAAACATTATCCTGCACCATGGCTTTCAGAGGAAATTAAAAAACTTATGGCTCGAAGGGATAGGGCTAAAATTAGACTCCGTCATAACCCAACTCCAACAAATCGAGATTCGTACGTATTGCTACGGAATCGATGTAACAAACTATGTAGGGAGGCTAGATCTAAATATATGCATTCCTCTATTGAAAACTGTCCCCCCAGCAAGCTCTGGAATTTCCTCAAAACAAACGGTATTGGCAGGGAGAAGCTCAATGCCAGCGGCAATATAGATTCCAGTTCTTTAAACAAGCGTTTCTGTGCTTCGCCCGTCATTCTGGATCCCATTAGAAAGTCGTCCACTTTATCGCTACTAAATGCGGCAACACCACAATCTACTGCTTTGTTTGAACTTGGTGAGATAACATCAGATGAAGTTATTAAATTGATCGGGAGTATTGAATCTAAAGCTGTTGGAAATGATGATATCGGCCTCAGCATGATCGACCCAATAAAGGAGATTATTGCTCCTTTTCTCGCACACATATTTAATTGCTCTCTTACTTCTGGAGTCTTTCCATCAATATGGAAAGACGCCCATGTAATTCCACTTTCCAAAAATTCGAAGCCTTCTTCTTACTCAGACTTTCGTCCTATATCTATTTTGCCTTTTCTTTCTAAGGTGTTGGAGCACTTTGTGCATCAGCGCCTAACTACTCACCTCCGAAAACATAATCTCCTGAGTGAAAATCAGTCCGGATTTCGTCCAGGACACAGTACTGTCTCAGCGCTTGTCAGAGTTACCGATGACATTAGATATAATACCGAAAATCAGAAATTAACTCTATTGGTTTTACTTGATTTTACAAGCGCTTTTAACTCCGTTGATTTTGACATTATGCTGGCTAAATTACGTGCCCTAAATCCTTCACCAATAGCTTTGGCGTGGCTTAAGTCATATTTAACTGGTCGCCGGCAAATTGTTAAAATTGATGACTCTAGATCGGACTGGTGTAAGCTTATGGCTGGAGTACCTCAGGGGGGAGTGTTGTCTCCTATTCTTTTTTCTATCTTCATCAATGATATTACTTCTAATCTTCTCTCTTCGTTTCATCTTTACGCAGATGATCTTCAGATCTATACGGCTGCTTCGCTCGACGATTTCAGCAGTGCTGTAAATATTATTAATAAGGATCTCTCTGCGATTGCCCAATGGACTAATAACTTCGGGTTGAAAATTAACCCTTCTAAATCAAAGGCAATAATTATTGGAAGCCCCTATTACATCTCCCGGTTATCAAATGGCATGTGCCCAAATGTTATTTTTTGTGACAATGTCATTACATATTCCTCGACAGTTAAAAATCTGGGTATTGTCTTTGATCAAACTTTGTCCTGGGCTCCTCAGATCACATTAGATATGTTTTTGGTCTACGGAAATTCGATCATATTTCTGAATATCGCAAAAAGCTTAATCTGTTACCCATTAGGCTCCGTAGAAATCTTCATACCCTATCTTTTCTTTTCCATATACTTTTTAGTCCTACGGCTCCAAAATATCTCCACGAGTGTTTCAAGTTTCGTGTAATGGATACCCGACTTCGACCTAGAAACGATCTATTTTTAGAAATTCCTACCCATAATTCCCAATGTTTTTCCAAATCCTTTACGGTTCAAGCCGTACGTCTCTGGAACGCACTCCCAACCAGTGTGAAGTTATCCCAATCTTATAACTCCTTTAAATCACAAGTGAAGAAACATTACGACTCTATTTCTGATATTTAAATTAGCATTTACTTTTTAACGCGTATATATACTGTGTGTCTGGGTATTTTGTGTTGAGCGTGAAGTGTGTATTGTGCGTAAATTGCACCAAACCTATTAATTGAATTCCTTTTCAAGCATTCATGGTTGACTGGAAGAGATCCCTATTGGGATAAGTCCGCCATTGTATAATTTAGATTAAGTTTTTTTTTTGTATTATTATTGTTATGTATTTTGAATGTTAAATTATACAATAAAGTTTTATAAACAAACAAACAAATACTCTGTTCATGAGTTTATTAATTAATTATAGGCTATGAGAACTTGAAAATGGTTCTAAATACTGCACATCCATAAAAAAGTCTTCATCGGAAGAGGAAGACGCAGTATTTATGATAAACCTTTCCTCCTGCATCTCAATTAATCAATATTGTTCTATGAACTGATTTTCAATTTTTATTACATGTTCACAAGATTTTCGCCCTTCATCGATCCCTATTTCAGAGAAAGCTTCTTCTGTTAAAGATTTTATTTTATATCACTTGCAGGTCTATTGACGTTTTTACCCGCAACTCTTTGTTTCATTATTCCCCAGATTAATTCTATGGGGTTTAACATACAATGATATGATGGGAGCCTCAAGACTTCGTGGCCGTGTGATTTTAAAATCTCATCTATCTGATATTTAGGTTCAGACTTATGATTTTTCACTGCTTCCAGTAATTGACATTTACGCCAGTTATCGTCGTAAGGGATATTGTTTGATTGAAGCCATTCTTTTCTAGCAGCAATACGGTCGGTTTGTTTAATTGTACAGAATGGTACTTGGCGTTGTCCATGACAATTAGAGAAGGTTTTGTAAGGTTGGGAATCAACTTCTCCGCAACCCATTTTGTAAAGTTATCTTTATTCATATCATGGTGGTAGTCAGCAGATGTACTCTTGACCTATACACCAAACAACAGTTTGGCACAAAACCATTTTCTCCACCAGCATGTACAATGATCCATCTAGGCCCTGCCGAAATACTTTTAGATGGGCCTGCAATATCTTTATTTTGCCAGCATTTGTTCACTGAACATGAACCGTGTATGTAGGTTTCATCTAAATAAACCACGTCTAGCTTATCATCGGCTTCTCGATTCTTTTGCATACGCTCCAAATACTTGTATCTGTGTATCTTTATGTCATGTCGCTCCATTAAAATAGTGTTTTTTGATTGGCACTTCACGAATTCGAATCCGATGTCTTTCAAACTAAGTCTGAAGACAAAATAAGATTGTTATTTTTAGATTACTATGTTTTTAGATTATATTCAAACTGAAAGAAAATGAAATTCATTCTTGTTACCTTAATGATTCTCTACCTCCATTGAAATTGATTTCCTCCCGAAGAATTTGTACCAATTTCATGACAGTGGGTATTTCTTTTCGTACAGTGTTAAACTCATTTATCTTGTTTCTGATCAATTCTATATTAAAACTATCCAAGTTTTTTTTTTGCCTGTTTTTACCGGGCGTACTAAATACGCCTCTGTTAGATCTGCCTTCAGCAATAATTCGTCTTATGATAGTATTAGAAACCCCTGAAATAAACCAAAGTTTAGTATACATAATAAAATACACACGAAAAATGCAATAAACCAAAGTATCAAGACGTGTCATTCCTACTAACCAGTCAACGCTTGCACATGGCTCAATATCGATGATTGTGTTTGTTCTGCACCTTGTTCATCAAGTATTCTTTGATAAAAATTGAAAACAATATTTCTTGCTTGCGATCGAAGAGGTTTCTTCGACATTTTCACCACTTTTTAAAGGAAATTTGAAGCCAAACCAAAAACAATTCCTCGATATTTCAGTTGACAGATGTCATTTTTTTTGTTGCCATATGAAAATCGCTATTTTTTAAACTTTTTTTTTGCCATCAGTTCCTGGTAGACCTATAGAAATATGCATTTTTGTGAAATTAAATCAGCATCTTTTGTAAATATTACACAAATAAGAACAAGAGCGGTAGCTGTACGCGCTCAATATCAAAATATGTTAACAGTTGGAGGTTATAATACTGCGTTATTATGCAAAAGTGTAATCGGTATGGGGCCTGTTATTTATAATAAAATTCCAGGCAGTATACAATTATTACAATTTAAACTGTTTAAAAAGAAATTGAGTTCCCTCTTAATAGGTAATCGCTACTATAATATTAATGAAGTTTTAAATGACATTCTGTTAGTTTGACATTGCATTATATTGTAATTTTGTTTTGTAGGTAGTTAGTTATTATTTTTAAATCTAGTTATTCGTACTATATATACTTTGCACACCTTAATAAGGCAAATTGTACAAGGGAATTTTATAATTAATTTCATCATCATATAACATACCTACATTTTAAGCAAATAAATGATTCTGATTCTTACATAAAATGAATGATGTAACTCTGTACAGGTGCCGCTGCGGCTGAAGAGGGCAAAGAAACACACGCGGACAAGACTCAAAATGGAAGAACACTGAAATCAGACGACGATAATGTTCTAGAAAATCCAAGAATGTGTAGGGCAGTTACGCATGAAGAGACAACCAACAGAAACGTTGGCCCTTACACATTACGGTGCGTTAAAAAACCTGCAAATAATAGACAAGTTTCAAAAAACACATGTATGTATACCGTGACAAACAAAACTAATGCGAGTGTGAACAGTGATCGTGAGTGCACTATTACTAACACAGATGTCGGCAAAAGCAACAGTAAACAACTGAAGATGGTTGTTTGTAAAGACGACGAAGTCGGTTCACGAATATTTACTAAAGAGGATTATTCAAAGAGAACTGATGAGAAACCTTTTGGATGTAAGATATGTAAAGTTAGATTTAGTCAGAAGGGTAATTTAAAGAGACATCTAATGACACACACTGGTCAGAAACCCTTTGAATGTGAGATATGTAATGTAAAATTTAATCATAAAAGTAGTCTAAAGTGTCATTTGATGACACATACTGGTGAGAAACCCTTTGAATGTGATATATGTAAAGTTAGATTTAGTCATAAGGGTAATTTAAAGAAACATTTAAGGACACACACTGGTGAGAAACCCTTTGAATGTGATATATGTAAAGTCAGATTTCGTCGGAAGAATACTTTAAATACACATTTAATGACACACACTGATCAGAAACCATTTGAATGTGAAATATGTAAAGTTAGATTTAGTCGGAAGGGTAATTTAAAGCAACATTTAATGACACACACTGGTGAGAAACCCTTTGAATGTGAGATATGTAAACTTAGATTTAGTCATAAGGGTACTTTAAAGAAACATTCACTGACACACACTGGTGAGAAACCCTTTGAATGTGAGATATGTAAAGTTAGATTTAGTCTAAAGGGTAGTTTAAAGGAACATTCAATGATACACACTGGTGAGAAACCCTTTGAATGTGAGATATGTAACGTTAGATTTAGTCGGAAGGGTTATTTAAAGACACATTTAATTACACACACTGGTAAGAAACCCTTCGAATGTGAGATATGTAAAGTTAGATTTGCTGAGAAGTGTAGTTTAAAGAAACATTCAAAGATACACACTGGTGAGAAACCCTTTGAATGTGAGATATGTAAAGTTAGATTTACTGAGAAGGGTAATTTAAAGAATCATTCAATGATACACACTAGTGAGAAACCCTTTGAATGTGAGATATGTAAAGTTAGATTTACTGAGAAGGGTAGTTTAAAGAAACATTCAATGATACACACTGGTGAGAAACCCTTTGAATGTGAGATATGTAATGTTAAATATAGTCATAAAAATAGTTTAAAGTATCATTTGATGCAACACACTGGTTTGAAACCCTTTGAATGTGAGATATGTAAAGTTAGATTTACTCGGAAGGGTCATTTAAAGAGACATTCAATAACACACACTGGGCAGAAACCCTTTGAATGTGAGATATGTAACGTTAAATTTAGTCATAAAAATAGTTTAAAGTATCATTTGATGAAACACACTGGTTTGAAACCCTTTGAATGTGAGACATGTAATGTTAAGTTTACTCGTAAAATCAGTTTAAAGTATCATTTGATGAAACACACTGGTCAGAAACCCTTTGAATGTGAGAGATGTAAAGTTAGATTTAGTCATAAGGGTAGTTTAAACAGACATTTAATGACACACACTGGTCAGAAACCCTTTGAATGTGAGATATGTAAAGTTAGATTTACTGAGAAGGCTAGTTTAAAGAAACATTCAATGACACACACTGGTGAGAAACCCTTTTAATGTGAGATATGTAGTTAGATTTTGTCGGAGGTGCATCTTAAAGGGACATTTAATGACACACACTGGTCAGAAACCCGTTGAATGTGAGATATGTAAAGTTAGATTTAGTCAGAAGGGCAATTTAAAGCAACATTCAATGACACACACTGGTCAGAAACCCTTTGAATGTGAGATATGTAGAGTTAGAATTAGACAAGTTTTTCAACTCGAGACATATTTTGAATACAGTGAACTCAAGATACACTGGTTAAATCAATATCTCCCGAGATTACGTCATTGAGTGCCGATCACAGCTTGTGTCTGAAATTGAGACATCACTAGAACAGGTCTCTGATTGGGGTAGATTGAATTTAGTTCAACTTAATCCGCTAAGGACACAAGTGTGCGCATTTACCGCGAAATAGTCCCCATTTATCGTAGCTCCCGATTAGAAGGTATACCCCTCAGCGTTACGCCTAGCATCGGTATCCTGGGTGTCGTCATATCGAGCGATGGACAGTTTCGCGGCCACCTGGAGAGCAATGCTAAGTTGGCGTCCAAGGAGATTGATGTGATCAATAGGACTAAACAGTACTTTACACCTCAACATCGCCTTCACCTTCATAAGGCCCAGGTCTGGCCTCATATGGAATACTGTTCACATTCAGAAACATTTTGTTCAATAACTTTACGTAAATAAATACTCGTACATTAGATTTCGGAAGCTTTTCGACAATATATATTTTGTATAATCTATAGTTTAATAGGAATAAGTAATATCTATAGTTTAATATAAATAAATAAATTCAAAGTAAAAATAAATGAAAGCAAAAAAGCTGGTGCTCACGTTTACAGCTTACTAGTAACTTCACTCACTTTATTTTCAAATAAGTATTTTGTAACGAACATCTATAGTTGTTTGTACATAATATCTATATACGAGTATAAAGCAAAAGTAACAAAGCAACAGTCTTGTTTTAAGGTTCAAAAACTGTTAAATATGTATTAAAAATAAATGATTTTAGGCGTATAGATATTTGTTTTTATACCACTACTGTGACAAGCAAGCTTACACCCTACCTGACGGTAAGTAGTTGACGTGGCCTGTGGGTTTATACTACACAAGGGGTGTTACTCATCCATTAACTAACGCCTAAATTATTATAATTGGCGGTTTATAAATTTTAACCGACTTGAAAATTTACTCTTACATGAGGAGAGTGAATTATAAGATATTGTGAACGTTTGGTAACTGCACTGTCACTTGAACATTGTGTTTACTTCAATATTACTCATTTATTATTATATCTAACTAACTAGCTAACTCGGCAAACGTTGTTCTGCCATATATATATTATGAAATATACTTTATAACCTATTTTCATACCTACTATAATATACATTAAAAATTCATAAAAATCGGTCGAGCCGTTTCGGAGGAGTGCCACCACAAACACCGTGACTCTCTATATAATCTACCTTCATGTATCTCGCCCTTCTGTTTCCTTTTACCTGTTTATTAACCTATCTATGATGGCCCTACCTATGTGAACCCCACCCTTATAGAAATATATCTACTGAGAACTTTTCAAGTAACATAAATATTTATTTATTTACCTCTTCGCTACGCAAATAACTACTCTTATGTCTAACCTTTCACCTAACCTACCATTCGTGTATTGACAATATATTTAATAGAATCCCTGATTTTATTTGTACCTACTTCTTGACCTAAAGATTCACCCTATTTAACTAAGCTTACTAATTAAGTGTCCCAGATGTGTCAAGTCGACCCTCTTAGTTTAATTTTGGCTGTGATCGTTTAGTGGCACCTACATTGCGGGCAGAAACCCAGAATCCTTTTCGTGTTTATGATGGCTAAGCAAATTGAGAAACCTAACAGTTAAGCTTCCTAAGTAACGTAGTACCGCAGTATACTAAAGAGTAACGATTCCCAAGAGCTACCTTCCTATCTCTACTCAATATGTTTATATATGTGAAGATCAATTCGTCAACTTCACGTTGTGGTTAATTGATTTGTGGAAATTATAGGATATCAAGGATTAATGTGTACTTTTATTAACTACTCTCTCTAAATCGGAATGTTAGAACTTAACCGTACCCTATCGAATTTTGATTGTTTCTTTATAGCTTAGGAACTGCCTATTCATATAACACTGTATTTAATTTAATGAGGTCCGATTACTAGTCATAGGCTCTACAAAGTTATAACTCTAGCATCTTAATTGAACCCTATGGAACAGAATGTAAATCTTCGAGATCTTAGTTATAGTTCCGCTATTGATGTAGTAGGACATTCATACTCCTAACCGAGATTCGATTCAGAACTTAAGTATAAGATTAGAGTGTTTAAATCACAGCTCCTATCAGCCTCACAAGGCAGTGGCGAAATAACCTATGGAGTCACTTTGTAATGTGAATGAATATTGTTACTATCTCGATATTCAGTTCAAAGTTAACGGTTCCGCAAGGCGATGACAAGATAATCTATAGTTATTTTCTGTAGTAGGAGAATATTAGTACCCTCGACAGCTATCTCAGCGATAGGACGGTCAGAGTTAGGTACGCCGGGGGGGAAACCTTGCGGTCCACCACCAAAGGGTGCGTCCAAGGGTCCATAGGAGGACCGATTTTGTGGAACCTCCTATTGGATCCTCTTCTGCAGCAACTCGACCTTGCGGGGGTGCACTGTCAGGCCTTCGCCGATGACGTCGTGCTGATGTTCGACGGCAACACTGCGCTGGATATAGAGAGACAGGCCAATGCCGCTCTCGAGCATGTGAGGGCGTGGGGTGTCAAAAACCGGTTGAAGTTTGCGCCGCATAAGACCAGCGCTATGCTGGTCACGCGCAAACTTAGGTATGACACTCCGCGACTTACCATGGGCGGGATAGACATTGGCATGTCTCGGCAGATCAAACTGCTGGGGTTGACGATTGACGCGGGTCTGACGTTCAACGCGCACGTGGCTACTGTCTGTAAAAGGGCAGTGGCCATATACGGGCGCCTTGCGCGTACGGCCCGCGTCAGTTGGGGTCTCAACCCTGAAGTAGTGAAGATCATATATTCAGCCGTAGTGGAACCTACGATATTGTACGCTGCCGCCGCATGGGCTCCAGCGGTCAATAAGCTGGGCATCCAGAAACAGCTCAATAGCGTACAGCGGGGCTTCGCGCAGAAGATCTGCAGAGCCTACCGCACGGTCTCCCTGAACTCCGCACTGCTGCTGGCCGGGGTGCTGCCTCTTGACCTCAGAGTGCGCGAGGTCGCCTCTTTGTACGAGGCCAAGAGGGGGCTACCCCATCCGCTGCTCGGGGACAGGGAGATCGAGCGGATGGCCTCGAAGATCGAGGCCCCGCATCCCGCGGAGCTAGATAGCTTGGAGTTCGGCAGCCTGGTGGACGAGGAACAATGCAGGGCACACTCCAACTTTGCCCTGCGAATGTTTACGGACGGCAGCAAGATTGAGGGCCGGGTTGGCGCCGCTGTGTCCGTATGGAACGGCGACGCCGAAACCAAGGCCCTCAAGCTTGCTTTGTCGTCCTACTGTACCGTCTACCAGGCGGAACTCCTGGCTATCTGCACGGCGGCCGAGTACGCTTTGAGCTGCGATGGACCCAGTATTGGCATCTTCAGCGACTCCATGGCGGCGCTCCAGGCGGTGGCGAACGTCGAGTCCCCCCATCCCCTGGCGGTGCAAACACGGGACGCTCTTAAACTGTGCAAAAGCCAGGGTAAGAGCGTCTCGCTGTTCTGGATCAAAGCACACGCGGGGTTGGAGGGGAACGAACGTGCCGATGAACTCGCCAGGAGCGCCGCACTGGGGTTGCGGAGGCGGCCAGACTACGACCGCTGCCCTGTCTCATTCGTCAAAGGTATGATCCGCAAGGGGACCATTGACGAATGGGACAGGAGATACAAATCGGGAACAACAGCTTCGACAACGAAGATGTTCTTCCCGAGTGCGGCGGCGGCGTACGGCATCGTGGGTAAAATGGTGCCGTCGAGCATCACTACGCAGGTCCTCTCGGGGCATGGTGGGTTCTCCGCGTACTTGCACAGATTCAAGTGCACGGATGACCCATCGTGCTTCTGCGAGCCCGGCGTGGACCAGACAGTGCAGCACATATTGTTTCGGTGTCCCGCATTCTCCAAACAGAGGTACGATTTGGAGCAGGATTTGGGAATGCGGGTCACCGAAAACACAGTCTCCGAAGTGGTAACGGGGAGAAATAGATCGAAATTTTTAAAATACTGCGTCGGTCTAGCCACGGCCGTCACAGATCGTAATAAGCAGAGCAGCTCCACCTAGGACTAATGTTGTATACCTCGGCTATACTCTGTATAGCCGATGAGATCGCGGTGGCTAGGTGGAGCTGTGAAGCTCACTGTCGCCCGTGTCTGGACTGACGCAGTATAGGGAGGGAAATTTGGAAACAGTTATAATCGTTTTACCGGCGTTCTAAAATGGGCCAAATCAAAATTTTTTTTTGGAAATATAACTGAAAGATGATGAATGAAAGATGAATTGCGGAATGAAAGAGAATGTGATGTATGAATGTGTTTATTATATGTAAATTGCGACAAATTAACGAATGTTAAAAAATAGCCTTGCCCACGGCAGGGGTGCCAGTATTAAATAAAAAAAATAAAAAAAAAATATTAGTACCCACCACCAAGATTCTATTCAGAACTCAAATATAAAACAGAGAACATTCTAGCCCGTGTAGAGTCTCTGAAGCGATGGCGATATAAACTATATTAATTTTATGTACTCGGAGAATGCTAGTATTCACACTATATTTAATTTGGAACTCAAACATATGATAGAGAACGTTCCAGCCCGCGCAAGCCCCTCGGGGCGGTGGCAATATCTCCTGTGTACAGTTTATATGATAGGAGAAAGTTAGTATTCGTCCTATATTTAATTTAGAACTCAAACATAAGATAGAGAACGATCTAGCCCGTGCAAGCCCCTCGGGGCAGTGGCCATATAACCTATGTTAATTTTATGTAACTGGAGAATGCTAGTATTCACCCTATGTTCAATTCTGAATGCAATCATAAAATAGAGAACGTTCCAGCTCATGCAAGCCCCTCGGGGCAGTGGCAGTCGCCCCATCCTCGCGACTGCAATGACAAACATCCACATCACATTGTCTCCTCCCCGCGAGACATGCTACGAGCCAAAGACGTCTCCTTGCGGGGCTGAGTGGCCAATTGAAGATTAACCACCCTCCTTTTTTTTCAAGATACTAATGATTGGCGTGCTATCGGCTCTCTTGACCGCTTACACACGCTTTGCATATTACAACCAGTTTACTATACTTTACTCATATTTCTAAGTTTATAAAACTCATAGTATGAAGTTTACTTTTTGTTTACGTTTTACAAGTGTTTCACAATCAATCACTGGCAGAGAGGGAGTTCAGAAGGAAGCTCCCCCAATATAGGTTTACTATCAAATTAAAAGACAATTATGTTGGCAAATTTACCATTTACTTTAGATAATAATCACTATGTCAAGTTCTGGAATTTCAACCATCTCTAACTTGAGTCCTCAATTTTAGAGTAAGTATCAATTTATAAAGGCACATGTATTATACTTCTCGCCCGTTAACTGAACACAATGATTGTATTAGTTTCTCTGAGCACAATCTAGCTGAATTGCAGTCGGTCAAATCGCCACTATGCCACCGCTATCAATTACTACAGGTAGGGCAAATCCCTCAGTTGTGTCTGCAGCTAACGTATTTGTTTATAATAAAGTATACTGTGAGCGTCATCTATACATTCGTCAGTCTTGTAAAGGTAACAGCCAGGGTGCTTTTCTCAGACACCACTGTCACACAGGCTCTATTGCCCAGACTTCTAGACGATGTAGACAACAATTATTCAAGTAAGGATTTCTGCTCATACGGCAGTAGAGAAGTCTCCATCACTTGAGAGACGTTGTTAAGTTTTATAAAGGCATTTGCAGTGTGTTACTTCGGGATATTGCCCCAAACATTTAGGCTAAATCCGACCGAACGCAAAACCCGCCAGACTAGTGTAATCAATTATGAGTATTAAGGTTAAGTCTCGAAAGCAGCTCAATTGTTCTGTCCGACATTTGGTTGTCTTAAACGACCGCAAGGTTGTTTCTACAAGGCTTATAACGCTTCAGGTGAGAAACCCTTGTCGTACTGAGGAACCTGGCACGACAGCCCATCCTGTTTCGCTCAGCATCACCAGATGCTCGTACGCCCCCTTGGACTATTGTAATGTTCCCCAGGAACTACAAGTCCTCGCCGTACAGCAGACGCCCGACACGACAGCCCATCCTGTTTCGCTCAGCATCACCAGATGCTCGTACGCCCCCTTGGAGTATTGTAATGTTCCCCAGGAACTACAAGTCCTCGCCGTACAGCAGACGCCCGCCCGACACGACAGCCCATCCTGTTTCGCTCAGCATCACCAGATGCTCGTACGCCCCCTTGGACTATTGTAATGTTCCCCAGGAACTACAAGTCCTCGCCGTACAGCAGACGCCCGACACGACAGCCCATCCTGTTTCGCTCGGCGTTCACAGACACCCGGGCGCCCCTGACGGATGCGGACGTCGCATTTCCTCAAGGAACTACATAGTTTCACGGTAAAGCGTTGTACGATATGTCTACGTGTCGTCCACTGTGTCGGTTATTAGTACCGACGACCCTGACTCCAGTTTATAGATTTACTAATAATGTTCAGATGGTATAGTTCAATAAAGACAACTTCCTGTTCACGAAACAACCGAGTATATTGTCCAACTTTAACTTATAATTTAAGCTCACAAAATATTAACGCGGAGTACAATGAGCCAGATATGCGCGAGGTGTGCGCGTACGATGGTAAGCGAAACCGGTGGCGACTGGCGCTCGCCTGCGCGAACAGCGATTTGCTGAGTTGCTATTCTGTTATGTATATGTGTGTACCCCTACATCACACCCCTCCTAAAATTTGTTACCTAAAAAAACGACAAATTTTAGAACAGTTGAAACCAAAATACAAAATTCTATTAAAAGTTATTACCTCTGCATCAATACTGTATTGTTACTAACTAAACAATGCAATACGATAAGGCGCATGACCTCATCGTTACACACCATACATACTGTGCCTACGTTATGTACTTATGTTTACATTCCATTTAAAAGTCGGTATACTTAGTTTAAATTACTGACATATAAAATTTATTCAAACAAAACGTAGTCTAATTTAGTTATTTATACAAGATCTAGCTTACATTTATACTTTAGATTGACATATCTATTCTGGTATAATTTCGTGAAATCTATATTACATAGCTAAAAACCTTATTTTACAATAATAACTTTATCCGTTTACATGGACAATGTTTTTTTAAAAGATTACATGGACAATGTTTTTTTAAAGATTACAAATATTACAATTCATTTAAGTGACTAATTACTATTTAATTTTGACCTTAAAGTATTTCCAGGCAAAGTGTAGGTAAAATTAAGCGAAAATTATTTTCGGGTTACCTTTATCCGCCTGCGCTGCCTGTGGTCGTGAACTTATAGCCCCCTCCAGAGTTACCGTCAAATGTTGGTTGAGCCACCTCCTAGTGCTCTTTGTGCATTTCATGCAACAAAAACACAAGCAGGTACAACAACATATGGCTATCACTATGGTTAGCCCGATGAGAATTAGGTTAAAGTTTTCCATTTTCGACTTCATATCATTGACTTGATTTACATTATTTTGCGTATATTTAACTTCCTCTACTTTGGTAGAATATTGATCCATGTTAAAAAAATTTTTACGTGTTTAAAAATAAAAAAAATTACATTAACAGAACAAGTAGTTGTTGTTGTGATTATTCAAAGATATGCAATGAATGACTGTGACGAAAATCTGTAACTGTGTGGAAAAATATAATAGCCTAAATTAATATATTTCTTAATACTACATAAAACGTACGGGTTTTTTGATGACACGGCCGCTTCGCGTTGCTCGCTGCGTCGGCGCTGGTTTGACCGCGATAGGAGGTTGCGTCATCCGCCCGCCCGTGTCGATAACTATACTTGACGCCGGTGTTTGCTCGTCCGAATCATTAATCAGATATGCTGGTTTTAACCTATCTACCGAAATGACTGTACGCCGACTAGGCAACTGAATTTCGAAAGTTTCTTGACTGCGTTTAATTAATTTATATGGCCCATCGTACGGAGTTTTTAATGGTTTTCTCACCGAATCGTCTCTGATAAAAACATGTGTACACGACTTTAAATCTGGGTTCATAAACCATTTCCGATTGTCTCGATGAGTGTTTGAAATTGGCCTTAACTTATCAATAGTCTGACGAATATTCTCTAAATACGAGTCATCAAGTATAGTTTCCGATGCGCTAAAAAAATCGTTTGGGAGCCTCAGGGGTTTCCCAAATGTATACTCAGCTGCACTTACGCCGCTCTCGCTGCGTCCAGCTGCTCGTAAGCCGTAGAGGACTGTCGGTAGCTCGTCTACCCACGACTTATCGGTTAGACGAGCCATCAACGCCGCCTTGAAACTGCGATGCCATCGCTCTACAAGCCCATTTGACTGTGGGTGGTAACTCGTCGTTCTTAACTTTTTGAAGCCAATAAATTTAAGTAGGTCTGTAAACAATTGACTTTCAAACTGGCGACCTTGGTCTGTCGTCAGCCTGACTGGACAACCGTACCATGTTATCCAGGTATCGTAGACAACTTTAGCGACTGTCGCTGCCGTTATGTCTTTGACCGGAACTGCTTCAGGCCACTGTGTACCTCGGTCTATCATGGTTACACAGTACCTGAATCCATCGCACAATATTGCTAATGGACCTATTATATCTAAATGCAGGTGCTCAAAACGGTCTGCCTGCTGGAATATGCTATATTCTGAAACTGTATGCCTATTGACTTTCGACTTTTGGCAACTAACGCAACTTTTAGCCCACCTAGCTATGTCGGCATTCATGCCGGGCCAGAAAAATCTATCAGACACTAATTTACGAGTGGTACGAACGCCTGGATGACTGAGTTCGTGCACACTTTCGAAAGCTGTGCGTCTGTAAGCTTCCGGTAGGTATGGCCTAATTTTTGCCGTTGACGTTTCGCAAAACAATTCTTTGTTCACCGTTGGCAAAAATACGCGCTTGATTGCAACATTGTTTTTACCTACGTTTATTGCTTCGTCAAACTGTATGACGTAGCTATCGTGCTTCTGCGAATCAGCTAGTTGTTCGTAATCGATACTCGTGGGGCAGGATATTGTAGCAACGCGCGATAGCGCGTCAGCGACTACATTGTCGCTGCCTACGACGTGTCGGATATCTGTCGAGAACTCGCTAATGAACAAGAGTTGCCTTGTGCGTCGTGGTGTTTCAGAATTTGTACCTATTTTTGAAAACGCATGTACTAAAGGTCGATGATCAGTATATATTATCAATGGTGTCCCTTCAAACAACTTGCGAAAGTGTTTGATGGCGAGATAAATCGCTAGCAGTTCCCTATCGTAAGTTCTGTAACGCTGCTGCGTTTCCGATAAGCGTTTCGAAAAATAGCCTAAAGGTTTCCACACACCCTTGTCGAGTTGTTGTAGAACCCCTCCTGTACATGTGTCTGACGCGTCTGTAAACAATGCTAACGTAGCGTTGCTCATAGGATACGATAACGTGACTGCGTTTTGTAACTGCAACTTACATTCCTGGAACGCTGCGTCTGGCGTCCAGACGATCGGTGTTTTATCGTTCTTTTTCGCGTTATGTAAATACCGTGCTAAAATAGCCTGACTCTGAACTGCGTGTGGTATATGTTTCCTATAAAAGTTTATCATTCCTAGATAACGCCTTAATTCGTTGACATTGGTTGGTTTTGGAAAATCGGATATGGCCTGTACCTTGTCTGCTAGAGGTCGAATGCCTTGAGTCGAAACATGAAAACCAACGAAATCTAATTCCGGTACACCAAAACAACATTTCGATTGATTGATTGTTAGACCGAATTTATTTAACCGTTCGAATAACAACTGTAGGTGTTCGCGATGTTGTGTTTCATTCTCACTCGCGATGATGATGTCATCAATGTAGCTAAAAAGAAAATTCAACCCTTGTAATACGGTGTGATGCATGAACCTTTGAAAGGATTGCGCTGCATTTCGTAAACCGAAGGTCATCCTTGTAAATTCGAATAATCCGAATGGAGTGATTATTGCTGTTTTCGCTACGTCATCATCGTGAATGGGGATGAAATGATAAGCCCTATTTACGTCGATTCGTGAAAAAATTTTCTTACCTGCCAGAACGAAGGTGAAATCATGCAGACGCGGTATGGGGTACCTGTCCGGTTTGGTGATGGCGTTCAGCTGCCGATAGTCACCGCACGGCCGTATGTCCCCGTTTTTCTTTTGCACGACGTGGAGTGGACTCGCCCACGCGCTCTTAGATGGTCTGCAAATACCTCTATCTATCTATAACTTCACGCCAAATCCCTTACGGGGTAGGCAGAGAGAACCGAGCGCCACGCGACTCGATCCTTACATACCTCACTCGCTTCTTTCACATTCATTGCTCTTTTCATGCACGCTCGCCGGTTTCTAGGGCTCCTGACATCACCTTCTGATAGAACACGATCAATCTGATCATGATAGGTAAGTCTTGGCCTTCCTCGGCTCCTACATCCTTCCACTTTTGCATTGTATATCTGCTTCGTCATTCTTTCATCCTGCATTCTTTCTACATGTCCGAACCAACGGAGCATGCCTCTTCTTATTTTAACACCGACGCTCTCTTTCAGACCAACTCTGCTTCTAACCTCATCATTGCGGATACGGTCTGCAAGCGTTACACCACAGATTTTGCGCAACGCTCGCATTTCAACCGCGTTTATCCTACTTTCATGCTCTCTCTGCCATACCCAGCTCTCGCTTCCATAAGTAAGCGTTGGGACCAGCACTGCATTGTGTATAGCCAGCTGCGCCTTCTGGCTCAGGTTTTTACTGCCAAGAAGTTTTCCCAACGCTCCATTCACACTATTCCCAGCACTCACTCGCCTTTCCACATCTGCGGTGTACCTTCCATCCCTGCTGAAAGCGCATCCAAGATATACAAACTCATTCACTTGTTCCAACACTTCATCATCTACCGTAATTCTTACATTGGTTCTGGTTTCTTCTCTTTCAAATACCATAATCTTTGTTTTCTTCGCATTCAATAGTAAGCCTTCCTTCATACATTCGTCTTTCATCATTGTGACTAGTGTTTGCAGCTCAGATGGTGTTTCTGCTAACAGGACAGCATCATCTGCATACAGCAGACAGTTCACCACTAGGTCACCCATGCGTAATCCTACATTCGTCGATCTTATTCTCTGTAGACAACTATCGAGATACAGAATAAACAGCCTAGCAGACAACATGCAACCCTGTTTGACACCAATTTTGACATCAAACCAGGGTGACATGTTGCCATCTATTCGCACACATGCTGAGCAATCCTTGTAGGTGGACTGCACAGCACGCAGCAGTGAGCCGTCAATCCCATATCTCGGCAATATGCACCACAGTTCCTTTCGCACAACCCTATCAAATGCCTTCTCAAGATCCACAAAACCGCAGAAAACCTTCTGGTCTGTGGCCAGATGCTTCTCTACGATATTGTATACCAAATACCTAAGTCCAAATACCTAAGTCTTGCATGAGGCGAATTTCTTCTCTTACCTTTCCTAAACGCTCTGGTGGTAAGGATCTTGCCCTTGCGTGGACCGGTGGTCCCTTTGTTTCGATGAAGTGCTTATCATCGTGCTGTGGAGGTTCTCTAAAGGACATAGGTTTGGTTATGTCTGGAGTGATTATTGCTGTTTTCGCTACGTCATCATCGTGAATGGGGATGAAATGATAAGCCCTATTTACGTCGATTCGTGAAAAAAATTTCTTACCTGCCAGAACGAAGGTGAAATCATGCAGACGCGGTATGGGGTACCTGTCCGGTTTGGTGATGGCGTTCAGCTGCCGATAGTCAACGCACGGCCGTATGTCCCCGTTTTTCTTTTGCACGACGTGGAGTGGACTCGCCCACGCGCTCTTAGATGGTCTGCAAATACCTAAGTCTTGCATGAGGCGAAATTCTTCTCTTACATTTCCTAAACGCTCTGGTGGTAAGGGTCTTGCCCTTGCGTGGACCGGTGGTCCCTTTGCTTCGATGAAGTGCTTATCATCGTGCTGTGGAGGTTCTCTAAAGGACATAGGTTTGGTTATGTCTGGAAATAGTTTAAGTAAATCATGATACGGGTGCTTTTCGGATACAGTCGTGATAGACGTAATATTACACTTTTGAACGCTAGCTATTACATTTAAGTTCGTAAGAGTGTCACTCAATTTTTTATTGCTGTGGTCAACAAGCAATTTATAGTGGCTTAGGAAATCTGCTCCTATAATTGGCTGTTTAACGTCGGCCATAATGAAAGTCCAACGAAATACACGTCTAAGGTTAAAATCCAGGGTCAATGTGCGAGTACCAAAAGTTTTAATTTGTGTACCGTTTGCTGCAAATAAAACGTACCCATGTGGTTCGTCTGCGTAACTGCGTTTACTAACCCATGAGGGCAATACTGACACATTGGCGCCTGTATCTATTAAAAAACTTAGCTTACTCTGTTTATCCGTTATACATAACCGACGGTTGGTTCCTCCAATACAGCTTCCCGCTGACGACTGTACGGCTGCTAGTTTTCCGCCTTCCATGCACAAGGGTCCTTACATTTCCGTGCATCGTTCCGGAAGCGGTAATGGTAAAAACATAGGTAGTCCTTCCTCCTTTTACCGGATTGACTTCTCTCACTTCCCGCACTGCGTCCTCTTTGCCGCTGTTTTGACCTGCTGCGGCTGCGTGCGCCGACCCTCTCCTTGCGTAGCTCGGCGACCTCCAGGCTGAGCTTCGCTATTGCGTTGGCCAGGTTATTTGGCTGCTCTGGTGTGATGGCTGCCACGTCCATTGGTCGGGCTGTCTCCATCACCTTGTCCGCCACCGCTGCGAGTTTCTCAGCGTCGTCTAACGCCGTAGCTGCCAAAACGGTACGCACTGCTGTCGGCAGATGATTTTGCCATAACACCAGTAGTGTTTGCTCTGATACACGCGTGCCTGCCAAACTGTGCATACGCCGAAGGAGTTGAGTTTAAAAAACTCTGCAGTATGTGAACATACACTGGACCAACCAAACCATTACATCCGGTTCGATAAACCACAAATCCTCGCCAAGGAGAATCGCTACATGCCGAGAATGTTGCGCGAGGCTATTGAAATAAGAAAACACCCCAATTTCAATAGAGAAGATGGTTGGCAAGTACCACCTGCTTGGGATCCAGTCCTAAAAATAATCAAGTCACAAATCCAAAGATCTACTAAAAAATGTTCGGACACTGTGAGTGATTTTTGTGTGAATCGGAACATATATAATTAATCCATCCATGTCGGTAGATGTAATAATTGAATAACTAATGTAAGACAAATACCACCTTAGTCTTTCCTGCGACCACGGACGCTGCAAAGCGTTCGAAACGTCAGGTTTCAACAAAATAAATAAAACACGCGATACTTCCGTTAAAAATAGTTTAATTTCAATGTGTAACAATCGCGAAAACCTAAGACAATACTATCACTTCAGGCTTTTGATCTTCCACCATTTTGTATACTCGAACTTTATTTATACACTGAAAGTCGCTTTACTGCACTCGGGTGTCACCACTGTACGATATGTCTACATGTCGTCCACTGTGTCGGTTATTAGTACCGACGACCCTGACTCCAGTTTATAGATTTACTAATAATGTTCAGATGGTATAGTTCAATAAAGACAACTTCCTGTTCACGAAACAACCGAGTATATTGTCCAACTTTAACTTATAATTTAAGCTCACAAAATATTAACGCGGAGTACAATGAGCCAGATATGCGCGAGGTGTGCGCGTGCGATGGTAAGCGAAACCGGTGGCAACTGGCGCTCGCCTGCGCGAACAGCGATTTGCTGAGTTGCTATTCTATTATGTATATGTGTGTACCCCTACAGCGTTAATGATAGCCGCTGGGTGTGTTAACTAGTCCTGGAGACTCGGGATGTGTTAACTCATTGCCGCTCGACAACGACACATGAGTGAGAGTGTTGCATTCTGGCGAATATACTACTTTAAAAATAGCAAACGCGAGTAAAACTTATCGGCTGACCAGAATAAGGCACCCTTTGAGCTCTGAACATGTAACGCACAAAACGATTAGACTAATTTTCTCTAAACCGAATGTCTTCCAGTTCGCACGAACTGCCAAGGAGCAGATTAATATTTATAAATCTACAATGTGTTCACTTAGGTAGGGCTATATAAAGTATGAAATTCACTTAAATGTTTATACTACTTTACTATTGATTGGTAAGCATTAAGCTGGTTTTGTATATTAACAAATAGGTACTCTGACTGAACCGTCCAACATTTGGTTGTCTTAAACTACCGCAAGGTTGTCTCTACAAGGCTTATAACGCTTCAGGTGAGAAACCCTTGTCGTACTGAGGAACCCGGCACGACAGCCCATCCTGTTTCGCTCAGCATCACCAGACGCTCGGACGCCCCCTTGGACGCGGGTATTGTAATGTTCCCCAGGAACTACAAGTCCTCGCCGTACAGCAGACGCCCGACACGACAGGCCATCCTGTTTCGCTCAGCATCACCAGACGCTCGGACGCCCCCTTGGACGCGGGTATTGTAATGTTCCCCAGGAAATACAAGTCCTCGCCGTACAGCAGACGCCCGACACGATAGCCCATCCTGTTTCGCTCGGCGTTCACAGACACCCGGGCGCCCCCGACGGACGCGGACGTTGCATTTCCTCAAGGAACTACATAGTTTCACGGTAAAGCGTTAATGAAAGCCGCTGGTTGTGTTAACTAGTCCTGGAGGCTCGGGGTGTGTTAACTCATTGCCGCTCGACAACGACACATGAGTGAGAGTGTTGCATTCTGGCGAATATACTACTTTAAAAATAGCAAACGCGAGTAAAACTTATCGGCTGACCAGAATAAAGCACCCTTTGAGCTCTGGACATGTAACCCACAAAAAATTCGACTATTTATCTCTAAGCCAAATGTCTTTCGACTCGTAACCACAGTCAGGAGGAAATCAATATTTTTAAGTGTATAATGCGCATAGAATAGCTTAGCCACTTAGCTTTATACCCCCTCCTTGGAAATCGAAGTCTTTATTGACTCTGTAATTTTGTACCGCCCGAATTACATGCGATGTTCTTCATCACCTTAAGGCGACACCTCGATCGTGAAGCTTTAAAATGGCTCCGCCCAATCACCCCGCGCCTCTCAAGTGACACTCTACACTCGATTTGTAAAATTTGAAATTAGCGCCTAATAGGTAACCTGGGGTCAACGTATAGTCAATACAAACGAACAGAAACGCTACGGAGTCGCGTCACACTTAAAAAAATTTATAATATCAATATTTAAAAATTATTGATTTAATTATTATTTAGCTTTATACATACTGAACCAAACATATTTATTTAAGCTAGACGGAAAACAATAGTAATAATAGTAATAAAAAACTACAGAAACGTATTCACTTTTAAAAGTTTATTGAAAGAGAAATCAATGACATCGTTTTATGTTTATATCTCGACAAGTTAACATGTCTCGGTATCTATGTTGTTCTTACTTAGGTCTCGTCCAGTGGCGCCCTCATTGAATAAAAAATCATATCATAGCATAGAAGATAAACATTATGAAATCCTATGTTGCATTTATTACGAAGATAGTAAAGTATTTTTACGTCATTAAACCAACACTCAAAATATTCCACTATCGTTGTTATAAGCAAAAGTGCTAAAAGAGGCCGTTTTTGGCAATTATGCCTATAACAACGAAAGCAAAACATTTCAATTGTTGGTTTAATGACGTAAAAGTACGTTATTGTATTTGTAACACACGCAACACAGGACTTTATAATGTTTATCTTCCACGCTATGATACGATATTTTATTCCTTGAGGCGCCACTGGACGGCGTGTATCCCCCGTAAGAAGAATGAAACACCAGCTACATAATACAACATTGTTTATCGAGAGGCTAAAGGGAGCCATTTGTTGATTCGGGCACATATGTTCGAGTGTCATAATGGCTGATAGCGCCGAGTAAACACAGGATTTTTTATTTCGAATAAATGAGAGAAATAAAATTATCAGATTGAATTAGAGAAAGTATTCCCGCTATTACTACTAGTTTTTATATAATTTTCGCAACACATTAACATAATGTGACCTCCAGGATTTTTTTCTTTACAAAGAAGTTAAAGGTTATAACTTATAACACACACTTTAGTCCCTCTGCGTTATAACTTTAATGCCATTTTTTAGAGCACAAAGAGTAAACATTTTATTACAAGCTTTTAGCAACTTTTAGTGCATAAAATGGTATACGGCATCTACACAACTTTCACGCGTCATACCTAACATCGACGAATATATCATTCACTGAAAGATTGCGTACCTAAATGATAAAGAAATTGTATATTTCGATGATTAAATGTAAATTTAACCTTTACCAAAAATTTATCAAGCACTTGGAATCCAATCAGCGAAATGTGAAAAAAACACAACCAATATTTTAGGGTATCCTTCGAAAGAATAGATTATAATGATTAATTTCATCTAATGATATAGATTTATAAATTTATGGAAAATATTTAGATTTAACATTCAATTATCACTAAGATTTTAAAAATTGCTGTTTTTGACCCTAACCGTTATGTAGCTAAATAAATTGATAAAATTATAATTTATAAAAATTATTTTTATTCCTTGAGCCTCTTTAATAAGCACAAATCTTGATTTGGTGCCTTCACCACCAGATTACATTCAAGCTATTTCACGTAATATATATAACCGCTATGAATAAACAAACGTCTTGAAGTACTCGTTTATCCTTGGCGCTAATTTTGGATTGGGATTGCAACAAACATATTTTTAAAGAGTAAATAGCTCTAGCCATCCACCTTGCTTGATGCATCGCCAGGATCCAGGAGGTCTGATTTTAATTTTTTTCTCATTATCTCCTCCTAAGAAAATAATGGATAGTTCAATTACTTCCCGATAATCGTCATGTACAATGTTTTTTTTGTAATTCTTGATTATAAAATATCAACAATTCTTTTATTATTGTATTACCAAAATGTTGTGTGACGATATGGGTATACGATTGAATAGCAACAGGATTAATAGTTTTCTAGTCGTCTCTAAATTTTTTGAAGATTGGGATATCAGGGCTGCTTGTGACTTGGTGGATTTTTGATTCCATTTGACACAGCTTTACCTTGATCCTGGCCGGAAGAGCTCTCTAGTTTGGGTACAGCCAGAAGGTGTTCATTTTCTCTAAATGAAATTAAAATTGGCAGGCGTTCTTCTTTAGGGCTTCTCACGTCCAGACCAGGTAACAATTTCCCATTCCAGTAAACGGTCACCATTTTAGGCATATTATTTTGAAAATCTGATTTTATAGATTCCGCTCTATCTTTTCTACTCTGAGTGCGAATGCGTTGATGGACGATTTGTTTATCGGTAAATCATCACAGCTAAAATCTAGTGCTTCTACTATAGCCTGAAGTATATAGACAGAATCCCTTATGCTTAATTGAGATCTATCTAAATCTGCAACTAACATAGGCGTGATAAAGTCTTCCTTCCTCGTAACACATTTGTTTATGTCTTTTTTTCTCTTTTTTTCTGTTTGGTCCTTTCTTTTTTTTCGGCTAACTTTTTTGTCTACGCCTGCTAAACGTCCTGGACGCCCTGGTTCTATTTATATAAATATTTTGTCTTCTTCTATTTTAATCCGTTCTTAAGCATCAGCGTGTGCTATATCGAATAAACTATCTAAATTATTTTGAAAGTCCTCACGGCGCTTGTAAACATCTTATATTTTTTTGGAAATTTTTTGCAACTCCCTCCTGGTGAAGATTCACAAGTTATTTTACACAGTTAGGTATAGCTCTGGTAGGGATCCTAGCTTTTTCCCTAAATATAATACACTCTCTAATGACTAGGTATGCGCTTCACTAACAGTCAATTTAACTTCGCGAATTTTATAAAAAAGTACAGGAAGAACTTGACGGTTAGTCGGTAATTTTGCGCCTATTATTTGATAATTTACGTCTCCAACTAAGAAAATACTTGATTTATTGCTTCTCAATTCCACTGCCATCTTATAAAAACATAAAAGTTAAAACATTACGTATTAATCACGAGAATAACTCACAACACGAGAATAACTGACATTCAAAATTAATAGACGGTTAGGTAATTATGACGAAGTTAACGATGCTCTCTCTAAAGTTATTCATTGGTTTAGTGTTAATAATCTGCTTTTAAATGATAAAAAGACTAAAGTAATTAAGTTCTCAACACCTAATGTAAGACAGGTGGCTACCAATGTACATGTTAATGGAACTAATTTAGCCTCTGTGGAGACAACTGTGTTCTTGGGTATAACAATTGACTCCAGACTACAATGGGACCCACAAATTGAAAAATTATTAGGAAAACTAAGTTCTGCAGCCTATGCAGTGAAAACTATTAGACGGCTCACTGATATTGATACGGCTAGAATAGTTTATTTCAGCTACTTTCATAGTATTATGTCATATGGAATTCTTCTGTGGGGTAACTCCGCGGATATTAACACCATCTTTTATTGCAAAAGAGAGCCATAAGAGCTATCTACAAACTTGGTCCCCGGGAGAGCCTTAGAGAAAAATTCAAAGAAATAAATATTTTAACAGTCGCATCGCAATATATCTATGAAAATCTTTTGTATGCCCATAAAAACATAGACTCATTTTGTAAAAAGAGTGATACTCATAGCATAAATACTAGATATAAGCATAATCTTGTGTTATATGCAAGCCGTCTCCACAAAACAAGTAATTCTTTTATGGGGCAATGTATACGGTTCTATAACAAACTTCCTAGCAATATGAGAGAATTGTCAATAAACAAATTTAAAACTACTATTAAAGCCAAATTGTGTAGCAGGGCATATTATAAAGTATCTGACTATATTAGTGATAAAAATGCCTGGGAGTGAGTCGATCCAATTATAATGTAATTAACAAAATATGTAAATTTGTTTGGATACCAAAAGAGGGGTGCCTGAGTTTTTTGACAGTATTTTTATCAGTGCTCACCTAGTCATAAACTGCACGGTAGGGAAAAAAATTGTGACGATTCCAAACAAATGTAGCCATTTTTACGGAATAAAAAATTTTGATTTTGACTTTGAACAAATGAATACCGCGAGTACACGCGGCACTGCCGCGCAACTTGCATGAACATGTTTCGATGTAATTCGGCACGGATTATCGTAATCCAAATTCCAATAAAAATTAATTTCCGAGTGTTTTAAAAGCAAATGAACAAAACTAAGACCTATGCGTTAGAAAATAAAAACTTTGAAAAATAAGGGACACCCTAATATACATATATACAAATAGATTCTATAATCTATTCATATTTAAAAAAAACATGTGACAAATGATTTTCTTGCTGTTTCATAACTTTAACTTTTGTATACTGGCATTTATTGTATTTTACTTATGTATACTCTGTGTTTTGTATTGTTGTACGTTTCCTTGTTATTTATTAAACTCTAAAGAAGAAAGAACAAGGACCATCTCTGATGTTGCGAAATAAATCTGCTAATCCGTACAATAGTTCAATACTAACCAAAATGTATAGAATAGATGAGTTTTTTGTGATTTCAGTGTTGGTTCATAGTAAATATTATTTGTTTTCACGAGTACCATGGGTATAAGTATACTATCTAATCTATATCTTCACGCTAAATCCCTCGCGGGGTAGGCAGAGAGAACTGAGCGCCACATGACTCGGTGCTTACACACCTCGCTCGCTTCTTTAACATGAAACATACCGAGTTTTCTTTAAAAACTATCAAAATACACTATTTTACTAGTAATTATTTTAATACAAAAAAAATAAATAATAAAAAACCTCCACTGGTTTTCTATCTTTTGATAGCGCGAACCGCATTGGATAAATTTCCAACGTAAACTAACCTTCACCTACGTACAATGTCTAAGTCGCAGTTCGGTGAGCTTATAATGGTTACTATGAGTTTGTCGTCCCGTATGACACTTACGTTAAAGTAGCATATAAATCGAGTAGTGATTCTTCTGGTGGAATATGTTTATTTAGTAAGTTTCTCCTAAAAAACAAAACAGCAAAAATATTCTATTTTATAAGTTTTTATTTTAATACAAAGAAATAAAGAGTCTCCACTGGTTGCTATGTGCTGAGAGCGCGAACCGTATTGGTATAAATTTCCAACGTAACCTGACCTCCACCGACGTACAACTTCTAAGTCGGAGTTCGGTCAGATTATAATGGATATAATAGGAGTTTGACGTCCTATATAGGTACACGGTCAGCCTGTGGATAATGTATACCAATTATCAAATGTTACTGTTTATTCCTGTAAAAAATAACTCTTATTTAATGCAGTTTTATATAGAGTTATTAAGTAAGCAAAATTAAAAAAAAGTTTTAAGAGGAATTACATAGCTTGGGCCAACCATACCTAGGAACTGTTCTAAAAACTAGAAATATGTCTACACAAACACAATGTTACTATAATATGTTTAATGAATATAATAATAAAAAAAAATACCTTGGCTTGTTTGCCTCCGCCATTCTACGAACATTTTCTTTGTATTTTTATTTTATATATTTTCTTTTTAGTGTTCCCCATTATTACAACAGTATAATAAATATATATAAACCTATAATATTATTTACTACTTATATCTAATAATAATACACTTACGCTAAATACTATAATATTGAATATTTACAACTATTAATTATAAAAACTTCGGTGTCGCGATGTTAATGGAGCGAGCTCGAGCAGACAGTCGACATAGGTCTCACCTCGAAGCAGGCTGCAGCCGGACTGGCCCATGTAGTTAGTCAACGCGTTTATAATCCTCATAACCGCACAATAAGGTCGAAAACACGTAGCACCCAAGACGAATGTGATCGCTTAGAAATTGTCAGAAACTTGAAATATTTTTAAAAAATATCATGTTTCAGTTATCAAAATATGCAGCAACCGTATTGTAAACATAGATATTACTAATAGATTCAAGTAATTTTGAAGCGTATAAACAGAACAACTTCGTTGTAATTTCAAAAATAATGAATTTCAGGAGGTGTTTTCGAAAGTAATTATTATCGAATCAATTTTACACAATCGCGTATTTGAGCAAGCACATTCAAGATAAAGAAATGAAGTTATTTATATTAAAATCTTAGATCCGTCAGTTTAGTCATTAGCCTATATTATTCGATGAAAGTTGGTCTAATTTTTTGATGTGTCGCCTTAAGAGAGGTGGAGCGGATCGAAACAGCCCGTCAGCGGATGTCGCATCGCGCGAGTGTTGCATGCGTTAATAGCCTACGGTACCCGCTTTACATCAGATGGGTACCCAACATTGGCGGGCGAGTTTTATTATCGACAAATTGGTTGGATAGGGATTGTGGTTATTTCACACTGAAGAAATTTAGGTAGTTTAGGGCGTAAATTCGTATAAGTACGAGGCAGTCAACCTAACGGAGCCGCCAAACCTCGTATCTAGTAGGCAGTAGGTAGCCGGTTATGCTTTGGGACGGGCCGGCCACTGATTTTGCCCTTAAGGGATCAGTTACGTCTCCCAGGTGCTTGGGTTCGTGAGCTTTCAAAGTGGTAGGAGCTCGTCGAAGTGAATTCCGTCCAGCGTATGCGGGCCACGGAGATTGATCGCAACCCAACCATACTGGTCTCATTTATTTATATATGTATATATACACACACTTATTTTCTCTGTTAGGAGTCATGGTTCGTGTCCCAATTAGGTTAGAACCATGGCGCATACACAGTTATAGGAATAGACAAAGTCGAGGCTAACTACCTCGCATACCCTAGTTTCAGTTAGCAAATCAACATTGCACATCGCTGATTTGGGCTTAGCCACCTTACACATCACACGTTTAACTTAATACAAACTCAATAATTTATTTTACACAAGTATCTTAGATTAGGTTATGGTAGGTACACATTTTATTAAGATCTAGTTAGGAGTTAGGTAGGTAGTTGCAATGAATATACGCGTTAACTAACATACAGCGTTGTAGGCGCGTCAAACGAAATTTATAGGGATAGTAGGTACTATTACTAATTAGTTTCCTAATCTAATCGCGACGTACGTGATAGCGCCGGCTACGGTTACGATAAGCGGTCGAATCGAGGGTTTCGTTCGGTAAAACGGTCGGGTGATCATATTACCCTACGGCGCGATGTTTGTACCGTGCGGTGAGGATAAAATTAGTACGAGGGTAGGCGCGTAGCGAGTAGGCTAGTATTTTATTGGCTATAGAGTCTCGGTGTTGGGCATTAAATAATAGGTTGCACGCATCTGATCCGGGGCACCACACCAACGCGGCCGATGGCATTTCGCGGGGTCGTTTAGTGGGTATACCGTCGGACAGCCGACGGGGAGTCCCACACTACCACCGGAGGCCACCCAGGCATCGGTGGTGTGCGTAACGCATTTTTCCCCGCGTCACAAAAAAAAAAAAAAAAAAAAAAAAAAAGGTTGCACGCATCTAGGTAGAGCATAGCCTTGGGGCCTGCAACTTAATTATAACGTAGTTATGCATGTAGACTGATTTTGTCTTTATTAATAAAGACAAAATGAGGGTGCCACTTAGCTTTACCCCCTCCTTGGAAATCGAAGTCTTTATTGACTCGGATGTCGTCAACGGATGTCGCATCGCGCGAGTGTTGCATGCGTTACGGTACCCGCTTTACATCAGATGGGCTGTATGCTTGTATGTCTCCCGACGTTGTATAAAAACACCCTTTAGATGTAGTAATATAAAGTGTTAACCGAGATGACTTTAAACGTGCGATTTTGTATATATATATATATATATATATATATATATGTTATATGTATCTCGGAAACTTGTCGAAATTTGTCAAATAAATCATAAGAAAACATAAAACCGAGCGATGCTCGGCCACCAGCATCTATTAAAGCGAGGCGATATGTTATTTATAATATATATTATTAAATATATCCTATATCTTGTTCTTCGCCATATCCCTTTTCCTAATCCATTATGATTGGCGCGGTCCGCTACCTGAGCCTAAGGATTTAGCAGAGACACTGACTTGTACATGGAGCGACTGCCGTCAGGTCTCCACGACCCACAGGGAGAAGTAGACCTTTCTTAGGCTAGGGCACGCGTCTTTCGGAATATAATTTCTTGGACTTGTTGCGGGTGTCCTCACGATGTTTTTCTTCACCGCCGAGCGAGTGATAAATATGTACATAAATCCGATAACACGAATTTAGTGGAACACGTCCCTGCAGGATTGGAACCGGACCAGGTGGTCGATAGTCCGGTTCATATTCCACTGGACTATCACCGCTCCAATTAATTAATCTTACATCACGGGTTATAATCCCGGTCATTTGATAGGGGGTGCGCGGGGATATGGATCCACCGCGTAGAGGCCCGTTTGAGACGATTCATGTTGTATACAGTATTACTATTTACTACAGTATTACTATTTTACACTTGGTAGACTAAGATTCCTGAATAGCATTTACAATAACTTCCACACTAGGCTCTTGGTCTGTATTGTGGAAATCATACAAAGTCCATTTTTCTAGGTTGGATTAGCGCTTAGACAACAATTGTACCTATATCAAACTTAAATAATTACATTTAAAAGGAAAAGTGAAAAGAAAATATAATAAATAAATAAAAAATAATAAACAGTATTTTATGTGAGATGTGGTGTGTCGTGTGGGTACATATGAGTACGGGCTAGACGCCAGTAAGTCGATTTGAGTGTATATGTGTGGTGCTTTTACGAGTATGTTTATGTTTATTTGAGAGTTCATTTGTATGTTTATTTAAGTGTTCTTTTGTTCTAACTCTAATGTCATTCTGTTACTTTAAGTAGTTCTTCTGTTGCTGAGTATGATAGCGTATGGAGCCATTTTAAAACCAATTTTTTCGCTTCATATAGTTTACATTCTTTCATGTTACATGCTTTATTTAAAGTATACCCACCGTGACCTGCTCCTGGGAATATCGATGGAACAATATATCCATGAGCTGGTCACGGCACGTGTTGAGACTATTGTGGGTGTGTGGGAAATTATTGGGCTATTGAAATGAGATCTGGAGAGATTATTGGTACTGGGCTATTACAGAAGAGGGACGGACGGACATTACATTACTATCGCATCGATTGTATATATATATATTTATATGGCTCAGCATAGTGACTCCGCTTGCCTGATGGTAAGCGAAAAGAGGAGCCCCAAATTGCACCGGCCATTGACAAAGGACTACAGTGTCCTGTCAGTTGACGCTGCCATGCTGGCCCGCAAGGTTGATTCTTTACGCTTCGTTTGAAGGATCCCATGTTGTAGGAAGGAAGGGACACATGTGCAGGCAAGGCGTTCTTTTTAATACACTTTTTAATAGTTGGATAGAGGTAGATATTGTACGAGAAGAAATGTTCTCAACAGTGCAAGCTCGCACGTGTGGTTCTATGAAGGGAAGGGAGGGAGAGGGTGGGATGCGGGAAAACAGTTCTTCAGAGCACTCACCATGGTACAGGCGGTAAAATATACTTAGCGAGCCTATATATTTTTTTATATATTACGTCGGGAGGCATACAGGCATACGGCCCACCTGATGTAAAGCAGTTACCGTAGCCTATTAACGCTTGTAATATATCAAGTATAACTCGCGCGATGCCTCCTCTGCTTCTTACACAGCAACCGCTTAGGAGCTTACTGGTGACCTCACTCACACGCATGAACACGAGAACCCTCTAGGGAGTTGTTATCTGCGGTTTTCTGTGAAGTGGAGGTACTTCCCCAGACGAGCTGCTTTGATGCGCCCCACCTCTCTTAGTTACTCATTCTGTTACTAGCGGCAGGCATTAAAGAAATATGTCTTGTATGAATAAAAACCAATGTATGTATGATTGTCCTTTATGGTCTCGAAAACAGCTGGACAGATTTTGATGAAATTTTCAGGGAATCTTCAGTTTAGCTCAGCGGGTGATCCTGTGAAGTTTGGTAGCGATCGGATCACCGGTGTGAAGCCGGGGCGGGTAGCTAGTTATTAAATAATGTGTATGTATTGTCTTAGGTTTTCGCGATTGTTACACATTGAATTAAACAATTTTTAACGGAAGTATCGCGTATATTGTTGATTGATTCTCAAAAAGAAAGTACTGAAGCGGAAAAATAAGCAAAGGAAAATTACTCTCCACGAGACATATTCGGGGGATGTTATTGTAACGACTGACATGTACAGCGCCTGCCTCGTGGAGAGAAACACGTGTCGCAGCGACGACCGGAGCGGCCAGGGCAGCGGCGGCATGCATCTACTGACGGTAGTGGTGCCGGCTGGCAGCAGTTCGCACGAACTAATCGGGAGCGGAGGCACACAAAGTAGTTTAGATCAAATTGCCTGTAAATTTGACTTTCGCAAAGTAGGCGTTACTACGAATCTGTTAAATATTTACAGTGCTTCGGTTTAATCTATCTTGGGATTATCTTCAAAAGGCACATCATGAATACTCTTTGTATGCATGTATATCTTCACGCCAGGTCCCTTGCGGGGTAGGCAGAGGGGACCGGGCGCCATAAGATGTTATATTACTCTTTGCAAAATGGCTTATTACAGATTTGATGGATGGATGAGAAATCAGTGAAAAACAGTGACAGTCTAGTCGACAGAGTACCGACGTCTCCGACGGTCCCGGGTTCAAATCATGTAGTGGACATGTGCATGTACCACTGAGTTCGTGTACATATTTGTAATGATATCACTTGTTCTGCGGTGAAGGAATGTGATAGTCTGTGGATAAGAACAGATCTTGTGACCAACAGGTCCGCGGTGTGAATCCCGGCATGTACCACTGAACTCATGTTTTCGTACATATTTGTAATTATGTTGCTCGGCGGTGAAGGATGACATCGCGAGGAGACGCGCGCGTCCAAGGAAATTGTATTTATAAAGACGTGTGATGTATAAATGATCTGGTTTTCCCTCTAGGTTGTATTTCCATGTAAAAATCTGTATTTGCGCCAAATCGTTACTCTTAGATAGCGGACCCCGCCGATCATAATGGATTAGGAAAACTGGATATCGCTACGAAGAAGAGCTCTGCGGTGAAGGAAAACATGGTGAGGAAACCCGCTCGTCACAGAGATTATACTTGGACAGACGAGTGACCTGACCTGAGACAGAGCTGGTTTCCTCTCTCGGTCGCGGAGGTCTGGCGGCAGGCGCTATTTATATATTTCCTTTATTTTAAAATTTAATACGAATTGCGGGGTGCGGGGTACCAACGACTTTGTCTATGGATCGATGTGTGACCGGTGTCTATGGACCGATAGCTGTTACGTTTCTTTCCGTTTATTACTAGTAGCTTTCAAAATTGTCTTAAATGATCGAATTATGTTGTATGTTGGTGTTGTATTAAGTAAATCATTCCAGATAACATTGAGTTTTATTTATATTGTTTTCTTGTGTTTGCTGGCATCGAAAGGTATCACTCTTCTCAAGAGTACCGTAGGAGTCGGCCCACCTGCAAGCGGTTACCGTAGTTAAATGAACGCTTGTAATTACATTAAGTATCACTCGCGCGATGTCACCTCTGCTGCTAACACAGCAACTTCTTAGCAGCTTACTGTAGACCTCACTCACACGCAGGACCACGATAACCCACAGACTTGTTATTTGACTGTGGTTTTCTGTGAGGTGGAGGTACTTCCCCAAACGGGCTGCTTTGATGCGCCCTACCTCTCGAAACACCTGAAAAGTTGAATACCCCTCCAGATGCAGTCGACGAGCCCGATGTAGAAGTGGTTAATAACGGTACTTTGACACCGACGCCCGTGGGTTCGATTACCACATAGGACAAACATTTGTGTGCAAGAACATGTCTGTCTTTGCCTGAGTGTTTTAAGAGAGGTAGGGCGCATCAAAGCAGCTCGACTAGGGAAGTACCTCTTGTTCATGTAAGACAGTCGTGTTACCAGTAAGCTCCTAAGGAGTTGCTGTGTTAGTAGCAGTGGTGGCTACGAGGGCGATGTATTGCATCTACTACACCAACCCTCACTCATCCCACTGCAGGGATATGGGTCTCCCTTCAAACGAAGGGGTTTAGAGCATACTCCGCCACGCTGCTCAAATGCGGATTGACGGAGGCCAGTGTTTTCAAACCGCCCGGGCGCCGCTAACTTAGCTTAAAAAAGAGAAAGACTCAAAAATAAAAGTACCACTTTTGTTATAAGAAAACCTAAGCACATGTACCCATATTACTTTGGTATATGTATGATATTTTCTTTAGTGTCAGCATCATAATAGGGTATACAAGTTACATTTCCAGACAGTGCGACCATGTACAAATTTCCCAATAAGTAAGTCACACCTCAAAAACATCATCCAAGCAATAGTAAAATTCATAATACACATATAATAATAAAAAAACAATAATAAAAGGGGATCTAGCTCACACAGCTAAGTCTTCAGTTTAGAACCATTTGAAACTCTTAATTCTATGTTCCAGCTTCGACTCAACCCAGTTTAAATACCACCCGTAAAACGATAGTGATTTTTACAAGATTTTCTTTATGAACTTATTCACGTCTGCCAAAAAGTGCATAAACGTATTATATTTGAGTTTTTTCATTACTGTATAATTTCACTAGCATTTATTTTACAAAATACTATCGTAATTGTCACATAAAACTAATTTTATACTGAATTGTAAAAACTTCAAGTATAACAACAATATCACTCGTCAAAAACGCAGGAAGAAGTCCCCAAAGTGTTATATACGATCTCTTTGGGGCTTTGGATTGTCTTTGGTTTTGGAATAGACTGGGTGTGTGAGTTATGTCATTCATGTTAAAATACATTTATTTCCAAAAATACTTCTTTCTTTATTTAATACACGCATTGTATCATAACACGAACGATACTATCTTATTAGCTTGAGCACTCGCCATCAGTTCTGGCTGAACGAGGCACGAACCGTCTTGACATTGACAGTTGGTGTCGCCAATTGTTGGACCGTACATTATTGGGCTGTGGAATATTGGCTGTACAATATCAGTACGGCCAGTAATGCACGGCCATGCAATTTTTGGAAGCCAGACCATGAATTATTGGGTTCTGCATTATTAGCCGTGCAATACTTGTCGTATAATATCGACCCGTGCTGATATTGCACGGCCTAATAATGTATATTATAAGGCCGTCCTTTATTTGGCTGTACATTATTGGCTCCCGACGTGGACAAGAATTATTTTCTCCTTCTTGGTCTCAGAGGAAGTATATACCTAGAGTTGACAAACGTGTACACCCGTAAGCTCAGAGAAAGTATATACCTTTCTCTTTGGAGTTATTGGTCGTATCGTAATGTGCAGTGTTGCCAATTTAGCATATTTTATGCTAGATTTGGTATATTTTTACGTTGTTTAGCATATTTTATTAGTTGTTTAGCATATAGCATATTTTTTTAGCATATAATTATTTATTTAAAAATAATTTAACAATGAAATAAACGATCCAATTTAATTACTAAACGTGCGTTCCAAAACAGCGTACTAAATCCTCTGACAAAAGGCTGTCCCTATCACACTTGCAAGTTGGTATGGAGGGAACACTCTTGTCAGAGTAATTTTTATCCTGTTTCGGAACGCAGCTTTATTAAGATTTCCTTTGTCATTGTTGGCACCCAGTGGCGTGCACTCCATATAGACAAAAAGACATTGCCTACCCTATCAATTTGATAAATACCATCCGATGTTTCATTCTTAAACATAGTTTTTAACTAATATTTCGTATCAAAAACAAAAAAATTAAAAGCAGCTCCATCTATCGGTATCGGTAAGTTATTAAAATCATCGCTAGTCATATTCAAATCGCAGCTAGGCGCTACGCTACACCAGCGCCGCATTGGCAGCTTTTAACGGCGGTAGACACTAACTATTTCTGTCTAAATTTACGTATGTGTGCCGTGTTATTAATACAAATACTGTAGTGTGCATTCCTGTAATTACATTGCCGACAATAACACAAATAACGCACACTATCGCATAGTATAGACAATGTCTTTCAGCTGAACTATAACGTAAATTACCTAAGTGTCGCGAGCATTGCTACGTAACTATTTTAAAAAGTAGTTTGCTGCATATAATTATAGTGAAAGATATTGCCATTTCTTTTTTTCGTATAAAATTGATGTTAATTTTATTTTGATTTTAAGACGGCCGCCATTGTTTTTGTTTTGAATCGATTGACTGGTAGCAGACGAAATAAAATTTTAAAGTTTTAAAGTTGATAAATATGGATGATATTCACTGCGAAAGTTGCTCATGTGGTGTGTGTAGTGTTAGGTGAATAAAAACAAGTGATCACATACATCATTATTTCCACAAGACTGGGTAACCAAAATCAACATTCTGTATTTTTTGGTAAGTTAATAGCTTTAAAAAAAATCTGCCTACCCTGTCAAAAATCTCTGTGCACGCCACTGTTGGCACTCCTGTCTATTCATGTGACCTGCCGCCTTAGTGTAGTGGATTCACATATCTAGGATTAGCGCCAGCGATTTTCGACCAATCGTAGGCAGTGAAAATTACAGAATCGCTAAAATCGCGGCTGGCGTTAAATTGCCGCGTTGATTTACAATCAAGCTGCGATAATATCGCAAAAGAGCTGGTTGTGAATCCACACTTATACGTCAAAATTTCAAGAGACAATAGATAGGCTCATGTCTCAATGGAGAAATTTAGTGCACATGAAATGGAAATGCACATCTTCTACCATAGAATTCCGGAATGAAGTAAAGTAATTAATTATTAAGATGCAGCTGGTAATAATCCTTTTGCAGATTTATCTCGGTTAGCAATATCATTTTTATCACTACCACATTCTAACGTGGAAATTGAACACGTTTTCAGCCAAATGATTGTAGTTAAAAACAAATTTCGCAACCGTTTGTCAGTAAAAACTTTAAATGCCATTTTATACATCAGATTCGGCCTAAAGAGGGCAGGAAAATGCTGTTATACTTTCACAGTTCCGGATAACGTAGTGCCTTCTATAGATACTAAGGAGAGTTATAGTTTCGACAATGAAGCTTCTACGTCTACATGCATCAGCTGTCGATGAAGACCAATACATATATTAATATTTTGTTCGATAACATAAATTGATTGAAACATAAAACAAATTTAGATTTTATTGATTATTAAAAATTTAAAATGGAATGACGTTTTATTTGACATTGAAAAATGTTAGCATAATTTTGGCAAAATTTTAACAGCAGTTTAGCAAATTGAGTATTAGTCGTGTTGGGGACTTCTTCCCGCGCTTTTGACGAGTGACGTTGTTCTTATACTTGTAATTTTTACAATTCAGTATAAAATTAGTTTTAAGTGACAATTTCGATAGTGTTGTAACATAAGTGCTAGTGAAATTATATAGTAATGAAAAAACTCAAATATAACACGTTTATGCACTTTTTGGAAGGCGTGAATAAGTTCATCAAGAAAACCTTGTAAAAATCACTGTCGTTTTACGGGTGCTATTTAAACTGGGTTGATTGGGTCTAGGTACCCTTCCCAAGTATTTTTTCAGCACAGTTCCTGAAGCTGGAACGTAGAATTAAGATTTTCAAATGGTTCTAAACTGAAGACTTGGCTGTATGGGCTAGATCCCTTTGCCTTTCCCCTCGGGGATAAAGGGAACCAAAAAAAAAAATTATTCGTGTTGTTGTTGGCAATGGTAACACTTTTGACTTCTTCCCGCGCTTTTGACGAGTGACATTGTTCTTATATTTGAAATTTTTACAATTCAGTGTAAAATTAGTTTTATGTGACAATTTAGATAGTGTTTTGTAACATAAGTGCTAGTGCAATTATACAATAATGAAAAACCTCAAATATAACACGTTTATGCACTTTTTGGAAGATGTGAATAAGTTCATTAATGAAACCTTGTAAAATTCCTATCGTTTTACGGGTGGAATTTAAACTGGGTTGATTGGGTCGAAGTACCCTTCCCAAGTATTTTTTGAGCACAGTTCCTGAAGCTGGAACATAGAATTAAGATTTTCAAATGGTTCTAAACTGATGACTTGGCTGTATGGGCTAGATCCCTTTGCCTTTCCCCACGGGGATAAAAAGAACCAAAAAAAAAAAAAAAGGTAACACTTTTATTGTGTTTTGTTAGTAATGATAATGAAAAATAATATAATTTCTTACGGAAAATGCCAAATAGTACCTATCGTAACTAGCCGACTCTACTAGCGTATTATAAAAGGAATTCCTTTCATTGTTTGCAGTAATAACACAGTTCATAATTTTGTAAAATTCATTTATTAGACAAGACCGTCAAAATAGTTGTAAAATGACGTCCGTTGTAAACGTGTGCAGACTTTGTCTAGCGATGGACGCACCTGTCCGCGATATAGCCGGCAGTCCGCTACAAGATGTTTATGAAAGACTGACCAAGATCTCTGTGAGTATCGTGCAACACTTAATACTGTATTCCACCTTCTTCAAACAACACACGGTGTATTTACTGTTGGTCCATGAGCCACTGCCGTGGTTTTTCATATTCCACACGGGTTTCGAAGGGTTAAAGCAAAGCATACTCTTTTCACATATAATATATTGTTATATATTATAAGTATTAACTTTGTGTTTTGTTAAGGATGTTTCGACAATAATGTATAGTATTTTCAATTTAAATGTTAGCAGGTATATCATTACATTGTGATAACACTACACTGCAATCACTTTGCCAAAGACATTCTTGGGGGTATGGGGCCCTCACGCTAAACGCACGCAGAAAACTTCTTACAGTCTGTTCTTGGTATAACTGAGTGAGACTAATATGAAGAATCAAATGCAACTTTCAGCCAGTTGGAACATATTCCTGGCTGGTTGCATAATTTATCTTGTCACAGTAGAGGTAGATAGATGTAGAATAAAAATTGTGACCGCACAACCCACCACACACCAGAGAACATTCACTGAGTTAGAATACTACTCTAAACGGGGCTCATGGGAGCTAAGTGACTGTAGATGTTTCTCGTCTTCCCTGAACCCCATGTGTATGGACAGGAGAGTTAAATTAGCACTCAAAAGCCTATTATGTTCCAATCAATATTGTTACCATTATATATTTGGAATCAATACATTTGTCTCTTTTGTTTGAGCTAGGTTAAAAGTTTTAGGAGCACTTCGTTGGTGCTCGACTCACAATATATTAGATCTCATTTCATTGAAGTGGTGATTGAATTGAGGCAGCCGTTGATGGTAGCTACATAAAATTTAACCAATTTGAGCTGATGATGTAAGCTGTTTAGACTTTTACCAACCTCTAATTGTGTCTCCATGGGATCATTTTGCCTAATTTCATGTGTGTTAAGACATGTAAATTCCATCAAAGTAATAAGCTATTCTTAATTGCTTGAGCGATCTTACCTTCTAATGATGATGATGAACATGAAATGTGATACATTTAGGTCCAAGTGGTACAACTTCATAAAATGAAATAACACAAAGAAATGACTTGGAATACTTCTGCATACAGTTTTTTTTTATTTTTTTTTATTTATTTATTTAACATGTAAACATCAAATACAAACATTAATCATGTGCATGCATTATGAAACCACGGAGGTTGTAATTAATGCAGGAATTCGTCGAGACAACTATGTTTTATAATTTTGGTGGTGTGAGTTGCAACAAAATAAACAATAACAAAAAAAAGAAATACAATAACGAACAATAATCACTCCTTAACACCGGAATAAGAAAACAACTTCAATCATTACATAATAATTAATGTGTGACACAATTGATAAGAAGGAGAAAATAATATTATAAATTGTGAATATTGTTCAAAAATTTTTTAAAAAATTTGTTAAAAAATTATTGGCCTTGTTTTATTCATTGTGTGTAGGGCACTCTTATCTACCTGGTGACTTAATGAAAACGCTGGTGGTCCCGGTTGTAAAAAATAAGACAGGCGATGTTTCAAGCATTGATAACTATAGGCCTATCTCGCTGGCCACTATTATAGCGAAGGTACTGGACAGTTTGCTTGAAAAACATTTAAGTCAACATGTTCAACTGCATGATGGCCAGTTTGGTTTCCGGTCAGGGTTATCAACTGAAACTGCAATTCTTAGTCTCAAGCATACTGTTCAGTACTATACAGCTAGGAACACCCCAGTGTACGCATGTTTTTTGGACCTATCTAAAGCGTTTGACACGGTGTCATATGAGAAACTGTGGGATAAACTGGCTGGCGAGACGGACCTAGCTGATGAACTGATATCTATGCTTAGATACTGGTATAACAACCAAAGCAATTATGTTAGGTGGGCGGGCTCACTATCAAGTGTATACGGTTTGGATTGTGGGGTGAGGCAGGGCGGTCTGACTTCGCCTACACTCTTCAACCTGTACATGAACAAGCTGCTCGAGGAGCTCAACAGCGCTCAAGTTGGCTGCTCAGTGCATGGAACATTTGTAAACAACATTAGTTACGCCGATGATATGGTGCTGTTGAGCCCCTCGATAAGTGCCCTCCGTAAGCTCCTTGCTATCTGTGAGCGGTATGCAGTCACACATGGCCTCAGGTACAATGCGAGTAAAAGCAAGTTACTGGTGTTTAAGGCAGGTAATAAGACATACTCGACTCTTCCAGTAATGTTAGATGGTACTGCTCTGGAACAGGTTTCTCAATTTAAATACCTGGGGCACTGGGTCGATGAGTCACTTAGTGATGACTTGGATATGGAAAGGGAGCGTAGGGCGTTGTCTGTAAGATGCAATATGCTGGCGCGCAGGTTTGCAGGGTGTACAAAGGAAGTAAAAATATCTCTTTTTAAAGCATATTGTCAGTCGTTGTACACCTGCAACCTATGGGTCAGCTACACGCAGAGAGCATACAACGCCCTACGGATACAGTACAACAATGGTTTTAGGGCACTGTTGGGTTTACCGCGTAGCTGTAGCGCTTCACAAATGTTTGCAAATGCACAGACTGATGGTTTCCATGCGATTCTGCGAAAACGGATAGCCTCATTATTGCATCGCACGCGGGAAAGCACCAATAGTGTCCTGGGTACTGTTGTCTCTTGTGTCGATTGTCACATTATAAGACAGTGGACCGACATTATTATATAAAAGAAAATGTGTACATATATAATCAAAGTTACTAACAATAGTTGGATAAGATCATTGTTACTAACACTGTATGGATCTAGATATCTGAAATAAACGTATATTATTATTATTATTATTATAAAAAATATTGCCTTAATTTAGCCTTTATATTTTTGTTTGTAATAGCATCAACAAGACTGGAGGGTAATTTATTAATAAGTCGAGGCACTAGGTATTCGGTTGTTCTCTCGCCATACATATTGTTTGCTTGCATTGTACAAAGCCGGTTTCGAGCTACCGCGCGAGTGTATACAGGATGGTCAATTTTCTTTTTTAGATTATGATTAAAATATTGTTCCTTTAATAGGTTGAGTCTAAACTGTTGGTGTACAGGTAAAATTCTACAATGTTCAAAAATTCCAGTAGGATCATTATAGTACTGTTGTTTAATTTTAGGGGAAACTAGGGTTTTTAGAATTTTTAGTTGGAGTTTATAAATTTGATTCAGATAAGTGTTATATGTACGACCATAGCTGCTGAGGCCATATTGTATGTGTGACTCAGCGAGTGAGTTGTATAGCATTAGTTTAACTTTAAAAGGTATTCGATTATTAAGAATTTTCATATTTGCCAAAAAGTGTCGTAATTTGTTGCAGACTCGATCTATTTGATGACTCCAGTTTAATCTATGGTCAATCACTAGGCCTAGATATGTTTGTGATTCAACGGTTTCTATCTTTGGACAAACACAGACGCCATTTTTTGAATTATGTAGACAATTATGATCATGAGAAATCAAATCGGTAATAGGAATTGTCTTCAAGTATGGAGATTTGATTTTTAATAACTTCGTCTTCTTGAAATTTAGTACCAACCCTGCATCATGGCACCATTTTTGTAATGAATTAAAGTCCGATTGTAGTGTGTTTAGAGCTTTTTGAGGGTCTCTATCAGCTACTACCAGGCACGTGTCATCAGCAAATTGATAACATGTGCAGTTTTTTATGCATTTGCTCATGTCATTTACGTATGACAGAAAGTGGAGGGGGCCCAGGACTGAACCTTGTGCTGTACCTTCTGTGACCGGAAAGGGGTCACTCAGCGTATTATTGATCTTGACCGTTAAAGTTCTGTTCCTTACATAATCTCTGCACCATTCTAGTAAAGGTCCCCTTATTCCACAGTTGTCGAGTTTAGTTAATAGTTGCTTATGATTTAAAGTATCGAAAGCTCGTGAAAAATCTATAAATAAAACCATCACATGTTTTTTTTTATCGAGATAATCGTTAACTACATCAGTAAATTTAGAAAGTAGGTCTGTTGTTCCTTTACCTTTCTGAAAACCATATTGATTGCAATATATTATATTGTGTTTTGTATAGAAGTCGTGTATTTGTTCACAGATATATTTTTCTACTATTTTATCTATGGACGATAGTAAAGTAATTGGCCTATAATTTGAACAATCATCTCATTTGCCCTTTTTATGTACAGGCCTTACACAACCACTCTTCAATTTATCTGGATATGACTCATATTTAACACTACAATTAACTAAATTAGCTATCGCTAAGGAAACATCATTACCTATTATTCTTAAATCAGATGCTCTAACATTATCAGTCCCTGGAGCTTTGTTAGAGTTTAGCTTGTTTATAATTTTGTAAATCTTCTCGCTGGTAGCCTTTTTATACAATATACTAGAGTCAGATGGCTCACAATATTCATTTAAATTTGATAATTTCGAACTACAATTTGGAATTATATTTTTTACTGCTTCGTCAAATTCATTTGCAAATTTATCAGCAATAGCTTTGGTGCCAATACCTTGCGATTCAAACGCCCTAAGTATTGCATCATCGATTGATAACGTCACACGGCCCAGCATTTGGTTAACAATTTGGTATACTTTTCTTATATTTTTAAAATTTTCATTTATTTGTTTATTGTAGTAAGCATTTCTTCTATTTTCAATAACTTTATGTAATAAATTACGGGTTTTGTTATATTCTAGTCTTAGTTTAGGATCATTTAAGTTTCGTTTCCAAGTTCGGAATAATCTATCACGTTTCTTGCATAGCCGTGTTACGTTATCATCGATCCAAGGTACTCTGTAACATTTTTGTTTCGCATTATAGTTTCTAGTTGATGTAGCAGTTTTTTTTGCGCTCCGATATGAGTTATATATAAAGGTTAAAATCTCGTTTGGACAATGCATTTCATTTGTTTGATCCCACTTGACATTCTTTAATTCATTACAAAACATTTCATAATTCACGATTTCTTTAGTAACATCCTGTAGGCGCCCGGGCGCAGTGTCGTCGATGCAGGTAAAAACTATTGCTCGATGGTCGGCTAGTACGACATCTAGCACTGCAGAGTACGGACATAATGTGGGGAATCGCGTGAAAATGTGATCGATACAAGATTTAGTTATTACATTATGTTTTGGTTCGATTCTAGTGTAGTCAGTGATTCCACACATCATTCCGCGCTCACTGAGCATGTTTAAATATGAATTCTTGTATGAGGTATTGGATTTTAAATCTATATTTGTATCGCCAATTAGTACGATATTTTGAGTAGTATCGAACGTGGAAATGTGCTTACGTAGCTCTCGGATAAATATGTTTTTGTTAGTTGATGGTGGTCTATACAATGCAAGCAAGACTATATGGTGACTTGGGGTTTTTAGAAAACCTGATAAGCTTTCAAATGTGATGCTTTTACGTTCCTGTATAGTAAATTTTAAATGATTTTTTACATATATAATGATAACCCCCCCCTTTTTTGTTGGTACGCAATTGTGAATACATATTATATCCAGGTATATTATACAAGTTTGCAATGTTGTCTGTGATGCCTGCTTCGGTTATTACTATTATATCTAGTGGAAACGTACAGCTATGAATTATCTGTAGTAATTTGGTAAAGTGCTTTATCAATGATCTTATGTTAATATGTAAACATGAAATATTTATATGGCTTTTAGAAGGTAACTGTCGAAAAAAATTATTAAACGAAGTACAATTAAATAATTCTCTGACTTGTGTATCCATTTAAAATAATAACAGTAAGTACAGTAATAAAAAATAAATAATAAAAATAAGGTTTACAATGGAGTGGAGATATGTACTTGCTTTGCGATTTGATTGATGTCGTGTAAGGATTTAATGTAAAATATTTTACTATTACCTGTTTTTCTGGCGCAAATCTTACCATCCTTACACCATATAAATTGAAATGATTTACCTAACTGAATTTTAGTATTATACAGAATTGTTTTCAAATGTTTAGTTAACGCTTCACGAACGTATATTCTGCTATCTGCTTTCTCTATTGGAATGTCTGGAATTAGTAATCCTAGGGTGAGAGATTTTTCCTTACTGGCATGAATCCATTTTTTTTTTGCTAGTGTTGTATTCATTTCTAGAAGAATGGTTCCTGGTTTATCCTTGGAGCCCGGAAGACGTCGAGTCGATTTTACGTCGTCTCGATCCATATTGAGCTTTACTGCTACCGTTTCTATGATCTTATCCGCTTCCTTCGGAGCAATATCAGGGAATCCTGCAATCTCGACAGAGGTTTCGAGGGCCCTTTGTTCCACTCGTTGCAGTTCATTTTCAAGCACGGCTACCCTCAATTCTAAATTTTTATTCATATTTTGAAAATTGTGATTTTTATTTTCAAGGTCCCTGATTCTATTATCTTGCTGTTTTATGCATTGTTCCATGGAGCTGACTTGTTCACTGAGATATTCAAGTGAGGACTCCAAGCTGCCAAACTCTTCTCTAAATGTTTTCTTTAGTTCACGACTTATATCTTGAACAAGTTTACGGGTGTCTATGCTTTGAGAGTCCACAAGGTATCCTATTTCGGATTCTTCATCTTCACCGTCTTCATCTGGGATCACAAAAGATGATCTCCGAGATATGTTTTTTAGGCACTCTTCACAACTCCACTCAATGCCCGGAGAATTCCGCAGCGTATTTAGTTGCTTATTTGAAAGTTTAGCACACGTAGAGTCAGCATGCACTACTTTTTCGCATCGACTACACTCCAGCCCAGGTGATTTCTTTGTAACATTTTTTTTACATTTAATACACTTTTTTAAAGGCATTGCACGTACTTCTTTTGTAGTTATACACGCAAACACACCCGTTCGTTACAGCGTTTCGAACGAACTAAAGTTATCTGTAGCCTTAAGTCAGTTGGCTTAAAAACTTGTAATTCTCACAGGAAGCACACACACATTAAACATTACTACTAATTACACCTCAGTAATGAACAAATAACATTAATAATACAGGCAATTTGATCTAAACTACTTTGTGTGTGCTTCCGCTCCCAATTAGTTCGTGCGAACTACTGCCGGCCGGCACCCGCCCACTACCGTTAGTAGATGCATGCCGCCGCTACCATGGCTGCTCCGGTCGTCTCTGCAAGTGTTTGACATCTGAAATGTGAACCGCATGCACTCGCCACCGTTACTGCACTGGCTGCTCCGGTTGTCTCTGCGACATGTGTTACGCCTCTCCACGAGGCATCCTCATGCGTTGTCGATTTTTATTATAGTGCCATCCTTTATATAACGAAGGTGGAGGGGGTGGGATGAGTAAGCGAAAAGATATTTAATAGAGCGGAGTTGCTTACATCAGTCTATTTGTTCATAAGAGGGTTATTAGAATGAGTTCTAATTGTTCCCTAATATTCAATTTTAGTACTTTATCTATTGTGTGTAAGATTTTAAATGTGTTAGTAGTGGCACTACTAACACATTTAAAATCTTCGGCAAAGTGTAACCTTTCTGGGTGCTTGTTTTTATATGACAATATGTGGTCTTGAAATCGATCGTATCTTAATTAAACCCGAATAAAAAATCCGGCAGCTACAAGTTGTTTTGCGATGAATGTGATCATGTTTACATCTATCAAACTGGTCGTAATTTTCAAAAACGATTTCAAGACCACATATTGTCATATAAAAACAATCACCCAGAAAGGTCACACTTCGCCGAAGATTTTAAATGTGTTAGTAGTGCCACTACTGACACATTTAAAATTTACACACAATAGATAAAGTACTAAAATTGAATATTAGGGAACGATTAGAAATCTATAATAGAATATATATGTGTAGATATTGGTGTTCCCAGATTTGATGAAATTTAGTTAACTTATTCTTTATTCAAGTCAGGGGAGTGGAGCGAGCGGGGGAATTACAGACCCATATCTATACTACCAGTTTTGAGTAAAATATTCGAAAGGATAATGCTTGATCAATTGCAACTCTTTTTTAAGACCAATGAAATTTTTCATGATGCACAATACGGTTTTTCAGCTGGTAAATCTACTACGGATGCAGGATTGGCATTGGTTAGGAATATCCTTAACGCATGGGAGAGATCACAGGATGCTATTGGGGTCTTCTGTGATCTCTCTAAAGCTTTTGATTGTGTCGATCATCAGACATTGTTACTCAAGCTGAACTATTATGGAGTTAGAGGTAAAGCCCAGAACTTGATTGCATCTTAATAAATAACAGAGTGCAGACAGTTGACATAAATGGGGTTAAATCTAAAGGCAAATAATGTTAATATCGGGGTGCCCCAGGGTTCTGGGTCCATTTTTATTTTTAGTATATGCGAATGATCTGCCCTACATGGTGCAGAAACTATTTGCTGATGATACCTCTGTAATTTTTAATGTGGCCCGCTGTTGTGAAAATATTGACAAGGTAAATGGTGTTGTGTCTGCTATTTTAAACTGGTTCACATGTAATAATCTGTTGCTAAACTTAGCTGAAACCAAATGCATCAAATTTAGTCTTCCAAATTTGAGTTCTGCCAATACTTCTCATTGGGAATAATAAATTAGAATTAGTTAATAACACTGGGTTTCTTGGAATTACAGTAGACTCCAAATTACAATGGGGCGCCCACATAAATAAACTTGCCGATAAGCTCAGCTTTGCTGCATATGCAGTTAGAAGAATCAGGCAATTGACGGATGTGGCTACTGCGCGCTTAGTCTATTTCAGTTACTTTCACAGCATTATGTCGTATGGTATACTGTTGTGGGGAACGGCGGCTGACATTGAGACAATTTTTATCTTCCAAAAAAGAGCCCTATTATATTCGCTCTATTTATAACATGGGCTCCAGAGAATCCCTCCGGGAACTGTTCAAAGTAATAAATATCCTCACTGTTACTTCTCAATATATTTATGAAAACATAATGTATGCCGGTAAAAATTTAAAGTCCTTCCGAACTTCAGTGAAAAACTTAGAAGTAGAAATAAGCTGCGTATGACGATACATCGGCTTGCTTGGACTGGTAGATCTTTTCTTGTAAATTGTATTTGATTTTATAATAAGTTGCCTGAAACAGTTCTGTCCTTACCTGACAATGTATTCAAAAAGCACATTAAAAATACTCTCTGTAGAAGGGCTTATTATAGAGTTGATAAATATGTAAGTGACAAAGATGTCTTGAAATAATTCAGCACATACTACCTGTCCTTAATAATAATTAATAATCTTTAATTTTTCCATTTGATATCATATATCTTATGTATATTATGCTTATAATATGCTTATGTAAAAATAAATTTGTAATATATAATTGTCAATTTTAGAAGAGACTTATATTGGCAAGTTTCCGAATCCGAATTGCTAGTAGATTAAAAAAAGGAAAAAGGTGAAATAGGAGAATTAAATAAGATACAATAAGATTATATTTCAAAAAATATAAGACGTGTCTAAATGCCCGCGAGGGCCCAATGGCATATAAAGAATTTTTATCTTTTTATCATACCGACATCACGATCCCTGCGTCATCAAGCCATCCTTGGCAACACAAACTCGCAGCGTATAAATCTATGGTACACCGTTTGACGAGCGTTCCACTTAGTAAGGATAATTACATCAAAGAACTTGATGTAATATTATGTTGATACTATTGATTGTAGGCGCTTGGTGGAATTTTGAAGACATCGCGTTAATGTTAATACTTGCACTTGTACAGATTCCACTTCACAATTTTATTTAAAAATTATTTTTACCGACCGGTTTCGCTTTTACGGCATTATCAAGTTATTTTATACAACATAATTATGGCGGTACTGTGCAATCAGTGATAGTGGGTATTGTAGGTAATCCACAGAGGTTACTACTGGGCAGTGTTGCCACTTTATAATTTTATATTGAGTTGTGGAATAATTTATGACAGTTGGGTCTAGTCATTGTTGGTATTTGAAATGTAATAATAGAAATTCAAATGAAATTAATTTAAGTAATCGAAATAAAATAAGAATAAAATAAAAATAATAACCAAAGTGTCTAGTGTCAGCAAGTAAGGTAATCAATTACAATGTCACGAACTATTATGATTTAAATAAATAATAAAATATATTAAATGCAATAGTAATTACATCCGGAATAATTAAATAAATGTTAAAAGGTAAAATAATTTAATAGGGGAGAGGTGTTAATATCCAATTGTATATTTAAGGCCCTGGATGCGTCTTGATGCAACAACCTATTAATTTCTAAAGCCTCCAGGGCATTTAATTTTTTCATTTATCACATATATGGAGGGCTTTAAAGTTTGTTTGTTGGTCAAAGCTATGGGCTTCTTTCCAAAGGTGTTCAGCAAAGTTGGAATCTGTTCGTTTAAGTTTCCAGCATCTACAGTGTTCCTTGAGCCTAGTTTGAAAGGATCTGCCAGTCTGGCCTAGATATTTTTTATTACACTGGGCACAAGACAGTTCATACACTCCACTTTTTAGTTCAGTGGGAGTTCTGTCTTTAGTGTTACAGAGCAGATTCTGTAGGGAATGGGTACTGTAAAATGCTGGTCGACGGTTATTAAGTATCTGCGAACATTTATAGGATATCTTTCCTAAAAATGGTAATCTAGCCCAGCGCATAGATTCTTTTTCTAGGTTGGCCCTGTTACTACCCTTATATGCCAATTGCTGTGCCATTTTCACTCGTTTTTTCCCCACTATACTATCTATAATTTTCGGGTCATAGCCGTTATCTGGTATATTGATGTAATATACCAGATCGCGAAATCAAACGGTTACACGAAATCCACCATCGACAAACTGTTGCGAAAAAAGACGAATAATATCGTCAATAAACTACTATGCGCAGTTTCATGTTTCAACAACAAAATACACTGCGAGTTCATCATACCTAGGAAAAATTACTGACAAAATAGTTAACATATTTAGTAAAAATAACATGCACGTTGCACTTAAAACACATAACGCTCTCAAATCGCTTTGTAACAGTAAAGACAAAATTCAGCCGAATAAAAAATGCCGCGTCTACAAGTTGTTTTGCGATGAAAGTGTTCATGTTTACATCGGTCAAACTGGTCGTAATTTTCAAAAACGATTTCAAGAACAAATATCAGCATATAAAAACAATCGCCCAGAAAGGTCACACTTCGTCGAACATCTTGTAGACAAAGGACATCATTTATCCGCTACTAACATATTTAAAATCTTACACACAATAGATAATGGACTAAAATTGAATATTAGGTAACAATTAGAAATCGTTAAACATAAAAATTCTAATATCCTCCTTATGAACAAACAGACTGACGTAAGCAACTCCCCTTTATTAAATATCTTTTCGCTTACCCCTTTCACCTCCTCCACCTTCGCTGTACAAAGGACGGCACTACGATGGATTAGTCATTCGTAGAATGTTATTCTAACGATATTATCTACAGCGCCTGAGGATGCCTCGTGGAGAGGCGAAACACGTGTCGCAGAGACGACCGGAGCACTAACGGTGGCGAGTGCATGCGGTTCACATTTCAGATGGCAAGCACTCGCAGAGACGACCGGAGCAGCCATGGTAGCGGCGGCATGCATCTACTAACGGTAGTGGGTGGGTGCCGGCCGGCAGTAGTTCGCACGAACTAATCTGGAGCGGAAGCACACAAACTAGTTTAGATCAAATTGCCTGTAAATTTGACTTTAGCAAAGTAACGCCTGAATCTATTAAATACTAATAATATAATAACAATTACTTATTATTAACTACAGCGCTCAAATAATTAGTGTAATATTAAAATATATTTTTTTTACTAAAAGCATATGAATGTGAACATATATGATATTTACACCAAGAAAACAATATTTGTCTGCGTAATCTCTGAAAGGCGGTACTGATTTTGAAATGAAAATGATATGTCTCAGACACCCTAACCGAATGAATACGCTCCGAATGACCACTTCTGCATATAGCAATAACAGCTATCAGATTGCTCGTAGGATATATAATAAATTAAGTGAAGATACCAAGTCTCTATCTCCAGGTAGTTTTAAAAGAAAACTGAAATAACGGCTAATGCATTGTTTCTACTCTATTGACGAATTTTTTTCATAAGATATTAATTTAATCATGTCACATGCTAAATAACCTTGGTGGCATTATATTGAATCTATTTAGGTTAGGTATCTTGTCTGTGTGGCACCATGTTAGAGTCATCAACAAATTAAATACAAGTTAATTTGACAATTGCGTTACATTTTCTAACAAAGTACTTTATCGCCTTATTTCACACATAATTATCTTTTTGTGCGCGAAAATAAAAACTGAATTTGACTGACATTAATATGACGTGAGACATGACGCTGTCAAATGACAGAGAGTGTTTCAGTGACTTCGTTCGTAAGTTGTTAATATTTCGGGTAAATCTTGGAATTATTAACAAGATTTGTCTCATTCCCTTCATGTTTTACAGCAACGATTTTTAGGTAATATTGCTGCAAACCCTCCAATGTGTTATAGATTTGGTTGATATACCTTTCCAGATACTTAGAGCCAAATTATGTATAGAAAGCTGCCATTCTCCTTTTGGCATGCCAGTGTCTGGTGAAATGTGTGAAACATATTTATGTAACTTCTAATGTATCTGTGCCACATTTTTAGCAAAAAATATTTGGTAGTAGTAGTGCGACTGGAAGCAGGCCGACTGCTCCTTAGTCTTTAATTGTGATCCATGTGTTTGTTACGAGCAGAGCAAGCTATTGGAGAGGTGCTGTGTAAGCATGTGGCTGTCATCCAGCAGGCCACGTGTTTGCTATGTGAGTGTTGAACAATAATGAAAGCTCATTGTCATTATCTTAATATTTTGAATTTATTCAATTCTTTTTCAGATTAACACGCTGTGTCGGCCGGTGGCAGCGTGTTACCTGTGCTACTTTCAACTGAGAAAGTGCCAGGACTTGATGATGAGGTCTGTGAGAGCCAACAAAGTGCTCACAGAGATACTGCAGGGCGTTGAAATAGTAAGTTGAATATAACTACTATTATATGAATAATCTTAATGTAGGTTAAAATTTACCCCTGGTCGCAGGAAGACCTTCTGTCTTCTTGCGACCATGGATGCTGCAAAGCATTCGAAACGTCAGGTTCAACAAAATAAATAAAACATGCGATACTTCCGTTAAAAAATTGTTTAATTCAATGTGTAAGAATCGCGAAAACCTAATACAATACTATTTTCGGGTTGGCTTTACTATCGGGGCGCACGATTTCGGGGTTGGTGAGGGTTGCTTTATGTAGGGGTTAGTCTCCCCTTTCAAACGACACTACTTGGAACTCGAGGAAATGTTTACTTTTTTTTTAATTATTATTTTAGTGCACGTGAAATGGAACGAATTTTGTTCAATAAAAATATAGTTTGTTGTAAAATTGTAATTTGTTACCTTGAAACGGAACGTATTCCGCCTTTTTGTTTGACATTAAGGTTCGCGTCATTCTGCTTTCGTGTGTACGTTGAGTGAATGTGTTCCAAAACAGTTGGTTAGGTTAGGTTAGAGTATGACAAACAACGCACGAGCCGAGCGAGCGAAGCGAGCGTGCCGCGGTAGCGGCCGGCGAAGTGCCAGAAGCGAATCGTTGCCATTTTGAAAAGTGCCATTATAAAAAGTAGACTAAACATACAGTTGGCAACTGTGGGGTTGGGAAATAAAACAAAACTATACGATACTTCAGACAAAGAGGAGGAGGGGGGGATATAATCCTCCTCCCCCTCTAAATATTGATATCAGATGAAAGTGATTGCTCGAATTTGAAAGAATGTAGGTGACATAACCTCAAAAAATTAAAATGTTAATAACTTTAAAACTATACGTTTCCTTTGTGTGGGAGTGGTACCAGGGAGTAGCCCTCCTTTACGGGATGCAACGTTTATTTATTTTATTTTTATTACATAATAAATGCGTATTTATTTTGTGTCACAAAAAATACGTATTCTATGAAAATAATAAAATTATAATTGCAAAGTCCCCCGAAGGGGAAGATATTTATTTATTTATTTAATTGCACATGTTTATAGACAGTTACAGACAATTATCCATTTCTTATCAGTTAAACATGGACCCTGGTAGGATATGGCAATTTCGGTACAGTACATTGTGTTTTTTACTTGTCAATTTTACTATATTGGTATCGAAAATCCAATCAATATGTTTTCCGAGACTCCTATCAGATATGAACTCTCCGACTGAATAATAGCATTTTTGTTTCAGTAGTTTATTTACTTTATTTCTATATTTATTAAAATTCTGTTCTTTTTTTATCTCGTCAGGCATTTTATTATAAATTTGAATAGCTCGATAGTATGGTCCTGATTTATATATTTCTAGTTTGGGTTCTGGTAAAATTAGGTCATAATTACGGCGGGGATTCTTTTGAAATTCGAAATAGTGCAAATGTGTACGGACAAATAGAGCTATTTCAAATATGTAAAGGCAAGGCAAGGTCAGTATTTTAAATTTTATAAAATGAGGTTTGCAGCTGTTCGGTTGGTGAATATTGGCTATAATGCGCAAGCATTTCTTTTGCATTGTGAACAGGTCGTGGGCATCCGTACTGTCGCCCCACAGGACTATACCATAACGGAACCAAGCCTGTGCATACGCGTGATATGCCGAGAGAGCGCAATCTGTATGCGTATTAATTTTTAGTACGGTTAACGCGAACAGAAATTGTGACAGTTTTGATTTGATATTTGAAATGTGGTTTTTCCAGTTGATGTGAGTGTCTATGGTTAGGCCTAACAGTTTAAAGTTGGTAACTTCCTCTATTTTATTTGCTGTTTTAAATGCATTTAGGTCAATTGGGTGCTTTTGATGTGGTCGACATTGAATGATTTTAGTCTTTTTTTCGTTAATTCTGAGATTGTGTTTTTGGAGCCAATTTTTTACTGATTTCCCCCTAATTTTAACAGTTTTCATGATTTACGCAGGAACCCTAAATATTTACGGGATAAAAAGTATGTCTATATCCCTATATTCTGCTCTGAACAGTCGTCTACCTACCAGTGAAAGTCCCGTCAAAATTGGTTCAGCCGTTTCGAAGATTAGCCCGGACAAACAAATAGACAGACAGACAAAAAAGTTAAAAATGCGTATTTAGGCTTTGGTAACTTGAACTCATATTATTATTTTAATATGAGCTTAAGATAAAGGCTTTATTTTGAAATCACAGACAGACACTTTAATTTTATTTATATATATTATTAAATTATTAATGTTAAATATTTATTTAATGATGCCAAAGAAGTATAACTTCTCACGCGCGTACAGTACACGCACCCATTTTTTTTATCCAACAGATGCATAAAAGCCGTGGTTGACGGTGGATGCTCCGATAGTATGGATATCAATACTGGCGACCCTCAGGGTACTGCACTGTCTCCGACGCTGCTTCTGCTGCATATCAATGATATGTTATCAATTGATTGCATTCATTGTACTTCATTTCAGCGGTACTTAACAATACGGACGTGTTATTCTTTTACTCCGTGATTTTTGTGTGAATAATTGTTAAAAGTTATTTTTTCGAGTTTAAATCTACATATATCTGTAGATAAAAAGTCAACTAATCCAGCAGTGAAATTGGTTTTTGCAAATTTGAATACAGTGAATTGTTATGAGCATAATAAGATCAAACATTTTTAAATAACGTCTGCCGTCCATGACCTGCCCCAACCCGCGGTTGCTCCACTGAGGTGAATCATCGCGCAAGACTGTGGTGTGGTGCGACGCGCTCGGCTCGTGCTGCGTTGAAGCTTATAAATTCGAAGCTAAGTAAATTCGCCGAGCAGTGCCCCGTTTGTACCTACTTACCACCGTAAATTACCATTTATCAAGATGTCATCAACCTCAAGCAAAACCAAGTGCAACGCGTGCGGCAAAAGTGTCATATCACTTTACTATATGGAATGCGTACATTGTAGGGAATATGACCTGGAATGCTTAAACATCACAATAGCTAATTTTGAGAAGTTCTCAGATAACCATAAGACAAACTGGGTATGTCCTACTTGCTTGTGCGCCAAACCTAAATCTGGTGATACTAGTACACTTATTCGAGTATTGAATAACACATACACTAACGATAACAAACCCCGCGGAAATCGAAACAAGCAGGTTTTTTCAAATGAGACGGATAATGAAGGGCTCTCTCTCATGTCAATAATGCAAGAGATTCGTCTCTTGAGACAGGATGTGCTGTCCTTAACGCACCAAATTATTATTATTTTTAGGTACTCTTTAAATTGTAAATTTTCTTGATATTTACTTCTACTTGCACTCAATATTATCATTTATTGCTCTTATACATTTATAAAGATTGTTATCTTTTTTTGAATAATAAATATTTTTGAAGAAAAAAAAAATTGATAACTATGATAGAAAACTTGAATCCAGAGATCGTGAAGTAAATGATATGAAGCTCGTAATCCAAGAGTTGACACAGAAATTGAAGCTCAAGAGCAACATAATTTGAAAAATGATATGGAAATTATTGGCGTACCTGAGCAATATAATGAAAATCTCACACACATAGTGCTAGTCGCATCTAGTAAACTTGGCGTGGCTCTTCAGGAGTCTGACATCGATGAGGTGCGCAGAGTGGGCCCTAAGCGCTTTAACCCATCAACAACCGCACCTTCAAAAGCTAGACCAATCGTTGTAAAATTTCTTAGAAAAATGAGACGAGATGAAGTTCTTGCTGCGTCTAGGGTCAGGTGGAACATCGTGAATGGTGCAGTGGCAACGATTTACTTTAATGAACGCTTGTCATCCTCAAACCGCCAGTTGTTTCGTGAGGCGAGAACCCGTGCAAAATTACACAATTTTAGCTACTGCTGGACACGAAATGCAACAGTGTATGTTCGAAAAGCCGCCAACACAAATGGTAATAAATATCTAGCGATCCCGATTCGCGGTTTGGACGATGTCAATGTTCATATTGGGCCTGCTGTTGGCTCGTCGGGCTCCGCCGACTTGCCGTCCTCGGTCGCCGGGTTGGGTTCTGCACCAGTGCCACTTCACTCCACCTACACAGCGCCGCCGACTGCCACCACCGTGCCGGCCTCCGCCGCCTTACCGGCGACGCCGGCGCTGCTCCGTTGATGGTGATCCATCCTGGGGTAATTTGATTCTTGGCGTATTGTTGTTACTGACTAAAATTGATTTACATGTGATTACCTTGGGTGCTAATCGGAATTGCTTTGTATTCTATAATGAAGATGCACATATCGTCGCTAACGGGTTAATGTCTTATCCTTATAGTAATATAGTATCCCTATTCTATACGTATATTAACTACTTATCGCAACCTACCATGTGGACCTATTTGCATTCAACTACATCTATAAAATATACCTTATCTATAAATAGCAAAGAATTTGATAATACGTTTAATGTCACATGCCACAAGGTAGACGTTGCAGAGCAATGTAAAAGCATCATTTCAAGATATAGTTTTAAGATTCTTACGTACAACATACGAAGTCTACAGCGTAATTTAGACGGATTTTTGGTTTTGCTTAGCAGACTGAACATAGGGTTTGACATGCTCATCCTGACCGAGTGCTGGTTGGGTCAAGGTTCCATAATAGGTGAAATAGATGGTTTTCTTTCCTTTTCAACCACCAAATACATAAATCAATCAGGCGGTCGTCATCTATGTTAAAAATAGTTTGAACCCTATTGTTAGCGAGCCTGACTTAGCTGATGCGAACTCTCTGCTTGTCTACATCCCAAATTTTATCACAGTATTGGGAATATTTCGTTCGCCCTCATTCAGAGACACCGAAAATTTCTTGAATTCCCTGGAGACAGTCGCAGTTAACATGCCTAGAGGTAGTCCATGCTGTGTGATTGCTGGAGACATGAATATAAATTTAATTAATGCTGCTTCCAGCTTTGATTACATGTGTTTGCTGGCACAGCTCGGCTTCAAACCAGCAGTGGATAAACCCACTCGTAATGACGCCTGTCTAGACCACTTCTTCGCTAAGACGAAGGCCAAAATAGAAACAATTGTTTGCTCTTCAACGGTAACGGATCACGAACTACTGCTATTGGGGGTTTACACTAAACCACCAAAAACATGTCCCTCTGTTACAAACCAAGAGACGAAAGACATAGTGATGTGAAATAGACAAGCCGCTCTAAACAAGCCTTAAAGCCGTGGATGACATCTGGTTTAATAAGATGTTCTGTTCAAAAAGACAGATTACACATGCTAGGAAAAACCCTCATGACCTTTTAAAGCTACACGTATAAGCGATACAGAAACTTCTATTATTCACTTATTCGCAAGATAAGAAATGAATTTGACAGAAAAGAACTTGAACGAAATAAAAATAACTCACAAAAATTATGGAATACCATTAAATGCATCACTCATTCCAACAAGTAAAAAATTCAGTACAACAATTGTGTAAATCTGAAGAGTCTTTGGATAATACAAACCGCTTCTTTTGTTCGACTGGTCAACGCCTTGCCAGTGATATAATGAATCATACTAATGAAACGCAAGATTCTCTTGCTTCGAAAGTCAAGTTACCTAATACACCAACTAACTCCTTCTTTATGTTTCCCACAACTCAGCAAGAAGTTCACTCTTTAATACAACAATTAAAGAACAAAAGTGCACCCGGGCTTGACGGATTCTCACATTCTCTTATTAAAACCATAAGAAAACACATTATAGTTCCGCTCATGCATATCTTCAACCAGAGCTTTACCACGGGCATTTATCCTGAAACTTGGAAGACGGCAATTGTGACTCCCGTCCATAAGGGGGGCAGTGCATTTAGTCCAAATAATTATCGGCCTATCTCACTCCTTAGTACCTTCTCCAAACTATTGGAGAATCTAGTCAATAAAAGACTTGCTAAGTTCCTAGAAACAAACAATATTTTATCCCCTAGACAGTTCGGATTTCGGCAAGGGAAATCCACTGAGCAGGCTGTTGCAACATTGATTGACACTGTTGTATCGCACCTCGACAGTGGAGTCAACTGCGTGGGAGTTTTCCTGGACTTAGCGAGAGCGTTTGACACGGTGTCTGTGCCTATTGAACTCATGGGTATCAGAGGTACAGCTCTGGACTGGTTTCGTACCTACCTTTCGAAAAAGGAAACAACGTACCCGGGTAGACAGCTTCGTTAGTGGTGACTGTGAAGTAACCTACGGTGTCCCGCAAGGGAGCATCTTAGGGCCCACGCTGTTCCTGATCTACCTTAATGATCTCTCATCACTACAGCTTCATAATGCAAGTATTATCAACTATGCCGATGATACTGTCATTATCTTTCACGATCGTACTTGGCACAGGTTGCTCCGAACTACTGAGGAGGGTCTGAGTATTGTTAAAGACTGGCTTAGTAAAAATCTCCTAACTTTGAATACAGCGAAGTCAAGTGTGGTCTGTTTTCACAAAAGTGCTTCCACCAGTCCTCCACAAAATCCGGAAATCAGAGTTCACTCATGTACAACGAACAATAATGTTCCAACTACAGCCCGATGCAACTGTGAGAGATTACAAAGAGTGGCAGTGGTAGTACTAAATATCTAGGCATCATTATCGATGAGAACGTCAACTTCAAAGAGCACATAACTGCCATGACTAGTAGGACAAGGAAATTCATCTACATAATGAAACTCTGACGTGATGTTGCATCATGGGCTCTCCTTAGAACGGTATATATCACATTATGTCAATCGGTACTGTCATATTGTGTCCTAGTCTGGGGAGGCGCATCTATAACCCATTTGATCTTACTGGAGCGTGCCCAACGTGCGGTACTCAAAACCATGCTAAGAAAGCCTAACCGTTTTCCAACGGCTCTTCTTTATGAGGAGTCTAGGGTGCTCAGCGTGAGGAGGTTATACTTGTTATCCATTATACTGTTAACGCATAGAGAGGTTCGATCATCAGTGAATTACGACAGACTACTATCAAAACGTACATTTAGGCTCCCACTTCCAAAAGTAAACACCACATTTGCAAAATGTTTCGGCGTCTTTAGAAAGCCTTTAATTTACAATAGAATTAGTGCCCTGTTGCCCCTTTACAACTCAACCTATCGTGAAGCAAAAGCAAAGGCTGAAAGGGAACTATTGAATTGGACTTACCAGTACGCGGAGAATTTCTTGGTTACAGTTCAGTAGAACTTGAACCATAGCACCTAGTATTATTTATCAATTTTTGGAATAGTCTTAATATAAATAGTAAATAAATATGAATAAAAACTAATTGTAAAATTATTGAAGGAATTATATTTTCATATATTTATATAACGCTCATATTATTTTAGCTGTAGTCTGGTTTACCAAATTGTTTGAACTAACTCATTTTTAAACAAATTATTTTTTTCTTTTGTTTAATATTTTTATTAATCAAATTACACATACATATTTTTTTAAGAATGATTGTCAATAATACCGATCTATTATAATATCTATTGTATTAGCGTAAGTACCGCAAGTTACTTTTGGAAATCTCATTATTAAGTTCCCACAAGACAGGCTTAGCCTAGTGTGGGTAATTAGGAAAATTGTAAAATGAAAGAATTTTTGTCAATAAAAGTATTTTGTATTTGTATTGTTATGCGGACGACAGCACCGGGAACATTTGTTATACAGGCCGTGCAAACATCCCTCGTTCCCTTGTAGAGGTAAGCCGCGATAAACTTGTGTCTGAAATGGATGGTACTTTGGCTAGAGTATCTGACTGGGGGTGGCGTAACATGGTCAAATTGAACCCCAAGAAGACACAAGTTTGCGTGTTCACCGCTAAGAAAACTCGATTTGCTGTGATTCCAGAACACACCTCTTACCGTCACCAAAAGCATTAAGATGCTTGGCGTCGAAATCTCCAGTGAAGTGGCAATATCGAAGTCACCTAGAGGAGAAGGTCAAGCTGGCGTCCAAAAGACTTGGTGTGCTCAATAGAGCAAAGCAATACTTCAGCGGGGGCAAAGACTTATGTATATCGTATAAGTCTCAAGTCAGACCGCACTTTGAGTACTGCAGCCACCTTTGGGCGGGAGCACCTAGATACCAACTTGTACCATGTGCTTCGATTCAGAGACGAGCTGTGAGAATTGACAATCCTAAGCTTACACACGGTATTGAACCCTTAAGTTTAAGGAGGGACTTTTCCTTCCCTATGTGTGTTCTACCGATTGTACAACGGGTTGTATTCAGAAGAATTGTTTGATATGATGCCGACAGCTACTTTTTATAACCGGAACGCTAGCCCACGGCGGGGAGTTCACCCTCACACGCCGGAACCGCAATGGTCGAGTACTTTGTTGTTCCAGAGGAGTTTTCTTCCGAGAACTCTTAACATCTTGGAATGAGCCGAGGATTTTTCAAGGGACTACAGCATAAGATTCTTCAAGAAATGCGCGAAGAGGATTTTAGAGGGTCGGGAAGTCGTGAATTACACCCCTAGTGTTGCGAATGTCCATAGGCTACGGTGACTGTTTACCATCGTTCAGACCATATTCTTGATTGCCACCTTAGTGGTATAAAAAAAGTCAGTATTGTTATCAACGCAAACATAAATGTTTAATACATGAACTGTTATTTTTCAGGAACAGCAAGAATTTGTTGCCGCGGTAAAACAGTGTCAACTGAATGGTCTACATGTGACTCCCGTTGAGCTCATCAGCATTACAGGCACTGAATACAGCTTGATAAAGGAGGAGATTGAAGAGGAACGTCTGTCATCGCAGTGCACAGGAGAAATGGACACTGACAGAATCCCACTTGTGGAACGTTTCACGTTTGAGGACTCTGAACATGAAGATACTATTGAGAGACCAGCACTGGAGGATATGTATGAGACTGGGAGTGGGGTATTGATAAATGACGGAAATGTAAAACAGGAGGCTTCAGATGGACCCATCGATATTGAGAGACAAGAATGGATAACTGAAGAGAATATCAAGAATGAATTAGAAGAAATGGAAGATATCTATACTGGGGTGGTAGTAATACCTGAAGAAAGTACAACGCAGGAGAAGTTAGAAGGAGCACGAGTAGATGAGGACAAGAAGGCAGAAGGTAACAGTCACTATATGAACGCTTTGTAAAGAACATTGCTTTTAAAAAAAAAAATGGGTGCGTGTACTTATGTACACGCGTGAGAAGTTATACTTCTTTGGCATCATTAAATAAGCATATGGCTCACTCGATGTAAAGAGGTTACCTCTTATAAATGTTCATTTTATACCAAGCATTTCCAATTTACTCCAAGGGTTTACATGTGTAGCGCGTAAGTAAAGCGCCCTCTGTTACAAAACTGTTCAACTACTTAACGATCACATCTGCTACCTACAAACTTAAAGCACAACAATACAAAAGCATGCTTCGTTATAGTGCTTGAAGAGCGGTTTAGCGGGCAGCTTCAACGTGTTACGTTTGTGTTACAGTGATGCGCGCGCATCTTAAAATTTTACTCTCATCATTTTTTCATAACGCGCCTAAAGAAGTATAACTTCAAAAAACTTATTGCATTTATCTGCCACATTTAACTAACATTTTCGAATCTCAATGACTTTGTTTTAACAGTGTAAGTGTACACAGCCATGTCTGGCACAGTGTAATGATGGAAGGTTATTAAGATCACAAACATATACAAATTATTAGTTTGTGGTCTATTATAATTCTGAGAAACAAAATACAGTGCAGTAGCTGGCTTTCTCATATCTCTTTCATTATTTTTTATCTGTACACGATACACACTATATTTGTACGAGTTACCTCGCACATATTATACCTACATCAACATAATTTATTAATAACGCTTGCGAAGCAATAGGTATCCAATTATATTATAATTAATGCAATTTAGGTGAAAACAATAAATCAGTATACGTTTAGCACTCGACGGGTTTGGTTATTAGCTCTCCTCTCCTGGAGTCACCATCCCTATCTAGCATAACCTTCAGCTTTAGCATTTAGCATCAGCTTAACGTTTGGGTAACCCCAACATTGGTCCTTCAAGCTTAACGTAGCGGGACCTAACGCGAGTGAACATTTCGTCGGTCCTGTGAACTTGAACTAGCGCGGTCGGAAGTAGCCTCACGTGGCACTGCAACGTGACTGGTTTCGACAATTTTGGAGACATTTTCCACTAATCTTGAACGTTTTCGCGAACTATTGAACTAATCAGTGTTTGTGAACTATCGTACGAGTTTCCTGAACCAAGGCGATTGTGGACCGGGAGACTAGCAGCAGCAGTAGCAGCTCAGCATAAAATTTCGTGAGTCGGAAGACTCGCCTAGCAGCAGCATTCAAGTAAGACTGTTCCTTATTTGCTTGGTCAATTACAATGGCGGAGCTCGATGCGCTCTTTGATCGTCAAGCCCATCTCGTCGGCGAAATTCAGCGTATCGGCACTAACTTTAGCAAGGACTCTCAGCATCGTAAAACTGCGGAGTACCTAGAACTACGTTTGGATTCTTTGGATAGCCTTTGGAGAGAGTTCGATGCAAATAACACAAAGCTAGCAGGTATCGAAATTAAAAATCAGAGGTATTTCGAGGAATCTATCTATGAGAAAACGAGACTTTACTATTTTGAACTTCGTACTAAATTAGCTACTTATGAACCTTTTAGGGACGAAAGACCTTCAGGTTCAAAAGCGGGTGCAGAGCAAAAAGTTGTTACTAAACTTGACGAGCTTTTATCTCTTCAAAAAACTAACTTTCGAGCATTCAAGCGATTGGTGATGAGCATTAAGGTGAGTGAGATCAGCGAGAAATGGGAGCTGGAGGACGAGCTGCGCGGCCTTCAGTCTCGGTGGAGCGCGATAGATAAGCTTCATCTGGAGATCGACAACATTCTTCAAGGTGAGGATGATTTCTATCAAGACGATTATTTGGTCCAGGAAGCACTCTTCAAGAAAACTAAAAGGGAGCTGAACCAGAAAATATCTGCAACGTCTCATATTCAACAAGCGACCCCTGTTCTGGAAATACCTACATTTACAGGAACATATACCAATTGGCCTACCTTCTTTGACTTGTATACCGAGTCCATCCACAACAACAATTTCCTTTCGAAAGCGCAGAAGATGCAGCATCTTAAAGGTAGAGTGAAAGGGGAAGCGGAGCGTCTAATTCACCACTTGAATATTTCAGCGGAAAACTACGACATTGCCTGGGAAATACTTACGCATCGGTATAATAACCCTCAGGTATTGTTTACAACGCAGATAGAAATATTTCTCAATCAGCCAAGCGTTAGCAAGCAGACGTCGTACGAGATTAAGCGACTCTATGATACGTCTACAGAGTGTATCCATGCTATTCATAATCTCGGTGTGGATACTACTACGTGGGATCCAATATTGACTCATCTAATCACCAAGAAGCTGGACAGCGACACTTACTGTGCATACAAGGAAGCACGTAAGTCACCTAGAGATCTAGCCTCGCTAGATGAATTAATGAGCTTTCTCGAGAGCAAGTTTATGGCCCTTGAGCCGACGCACAAACGAGAATACTCTTCTCCAGCGAAGCAAGCGCCGAGTCAGCAGACAAAACCTTTCTACAAAACTAGCTATAACCATAATAAGTTTTCGCAGAAAGGATATCAAGCTGCATCTACGTCACGGGGTTCATATTGCCCTTTGTGTAATTTCAATCACGAGCTCTATAGATGCCACAAATTCATTAACATGGCAGCGGATATGAAATTAAAAACCGTTGCGAAACTGAAATTGTGTCAAAACTGCTTATTTAAACATACGAACGATAAATGTATTTCTATAAAACGATGTAGGCATTGCAATAATGCACATCACTCAATTTTGCACGACGCGTGTAACGGATCATCGCCATTAGTCACGGCCACAGCGGATCAGATATCACGTGCGCCATTAGCTACGACATCGACTCGCACTGTCAGCAATAAACCTCATGCAGCCAACTACGTTGCGGCAGATAATGAAGAGGTCTTATTAGCCACTACTTTATTGCAGATAAAAACCAAGGACGGTAATTATGTTACATTACGCGCTCTTCTTGACCAGAGTTCTCAGATTACTTTAATATCTGAAAACGCAGCCCAGCTAATAGGTTTGCCTCGTAGAAAGTTCAGCGCATCTGTGTCTGGCGTAGGTATCAGTCCTAAACAAAGCAAGAGCATTATATCTCTCGAATGTCAGTCTATCTACAAGGACTACAGTTTCAACACTGAAGCATTAGTTATTCCTCGAATTGTGAACGATCTTCCTAATGTCTCATTTTCTAAGCAATCGTGGTCTCATCTACAGCATATGAATTTAGCGGATCCTGAATACAATGTATCTAAGCCTATCGACATATTGCTTGATGCATGTGTTTATTCAGATGTTATTATGAGCGGACTCGTCAAGGGCACACCCAATGCACCTATAGCTCAGCAGACGAAATTAGGATGGATCTTATCGGGAAACGTAAAAACTTTTAACTGCAACGTGGTTATTAACAATTTAGAGGAGATAGCAAAATACTGGGAATTAGAGGATATCCCCCATAGAGCATCAGAACTTACTGAAGCGGAGCAACGGTGTGAAGAAAATTATCGATCCACTACTAACCGCCGCGAGGTCGGCAGATATGAAGTAGCACTACCGATGACGTCTAATTATGAAGCAAAGCTTGGATCTTCAAAGGGAAGAGCAACAGCAATATTTACACAGCTAGAATGCAAGATGGCAAAAAATAATACATTTTATGAAAGCTACAAAAACTTTATAAACGAATACAAACTATTAGGCCACATGCGTCCAGCGACTGGAAGCAAGGAATTATCATATTACCTACCCCATCATGGAATATTAAAACCCGACTCCACCACTACCAAGCTACGAGTTGTATTTAACGCGTCAGCAAAAACCAGCTCTGGACACAGTCTTAATGACTTGATGGAATGTGGCCCGAATTTGCAGCAAGATCTAGCACTACTTATATTAACCTGGAGACAGTATAAGTATGTCATCACTGCGGACATAGAGAAAATGTTCTGACAGATACTGATCCGAGAGAAAGACCAGCATCTACAATCTATTATCTGGAGAGAATCTCCGAACGAGCCACTCCAAGAGTACGTTCTTACCACCGTTAGTTACGGTACAAAAGCTGCTCCATACTTGGCGATGCGAACCCTGAAACAGCTAGCCATTGACGACGCATCAGAATATCCTCAGGGAGCACTAGCATTGAAAAATCATTTTTACATGGATGATCTGCAAAATTCTGCAAATTCGTCGTCGCAAAAACCAAGTTAGCGCCATTGAATAAAAGCATTACGTTACCACGGTTGGAATTATGTGGAGCGTTGCTTCTTGCTCAGCTGATGCAGACTGTGAAGGCATCATTACAAAATAATGAGTATGAAGTGTATGCATGGACCGACTCTATGGTGGTCTTGGGTTGGCTCCATGGTAAAAACTCTCGATGGAAACAGTTCGTAGCCAATCGAGTTCAGCAGATCACTGATATAATACCAGCATTGCATTGGAACCATGTTCGGTCGGAAGAGAACGCAGCAGACTGTGCTACCCGTGGATTAACTGTAGACAAACTGCAAGCAAGCAACCTTTGGTGGAACGGGCCAGAATGGCTCTGTCACTTTGATCCTAGTAACACAGAAAACCGAGTTTACGAGACCCCTACATTAGAAGTGAAAAAGGTCAGTGTAAACGTAGCCTTACAACAAGAGAGCTCGCGTTTCATTGATAAAATATTATTAAACAATAGCTTAATTACGCGTGCCGTAAAGGTAGTCGGCTGGATATTACGTTTCGTTGCAATGACACGCGGCCGCCACGAGCCGCAGAAACATGACTCATCCGTCTTATCAACTATTGAAATAAATAAAGCATGCAATTATATAATCAAGCATATACAAGCAAGCGAATTTGAAAGCGATCTAGCAGAGATTAAAAACAAGGGTCATGTTCGCTCGAACAGCAAGCTAGCAAATCTCCTTCCATATATTGATGAAGAGGGAATATTGAGAGTAGGTGGCCGCCTCAGCAATTCAAACTTAAATAGCGCAGCTAAGCATCCGATAATAATACCCAGCCACTCTCGATATACAGATTTGATTATCTATCAAGCACATCATACTACCGTACACGGCGGCCCACGACTAACTCTATCGTTTATCCGAGAAAAATATTGGATTCTCAGCGGAATGCGGACAGTTAAGCGGCAGATTCGGCAGTGCGTCAAATGCAGACGATTCAGCACTGAAAAACAAGAGCGGACGAAATGGAGAACCCCCTCCAAGAACCTAGCTATTAACGATATCGTACTTATCAAGGACGATAACATACCACCTGGAAAATGGGCACTAGGTCGAGTCCTAGAGCTACACCCTGGAGCGGATGGATACGTCAGAGTGGTGTCCATCAAAACTGAAAGCAACATTCTCAAACGGCCGGTGACTAAACTTGCACGGCTACCGGTTGATCCAGCATCCAGCGACGACGCCAACGTCGCCAGTGATCTCCCAACCACTCAAGCATCCCAAGCGACAAGATCTAGTCGTACACGTGGAGGTAATCGCAAGTTGTTTAAAGGTTTACTCACGCTGGCAATTTTACTATTTACCATGATTATATCTCCATCCAGTGCACATAGCTTTTCGAACAGCAATGCGACTTCGTTTAATGACAATAGAGCTTTATACTTTGATAAAATTTCGAACTTGCAGTATATTCGAGATGAATGGAGACTTATAATCTACTATAACCTAACAAACTATTGGCAATCCTTCGAAAACTTAGAAAATAATATTAAAAATCTACAGAATATGACTACTAAGTTTAGTTCACAATATAAGGGAATAGTCAAGCAATTAGCACATGAACTAACAGAAATTGAGCACTATAACCGATTACTGCGAACCTCTACGAGCCAGCGAAAGAAGAGAGGTTTGATAAATGGTGTCGGGAGCGTAGCTAATTATTTGTTTGGTGTATTGGATGACAATTTTGCTCAACAATATGCTAAGGATATCGAAAAAATTAATTTAAATACACATATACAAAACTTAATAAAAAATCAAACACTAATAATCGAAGCAGAATACAATATAATACAGCGTAACGAAAAAATCATGAACGAGCAGTTTTCTCTAATTAGCCAGCAGCAGAGAAACATGATGGCAGAGGTGAAAGAAATGCGTTCCGACGTCAACAGTTGTCTTTATGTAACATCAACCGCATTTTCAGTCAACATTATACTTGAAAATTTGAGACGCATGCAAACCACGCTTATAGACACGGTGACTGATATCCGACACGGTCGCCTCGATACACATTTGCTATCAAGCGAACAACTTGAACGACAAATTAGCTTTATCAAATCTCAACTACAGGATGATTTAAAAATCCCTGTAGAGCCAGGAACTACTCGAGACTTGTATAAAATGCTAAAAGTATTCGCAAGTGTCTTCGAAACATATCTTATTATTGAAATAAAGGTTCCTCTAGTCAGCAGCGAAGTATACGAGCTCGATAAAATTCTAAGCATCCCACAGAGTAGAGGAGCTGATACATATTTAGCAATGCCTGCCTACCCCTACTTAGTCTTTAATCTTCGAAAGGATGTAGCTATCTTTCTTACTGAAAATGACCTTCAAGCTTGTCTTCATATATCAGAAGAAAAAATTCTGTGCAGCCTAGAGATGCCACATTACAAGCTAGATCTGCAACAAAGTATATGCAATATAACTTTAATAAATAACGATAAAACAACATCAGCCTGTATTCATAAACAATCGCCGTGTGCGAATAGATGGGTTAAATTACAGCGCCAGAACGTCTGGCTCTATTCGTGTTGCAATAAATGCAATATTCGCATATTGTGTCAAACTGGAGTAACAGTGAACACAATGACCGGCAACGGCCTTCTTGAAATAGGTCAAGGTTGTACTGTGAAGGGCGACTCATTCTCAATCTATGCTCATAATCATTTCCTGCGAAAAATAAATATCCAATCTAGCATCGAAGCTCCAGAGGGATCCGTCTTGAATGGAATCTCTAATACTAGCGTAACTTTCTACAAATTCACTCCTGAGAATCATGACCAAGCATATCATAAGTTAATGGACGAGATAAATGTCTTAAAAAAGGAATCTACAACTGATCTTAGCATCCATGATATCCACCACTATAGTGTTACCTATGGATTGCTCGCTGCATTATTGGCACTTGGCATTATAGCATTCGTCATCATCAGACGGAGAAGGCTCCGTCGCACTCAAGCTCCTGTTCCTGTTGAGAGGGAGCACCCTACGTGTGAAGTGGATGTACCTCTTGCGTCTAGTGAATACCCAGTGAGAAGTGAGATCAGTGAATTACGTAAATCAGTGAGCATGGGCATTCTAAGTGCAGATAAAGGCGTCGCGCCTCCTAAACCACCGCGCGCGCCGCGGTCAGTGTCGGTTACGATTCCTACTCAATCTTACGGTGAAATTTGGAAGCCCACCGAGGCTTAAATAGCGTATAGTGCGTTTTATAATTGGACTTTATTTACACATTAGCTATATACACACATCAAAAGTGTCTAGGGATCAAGCATTTTTATGCGGATTTCTTGAGATTGAGATGTGGCTTTGTAATAAAAAAATATATAAAATATATAAACGTATACGACACTGGAGAACCCCTGGATGCCAACAGCGATTAAAATCCTGCCAGGAAGTCCATCCTTATAGTGGTGGAACCATCATGGTATGGGCGGGTATTTGGATCGGCGGAAGAACTGAGTTGATTTGGATCAGAGGCAACCTCAACGCTCAAATTTATGCTGAGACGATTGTATCAGACGTCATCGTTCCTCTACAAGTGCAAATCGGTCCCTTATTTCAGTTAATGCATGATAATGCACGACCGCACACCGCAAGAGTTGTAAGACAGACTCTCGCCGCAGCTAACATCAATGTCATACCCTGGCCTGCTCAGTCGCCAGACTTGAACCCGATTGAGCATGCATGGGATATGCTACAGAGAAGAGCTCTGCCGAATATGGAGGGTATCCAGTCGCAAGAAGACCTTTTTTTGTTGTTGCAACGAACATGGGCGGCCATTCCACAGCGTGATTTGGATGAACTCATTTTGAGTATGCCAAACCGATGTTCTTGTGTTGTTAGTGTTCGCGGTAGAAACACGGATTATAAATTGTTTAAGTTACCCAATAAAATTTTAAAGAAAACTGTTATTTCAGTCTTTTTTTCGAACTTTAATGTTAGTGGTTCAAATGTCAAAAATCCCTTTATTATGAAAATGGCAAATTTCTTTATTAATGCAAAGGTGACTTGGTTTATCGTTACTGTAGACAAACGAAAACACTTTATTTGATGAATCCTTAAAGAAAATTTTAATTAATATCAATCAGGAGAAAAGTTATTGCAAAAATATATGTTGATCCCTAGACACTTTTGATGTGTGTATATCTTAATCTAGCATTAGCATTGTTTTCACCTTGTACCACAAAAAACAAAATATTATATCATTTAAATTAAGCTCAGCTTTATTGTGTGGTTGCTAAAATGTAGGTATCATCTTAGTTAAGCTGCCATCCTCCTTTGTCTTGGTTGGCAAGATGTACGAGTTACCTCGCACATATTATACCTACATCAACATAATTTATTAATAACGCTTGCGAAGCAATAGGTATCAGTATACGTTTAGCACTCGACGGGTTTGGTTATTAGCTCTCCTCTCCTGGAGTCACCATCCCTATCTAGCATAACCTTCAGCTTTAGCATTTAGCATCAGCTTAACGTTTGGGTAACCCCAACAATATTGTTATTTGTAAAATTGTGTACACAAATTTGTATCTTAACAGCATCACCAACTGTGATCATCGTCGGTTTTGATAATCAAATGCACTCACTCCACTATATAATAATCCTTATTTTCTCCACAATCTAAGTATACATTAATAATAATAATATAGTGGTTGTTACAAGTTGAAGATTGTGAGAGACTGATGACTGAACTAGGCAGCGACCTGTGACTCGGAGCATCAGTACTCTCCCCGCGGGATATACACGAAAATATAGAGCTTAAATCTTACTATGTGTAGAGAAATGTGAGTTAGAATGTGTTAACAAAAGAAGACTAAAAGGTTGCAACAGACTGTGTTTATGTGTGTGGTGTGTGTGTTTTTGTGTGTATGTGTGTGAGTGTAAGTGTTTTATGTGTGCGTAGTATACACATACGTGAGTTGTCTATTAATTGATTAGCAATTCATACGAATGAATGAATTAGTTAATCGAATCGGTATTGTTTTAATGATATTGGAGACATATTTAATTTGTTAGTTTCATCAGATAATTGGTTTGACAAGGTTTTCAGTTTCCAAGTAACTTAGATCTTGTAGAAACTTCGTGACGTTTTTCTTTATTAAAAATTTTGTTAAAGATAGTAGGTATAGTTTTTTGTGGAGTCTATTATATAGGAATGGGCCAAGGGAACAAAATAATCTATGTGAAAAGACGGTTTTGAAAGAACAGGACTTTGCCACTAAATGATTTCGGCACATAAATGATGCAGAAGGATTATATTCGGTCATTGTATGTTGTTTTAGGATGGTATTTAAAATGAAAAGTTGGCGAACAGTGAGGACTTGACAAAATTGGTATAGTTCAAATGTAGGGAAGAGAATTGATTTAAATGTACACAACTTAAGGAGTGCTCTTTGGGCTCGTTCAAGTTTTAGCAGGGTTATTTTGCACGCTCGTCCCCACGATACTATCCCATAGCTGAGTATAGACTGACAGAGTGCTAAATAAACTTGTTTAATGAATTTAGGATTCGCGATATGCCGGAGCTTCTTAAAGATAAACATTAACTTACGAACGCGCCCTGATGTGACATTTAGGTGGGATTGGAAGTTTAATCTATTATCAATAATAATGCCTAAATATTTAATAGTGTTGTTAGACTTTAATGCGGGACAGGTGCAGGGTAAAGGACTGGAGTTGGTATGTGTGTGAGATATGATAGTGTATGAAGAAGGTATGCTTTGATGAATATTAGAGATAGAGAATGAAAGATACTGTGTTTTTTCGACATTGAGAGTCAGTAGGTTGGAACGGAGCCAGTGAGAGACGCAATCGAAGCCATTTTGTGCATTCGAGAAAGTGTCTTTCCTGTTTTTAGCAGAAAAGATAAAAGCGGTATCGTCAGCGTAGGATATAATTCTGCACTTAGGGATTTGTTGGGAGCAGAGGTCGTTTATATAGACGAGAAACAAGGTGGGGCCTAAAATGCTTCCTTGCGGGACGCCATACATAATAGGCAGAGAAGTGCTTGTGTTGCCATCGACAACGACACACTGAGTACGATCACTGAGATAACTCCTGAAAAAAGACAGTTGATTTCCTCTGATGCCAAATGACTAACTTTTTTAAAAGGATTGGCACCGAAACCGAGTCGAACGCCTTCACGAGATCCAAAAATATGGATAAGTATTTTAGGCCCTTATCCAAGCACCTGGCGATGTGATCAGTGAGTTCATGAACTGCGTCGGTCGCAGAATTTCGAGGCCTGAAACCGCACTGTCCAGGAGCGAGGACTGATTTAGTCTCGAGAAAGCTTATCAATCTGGTGTTCACGAGACGCTCTAGAACCTTTGATAAGGCGGGAAGTACCGAAATTGGGCGGTAATTGTTCGCAAGGCCCCGATCGCCAGCCTTGAAAATGGGATGTACAAGTGCCTTTTTATAAGCTATTGGGAATTGGTCAGTAGACATGCTGAGGTTGCAAATGTGTGTGATAGAAGGCAATAATACTTTGATGTTACGTTTTAAAAGTGAGGAAGAAATGCGGTCCCAACTAACGGCGCAGTCATCTCTCAAGGAAACAACCAAATTTTCTATTTCATCGGGGGTGGCTTCAATTAGTGCGAAAGACTGGAGGGAGGAACAGGATGTTGGGTTGATATTTTTAGAAGGTTGAGTACTAGGAGTGAGTGAAGAACTAAACGGATTAAGTTGGATGTTTTCGGCGAGATTTACCGACAGTTGCGAAAAAGATGTTCACATGATCGAGTGACTCCTGAGGAGTAGACCTGCACTCGAGAAGCTCATTTGATAATGAGGGGTTTTTGTTGAGATTACTAACATCTCTAATCGCGTTCCACAGTTTTTTAGGATTGCTTCCCGCATTATTTATAAGATCCTTCTCATATTTCATTTTGACATTTTTAAGTAAGTGATTGCAAAAATTACGATATCTCAAGAATGTCGTTCGTAATATATCGCAGTCAGGCTTCTTTTTTAATTTTATGTGCATTCGATCTCTATTTTTGATACACTTCAACAAACCCGGAGTGATCTAAGGCTTCAGGATTCTATATCGATGAGGCACGGTTATCTTATAGTGCACGAGGTTATTGCTGATTATAAGATATCTGTTAATTTATTTGAAGCTATATTAGGGTCCGAAGATTGGAGAATCGGGGAATAATCAATATTAGACAGTGTTTTAGAGATGGTGGCGTAGTCTACCTTGTGTATGATACGCGGCGGTGATAAATGTTTTTTTGATATCGACGGAGAGTAATACTGCTTCGTGGTCAGTAACAGCCGATTGAATGACAATTGTAACGGCTGACTGAGATGACGTCAACATGATGTGATCAAGACAGGAGTTGTTACGAGTAGGAAGCGTGTGAGCAGGTAGTAGACCGTGATATGCTATAGTATTTAAATAGTCTTCAGCCTCGAAGTCAAGATTTTGTCTAGCTATATCAATGTTTATATCACCCCCTACAATTATATTTTTGTAATTATTCAGTTGTGCCAATAATCTGTTAATGGAGTGTATAAAATTTGTTGTATTACGAAAGGCGCAAGGTTGATATACAGCAAGTATAGCGGTCTCCGAGTTTATTTTTATCAACAGGCTACTGGCATCTGACACATCTGGTTCAACAATAGAGATTCCCATTAGTGTTTCCTTGTAGTAAACTAAGACACCATCGTTTTGGTTTGTAGGGTTAGTAGAGGAAGCATATAAGTAGCCTTCCAGGGCTGCAATTATAGGATTATATTGCAACCAGCACTCTGTTAGGATTATGCAGTCTGGTTTTACATGAAGATTCGACAGAAATATACTAAAACTTGCAAAATTAGCGGCAATACTACGAATATTTTGGATAATATTCAGAGATCTTTTGTGTAGTGGGATGTTTATGAACTTCACACGGTTCGCAAGTTAAAGAGGTAGATACCGTCACACGGTCTATATTTTCAATTAGGTGAGTGTTATTCATTTGTTTTAGGGGTACAATGGTACATAGGTAGGAGCTAAGTAGGGGAACCAATTGTACAAACAGTATCGTAAGTACACGTCAGATCATATTTGCAAAAATAAGAGGAATAAAAAAGGACCATGTTGTGATATTATGATGTTTTTTTCAGAGGGAAAAATTGTTTTATGAACGATAATGTTAATTTATGTGTGTAATAAATGGGATGTTTTGTGTCTTGTTTAGGATTGTAGGCAACAGCCTTTGGAAGTAAATGACTATATGAGTCCAATACCAACTTGTGTAACATTTTTCGAGTAAGTGTGTTACAACCGAAGTAGCTGCTGGCTGGTTGTAACATATGAAGTAGGTGTACTTTGAATTGGTTATGAGGTATTTTAGGGGTGTGTAGAGTGAACATGTAGTGAAGTGTATATGTGTGTGAAATATCCCATGGGAGAGATCCCAGGACGCTATTGGGGTATTCTGTGATCTCTCCAAAGCTTTTGATTATGTCGACCATCGGACATTATTGCTCAAACTGTGCCATTATGGAGTTAGAGGTAAAGCCTATAATTTGATTGCAATTTATTTAAGTAACAGATTACAGACTGTTGATATAAATGGGGTCAAATCTAAAGGCATCAATGTTAATATTGGGGTGCCCCAGGGCTCTATATTGGGCCCCTTTTTATTTTTAGTATATGTGAATGATCTGCCCTACATGGAGCAGAAAATGGCGGATGTACTACTGTTGGCTGATTCAACATAGTTATTTTGAAAAGAAATAACTTAAGTCTAGTTTTTGAATTTTTGGTCTTGGGTTACAATCTTAAATTAACAATAAATAAACACACTAGACTACAAAGCAAAACTTGTATTGATAATATTGCTCATAATCTCGCGGGTACATGCAAAACTCAAATTATAGACCTTGATTTGTCTGATCATACGGCTCAAATAATAGAGCTACCAATAAATAGAACCAAAAAACTAAAATTCTGGTATATTACAAAACGTGATCTATCGAAAGAATACCTCAGTAAGTTTAAAAAATACCTATACAGCTTATCTTTCTCTGACATCTACAAAACAGACGACCTACTACGACTAACATAGCCTTTGACAATTTCATTCATCATTATAGAATGCTTTATGACCTTTGTTTCCTCTTTAAATAATAATAGTAAAAATAAATAAAAAAATGATATGGATATCACGAGGTATAAAAATCTGTAGCAGAAAAAACGGACGCTTCTCTGGAAATATAGGTTAAATCCTTCAAGGCAGAACAAAGAAATATTTCAAAATTATTCTAAGAGACTTAAGAAAATTATCAACCTGACACAAAAAGCTAAAAATACACATTTTATAAATAAATCACAGAACAAATCTAAAGCCACCTGGAAAATTATTAATAGCAAGACAAAAATGAAAGAACACATTACACACATTATAAAAGACGAAGAGCTGATCTCTGATCCTAGAAAATTTGCTAATGCCTTTAATGATCACTTTATAGACCAAATCACAAAATCTTCAAATTGTTTAAGTAGTACAGCAAAAATTCCTACGCATTGTCAATCTATGTTTATATTGAAAAACAAAAACAGTATAAGCTATGACGGTATCGCAACAAAAGTGGTGAAATATGTATGCGAAAGTATAGTTGTACACATCTGTGTCACATAATCAACCTAGGTATCAGTCATGGAATATATCCAGAAAAGCTCAAACCTTTAATTGTTAAAGCTCTTCATAAAAAAGATAATAAACAATATATGACTATAGACCTATAGCATTGTGTTTCATTTTTTCCAAGATATTTGAGAAGGTCATATATGATGCTATTTATTCTTATTTGACTAAAATATAAAATTTTATGTGACGAACAAAAGGGATTCAGAAAAAATATATCAATCAATATGGCAATTTATAACTTACTTGACATTGTAATGAAAAATATAGATAATAAGATACCTATTTGTAAAAATATATACAGATATGACAAAAGCTTTTGACTATGTCGATCATAAAAGACTAATAAGCAAACTCAATGCGTATGGCATAAGAGGGAATGGTTCTAAACTCCTAGAATCGTATCTTAGTGGCCGTGTTCAGTATGTGGAAATAATCACAATATGTCTCAAAACAAAAAATGAAGTAACTTTCCGCTCACATGCTAAACAAATTAAATATGAAGTCCCCAGGGTAGTGTTCTTGGACCTCTGCTATTCCTCATTTATATAAATGATTTACCCGAACATACAGTACTGGTTTAGTCAATTGTAATAATAATAATATAAACGAATATGAATATGAGATTAACAAATTTATTGAATAAAATCGTTACATGGCTCGACATAAACTTAAAAAATAATTTGCAGCAAACGAAAATTATGCATTTTCATCAAAGAAAACAAGTGCACACGTTTAATATAAATTATAACAGACAAAAGGTGGAAGACTTTCTAGGGCTGCTAATTGACAACCACCTAACATGGAAGCCGCAAGCAGAACAAATTTGTTAAAACCTGAGCAAGTCTGCGTATGCTTTATATCGACTTTCACATAATCTTAAATTAGAAGTAACACTAATGGCATATCATGGTTTTGTCGCACCAACGTTACGATACGGAGTAATTTTTTGGGGTAACTCAAGCGAAAGAAATAATATCTTTAAGGCTCAAAAAAGATGTGTAAGAGCAATGTGTGGACTTAAAAACTACCGACAGTTGTGTACCTGTGTTTAAATCCCTAAAGCTGTTGACTTTACCGTCACTATATATACTATAGGTCTACCAGGATCTGATGGCAAAAAGGGAAAAAAGAAATTGACGCTAGCAATACTGGGGAAATTGGAGTAAAACGTTTTGATACTTTTTTTCCTTATAGCGGCTGATTCTGTGTGTGATACATGCAAATATAAAAATTTATCCTATGATCAAGGATAATTTATGAAAATCTTACTGTGGCGAATGTGGGGTTCGAAATTTAGATGAAAACTCCAATTCCTTTTTTTTTTCTTTTTTTTTTTCTTGGTGGGTAGGCGCAAGAAGTACACACTTAAAAGTTGCTCTGTACATTTTAATTAAATAAAATTAAAGTGATTATTGTATTTACTTACGAGTGGTATATAATGTATTGATACATGTCAAATTAAGCCGTCAGCTATAAATCAACACTATACACTTAAAAGTTGCTCTGTACATTTTAATTAAATAAAATTAAAGTGATTATTGTATTTACTTACGAGTGGTATATAATGTATTGATACATGTCAAATTAAGCCGTCAGCTATAAATCAACACTCCTTTAAATATTTCTTCAGGCAAAAAATTGTAAAACATAATCAACACACAATAATGGATAACCTTTCTCAGCTTAAAAAGAACATGGATGATATGACGCAAATGTTTACTTTGAAGATGGCCTCATTTGAGGATTCCTTGAGTGGCAACGGTCAGTCTAGTGATTTGGCCTCCCTGGCGAAAGAGTTCAGCAATTTCAAAAGTTTTATTTGGAAAGCAGTCTCAGCCCTTAAGTCTCAATTGGATGAAATCTCGTTCGTGTGTGCTGTTGCTGCATGGTGTGGCCGAGGTGGATGATGACAACTCCAAGGAGGTGATATTGAAACTTTGTCACAAAACACTTAATGTAAACATGGACACATCTTCTCTGTCTGCATGTCATCGCTTGGGGAAGCGCAGAATGGCCAACAAGCCGCGCCCAGTACTTGTGCGATTTTGCAACCAAGAATTGCGTGATCAAGTCTGGAATGCGAAAAAGCACATGAAGGGCAGTGGCCTAACATTTTTGGGGCAGGCCCCAAGTGTTTTCTAGTGCTTCCACGTAGTCTGCCCTGGACCCACTCACCTGGTGCGCGGTAACGCAGTGGCCGGTGAGTGGTGACTAAAACTAGAAAACTATACTTGTGGGCGAAGAGGTTGAGTGGAGTTGGAGCGATTGACGTTTTCGTTGATTGTCTTGGTGGTGTGGAGCGTGTCCGTGTGGTTGGTGGTGTCGTGTGTTTTTGTTGCGTTGGTTTTTGTTTTTTGTGTTTGTAGTTGGGTTCGGTGACGAACATAGGCGGTTTTTGTTGGTGTTTGGTTTTGTCACTTGTTTGGTTTTTGTGTTTGTCGTTCGTTTTCGTGTTGTGTGGGCTGTCTAGTTCTCGGTCACGAGCCTGGACAGCCGAGTTCCGGTGATGCCGCGTGGGGGGGGGTACGTTGGGGCCTAAAGGTTCCGGGGGGGGGGGTGACGTCCCGGAGGGCCCACGAAGGGAAGAGGTGGATAGCGAGGGCGAGGGGTGGGTGGAGACCGACTCTATGGTCACCACCCTCTCCGAATCTGAGCTGTGTCGCAAGCGCCTGTTCTCGGGGTCGGAGACGGAGACCCCCGACGAGCGGGCGAAGGTGCCCACCGCCAGGCGCGGCAAGAGGGGCGGTATCGTCCCCAGTTTGGCTAGGGCCCGCCAACAAATAAGGGAGCGAAAGGAGGAGGCCAAGGAGGCGGCATTTAATGCGCTCCTTGAGAAGCGGGCCCTTAGGACGAGGATGAGCCCAAATGTAGCGGCAGGAAGCGCCGAGGGGGTGAGCCCCGAGGCGGAGAAGGAAAGCCCCGAAGGGAGAAGCCCTGAGGGGGATGCGGCGAGCCCACTCGAGAGGGGCGCCGAGGACCTCATGGTGAGGGGCGAGGGGATGTTGGAAGTCATCCTCGACCTCACGGGGAAATCGGCGAGCCTCAAGGGGGGCTACTCCGCAAAAATTGCAAGGGCTGCGAGCGGGATCCGGGAGATCCTGGGGGCCCTGGTGGTGCGCACGGAGGTGGAGGAGACCCACCGCCTTCGAGCTGACAACGCCCGTCTCCAACGGGAGGTGGCCTCCTTGAGGGAGGAGGTCAAGGCGCACCGCCGGGAGTTCCAGGAGCTCCGGAGCGAGAGGAAGGCGCAGGGGTCGACGGGCCCGGTGGATCTCCAGACCCTGGAGTCAAACATCGCCCGGCTCGTCGGCAACCTAGTGGACGGCCGGCTCGCCGCGATTGAGTCGCGCCTGCCTCCTCCGAGTGTCGCCCGTCCCCCATTGGCGGGCGACAGCTCACCGGTGGCGAGGGCCGCGAGGGCGGCCATCGAGAATGCAGGTCGGCCGGCGACTAAGCCGAAGAAGGTAATTGCGCCGGCCGAGCTCGAGGTACGTCCTCGGGCAAGACAGGCCACCGGAACGGGTCCCGCCCGCAGTGGGACCCCGCAGGAGACGTGGACGAGCTTCGGCCCGTCCACATCAAGGACGAAGCCGGCCGCGGTGACGCCGTCGCCAGCGGCGGGGGCCACCGAGGTCCCTAAGGAGGCGTGGACCGACGTGGTCCGCCGCAGGCCGCGAAAGACCGCGGCCCCCGCGACTCCTGCGGCGCCGGCGCCCGCCAAGGCGTCAGCCAATGCTCCCGCAGGCAGGGAGGAGGGCCGAAAGCCCAAGGTGGTGCTCCCCGGCTCCACGGCCGTAATTCTCAAATTACGGCCGGAGGCAGCCCAAGGGGGGGCATCGTATGCCTCGGCCCTGCTTAAGGCCGAGCGGGAGGTAAACCTGGGCGAGCTGGGAATCGGCTCGCTCCGGATTCGCAAGTCTGCGACCGGAGCGAGGCTTATCGAAGTCCCCGGCTCGTCCAGTCACGAGAAGGCTGACGCCTTGGCGGCCAGGTTGTCGGCTGCCCTGTCCAGCGTTGCTGAGGTGTCCAGGCCCGTGAAGTGTGCGGAGTTCCGCCTCACGGGTCTGGACGACGCCGCTACGGCGGAGCGGGTCAAGGCTGCGGTCGCGCGCGAGGGGGGCTGCACCCCCGAGCAGGTCCGGGTGGGCGAAATCCGCCCGGACTGGCGGAGTTCCAGCTCCGCCCTGATGCGCTGCCCGGTGACGGCAGCGAAGAAGCTGCTCGAGCTGGGCAGTATCGGGGTGGGCTGGAGCCGGGTGCAGCTCCACCTGCTGGAGGCGCGCCCCATGCATTGTTATAAGTGCATGGGGAAGGGGCACACAGCCGAGCTGTGCCCCTCCAAGGAGGACCGCAGCCGGCTTTGTTACCGGTGCGGGCAGCCGGGGCACATCGCCTCGGGCTGCTCGGCCCAGGCCCGCTGTGCCGTATGCGCAGACGCTGGGCGGAAGGCGACGCACGTGATGGGGGGCCGTCTTTGCAACCCCCCATCCGTCCGCGGGAGAACGCCCCCCATCTCTCGCGGGAGTGGGCGGCAGACGGCGCCGGAGGCTAGGATGTCCGAGTAATGGCCGGACATCCTCGCTTCCTGCAGGCCAACGTCAACCACTCCGCCGGGGCTCAGGACCTTTTCCTGCAGACCATGGCGGAGTGGGACGTGGACGTGGCGGTGGTTGCGGAACCATATTTCGTGCCCTCCCGGCCTAACTGGGCCGGGGATCTGGACGGTTCCGTGGCCATCGTCGCGAGGCCTGGCGCCAGCCCCCCACTCGTGGTGTGGGGGAGGGGAGCGGGTTACGTGGCGGCGGTTCGGGGAGAGTACGCAATCATCGGTGTGTACTTCTCCCCGAACCGCGACCTGCCGGCCCTGGAGCGGCTGCTCGACGCTCTGGGGTCGGCTGTGAGGCGGCTAGCGCCCGCCCAGGTTGTCGTGGCCGGTGACTTCAACGCCAAGTCCACGGCGTGGGGGAACCCAGCCACGGAAGCCAAAGGGCGGATGGTGGAGGAGTGGGCGCTGGCCGCGGGACTGTCCCTCTTAAATAGGGGGACAGTCCACACGTGCGTGCGGTGGAACGGAGGGTCGGTGGTGGATCTGTCCTTCGCCACCGCGTCCACCGCACGCCGAGTGGAGGGCTGGAGGGTGGAGACGGGGGTGGAGACACTCTCGGACCATCGTTATATCAGGTTCGAGGTGTCTCCAGCCCCCGGGAGTCCGACGACTTCGTCCCGGTGGCGGAGCCGGTTCCCGCGTTGGGCGCTCACCAGACTCGACCGGGAACTGGCAGAGGAGGCGGCCATTGTCGGCCGCTGGGGCCTCCCGCCAATGGAGGATCTGGACGCCGAGGAGGGGGCTGGTCGTCTCTGCGACGCCTTCACGGCGGTGTGCAGAGCGGCCATGCCCAGCGTTGGGCGTCCGCCTCCGAGGCGGGCGGTCTACTGGTGGTCGGCTGAGATAGCCGGCCTCCGGGACGCCTGCAACGGGGCGCGTAGGGCGTATACTCGGAGCAGGCGTCGCCGCCCCCGGGACGAAGGGAGAGATGGCCATCTGCACGGCATATACGTGGAGAAGAAGAGAGCCTTGCAGATGGCCATAAGTAGGGCCAAGGAGGGAGCGTGGAAGGAGCTGCTGGAGGGCCTAGACAGGGACCCGTGGGGCCGACCGTATAGGGGAGCGCGGAACAAAATCCGCGCTCAGTCGGCCCCACTGACAGAGACCCTCCAGCCGGCCGTGTTGGAGAGGATTGTCGGGGAACTCTTCCCCGACAACCCACGGGGCTACGCTCCCCCGAGGATGGCCCTACAGTCGGACTCCAGAGGAGAGGAGGAGGGCGCTCCGCCGCCCGTCACCGACCTACCGAGGAGATGGAGGCGGTCGTTGACCGCCTCCGAGGCAAAAAGAGGGCGCCGGGTCCGGACGGGGTGCACGGGAAGGTGCTAGCGTTGGCTCTCGTGCACCTCGGAGACAGGTTCCGGGAGCTCCTCGACTGCTGCTTGCGGTCGGGGTGCTGCCCGGGACCCTTCAGGGTGGGCCGGCTCTGCCTTCTGTTGAAGGGAGACCGGCCCCCGGACTCGGGGTCGGCGGTTCGACCAGTCGTTCTGCTGAACGAGGCGGGGAAAGCCCTAGAAAGGGTTGTCGCTTCCCGCCTCGCTCAGCACTTGGAGGATGGCCCGGGACCGGGCCTATCGGATGCCCAGTTCGGGTTCCGGGCCAGACGGTCGACCGTCGACGCCATTAGGCGCCTAAGGTCGGTGACGGAGGATGCGGAGCGCAGCGGAGATGTGGTGGTGGCGGTGTCGTTAGACATCGCCAACGCCTTCAACAGCCTCCCCCACAGTACCATACTGGAGGCCCTCAAATACTTTGGGGTGCCTCCGTACTTGGGGAGACTGTTGAAGGCGTACTTGGAGGACAGGGAGGTGCGCTACGAGGACGCGAGGGGCCAGATGGTGAGAAGACACGTCGTGTGCGGTGTCCCACAGGGGTCCGTTCTGGGCCCCATTCTGTGGGACCTCGCATACGACTGGGTCCTGCGGGGCCGTCTCCTCCCCGGGATGGGCGTCATCTGCTATGCAGATGACACCCTCGTCACATCCCGGGGTAAGACCTTCGTGGAGGCGGCGCGGCTGGCCGAAGTCGGTGTAGGACTGGTGGTCAGCCGCATAGAGAGGCTTGGGCTTCGGGTCCGCTTGGATAAAACCGAGGCCCTCCTCTTCCGCGGGACCGGTAGGCGGGGCCCCCCCTCGGGAGCGCACCTCCAAATAGGAGGAGAAAGGATTAGGGTGAGTGCCCAGATTAGCTATCTGGGCCTCACCCTGGACGGGAGATGGACCTTCGGCCCCCACTTCGAGCGGTTGGGGCCGAGGGTCATCAGAGCTGCGGCGGCGCTGGGTCGCCTCCTGCCCAATGTGGGCGGGCCTAGCGCCGCGTGCAGGCGGCTGTACTCCGGCATCTGCCGGAGTATGGCCACGTACGGTGCCCCCATATGGGCGGAAGCCCTCTGCGCTCGGAATAGGGCTCAGCTGCGCAGAGCGCAGCGGGTCATAGCGCAGAGGGCGATAAGGGGGTACCGGACGGTGGCGTGGACGGCCGCGACCGCCCTTGCTGGCGACGCGCCCTGGGAGTTGGAGGCGGAGGTGCTCGCCGAGGTATACGGGTTTGTCTCGGATAGGAGGATTCTCGGCGAGCGCCCCACGTCGGTGGAGGTGGGGCGGTATCGCCAGCGAGGGCATGTGGAGATGATGCGGAGGTGGGGGGAGGACCTGGCGCAGCCGCGGTACGGAGTCCGCGTTGCGGAGGCGCTGCGCCCGGTCCTGGAGGCGTGGATGCGTCGTAGGCGCAAACCCCTCACTTTCCGCATGGTGCAGGTGCTCACCGGACATGGATGCTTCGGTGAGTACCTGCACCGGGTCGCGAGGCGGGAGGAGCGGCCAGGCTGCCACGATTGTGGCGCGGCCGAGGACACTGCTCAGCATACTCTAGAGCAGTGTCCCAGATGGTCTCGGCAGCGCCACGATCTGGTGTCCGCGCTAGGTAGCGCGGACCTCTCGCTCCCGAGCGTGGTCCGCTCCATGCTCGGGAGTGACAGTGCCTGGCAGGCGATGGCCTCCTTCTGTGAGACCGTCATGTCCCAGAAGGAGGCCGCGGAGCGGGACAGGGAGGACGATCCTCAGGCTGCCCCGCTCCGGAGACGGCGGACGGGAGTGCGGCGTAGGCGCTACGCGCACCTACTGCCGCCTCCCTAACCTGTGGGACTAGGGGTCAGGCTGGGAACCTGGCCCCATAATGGTCCCGCCGCCGGAGGGGCTGTCCCAATTTGCCGGGATGGCCCCTAGAGAGAAGAAGTCCGGCCCCTTTTGAGGGGCTGGCCAGTCGCAGTGGTGCCCTGTTGCTGACAGATCCGGGGCACCACACCAACGCGGCCGATGGCATTTCGCGGGGTTGTTTAGTGGGTATACCGTCGGCCAGCCGACGGGGAGTCCCACACTACCACCGGAGGCCACCCAGGCACCGGTGGTGTGCGTAACGCATTTTTCCCCGCGTCACAAAAAAAAAAAAAAAAAAAAAAAGTGGCCTAACATTTTCAGAATTCTTAACTAGTAGTAGACATGAGGTATTTGTTGAGGCCCGCAAAATGTTCGGCGTGAAGGGATGCTGGACCAGCGGTGGCAAGATTGTAATTGTGTGTCCTGATGGTTCCCGTCGTAAGATTACTTCGATGGCGGAATTCTTATCATTCAAGACGAACGTGCACAACACTGGAGGTACTGCGACACATGTACTTTCCCCCATCCCTGTACCCCATGTTAAACCAATTGCCGCTGAAACACAATTTACTAACAAGATGCGCTCTTCCAGAGCCCAAGTTAAGGCGAAAAAGTAATGTTTGTTATACAGTGTGTACCATGTTTGTCATAAGGTTGGTAGTGTTTGCACATAGTTGTTATCTCTGTTGATGACCGCGTAGTTTCTAATATTCTATAGGCCGTCAATAGTTTGTAGGGTAATCACATTATTACTATATTTGCACGGAGTTACCACTAAATTAATAAAATATAAATTTACAATTAGTACATTTGTTGCCAGTGTTGTCACTGACATTTTAAATTATGTTGCTATTTTAAGATGGCACTATAAAAGCGCTTAATTTTTTCTTCATTCAGTTGTGGCAGGCAGTTTCAACTTCAGAGTTAAACTGTTTCTGCATTGATTGCTTTTTTTTTTATTGTCGTTTATCTACATTGTTCACATAATCTATAAATAGGTTAAATCTTTCTCCATGATAATATCTAACTAATTTTCTTGTTTAAATATGTAAATACTTGTTCTTATTTTTGTTTGGTAGAAAACTTCATAGCTGCCGGCGAATGCTTGAGGGTAATTTCAAGGTAGTACCATTGGCATACATTATTATTACTTTTTATTAATACAGTACACAGTTGCTTTCGCGTTCTTGGGAAATACCTATTTATTTCAATTAATTTAATGTCGGATGTATTGTGGGATACTTCAGATTCAGAATACTTTTCCTTTTCTTCATCTTCCTCTCAAAGTTTTACTACTGATGGGAGTGCCGTTTCAGATAATCCTTCACTTAGAGCATCTTTGGATGTTACGTTTACATCTCTAGCAAAAAATTTTAACGTCGTTCATATAAATGCTCAAAGCATTCCTTCCCATTATGCTGATTTACTTGCTGCCTTTGCTTCTAGTAATATTCATGCCGTACTTGTTTCCGAGACATTCCTAAAACCCCCTCTCCCCTCCACATTATATCCATTACCAGGTTTTAAGTTAATCCGGAATGATCGTACGTGTGTGAGAACAACACAAGATGGTGTGTCAAGAATGGTGGGTTACGGTGGCGTAGGTATTTACCTCCGCAGTGACATTTCTTATGAATTGTTATCCCAATCCCCTCCAGTCTTCCAATCTCCAGAACACTTATTCCTTCAGATAACACTTCATCATTCTAGGGTCTTGTTAGGTGTCTATTACAATCCGTCCCTTCATATTAATTATTTCCACTCGTTTGAAACGCTTTTGGATGAATTTTCCAATCAATTTGACCATGTTATCATAATGGGTGATTTTAACACGTGCCTTATAAAGAATGATACCCGTGCAAAAAAACTTCTTTCTATATTACACTCTGTTAACCTTCATCACCTTCCTCTTGGTCCTACCCACTTTCCCCATAATGGTCCTCCATCCTCCCTTGACCTAATTATAACCTCGTCTCCTGAGCTGGTTATGGATTCGGGTCAATATAATGCACCTGCCTTTTCAGCGCGTAATTTAGTCTACGCCTCCTTTAAATTACGACCACCCAAGCATAGGCATAAAGTCATGCTTTTACGTAACTTTGCTGCCATAGACAAAAATCAATTAATAAGGGATTTAAGTGCATCAGATTGGGACACAGTACTTTCTGCACCAGATGTTGATAGTAAACTGAATGCCTTTAATACTATCATCATAAGTGTATACGATAAGCATGCGCCATTACGCTCCGTACGGGTCAAACATTATCCTGCACCATGGCTTTCAGAGGAAATTAAAAAACTTATGGCTCGAAGGGATAGGGCTAAAATTAGACTCCGTCATAACCCAACTCCAACAAATCGAGATTCGTACGTATTGCTACGGAATCGATGTAACAAACTATGTAGGGAGGCTAGATCTAAATATATGCATTCCTCTATTGAAAACTGTCCCCCCAGCAAGCTCTGGAATTTCCTCAAAACAAACGGTATTGGCAGGGAGAAGCTCAATGCCAGCGGCAATATAGATTCCAGTTCTTTAAACAAGCGTTTCTGTGCTTCGCCCGTCATTCTGGATCCCATTAGAAAGTCGTCCACTTTATCGCTACTAAATGCGGCAACACCACAATCTACTGCTTTGTTTGAACTTGGTGAGATAACATCAGATGAAGTTATTAAATTGATCGGGAGTATTGAATCTAAAGCTGTTGGAAATGATGATATCGGCCTCAGCATGATCGACCCAATAAAGGAGATTATTGCTCCTTTTCTCGCACACATATTTAATTGCTCTCTTACTTCTGGAGTCTTTCCATCAATATGGAAAGACAACCCATGTAATTCCACTTTCCAAAAATTCGAAGCCTTCTTCTTTCTCAGACTTTCGTCCTATATCTATTTTGCCTTTTCTTTCTAAGGTGCTGGAGCACTTTGTGCATCAGCGCCTAACTACTCACCTCCGAAAACATAATCTCCTGAGTGAAAATCAGTCCGGATTTCGTCCAGGACACAGTACTGTCTCAGCGCTTGTCAGAGTTACCGATGACATTAGATATAATACCGAAAATCAGAAATTAACTCTATTGGTTTTACTTGATTTTACAAGCGCTTTTAACTCCGTTGATTTTGACATTATGCTGGCTAAATTACGTGCCCTAAATCCTTCACCAGTAGCTTTGGCGTGGCTTAAGTCATATTTAACTGGTCGCCGGCAAATTGTTAAAATTGATGACTCTAGATCGGACTGGTGTAAGCTTATGGCTGGAGTACCTCAGGGGGGAGTGTTGTCTCCTATTGTTTTTTCTATCTTCATCAATGATATTACTTCTAATCTTCTCTCTTCGTTTCATCTTTACGCAGATGATCTTCAGATCTATACGGCTGCTTCGCTCGACGATTTCAGCAGTGCTGTAAATATTATTAATAAGGATCTCTCTGCGATTGCCCACTGGACTAATAACTTCGGGTTGAAAATTAACCCTTCTAAATCAAAGGCAATAATTATTGGAAGCCATCTCCCGGTTATCAAATGGCATGTGCCCAAATGTTATTTTTTGTGACAATGTCATTACATATTCCTCGACAGTTAAAAATCTGGGTATTGTCTTTGATCAAACTTTGTCCTGGGCTCCTCAGATCACATTAGATATGTTTTTGGTCTACGGAAATTCGATCATATTTCTGAATATCGCAAAAAGCTTAATCTGTTACCCATTAGGCTCCGTAGAAATCTTCATACCCTATCTTTTCTTTTCCATATACTTTTTAGTCCTACGGCTCCAAAATATCTCCACGAGTGTTTCAAGTTTCGTGTAATGGATACCCGACTTCGACCTAGAAACGATCTATTTTTAGAAATTCCTACCCATAATTCCCAATGTTTTTCCAAATCCTTTACGGTTCAAGCCGTACGTCTCTGGAACGCACTCCCAACCAGTGTGAAGTTATCCCAATCTTATAACTCCTTTAAATCACAAGTGAAGAAACATTACGACTCTATTTCTGATATTTAAATTAGCATTTACTTTTTAACGCGTATATGTACTGTGTGTCTGGGTATTTTGTGTTGAGCGTGAAGTGTGTATTGTGCGTAAATTGCACCAAACCTATTAATTGAATTCCTTTTCAAGCATTCATGGTTGACTGGAAGAGATCCCTATTGGGATAAGTCCGCCATTGTATAATTTAGATTAAGTTTTTTTTTTGTATTATTATTGTTATGTATTTTGAATGTTAAATTATACAATAAAGTTTTATAAACAAACAAACAAATACTCTGTTCATGAGTTTATTAATTAATTATAGGCTATGAGAACTTGAAAATGGTTCTAAATACTGCACATCCATAAAAAAGTCTTCATCAGAAGAGGAAGACGAGGAAGACGCAGTATTTATGATAAACCTTTCCTCCTGCATCTCAATTAATCAATATTGTTCTATGAACTGATTTTCAATTTTTATTACATGTTCACAAGGTTTTCGCCATTCATCGATCCCTATTTCAGAGAAAGCTTCTTCTGTTAAAGATTTTATTTTATATCACTTGCATTACCCGCAACTCTTTGTTTCATTATTCCCCAGATTAATTCTATGGGGTTTAACATACAATGATATGATGGGAGCCTCAAGACTTCGTGGCCGTGTGATTTTAAAATCTCATCTATCTGATATTTAGGTTCAGACTTATGATTTTTCACTGCTTCCAGTAATTGACATTTACGCCAGTTATCGTCGTAAGGGATATTGTTTGATTGAAGCCATTCTTTTCTAACAGCAATACGGTCGGTTTGTTTAATTGTACAGAATGGTACTTGGCGTTGTCCATGACAATTAGAGAAGGTTTTGTAAGGTTGGGAATCAACTTCTCCGCAACCCATTTTGTAAAGTTATCTTTATTCATATCATGGTGGTAGTCAGCAGATGTACTCTTGACCTATACACCAAACAACAGTTTGGCACAAAACCATTTTCTCCACCAGCATGTACAATGATCCATCTAGGCCCTGCCGAAATACTTTTAGATGGGCCTGCAATATCTTTATTTTGCCAGCATTTGTTCACTGAACATGAACCGTGTATGTAGGTTTCATCTAAATAAACCACGTCTAGCTTATCATCGGCTTCTCGATTCTTTTGCATACGCTCCAAATACTTGTATCTGTGTATCTTTATGTCATGTCGCTCCATTAAAATAGTGTTTTTTGATTGGCACTTCACGAATTCGAATCCGATGTCTTTCAAACTAAGTCTGAAGACAAAATAAGATTGTTATTTTTAGATTACTATGTTTTTAGATTATATTCAAACTGAAAGAAAATGAAATTCGTTCTTGTTACCTTAATGATTCTCTACCTCCATTGAAATTGATTTCCTCCCGAAGAATTTGTACCAATTTCATGACAGTGGGTATTTCTTTTCGTACAGTGTTAAACTCATTTATCTTGTTTCTGATCAATTCTATATTAAAACTATCCAAGTTTTTTTTTTTGCCTGTTTTTACCGGGCGTACTAAATACGCCTCTGTTAGATCTGCCTTCAGCAATAATTCGTCTTATGATAGTATTAGAAACCCCTGAAATAAACCAAAGTTTAGTATACATAATATAATACACACGAAAAATGCAATAAACCAAAGTATCAAGACGTGTCATTCCTACTAACCAGTCAACGCTTGCACATGGCTCAATATCGATGATTGTGTTTGTTCTGCACCTTGTTCATCAAGTATTCTTTGATGAAAATTGAAAACAATATTTCTTGCTTGCGATCGAAGAGGTTTCTTCGACATTTTCACCACTTTTTAAAGGAAATTTGAAGCCAAACCAAAAACAATTCCTCGAAATTTCAGTTGACAGATGTCATTTTTTTTGTTGCCATATGAAAATAGCTATTTTTTAAACTTTTTTTTTGCCATCAGATCCTGGTAGACCTATAGAAATATGCATTTTTGTGAAATTAAATCAGCATCTTTTGTAAATATTACACAAATAAGAACAAGAGCGGTAGCTGTACGCGCTCAATATCAAAATATGTTAACAGTTGGAGGTTATAATACTGCGTTATTATGCAAAAGTGTAATCGGTATGGGGCCTGTTATTTATAATAAAATTCCAGGCAGTATACAATTATTACAATTTAAACTGTTTAAAAAGAAATTGAGTTCCCTCTTAATAGGTAATCGCTACTATAATATTAATGAAGTTTTAAATGACATTCTGTTAGTTTGACATTGCATTATATTGTAATTTTGTTTTGTAGGTAGTTAGTTATTATTTTTAAATCTAGTTATTCGTACTATATACTTTACACACCTTAATAAGGCAAACTGTACAAGGGAATTTTATAATTAATTTCATCATCATATAACATACCTACATTTTAAGCAAATAAATGATTCTGATTCTTACATAAAATGAATGATGTAACTCTGTACAGGTGCCGCTGCGGCTGAAGAGGGCAAAGAAACACACGCGGACAAGACTCAAAATGGAAGAACACTGAAATCAGACGACGATAATGTTCTAGAAAATCCAAGAATGTGTAGGGCAGTTACGCATGAAGAGACAACCAACAGAAACGTTAGCCCTTACATATTACGGTGCGTTAAAAAACCTGCAAATAATAGACAAGTTTCAAAAAACACATGTATGTATACCGTGATAAACAAAACTAATGCGAGTGTGAACAGTGATCGTGAGTGCACTATTACTAACACAGATGTCGGCAAAAGTAACAGTAAACAACTGAAGATGGTTGTTTGTAAAGACGACGAAGTCGGTTCACGAATATTTACTAAAGAGGATTATTCAAAGAGAACTGATGAGAAACCTTTTGGATGTAAGATATGTAAAGTTAGATTTAGTCAGAAGGGTAATTTAAAGAGACATCTAATGACACACACTGGTCAGAAACCCTTTGAATGTGAGATATGTAATGTAAAATTTAATCATAAAAGTAGTCTAAAGTGTCATTTGATGACACATACTGGTGAGAAACCCTTTGAATGTGATATATGTAAAGTCAGATTTCGTCGGAAGAATAATTTAAAGACACATTTAATGACACACACTGATCAGAAACCCTTTAAATGTGAAATATGTAAAGTTAGATTTAGTCAGAAGGTTAGTTTAAAGCAACATTTAATGACACACACTGGTCAGAAACCCTTTGAATGTGAGATATGTAAAGTTAGATTTAGTCGGAAGAGTGATTTAAAGAAACATTTAATGACACACACTGGTCAGAAACCCTTTGAATGTGAGAGATGTAAAGTTAGATTTAGTCATAAGGGTAGTTTAAACAGACATTTAATGACACACACTGGTCAGAAACCCTTTGAATGTGAGATATGTAAAGTTAGATTTAGTCTGAAGGGTAGTTTAAAGAAACATTCAATGACACACACTGGTGAGAAACCCTTTAAATGTGAGATATGTAATGTTAAATTTATTCAAAAGGGTCATTTAAAGAGTCATTTAATGACACACACTGGTCAGAAACCCTTTGAATGTGAGATATGTAAAGTTAGATTTAGTCGGAAGAGTGATTTAAAGAAACATTTAATGACACACACTGATCAGAAACCATTTGAATGTGAAATATGTAAAGTTAGATTTAGTCAGAAGGGTCATTTAAAGCAACATTCAATGACACACACTGGTGAGAAACCCTTTGAATGTGAGATATGTAACGTTAGATTTAGTCGGAAGGGTTATTTAAAGACACATTTAATTACACACACTGGTAAGAAACTGAATGTGAGATATGTAAAGTTAGATTTACTGAGAAGGGTAGTTTAAAGAAACATTCAATGATACACACTGGTGAGAAACCCTTTGAATGTGAGATATGTAAAGTTAGATTTACTGAGAAGGGTAGTTTAAAGAAACATTCAATGATACACACTGGTGAGAAACCCTTTGAATGTGAGATATGTAAAGTTAGATTTAGTCTGAAGGGTAGTTTAAAGACACATTCAATGACACACACTGATGAGAAACCCTTTGAATGAGATATGTAATGTTAAATATAGTCATAAAAATGGTTTAAAGTATCATTTGATGAAACACACTGGTTTGAAACCTTTTGAATGTGAGACATGTAATATTAAGTTTACTCGTAAAATCAGTTTAAAGTATTATTTGATGAAACACACTGGTCGGAAACCCTTTGAATGTGAGATATGTAAAGTTAAATTTAGTCGTAAAGATAGTTTAAAGTATCATTTAATGAAACACACTGGTTTGAAACCCTTTGAATGTGAAATATGTAAAGTTAGATTTAGTCACAAGGGTAGTTTAAAGAAACATTCAATGATACACACTGGTGAGAAACCCTTTGAATGTGAGATATGTAAAGTTAGATTTAGTCTGAAGGGTAGTTTAAAGACACATTCAATGACACACACTGATGAGAAACCCTTTGAATGAGATATGTAATGTTAAATATAGTCATAAAAATGGTTTAAAGTATCATTTGATGAAACACACTGGTTTGAAACCCTTTGAATGTGAGACATGTAATATTAAGTTTACTCGTAAAATCAGTTTAAAGTATTATTTGATGAAACACACTGGTCGGAAACCCTTTGAATGTGAGATATGTAAAGTTAAATTTAGTCGTAAAGATAGTTTAAAGTATCATTTAATGAAACACACTGGTTTGAAACCCTTTGAATGTGAAATATGTAAAGTTAGATTTAGTCACAAGGGTAGTTTAAAGAAACATTCAATGATACACACTGGTGAGAAACCCTTTGAATGTGAGATATGTAACGTTAGATTTAGTCTGAAGGGTTATTTAAAGACACATTTAATTACACACACTGGTAAAAAACCCTTTGAATGTGAGATATGTAAAGTTAGATTTACTGAGAAGGCTAGTTTAAAGAAACATTCAATGACACACACTGGTGAGAAACCCTTTTAATGTGAGATATGTAGTTAGATTTTGTCGGAGGTGCATCTTAAAGAGACATTTAATGACACACACTGGTCAGAAACCCGTTGAATGTGAGATATGTAAAGTTAGATTTAGTCAGAAGGGCAGTTTAAAGCAACATTCAATGACACACACTGGTCAGAAACCCTTTGAATGTGAGATATGTAGAGTTAGAATTAGACAAGTTTTTCAACTGGAGACATATTTTGAATACAGTGAACTCAAGATACACTGGTTAAATCAATATCTCTCGAGATTACGTCATTGAGTGCCGATCACAGCTTGTGTCTGAAATTGAGACATCACTAGAACAGGTCTCGGATTGGGGTAGATTGAATTTAGTTCAACTTAATCCGCTAAGGACACAAGTGTGCGCATTTACCGCGAAATAGTCCCCATTTATCGTAGCTCCCGATTAGAAGGTATACCCCTCAGCGTTACGCCTAGCATCGGTATCCTGGGTGTCGTCATATCGAGCGATGGACAGTTTCGCGGCCACCTGGAGAGCAATGCTAAGTTGGCGTCCAAGGAGATTGATGTGATCAATAGGACTAAACAGTACTTTACACCTCAACATCGCCTTCACCTTCATAAGGCCCAGGTCTGGCCTCATATGGAATACTGTTCACATTCAGAAACATTTTGTTCAATAACTTTACGTAAATAAATACTCGTACATTAGATTTCGGAAGCTTTTCGACAATATATATTTTGTATAATCTATAGTTTAATAGGAATAAGTAATATCTATAGTTTAATATAAATAAATAAATTCAAAGTAAAAATAAATGAAAGCAAAAAAGCTGGTGCTCACGTTTACAGCTTACTAGTAACTTCACTCACTTTATTTTCAAATAAGTATTTTGTAACGAACATCTATAGTTGTTTGTACATAATATCTATATACGAGTATAAAGCAAAAGTAACAAAGCAACAGTCTTGTTTTAAGGTTCAAAAACTGTTAAATATGTATTAAAAATAAATGATTTTAGGCGTATAGATATTTGTTTTTATACCACTACTGTGACAAGCAAGCTTACACCCTACCTGACGGTAAGTAGTTGCCGTGGGTTTATACAAGACAAGGGGTGTTACTCATCCGTTAACTAACGCCTAAATTATTATAATTGGCGGTTTATAAATTTTAACCGACTTGAAAATTTACTCTTGTATGAGGAGAGTGAATTATAAGATATTGTGAACGTTTGGTAACTGCACTGTCACTTGAACATTGTGTTTACTTCAATATTACTCATTTATTATTATATCTAACTAACTAGCTAACTCGGCAAACGTTGTTCTGCCATATATATGTATTTTATGAAATATACTTTACAACATATTCTCATACCTACTATAATATACATTAAAAATTCATAAAAGTCGGCCGAGCCGTTTCGGAGGAGTGCCACCACAAACACCGTGACTCTATATAATATTATATTCTACCTTCATGTATCTCGCCCTTCTGTTTCCTTTTACCTGTTTATTAACCTATCTATGATGGCCCTACCTATGTGAACCCTACCCTTATAGAAATATATCTACTGAGAACTTTTCAAGTAACATAAATATTTATTTATTTATTTACCTCTTCGCTACGCAAATAACTACTCTTATGTCTAACCTTTCACCTAACCTACCATTCGTGTATTGACAATATATTTAATAGAATCCCTGATTTTATTTGTACCTACTTCTTGACCTAAAGATTCACCCTATTTAACTAAGCTTACTAATTAAGTGTCCCAGATGTGTCAAGTCGACCCTCTTAGTTTAATTTTGGCTGTGATCGTTTAGTGGCACCTACATTGCGGGCAGAAACCCAGAATCCTTTTCGTGTTTATGATGGCTAAGCAAATTGAGAAACCTAACAGTTAAGCTTCCTAAGTAACGTAGTACCGCAGTATACTAAAGAGTAACGATTCCCAAGAGCTACCTTCCTATCTCTACTCAATATGTTTATATATGTGAAGATCAATTCGTCAACTTCACGTTGTGGTTAATTGATTTGTGGAAATTATAGGATATCAAGGATTAATGTGTACTTTTATTAACTACTCTCTCTAAATCGGAATGTTAGAACTTAACCGTACCCTATCGAATTTTGATTGTTTCTTTATAGCTTAGGAACTGCCTATTCATATAACACTGTATTTAATTTAATGAGGTCCGATTACTAGTCATAGGCTCTACAAAGTTATAACTCTAGCATCTCAATTGAACCCTATGGAACAGAATGTAAATCTTCGAGATCTTAGTTATAGTTCCGCTATTGATGTAGTAGGACATTCATACTCCTAACCGAGATTCGATTCAGAACTTAAGTATAAGATTAGAGTGTTTAAATCACAGATCCTATCAGCCTCACAAGGCAGTGGCGAAATAACCTATGGAGTCACTTTGTAATGTGAATGAATATTGTTACTATCTCGATATTCAGTTCAAAGTTAACGGTTCCGCAAGGCGATGACAAGATAATCTATAGTTATTTTCTGTAGTAGGAGAATATTAGTACCCACCACCAAGATTCTATTCAGAACTCAAATATAAAACAGAGAACATTCTAGCCCGTGTAGAGTCTCTGAAGCGATGGCGATATAAACTATATTAATTTTATGTACTCGGAGAATGCTAGTATTCACACTATATTTAATTTGGAACTCAAACATATGATAGAGAACGTTCCAGCCCGCGCAAGCCCCTCGGGGCGGTGGCAATATCTCCTGTGTACAGTTTATATGATAGGAGAAAGTTAGTATTCGTCCTATATTTAATTTAGAACTCAAACATAAGATAGAGAACGATCTAGCCCGTGCAAGCCCCTCGGGGCAGTGGCCATATAACCTATGTTAATTTTATGTAACTGGAGAATGCTAGTATTCACCCTATGTTCAATTCTGAATGCAATCATAAAATAGAGAACGTTCCAGCTCATGCAAGCCCCTCGGGGCAGTGGCAGTCGCCCCATCCTCGCGACTGCAATGACAAACATCCACATCACATTGTCTCCTCCCCGCGAGACATGCTACGAGCCAAAGACGTCTCCTTGCGGGGCTGAGTGGCCAATTGAAGATTAACCACCCTCCTTTTTTTTCAAGATACTAATGATTGGCGTGCTATCGGCTCTCTTGACCGCTTACACACGCTTTGCATATTACAACCAGTTTACTATACTTTACTCATATTTCTAAGTTTATAAAACTCATAGTATGAAGTTTTAAGTTTACTTTTTGTTTACGTTTTACAAGTGTTTCACAATCAATCACTGGCAGAGAGGGAGTTCAGAAGGAAGCTCCCCCAATATAGGTTTACTATCAAATTAAAAGACAATTATGTTGGCAAATTTACCATTTACTTTAGATAATAATCACTATGTCAAGTTCTGGAATTTCAACCATCTCTAACTTGAGTCCTCAATTTTAGAGTAAGTATCAATTTATAAAGGCACATGTATTATACTTCTCGCCCGTTAACTGAACACAATGATTGTATTAGTTTCTCTGAGCACAATCTAGCTGAATTGCAGTCGGTCAAATCGCCACTATGCCACCGCTATCAATTACTACAGGTAGGGCAAATCCCTCAGTTGTGTCTGCAGCTAACGTATTTGTTTATAATAAAGTATACTGTGAGCGTCATCTATACATTCGTCAGTCTTGTAAAGGTAACAGCCAGGGTGCTTTTCTCAGACACCACTGTCACACAGGCTCTATTGCCCAGACTTCTAGACGATGTAGACAACAATTATTCAAGTAAGGATTTCTGCTCATACGGCAGTAGAGAAGTCTCCATCACTTGAGAGACGTTGTTAAGTTTTATAAAGGCATTTGCAGTGTGTTACTTCGGGATATTGCCCCAAACATTTAGGCTAAATCCGACCGAACGCAAAACCCGCCAGACTAGTGTAATCAATTATGAGTATTAAGGTTAAGTCTCGAAAGCAGCTCAATTGTTCTGTCCGACATTTGGTTGTCTTAAGGCGACACCTCGATCGTGAAGCTTTAAAATGGCTCCGCCCAATCACCCCGCGCCCCTCAATTGACACTCGACGCTCGATTTGTAAAATTTGAAATTAGCGCCTAATAGGTAACCTGGGGTCAACGTATAGTCAATGCAAACGAACAGAAAAGCTACAGAGTCGCGTCACACTTAAATAAAATTTATAATATCAATATTTAATAAAAATTATTGATTTAATTATTATTTAGCTTTATACATACTGAACCAAACATATTTATTTAAGCTAGACGGAAAACAATAGTAATAATAGTAATAAAAAACTACAGAAACGTATTCACTTTTAAAAGTTTATTGAAAGAGAAATCAATGACATCGTTTTATGTTTATATCTCTACAAGTTAACATGTCTTGGTATCTATGTTGTTCTTACTTAGGTCTCGTCCAGTGGCGCCCTCATTGAATAAAAAAACATATTATAGCATAGAAGATAAACATTATGAAATCTTATGTTGCATTTATTACGAAGATAGTAAAGTATTTTTACGTCATTAAACCAACACTCAAAATATTCCACTATCGTTGTTATAAGCAAAAGTGCTAAAAGAGGCCGTTTTTTGGCAATTATGCCTATAACAACGAAAGCAAAACATTTCAATTGTTGGTTTAATGACGTAAAAGTACGTTATTGTATTTGTAACACACGCAACACATGACTTTATAATGGTTATCTTCCACGCTAAGATACGATATTTTATTCCTTGAGGCGCCACTGGACGGCATGTATCCCCCTTAAGAAGAATGAAACACCAGCTACATAATACAACATTGTTTATCGAGAGGCTAAAGCGGGCCATTTGTTGATTCGGACACATATGTTTAGTTAGCAGATACACCATCTAAACTGCAAACACTGGTCACAGCGATGAAAGACGACTGTATGGAGAAAGGCTTACTACTGAATGCGAAGAAAACAAAGATAATGGTATTTGAAAGAGAAGAATCCAGAACTAATGTAAGGATTACGATTGATGATGAAGTGTTGGAACAAGTGGATGAGTTTGTATATCTTGGATGCGCTTTCAGCAGGGATGGAAGGTACACCGCAGATGTGGAAAGACGAGTGAGTGCTGGGAATAGTGTGAATGGAGCGTTGGGAAAACTTCTTGGCAGTAAAATCCTGAGCCAGAAGGCACAACTCGCTATACACAATGCAGTGTTGGTCCCAACGCTAACTTATGGAAGCGAGAGTTGGGTATGGCAGAAAGAGCATGAAAGTAGAATAAACGCGGTTGAAATGCGAGCGCTGCGCAAAATTTGTGGCGTAAGGCTTGTAGACCGTATTCGTAATGATGATGTTAGAAATAGAGTTGGTCTGAAAGAGAGCGTCGGTGTTAAAATAAGAAGAGGCATGCTCCGATGGTTCGGGCATGTAGAAAGAATGCAAGATGAAAGAATGACGAAGCAGATATACAATGCAAAAGTTGAAGGATGTAGGAGCCGGGGAAGGCCAAGACTTACCTACCATGACCAATTTGGTCATGTTCTATCAGAAGGTGATGTCAGGAGCCCTAGAAACCGGCGTGCGTGCATGAGAAGAGCAATGAATGTTAAAGAAGCGAGTGAGATATGTAAGGATCGAGTCACGTGGCGCTCGGCTCTCTCTGCCTACCCCGCAAGGGATTTGGCTTGAAGTTATAGATGTTCGAGTGTCATAATGGCTGATAGCGCCGAGTAAACACAGGATTTTTTTATTTCGAATAAATAAGAGAAATAAAATTATCAGATTGAATTAGATTGAAATTGAAATAGAAAATTGGAATTTTTTTGCAACTCCCTCCTGGTGAAGATTCACAAGTTATTTTACACAGTTAGGTATAGCTCTGGTAGGGATCCTAGCTTTTTCCCTAAATATAATACACTCTCGAATGACTAGGTATGCGCTTTCACTAACAGTCAATTTAACTTCGCGAATTTTATAAAAAAGTACAGGAAGAACTTGACGGTTAGACGGTAATTTTGCGCCTATTATTTGATAATTTACGTCTCCAACTAAGAAAATACTTGATTTATTGCTTCTCAATTCCACTGCCATCTTATAAAAGTTAAAACATTAGGTATTAATCACGAGAATAACTGACATTCAAAATTAATAGACGGTTAGGTAATTATGACGAAGTTAACGATGCTCTCTCTAAAGTTATTCATTGGTTTAGTGTTAATAATCTGCTTTTAAATGATAAAAAGACTAAAGTAATTAAGTTCTCAACACCTAATGTAAGGCAGGTGGCTACCAATGTACATGTTAATGGAACTAATTTGGCCTCTGTGGAGACAACTGTGTTCTTGGGTATAACAATTGACTCCAGACTACAAAGGGGCCCACAAATTGAAAAATTATCAGGAAAACTAAGTTCTGCAGATTATGCAGTGAAAACTATTAGACGGCTCACTGATATTGATACGGCTAGAATAGTTTATTTCAGCTACTTTCATAGTATTATGTCATATGGAATTCTTCTTTGGTGTAACTCCGCGGATATTAACACCATCTTTTTATTGCAAAAGAGAGCCATAAGAGCTATCTACAAACTTGGTCCCCGGGAGAGCCTTAGAGAAAAATTCAAAGAAATAAATATTTTAACAGTCGCATCGCAATATATCTATGAAAATCTTTTGTATGTCCATAAAAACATAGACTCATTTTGTAAAAAGAGTGATACTCATAGCATAAATACTAGATATAAGCATAATCTTGTGTTATATGCAAGCCGTCTCCACAAAACAATTTTTATGGGACAATGTATACGGTTCTATAACAAACTTCCCAGCAATATAAGAGATTTGTCAATAAACAAATTTAAAACTACTATTAAAGCCAAATTGTGTAGCAGGGCATAATATAAAGTATCTGACTATATTAATGATAAAAATGCCTGGGAGTGAGTCGATCCAATTATAATGTAATTAACAAAATATGTAAATTTGTTTGGATACCAAAAGAGGGATGCCTGAGTTTTTTGGCAGTATTTTTATCAGTGCTCATCTAGTCATAAACTGCACGGTAGGGAAAAAAATGTGACGATTCCAAACAAATGTAGCCATTTTTACGGAATAAAAAGATTTTAACTTTGAATTTGAACAAATGAATACCGCGAGTACGTGCGGCACTGCCGCGCAACTTGTATGAACATGTTTCGATGTAATTCGGCACGGATTATCGTAATCCAAATAAGTTAAACATTAATTTCCGAGTGTTTTAAAAGCAAATGAACAAAACTAAGACATATGCGTTAGAAAATTAGAAAATAAAAACTTTGAAAAATAAGGGACACCCTAATATACATATATACAAATAGATTTTATAATCTATTCATATTTAAAAAAAACATGTGACAAATGATTTTCTTGCTGTTTCATAACTTTAACTTCAGTATAATGACATTTATTGTATTTTACTTATGTATACTCTGTGTTTTGTATTGTTGTACGTTTCCTTGTTATTTATTAAACTCTCAAGAAGAAAGAACCAGGACCATCTCTGATGTTGCAAAATAAATCTAATCCGTACAATAGTTCAATACTAACCACAATGTATAGAATAGATGATTTTTTTGTGTTTTCAGTGTTGGTTCATAGTAAATATTATTTGTTTTCACGAGTACCATGGGTATAAGTATACTATCTATCTATATCTTCACGCTAAATCCCTCGTGAGCGCCACATGACTCGGTACTTACACACCTCGCTCGCTTCTTTAACATGAAACATACCGAGTTTTTTTAAAAACTATCAAAATATACTATTTTACTAGTAATTATTTTAATACAAAAAAAAAAAAAAAAAAAACCTCCACTGGTTTTCTATCTTCTGATTGGATAAATTTCCAACGTAAACTAACCTTCACCTACGTACAATGTCTAAGTCGGAGTTCGGTGAGCTTATAATGGTTACTATGAGTTTGTCGTCCCGTATGACACTTACGTTAAAGTAGCATATAAATCGAGTAGTGATTCTTCTAGTGGAATATGTTTATTTAGTAAGTTTCTCCTAAAAAACAAAACAGCAAAAATATTCTATTTTATAAGTTTTTATTTTAATACAAAGAAATAAAGAGTCTCCACTGGTTGCTATGTGCTGAGAGCGCGAACCTTATTGGTATAAATTTCCAACGTAACCTGACCTCCACCGACGTACAACTTCTAAGTCGGAGTTCGGTCAGATTATAATGGACGTAATAGGAGTTTGACGTCCTATATAGGTACGCGGTCAGGCTGTGGATAATGTATACCAATTATCAAATGTTACTGTTTATTCCTGCAAAAAATAACTCTTATTTAATTAATGCAGTTTTATATAGAGTTATTAAGTAAGCAAAATTAAAAAAAAGTGAATTAAATAGCTTGGGCCAACCATACCTAGGAACTGTTCTAAAAACTAGAAATATGTCTACACAATGTTATTATAATATGTTTAATGAATATAATAATTAAAAAAAATAAATACCTTGTCTTGTTCGCCTCCGCCATTCTACGAACATTTTCTTTGTATTTTTATTCTATATATTTTCTTTTTAGTGTTCCCCATTATTACAACAGTATAATAAATATATATAAACCTATAATATTATTTACTACTTATATCTAATAATAATACACTTACGCTAAATACTATAATATTGAATATTTACAACTATTAATTATAAAAACTTCGGTGTCGCGATGTAAATGGAGCGAGCTCGAGCAGACAGTCGACATAGGTCTTACCTCGAAGCGGGCTGCAGCCGGACTGGCTGGATGTAGTTAGTCAACGCGTTTATAATCCTCATTACCGCACAATAAGGTCGAAAACACGTAGCACCCAAGACGAATGTGATCGCTTAGAAATTGTCAGAAACTTAAAATATTTTAAAAAAATTTCATGTTTCACTTATCAAAATATGCAGCAACCATATTATAAACATAGATATTACTAATAGATTTAAGTAATTTTGAAGCGTATAAACAGAACAACTTCGTTGTAATTTCAAAAATAATGAATTTCAAGAGGTGTTTTCGAAAGTAATTATTATCGAATCAATTTTACACAATCGCGTATTTGAGCAAGCAAATTCAAGATAAAGAAATGAAGTTATTTATATTAAAATCTTAGATCCGTCAGTTTAGTCATTACCCTATACTATTCGATGAAAGTTGGTCTAATTTTTCGATGTGTCGCCTTAAACGACCGCAAGGTTGTTTCTACAAGGCTTATAACGCTTCAGGTGAGAAACCCTTGTCGTACTGAGGAACCTGGCACGACAGCCCATCCTGTTTCGCTCAGCATCACCAGATGCTCGTACGCCCCCTTGGACTATTGTAATGTTCCCCAGGAACTATAAGTCCTCGCCGTACAGCAGACGCCCGACACGACAGCCCATCCTGTTTCGCTCAGCATCACCAGATGCTCGTACGCCCCCTTGGACTATTGTAATGTTCCCCAGGAACTACAAGTCCTCGCCGTACAGCAGACGCCCGCCCGACACGACAGCCCATCCTGTTTCGCTCAGCATCACCAGATGCTCGTACGCCCCCTTGGACTATTGTAATGTTCCCCAGGAACTACAAGTCCTCGCCGTACAGCAGACGCCCGACACGACAGCCCATCCTGTTTCGCTCGGCGTTCACAGACACCCGGGCGCCCCTGACGGATGCGGACGTCGCATTTCCTCAAGGAACTACATAGTTTCACGGTAAAGCGTTGTACGATATGTCTACGTGTCGTCCACTGTGTCGGTTATTAGTACCGACGACCCTGACTCCAGTTTATAGATTTACTAATAATGTTCAGGTGGTATAGTTCAATAAAGACAACTTCCTGTTCACGAAACAACCGAGTATATTGTCCAACTTTAACTATTAATTTAAGCTCACAAAATATTAACGCGGAGTACAATGAGCCAGATATGCGCGAGGTGTGCGCGTACGATGGTAAGCGAAACCGGTGGCGACTGGCGCTCGCCTGCGCGAACAGCGATTTGCTGAGTTGCTATTCTGTTATGTATATGTGTGTACCCCTACATCACACCCCTCCTAAAATTTGTTACCTAAAAAAACGACAAATTTTAGAACAGTTGAAACCAAAATACAAAATTCTATTACAAGTTATTACCGCTGCATCAATACTGTATTGTTACTAACTAAACAATGCAATACGATAAGGCGCATGACCTCATCGTTACACACCATACATACTGTGCCTACGTTATGTACTTATGTTTACATTCCATTTAAAAGTCGGTATACTTAGTTTAAATTACTGACATATAAAATTTATTCAAACAAAACGTAGTCTAATTTAGTTATTTATACAAGATCTAGCTTACATTTATACTTTAGATTGACATATCTATTCTGGTATAATTTCGTGAAATCTATATTACATAGCTAAAAACCTTATTTTACAATAATAACTTTATCCGTTTACATGGACAATGTTTTTTTAAAAGATTACATGGACAATGTTTTTTTAAAGATTACAAATATTACAATTCATTTAAGTGACTAATTACTATTTAATTTTGACCTTAAAGTATTTCCAGGCAAAGTGTAGGTAAAATTAAGCGAAAATTATTTTCGGGTTACCTTTATCCGCCTGCGCTGCCTGTGGTCGTGAACTTATAGCCTCCTCCAGAGTTACCGTCAAATGTTTGTTGAGCCACCTCCTAGTGCTCTTTGTGCATTTCATGCAACAAAAACACAAGCAGGTACAACAACATATGGCTATCACTATGGTTAGCCCGATGAGAATTAGGTTAAAGTTTTCCATTTTCGACTTCATATCATTGACTTGATTTACATTATTTTGCGTATATTTAACTTCCTCTACTTTGGTAGAATATTGATCCATGTTAAAAAAATTTTTACGTGTTTAAAAATAAAAAAAATTACATTAACAGAACAAGTAGTTGTTGTTGTGATTATTCAAAGATATGCAATGAATGACTGTGACGAAAATCTGTAACTGTGTGGAAAAATATAATAGCCTAAATTAATATATTTCTTAATACTACATAAAACGTACGGGTTTTTTGATGACACGGCCGCTTCGCGTTGCTCGCTGCGTCGGCGCTGGCTTGACCGCGATAGGAGGTTGCGTCATCCGCCCGCCCGTGTCGATAACTATACTTGACGCCGGTGTTTGCTCGTCCGAATCATTAATCAGATATGCTGGTTTTAACCTATCTACCGAAATGACTGTACGCCGACTAGGCAACTGAATTTCGAAAGTTTCTTGACTGCGTTTAATTAATTTATATGGCCCATCGTACGGAGTTTTTAATGGTTTTCTCACCGAATCGTCTCTGATAAAAACATGTGTACACGACTTTAAATCTGGGTTCATAAACCATTTCCGATTGTCTCGATGAGTCTTTGAAATTTGCCTTAACTTATCAATAGTCTGACGAATATTCTCTAAATACGAGTCATCAAGTATAGTTTCCGATGCGCTAAAAAAATCGTTTGGGAGCCTCAGGGGTTTCCCAAATGTATACTCAGCTGCACTTACGCCGCTCTCGCTGCGTCCAGCTGCTCGTAAGCCGTAGAGGACTGTCGGTAGCTCGTCTACCCACGACTTATCGGTTAGACGAGCCATCAACGCCGCCTTGAAACTGCGATGCCATCGCTCTACAAGCCCATTTGACTGTGGGTGGTAACTCGTCGTTCTTAACTTTTTGACGCCAATAAATTTAAGTAGGTCTGTAAACAATTGACTTTCAAACTGGCGACCTTGGTCTGTCGTCAGCCTGACTGGACAACCGTACCATGTTATCCAGGTATCGTAGACAACTTTAGCGACTGTCGCTGCCGTTATGTCTTTGACCGGAACTGCTTCAGGCCACTGTGTACCTCGGTCTATCATGGTTACACAGTACCTGAATCCATCGCACAATATTGCTAATGGACCTATTATATCTAAATGCAGGTGCTCAAAACGGTCTGCCTGCTGGAATATGCTATATTCTGAAACTGTATGCCTATTGACTTTCGACTTTTGGCAACTAACGCAACTTTTAGCCCACCTAGCTATGTCGGCATTCATGCCGGGCCAGAAAAATCTATCAGACACTAATTTACGAGTGGTACGAACGCCTGGATGACTGAGTTCGTGCACACTTTCGAAAGCTGTGCGTCTGTAAGCTTCCGGTAGGTATGGCCTAATTTTTGCCGTTGACGTTTCGCAAAACAATTCTTTGTTCACCGTTGGCAAAAATACGCGCTTGATTGCAACATTGTTTTTACCTACGTTTATTGCTTCGTCAAACTGTATGACGTAGCTATCGTGCTTCTGCGAATCAGCTAGTTGTTCGTAATCGATACTCGTGGGGCAGGATATTGTAGCAACGCGCGATAGCGCGTCAGCGACTACATTGTCGCTGCCTACGACGTGTCGGATATCTGTCGAGAACTCGCTAATGAACAAGAGTTGCCTTGTGCGTCGTGGTGTTTCAGAATTTGTACCTATTTTTGAAAACGCATGTACTAAAGGTCGATGATCAGTATATATTATCAATGGTGTCCCTTCAAACAACTTGCGAAAGTGTTTGATGGCAAGATAAATCGCTAGCAGTTCCCTATCGTAAGTGCTGTAACGCTGCTGCGTTTCCGATAAGTGTTTCGAAAAATAGCCTAAAGGTTTCCACACACCCTTGTCGAGTTGTTGTAGAACCCCTCATGTACATGTGTCTGACGCGTCTGTAAACAATGCTAACGTAGCGTTGCTCATAGGATACGATAACGTGACTGCGTTTTGTAACTGCAACTTACATTCCTGGAACGCTGCGTCTGGCGTCCAGACGATCGGTGTTTTATCGTTCTTTTTCGCGTTATGTAAATACCGTGCTAAAATAGCCTGACTCTGAACTGCGTGTGGTATATGTTTCCTATAAAAGTTTATCATTCCTAGATAACGCCTTAATTCGTTGACATTGGTTGGTTTTGGAAAATCGGATATGGCCTGTACCTTGTCTGCTAGAGGTCGAATGCCTTGAGTCGAAACATGAAAACCAACGAAATCTAATTCCGGTACACCAAAACAACATTTCGATTGATTGATTGTTAGACCGAATTTATTTAACCGTTCGAATAACAACTGTAGGTGTTCGCGATGTTGTGTTTCATTCTCACTCGCGATGATGATGTCATCAATGTAGCTAAAAAGAAAATTCAACCCTTGTAATACGGTGTGATGTATGAACCTTTGAAAGGATTGCGCTGCATTTCGTAAACCGAAGGTCATCCTTGTAAATTCGAATAATCCGAATGGAGTGATTATTGCTGTTTTCGCTACGTCATCATCGTGAATGGGGATGAAATGATAAGCCCAATTTACGTCTATTCGTGAAAAAATTTTCTTACCTGCCAGAACGAAGGTGAAATCATGCAGACGCGGTATGGGGTACCTGTCCGGTTTGGTGATGGCGTTCAGCTGCCGATAGTCACCGCACGGCCGTATGTCCCCGTTTTTCTTTTGCACGACGTGGAGTGGACTCGCCCACGCGCTCTTAGATGGTCTGCAAATACCTAAGTCTTGCATGAGGCGAAATTCTTCTCTTACCTTTCCTAAACGCTCTGGTGGTAAGGGTCTTGCCCTTGCGTGGACCGGTGGTCCCTTTGTTTCGATGAAGTGCTTATCATCGTGCTGTGGAGGTTCTCTAAAGGACATAGGTTTGGTTATGTCTGGAAATAGTTTAAGTAAATCATGATACGGGTGCTTTTCGGATACAGTCGTGATAGACGTAATATTACTCTTTTGAACGCTAGCTATTACATTTAAGTTCGTAAGAGTGTCACTCAATTTTTTATTGCTGAGGTCAACAAGCAATTTGTAGTGGCTTAGGAAATCTGCTCCTATAATTGGCTGTTTAACGTCGGCCATAATGAAAGTCCAACGAAATACACGTCTAAGGTTAAAATCCAGGGTCAATGTGCGAGTACCAAAAGTTTTAATTTGTGTACCGTTTGCTGCAAATAAAACGTACCCATGTGGTTCGTCTGCGTAACTGCGTTTACTAACCCATGAGGGCAATACTGACACATTGGCGCCTGTATCTATTAAAAAACTTAGCTTACTCTGTTTATCCGTTATACATAACCGACGGTTGGTTCCTCCAATACAGCTTCCCGCCGACGACTGTACGGCTGCTAGTTTTCCGCCTTCCATGCACAAGGGTCCTTACATTTCCGTGCATCGTTCCGGAAGCGGTAATGGTAAAAACATAGGTAGTCCTTCTTCCTTTTACCGGATTGACTTCTCTCACTTCCCGCACTGCGTCCTCTTTGCCGCTGTTTTGACCTGCTGCGGCTGCGTGCGCCGACCCTCTCCTTGCGTAGCTCGGCGACCTCCAGGCTGAGCTTCGCTATTGCGTTGGCCAGGTTATTTGGCTGCTCTGGTGTGATGGCTGCCACGTCCATTGGTCGGGCTATCTCCATCACCTTGTCCGCCACCGCTGCGAGTTTCTCAGCGTCGTCTAACGCCGTAGCTGCCAAAACGGTACGTACTGCTGTCGGCAGATGATTTTGCCATAACACAAGTAGTGTTTGCTCTGATACACGCGTGCCTGCCAAACTGTGCATACGCCGAAGGAGTTGAGTTGAAAAAACTCTGCAGTATGTGAACATACACTGGACCAACGAAACTATTACATCCGGTTCGATAAACCACAAATCCTCGCCAAGGAGAATCGCTACATGCCGAGAATTTTGCGCGAGGCTATTGAAATAAGAAAACACCCCAATTTCAATAGAGAAGATGGTTGGCAAGTACCACCTGCTTGGGATCCAGTCCTAAAAATAATCAAGTCACAAATCCAAAGATCTACTAAAAAATGTTCGGACACTGTGAGCGATTTTTGTGTGAATCGGAACATATATAATTAATCCATCCATGTCGGTAGATGTAATAATTGAATAACTAATGTAAGACAAATACCACCTTAGTCTTTCCTGCGACCACGGACGCTGCAAAGCGTTCGAAACGTCAGGTTTCAACAAAATAAATAAAACACGCGATACTTCCGTTAAAAATAGTTTAATTTCAATGTGTAACAATCGCGAAAACCTAAGACAATACTATCACTTCAGGCTTTTGATCTTCCACCATTTTGTATACTCGAACTTTATTTATACACTGAAAGTCGCTTTACTGCACTCGGGTGTCACCACTGTACGATATGTCTACGTGTCGTCCACTGTGTCGGTTATTAGTACCGACGACCCTGACTCCAGTTTATAGATTTACTAATAATGTTCAGATGGTATAGTTCAATAAAGACAACTTCCTGTTCACGAAACAACCGAGTATATTGTCCAACTTTAACTATTAATTTAAGCTCACAAAATATTAACGCGGAGTACAATGAGCCAGATATGCGCGAGGTGTGCGCGTGCGATGGTAAGCGAAACCGGTGGCAACTGGCGCTCGCCTGCGCGAACAGCGATTTGCTGAGTTGCTATTCTATTATGTATATGTGTGTACCCCTACAGCGTTAATGATAGCCGCTGGGTGTGTTAACTAGTCCTGGAGACTCGGGATGTGTTAACTCATTGCCGCTCGACAACGACACATGAGTGAGTGTTGCATTCTGGCGAATATACTACTTTAAAAATAGCAAACGCGAGTAAAACTTATCGGCTGACCAGAATAAGGCACCCTTTGAGCTCTGAACATGTAACGCACAAAACGATTAGACTAATTTTCTCTAAACCGAATGTCTTCCAGTTCGCACGAACTGCCAAGGAGCATATTAATATTGATAAATCTACAATGTGTTCACTTAGGTTGGGCTATATAAAGTATGAAATTCACTTAAATGTTTATACTACTTTACTATTGATTGGTAAGCATTAAGCTGGTTTTGTATATTAACAAATAGGTACTCTGACTGTGACCGAACCGTTCAACATTTGGTTGTCTTAAACTACCGCAAGGTTGTCTCTACAAGGCTTATAACGCTTCAGGTGAGAAACCCTTGTCGCACTGAGGAACCCGGCACGACAGCCCATCCTGTTTCGCTCAGCATCACCAGACGCTCGGACGCCCCCTTGGACGCGGGTATTGTAATGTTCCCCAGGAACTACAAGTCCTCGCCGTACAGCAGACGCCCGACACGACAGCCCATCCTGTTTCGCTCAGCATCACCAGACGCTCGGACGCCCCCTTGGACGCGGGTATTGTAATGTTCCCCAGGAACTACAAGTCCTCGCCGTACAGCAGACGCCCGACACGACAGCCCATCCTGTTTCGCTCGGCGTTCACAGACACCCGGGCGCCCCTGACGGACGCGGACGTTGCATTTCCTCAAGGAACTACATAGTTTCACGGTAAAGCGTTAATGAAAGCCGCTGGTTGTGTTAACTAGTCCTGGAGGCTCGGGGTGTGTTAACTCATTGCCGCTCGACAACGACACATGAGTGAGAGTGTTGCATTCTGGCGAATATACTACTTTAAAAATAGCAAACGCGAGTAAAACTTATCGGCTGACCAGAATAAAGCACCCTTTGAGCTCTGGACATGTAACCCACAAAAAATTCGACTATTTATCTCTAAGCCAAATGTCTTTCGACTCGTAACCACAGTCAGGAGGGAAATCAATATTTTTAAGTGTATAATGCGCATAGAATAGCTTAGCCACTTAGCTTTATACCCCCTCATCGAAACAGCCCGTCAGCGGATGTCGCATCGCGCGAGTGTTGCATGCGTTAATAGCCTACGGTACCCGCTTTACATCAGATGGGTACCCAACATTGGCGGGCGAGTTTTATTATCGACAAATTGGTTGGATAGGGATTGTGGTTATTTCACACTGAAGAAATTTAGGTAGTTTAGGGCGTAAATTCGTATAAGTACGAGGCAGTCAACCTAACGGAGCCGCCAAACCTCGTATCTAGTAGGCAGTAGGTAGCCGGTTATGCTTTGGGACGGGCCGGCCACTGATTTTGCCCTTAAGGGATCAGTTACGTCTCCCAGGTGCTTGGGTTCGTGAGCTTTCAAAGTGGTAGGAGCTCGTCGAAGTGAATTCCGTCCAGCGTATGCGGGCCACGGAGATTGATCGCAACCCAACCATACTGGTCTCATTTATTTATATATGTATATATACACACACTTATTTCCTCTGTTAGGAGTCATGGTTCATGTCCCAATTAGGTTAGAACCATGGCGCATACACAGTTATAGGAATAGACAAAGTCGAGGCTAACTACCTCGCATACCCTAGTTTCAGTTAGCAAATCAACATTGCACATCGCTGATTTGGGCTTAGCCACCTTACACATCACACGTTTAACTTAATACAAACTCAATAATTTATTTTACACAAGTATCTTAGATTAGGTTATGGTAGGTATACATTTTATTAAGATCTAGTTAGGAGTTAGGTTAGGTTAGGTTAGGTAGGTAGTTGCAATGAATATACGCGTTAACTAACATACAGCGTTGTAGGCGCGTCAAACGAAATTTATTGGGATAGTAGGTACTATTACTAATTAGTTTCCTAATCTAATCGCGACGTACGTGATAGGTAGCCGGCGGTTACGATAAGCGGTCGAATCGAGGGTTTCGTTCGGTAAAACGGTCGGGTGATCATATTACCCTACGGCGCGATGTTTGTACCGTGCGGTGAGGATAAAATTAGTACGAGGGTAGGCGCGTAGCGAGTAGGCTAGTATTTTATTGGCTGTAGAGTCTCGGTGTTGGGCAATAAATAATAGGTTGCACGCATCTAGGTAGAGCATAGCCTTGGGGCCTGCAACTTAATTATAACGTAGTTATGCATGTAGACTGATTTTGTCTTTATTAATAAAGACAAAATGAGGGTGCCACTTAGCTTTATACCCCCTCCTTGGAAATCGAAGTCTTTATTGACTCGGATGTCGTCAACGGATGTCGCATCGCGCGAGTGTTGCATGCGTTAATAGCCTACGGTACCCGCTTTACATCAGATGGGCTGTATGCTTGTATGTCTCCCGACGTTGTATAAAAACACCCTTTAGATGTAGTAATATAAAGTGTTAACCGAGATGACTTTAAACGTGCGATTTTGTATATATATATATATGTTATATGTATCTCGGAAACTTGTCGAAATTTGTCAAATAAATCATAAGAAAACATAAAACCGAGCGATGCTCGGCCACCAGCATCTATTAAAACGAGGCGATATGTTATTTATAATATATATTATTAAATATATCCTATATCTTGTTCTTCGCCATATCCCTTTTCCTAATCCATTATGATTGGCGCGGTCCGCTACCTGAGCCTAAGGATTTAGCAGAGACACTGACTTGTACATGGAGCGACTGCCGTCAGGTCTCCACGACCCACAGGGAGAAGTAGACCTTTCTTAGGCTAGGGCACGCGTCTTTCGGAATATAATTTCTTGGACTTGTCGCGGGTGTCCTCACGATGTTTTCCTTCACCGTCGAGCGAGTGATAAATATGTACATAAATCCGATAACACGAATTTAGTGGAACACGTCCCTGCAGGATTGGAACCGGACCAGGTGGTCGATAGTCCGGTTCATATTCCACTGGACTATCACCGCTCCAATTAATTAATCTTACATCACGGGTTATAATCCCGGTCATTTGATAGGGGGTGCGCGGGGATATGGATCCACCGCGTAGAGGCCCGTTTGAGACGATTCATGTTGTATACCCACCGTGACCTGCTCCTGGGAATATCGATGGAACAATATATCCATGAGCTGGTCACGGCACGTGTTGAGACTATTGTGGGTGTGTGGGAAATTATTGGGCTATTGAAATGAGATCTGGAGAGATTATTGGTACTGTGCTATTACAGAAGAGGGACGGACGGACATTACATTACTATCGCATCGATTGTATATATATATATTTATATTGGCTCAGCATAGTGACTCCGCTTGCCTGATGGTAAGCGAAAAGAGGAGCCCCAAATTGCACCGGCCATTGACAAAGGACTACAGTGTCCTGTCAGTTGACGCTGCCATGCTGGCCCGCAAGGTTGATTCTTTACGCTTCGTTTGAAGGATCCCATGTTGTAGGAAGGAAGGGACACATGTGCAGGCAAGGCGTTCTTTTTAATACACTTTTTAATAGTTGGATAGAGGTAGATATTGTACGAGAAGAAATGTTCTCAACAGTGCAAGCCCGCACGTGTGGTTCTATGAAGGGAAGGGAGGGAGAGGGTGGGATGCGGGAAAACAGTTCTTCAGAGCACTCACCATGGTACAGGCGGTAAAATATACTTAGCGAGCCTATATATTTTTTTATATATTACGTCGGGAGGCATACAGGCATACGGCCCACCTGATGTAAAGCAGTTACCGTAGCCTGTTAACGCTTGTAATATATCAAGTATAACTCGCGCGATGCCTCCTCTGCTTCTTACACAGCAACCGCTTAGGAGCTTACTGGTGACCTCACTCACACGCATGAACACGAGAACCCTCTAGGGAGTTGTTATCTGCGGTTTTCTGTGAAGTGGAGGTACTTCCCCAGACGGGCTGCTTTGATGCGCCCCACCTCTCTTAGTTACTCATTCTGTTACTAGCGGCAGGCGTTAAAGAAATATGTCTTGTATAAATAAAAATCAATGTATGTATGATTGTCCTTTATGGTCTCGAAAACAGCTGGACAGATTTTGATGAAATTTTCAGGGAATCTTCAGTTTAGCTCAGCGGGTGATCCTGTGAAGTTTGGTAGCGATCGGATCATCGGTGTGAAGCCGGGGCGGGTAGCTAGTTATTAAATAATGTGTATGTATTGTCTTAGGTTTTCGCGATTGTTACACATTGAATTAAACAATTTTTAACGGAAGTATCGCGTATTTTATTTATTTTGTTGAACCTGACGTTTCGAACGCTTTGCAGCGTCCGTGGTCGCAGGAAGACAGGTCTTCCTGCGACCATTGTTGATTGATTCTCAAAAAGAAAGTACTGAAGCGGAAAAATAAGCAAAGGAAAAATACTCTCCACGTGACATATTCGGGAGATGTTATTGTAACGACTGACATGTACAGCGCCTGCCTCGTGGAGAGAAACACGTGTCGCAGCAACGACCGGAGCGGCCAGGGCAGCGGCGGCATGCATCTACTGACGGTAGTGGTGCCGGCCGGCAGCAGTTCGCACGAACTAATCGGGAGCGGAGGCACACAAAGTAGTTTAGATCAAATTGCCTGTAAATTTGACTTTCGCAAAGTAGGCGTTACTACGAATCTGTTAAATATTTACAGTGCTTCGGTTTAATCTATCTTGGGATTATCTTCAAAAGGCACATCATGAATACTCTTTGTATGCATGTATATCTTCACGCCAGGTCCCTTGCGGGGTAGGCAGAGAGGACCGGGCGCCATAAGATGTTATATTACTCTTTGCAAAATGGCTTATTACAGATTTGATGGATGGATGAGAAATCAGTGAAAAACAGTGACAGTCTAGTCGACAGAGTACCGACGTCTCCGACGGTCCCGGGTTCAAATCATGTAGTGGACATGTGCATGTACCACTGAGTTCGTGTACATATTTGTAATGATATCACTTGTTCTGCGGTGAAGGAATGTGATAGTCTGTGGATAAGAACAGATCTTGTGACCAACAGGTCCGCGGTGCGAATCCCGGCATGTACCACTGAACTCGTGTTTTCGTACATATTTGTAATTATGTTGCTCGGCGGTGAAGGATGACATCGTGAGGAGACGCGCACGTCCAAGGAAATTGTATTTATAAAGACGTGTGATGTATAAATGATCTGGTTTTCCCTCTAGGTTGTATTTCCATGTAAAAATCTGTATTTGCGCCAAATCCTTACTCTTAGATAGCGGACCCCGCCGATCATAATGGATTAGGAAAACTGGATATCGCTACGAAGAAGAGCTCTGCGGTGAAGGAAAACATCGTTGAGGAAACCCGCACGTCACAGAAATTATACTTGGACAGACGTGTGACCTGACCTGAGACAGAGCTGGTTTCCTCTCTCGGTCGCGGAGGTCTGGCGGCAGGCGCTATTTATATATTTCCTTTATTTTAAAATTTAATACGAATTGCGGGGTGCGGGGTACCAACGACTTTGTCTATGGATCGATGTGTGACCGGTGTCTATGGACCGATAGCTGTTACGTTTCTTTCCGTTTATTACTAGTAGCTTTCAAAATTGTCTTAAATGATCGAATTATGTTGTATGTTGGTGTTGTATTAAGTAAATCATTCCAGATGACATTGAGTTTTATTTATATTGTTTTCTTGTGTTTGCTGGCATCGAAAGGTATCACTCTTCTCAAGAGTACCGTAGGAGCCGGTCCACCTGCAAGCGGTTACCGTAGTTTATATGAACGCTTGTAATTACATTAAGTATCACTCGCGCGATGTCACCTCTGCTGCTAACACAGCAACTTCTTAGCAGCTTACTGTAGACCTCACTCACACGCAGGACCACGACAACCCACAGACTTGTTATTTGACTGTGGTTTTCTGTGAGGTGGAGGTACTTCCCCAAACGGGCTGCTTTGATGCGCCCTACCTCTCGAAACACCTGAAAAGTTGAATACCCCTCCAGATGCAGTCGACGAGCCCGATGTAGAAGTGGTTAATAACGGTACTTTGACACCGACGCCCGTGGGTTCGATTACCACATAGGACAAACATTTGTGTGCAAGAACATGTCTGTCTTTGCCTGAGTGTTTTAAGAGAGGTAGGGCGCATCAAAGCAGCTCGACTAGGGAAGTACCTCTTGTTCATGTAAGACAGTCGTGTTACCAGTAAGCTCCTAAGGAGTTGCTGTGTTAGTAGCAGTGGTGGCTACGAGAGCGATGTATTGCATCTACTACACCAACCCTCACTCATCCCACTGCAGGGATATGGGTCTCCCTTCAAACGAAGGGGTTTAGAGCATACTCCGCCACGCTGCTCAAATGCGGATTGACGGAGGCCAGTGTTTTCAAACCGCCCGGGGGCCGCTAACTTAGCTTAAAAAAGAGAAAGACTCAAAAATAAAAGTACCACTTTTGTTATAAGAAAACCTAAGCACATGTACCCATATTACTTTGGTATATGTATGATATTTTCTTTAGTGTCAGCATCATAATAGGGTATACAAGTTACACTTCCAGACAGTGCGACCATGTACAAATTTCCCAATAAGTAAGTCACACCTCAAAAACATCATCCAAGCAATAGTAAAATTCATAATATACATATAATAATAAAAAAACAATAATAAAAGGGGATCTAGCTCACACAGCTAAGTCTTCAGTTTAGAACCATTTGAAACTCTTAATTCTATGTTCCAGCTTCGACTCAACCCAGTTTAAATACCACCCGTAAAACGATAGTGATTTTTACAAGGTTTTCTTTATGAACTTATTCACGTCTGCCAAAAAGTGCATAAACGTATTATATTTGAGTTTTTTCATTACTGTATAATTTCCCTAGCATTTATTTTACAAAATACTATCGTAATTGTCTCATAAAACTAATTTTATACTGAATTGTAAAAACTTCAAGTATAACAACAATATCACTCGTCAAAAACGCAGGAAGAAGTCCCCAAAGTGTTATATACGATCTCTTTGGGGCTTTGGATTGTCTTTGGTTTTGGAATAGACTGGGTGTGTGAGTTATGTCATTCATGTTAAAATACATTTATTTCCAAAAATACTTCTTTCTTTATTTAATACACGCATTGTATCATAACACGAACGATACTATCTTATTAGCTTGAGCACTCGCCACCAGTTCTGGCTGAACGAGGCACGAACCGTCTTGACATTGACAGTTGGTGTCGCCAATTGTTGGACCGTACATTATTGGGCTGTGGAATATTGGCTGTACAATATCAGTACGGCCAGTAATGCACGGCCATGCAATTTTTGGAAGCCAGACCATGAATTATTGGGTTCTGCATTATTAGCCGTGCAATACTTGTCGTATAATATCGACCGGTGCTGATATTGCACGGCCTAATAATGTATATTATAAGGCCGTCCTTTATTTGGCTGTACATTATTGGCTCCCGACGTGGACAAGAATTATTTTCTCCTTCTTGGTCTCAGAGGAAGTATATACCTAGAGTTGACAAACGCGTACACCCGTAAGCTCAGAGAAAGTATATACCTTTCTCTTTGGAGTTCTTGGTCGTATCGTAATGTGCAGTGTTGCCAATTTAGCATATTTTATGCTAGATTTGGTATATTTTTACGTTGTTTAGCATATTTTATTAGTTGTTTAGCATATAGCATATTTTTTTAGCATATAATTATTTATTTAAAAATAATTTAACCATGAAATAAACGATCCAATTTAATTACTAAACGTGCGTTCCAAAACAGGGTACTATATCCTCTGACAAAAGGCTGTCCCTATCACACTTGCAAGTTGGTATGGAGGGAACACTCTTGTCAGAGTAATTTTTATCCTGTTTCGGAACGCAGCGTAGACAGAGTATATAGATAGACGCGTCATCAGCGTATAGGGGTATGAGATAGAGATAATAAACATAACTTTGTAATCTACATGCCATACACAATAAGTATTGCCACTACGCAACTTTTAACCTCATTGATGGGGTAAACTTGGAACATAATCGGTTACAATCAGAACAGGGGACCGAACATTTCGAAAAGTAATTCAATCATAAAAGATTAATTTGAATTACTTTTAGAAATGTCCGGTCCCTTGTTGTGATTGTAACCGATTATGTTCCAAGTTTACCTTATTTATTTGCCATTGGACCCTCGTAGATACTTAGACACGTCTTACATTTTTTTAAATGTAATCTTATTGGATCTTATTCAATTCTCAATATTACTATTGTTCTTTTTTTAATCTGCGAATATTTCAGAAATGATCATTAGAGAAGAAGAAATGTCGAAACAAACTTGCCAATATAGGTCTCTTTTAAAATTGCCAATTTGATATTACAATAAATTCACATCAGCGTATTGGTACAATAATGATATCAAATGGTAGAATTAAAGTTTATGTTTGTTAAGGAATGATATTCTGTGCTGAATTATTTCCAGACATCTTTGTCAATCACATATTCACCAGTTCTATAATAAGCTCTTTTTACAAAGAAAAATATTAATGTGATTTTTAAAAATTTTCTTTGTAAAATTATTATACATTTTACATATGCAGCGGAGCTGATCTTACCGGCAAATTTATTTATGTGGGGCCCCATTGTAATTTGGAGTCTACTGTAATTCTAAGAAACGCAGTATTATTAACGAATTCTAATTTATTATTCCCAATGAGCACTTCTGTATTGGGAGAAATCACATTCGGAAGACTAAATTTGATGCATTTGCTTTTAGTCGAGTTTAGCAAAAGATTACTACATGTGAACCAGTTTAAAATAGAAGACATAACACCATTTACCTTGTCAATGTTTTCACACCGGCGAGTGACATTAAAAATTAGAGAGGTATCATCAGTACATAATTTTATATATCAGTATCAGTAAATATACGCCTTTTTCTGCACCACGTAAGGCAGATCATTCGCATATACTAAAAATAAAAAGGGTCCCAAAATAGAAACCTGTGGCACCACGATATTAGGATTATTGCCTTTAGGTTTAACCCTGTTTATATCAACTGTCTGACCTGTTATTTAAATAAAATGCAATTAAGTTCTGGGCTTTAACCCTATCTACATAATAGTTCAGCTTGAGTAACAATGTCTGATGATCGACACAATGAAAAGCTTTAGAGAGATTACAGAAAACTAAAAAAGCATCCTGTGATCTCTCCCAGGAGTTAAGGATATGCTTAACCAATGCCAACTCTGCATCCGTAGTAGATTTACCACCTGTAAACTGTATTGCGCATCATGACAAATTCATTGGTCTTAAAAAAGAGTTGCAATTGATCAAGCATTATCGTTTTGTATGGGCCCCTTCGATGCGACCCGTACACGAGAATATAAAATAATATAGGTAGGTACTGGCGGATTAGTTCTTTCCACGTGTTGGCTGGAGAAATGAAAGGCTTGTATTGTAGTATGAGGTCAGAGGTAATGCTTCCAGAGAGCGATGGCTATCAAAGGAGATGACTTGTTTGCAGAGTAGCGGGAGATAATTATCCAATGACTGCAGGTTACAACTGTGTCGATCGTCGCGCCCCGGCCCATATTTATACACGCCGGGTGCGAGCGAGGCAGTCTGATTATGCAACTGAGAAAGCATGATAAAAATTAGCCAGCCCTGGAAACATTACCATATTGGGACCACTTTATTGGATCAAAATCGCAACAAGATGTACTAATTTTTCTTACATTCAACCCTTTGTCATACAAAAACTTAAAATCTATATACTGTAAGGGACAATAATCAACACACATGAAAAACTATTTAATTCAACCACTTACTGTTAACTTACGGCTATTTAACTGTTATATAGGTACCTACTTAATCTATATGCACGTATATCTCCAAACTAAGACTGCTGCGGCCACCAAATCGAATAATTACTTGATGCAAATTTTCTTAATTCTGGGGTACACTTGCGCGCAGTTATATTTTTACATAAAAAGTCTAGATTTGTTGACTCTATCGAACATAGTAAGTCTGCAGTTTCTTGATTGATTTTCGTTTTCGTGGAGTGATCTCAACTTGCGTGGCTGACAGTACAGATCCTTTTTCTATTTTCTGAAATAGATATATACTTAAATATAAAAATAAACATTCCTATGGCAAGTATTTTTAGCTGGATTGATGTAACAGGTACATTGTAAAGTGCCGAGCTCTCACGCTTTACTTTTTAGAAAATATTGACCACTTATGCACCCATTCTAGGTACAGTATAACCCTAGAGGGTTGTTGTGTTTCTGCGTGTGAGTGAGGTCACCAGAGTTACTGTGTAAGCAGCAGAGGAGGGATCGCGCGCGTGATAATTAATATATCGCAAGCGTTAATAGGCTACGGTGTCCACTTTACATCAGGTGGGCCGTATGCTTGTATGCCTCCCGATATAGTATAAAAAAAAACAATATAGTTTAACGCAGACTGCGCATTAAACAATAGATTCTCTGTTGAGCGTAGAATTCAAGCATCTGATATAACTACGCCTTTCTATTCTACTCTATAACTTCACGCCAAATCCCTTACGGGATAGGCAGAGAGAACCGAGCGCCACGCGACTCGATCCTTACATACCTCACTCGCTTCTTTCACATTCATTGCTCTTTTCATGCACGCTCGCCGGTTTCTAGGGCTCCTGACATCACCTTCTGATAGAACACGACCAATTTGATCATGATAGGTAAGTCTTGGCCTTCCTCGGCTCCTACATCCTTCCACTTTTGCATTGTATATCTGCTTCGTCATTCTTTCATCCTGCATTCTTTCTACATGTCCGAACCAACGGAGCATGCCTCTTCTTATTTTAATACCGACGCTCTCTTTCAGACCAACTCTGCTTCTAACCTCATCATTGCGAATACGATCTGCAAGCGTTACACCACAGATTTTGCGCAACGCTCGCATTTCAACCGCGTTTATCCTACTTTCATGCTCTCTCTAACTACGCCACGAGTATATAAGAGATTAAACTTATCGAACTACTTTCTATTTCTATTTCCATAGCTACTTCTTCTGACGACGGTTGGTCATATTTCACGTCCGAATCGTCAATCTGAAAGTTACACTTAATTAGTAACATTCATCATACAAGCATTTAAGAGAGGTAGGACGCATCAAAGGAGCCCGTCTGGTGAAGTACCTCCACCTCACAGAAAATCCGCAGCCAAATAACAACTCCCTAGAGGGTTGTTGTGTTCCTGTGTGTGAGCGAGGTCACCAGTAAGCTCCTAAGGAGTTGCTGGGTTAGCAGCAGAGGAGGCATCGCGTGAGTGATACTTAATGTATTGCAAGCGTTCATAGGCTACGCTAACTGCTTTACATCAGGTGGGGCGTATGCTTGAATACCTTCCGACGGTGTATAAAAAAAAAACTAAATTATTAAAATATTAGGATACCATAGCATCATTTGTTACTGCAACTGTGCCTATTTGGAAGAACTTGGTCGATCAAGGGTCTGTGAGCTCTAAAACAAATAAATAAATATATTCCCTTTTAAATGCATGTATATTATGTCCCCCCCCCCCCATCGCACACATATCCTTTTTCTTCTCTCCACATCTGTCTCTGCAAATTCTTCTCTTCAAATCTTGTATCTAAATTACATGTTTACGACTTCAGTAGAATTAATTTTCATCGAAAGGACCTCCACAGAAATCCGCAGCCAAATAAAAATATCATTCGATCCTCGAGAGTTATTGGGTTCCTGCACGTCACTGAGGTTACCAGGAAGAAGTCATTGCGTTGGCAGCAGGGGTGACGGCATGTGAACGATACTTTATATCGCAAGTGAGTTTAGGCCCCGGTAATGGCGTCACATTACGCAGGCCTTATGTTTGTTTTCTAACTGACGTAGCATAAACATTGAGTAATAATTATATTTCAAATATTTTAGCTTATTAATTTGTAACAGGAAAAATCTTTTATTATATTTAATTTCGAAAAGTCATTGAAATATTTTAGTTACATATTCAATTACCTATGACATTACTTTTAATTCAACTTACGTGAATGAAACGCGTAGGAACTGCATCTTTATTTAAGCATATTTTGCCTTTCTTTGAATGAAGGCCAGTTGATTCAAAATGGTTGGAGCAGATCCGGGAGTTGTCATTTGGATGCCAATTTAAACGACCCGTACACTCAATCCATTTATACTTCAAAAATAAATCCTTAGGAAAACTGAAACAATAGATACGCAATATGTTAAATGTGGTAAATTAAGTCAAGTGTTGGTAACCCCAAATAGTGTAATCCTGCTGATTACAGACGACATATAGTGATATCGCTAAAAATGTAATGTTTATAACCTTTTTATTTGATCGGTTAATATCAACAAAAAAATGTTTATTTGTACTTTAATTTAATAAAAATTGCTTACTATTGAGTATGAATCCACATTAAATTAATAATCCTTGAACATGCATCATTATATTGTGACAAATAAGCGACTTACCGATGAAAGGTTATGTTGGGTTCTTGTCGTTCACTTCGGCTTTTACAGCCAATTATAGAGCAATTCACCATTACTGCACGATCAATGCATCTTTTAAAATAATCACTACATCACAAGGGAATAAAATACATAGGGTTTACACTTAAATCAACGAAATTGCGTCAGTACGAACAATTTGTTTGACACCAGAACAATCCCGGTGGCAGACATAAAAATCGCATACGCAGATAGAGACAAAACACTTATGGTCTATCTTGCTCACGCACATGTATTTTAGAATTTTCTATCTCTCTTCATGTAGGTATTATTCTTTTAGTAGCCCGTCTATATCTATATACTCTGTCTACGGAACGCAGCTTTATTAAGATTTCCTTTGTCATTGTTGGCACCCCTGTCTATTCATGTGACCTGCCGCCTTAGTGTAGTGGATTCACATATCTAGGATTAGCGCCAGCGATTTTCGACCAATCGTAGGCAGTGAAAATGACAGAATCGCTAAAATCGCGGCTGGCGTTAAATTGCCGCGTTGATTTACAATCAAGCTGCGATAATATCGCAAAAGAGCTGGTTGTGAATTCACACTTATACGTCAAAATTTCAAGAGACAATAGATAGGCTCATGTCTCAATGGAGAAATTTAGTGCACATGAAATGGGAATGCACATCTTCTACAATAGAATTCCGGAATGAAGTAAAGTAATTAATTATTAAGATGCAGCTGGTAATAACCCTTTTGCAGATTTATCTCGGTTAGCAATATCATTTTTATCACTACCACATTCTAACGTGGAAATTGAACACGTTTTCAGCCAAATGATTGTAGTTAAAAACAAATTTCGCAACCGTTTGTCAGTAAAAACTTTAAATGCCATTTTATACATCAGATTCGGCCTAAAGAGGGCAGGAAAATGCTGTTATACTTTCACAGTTCCGGATAACGTAGTGCCTTCTATAGATATTAAGGAGAGTTATAGTTTCGACAATGAAGCTTCTACGTCTACATGTACATCGGCAGCATCAGCTGTCGATGAAGAACAATACATATATTAATATTTTGTTCGATAACATAAATTGATTGAAACATAAAACAAATTTAGATTTTATTGATTATTAAAAATTTTAAATGGAATGACGTTTTATTTGACATTGAAAAATGTTAGCATAATTTTGGCAAAATTTTAACAGCAGTTTAGCAAATTGAGTATTAGAGTGCGCGCCAGATAACTCTGCGCGCGGACGAAATCGGAACTAATCGTCGTCCGCCATATTGTGGTAAACGTCAAGGTATTGTTTGTTGTTATTGCTCCGTGTTATTAATTTGTATTTGTGTTTCAAATCTATTATTATCATGCCGAAAGTGATTAAAAGTGGTGCTAGAGACCTTATCTTGAGTGTGAAACGTTCTTGTGGAAAAGAACGCGACAATAATGGACCTTTAATAACATTTTCAAAAGGGCGGGCGCGTGTTGCTTTTATGACAGGTAATTTTTAGGGTGACCAGTTTACCCACTTATTTTGTATATACCTTGCAGATTTCTATTTGACTGAATTTATTTCATAATAATATTATTAACATTAAGATTCAGCAAGAATTAGTAATTTTCCTACTTTTTAACTTACTTCAAAAGGGAGGTATCAAATCGACTCGAATGAAAGTCTAATATTTAGTATTATAATTTCGTATAACTTTGAAATTGCCAATATTATAGGTGTACTTTATATATATTTGGCCCAATATTTCTTAGCAAGCAGTCAATTGAAAAAAAAGTATTTGATTAAATATTGTATAGTCTTAATATAATAAAAGCCTTTTTTTAATTTATCCAATAATTTAATTTGAATTTTAATGGGAATTTATTTCAGGTGTTTTTGAACGCACAGTTACGCAAATAACGAAGGAAGGAAACGAAGCTGTCTCTTCATCTTCTAAAATTGAAACTCCGGGAAAGAAGAGGAACCGATTAGGGAGTGATCTATCGATCGAAAATTGATGGAATTAAGCCTTTGCAGGACCATAGCTATTCAAAATTTTTATAAATAAATAAATATTGTCTATATATTATATTGTTTTATTGAGTACAAAAAATTAGCAGCTATTAATTAAATGTTAATAACAGGGGTATTACATTAGCCCACTATACCTTGCCTGCAAGTTGGTTTGGTTTTTTTTATACTAAGTCGGGAGGCATACAAGCATACGGCCTACTTGATGCAAAACGGGTACCGTAGCCTATTAACGCTAGCGATATATTATCACTCGCGCGATGCCTCCTCTGCTGCTTATGCAGCAACTCCTTGGGAGCTTACTGGTGACCTCACTCACACGCAGGAACACAACAATCCTCTAGGGAGTTGTTATTAAGCTGCGGTTTTTGTGAGGTGGAGGTACTTCCCCAGACGGGCTGCTTTGATGCGCCTTACGTCTCTCAAAACATCATCCTGATTAACAAACGAGGCTCTGGCGCTGGCTTTCGGGAGTTCAGACGCCAGTCGCTCCTATAAAGCCACCAAAACAATCAAACTATGGAGAGAAGTAGAAGGGTGAACCCGACCCTAGCTCGAAAGCGTCTAGGGCACATCCGAGATATAACGCCGAATGATGATGAATAAAATGTTAACAAGTGTAAATTAAATTAAAAACAGAGTGAACTTCTGCACACGCTCTTGAGGTATATAAGAGTGATTATAATATGTATTTAAATGAAATTCAATTTAGAAAATAATTAATATGATTTAACTATAACATGAACAGCTGTAATTCATGTTATAGTTAAAAAATATTCATTATTTATGCAGCAAAAAATAATACGTAACTAAAACTATTACAAAAAGCATAATCTTAGTCACTCACAAGTATAATTTTACCCTTTGAATAGGTAAGGTTAGCTTTTCTTAATATGGCAACATGTGACGTTGTTCTTATACTTGTAATTTTTACAATTCAGTATAAAATTAGTTTTAAGTGACAATTTCGATAGTGTTGTAACATAAGTTCTAGTGAAATTATATAGTAATGAAAAAACTCAAATATAACACGTTTATGCACTTTTTGGAAGGCGTGAATAAGTTCATCAAGAAAACCTTGTAAAAATCACTGTCGTTTTACGGGTGCTATTTAAACTGGGTTGATTGGGTCTAGGTACCCTTCCCAAGTATTTTTTCAGCACAGTTTCTGAAGCTGGAACGTAGAATTAAGATTTTCAAATGGTTCTAAACTGAAGACTTGGCTGTATGGGCTAGATCCCTTTGCCTTTCCCCTCGGGGATAAAGGGAACCAAAAAAAAAAATTATTCGTGTTGTTGTTGGCAATGGTAACACTTTTATTGTGTTTTGTTAGTAATGAAAAATAATATAATTTGTTACGGAAAATGCCAAATAGTACCTATCGTAACTAGCCGACTCTACTAGCGTATTATAAAAGGAATTCCTTTCATTGTTTGCAGTAATAACACAGTTCATAATTTTGTAAAATTCATTTATTAGACAAGACCGTCAAAATAGTTGTAAAATGACGTCCGTTGTAAACGTGTGCAGAGTTTGTCTAGCGATGGACGCACCTGTCCGCGATATAGCCGGCAGTCCGCTACAAGATGTTTATGAAAGACTGACCAAGATCTCTGTGAGTATCGTGCAACACGTAATACTGTATTCCACCTTCTTCAAACAACACACGGTGTATTTACTGTTGGTCCATGAGCCACTGCCGTGGTTTTTCATATTCCACACGGGTTTCGAAGGGTTAAAGCAAAGCATACTCTTTTCACATATAATATATTGTTATATATTATAAGTATTAACTTTGTGTTTTGTTAAGGATGTTTCGACAATAATGTATAGTATTTTCAATTTAAATGTTAGAAGGTATATCATTACATTGTGATAACACTACACTGCAATCACTTTGCCAAAGACATTCTTGGGGGTATGGGGCCCTCACGCTAAACGCACGCAGAAAACTTCTTACAGTCTGTTCTTGGTATAACTGAGTGAGACTAATATGAAGAATCAAATGCAACTTTCAGCCAGTTGGAACATATTCCTGGCTGGTTGCATAATTTATCTTGTCACAGTAGAGGTAGATAGATGTAGAATAAAAATTGTGACCGCACAACCCACCACACACCAGAGAACATTCACTGAGTTAGAATACTACTCTAAACGGGGCTCATGGGAGCTAAGTGACTGTAGATGTTTCTCGTCTTCCCTGAACCCTATGTGTATGGACAGGAGAGTTAAATTAGTACTCAAAAGCCTATTATGTTCCAATCAACATTGTTACCATTATATATTTGGAATCAATACATTTGTCTCTTTTGTTTGAGCTAGGTTAAAAGTTTTAGGAGCACTTCGTTGGTGCTCGACTCACAATATATTAGATCTCATTTCATTGAAGTGGTGATTGAATTGAGGCAGCCGTTGATGGTAGCTACATAAAATTTAACCAATTTGAGCTGATGATGTAAGCTGTTTAGACTTTTACCAACCTCTAATTGTGTCTCCATGGGATCATTTTGCCCAATTTCATGTGTGTTAAGACATGTAAATTCCATCAAAGTAATAAGCTATTCTTAATTGCTTGAGCGATCTTACCTTCTAATGATGATGATGAACATGAAATGTGATACATTTAGGTCCAAGTGGTACAACTTCATAAAATGAAATAACACAAAGAAATGACTTGGAATACTTCTGCATACAGTTATCTGTAGCCTTAAGTCAGTTGGCTTAAAAACTTGTAATTCTCACAGGAAGCACACACACATTAAACATTACTACTAATTACACCTCAGTAATGAACAAATAACATTAAAAATACAGGCAATTTGATCTAAACTACTTTGTGTGCTTCCGCTCCCAATTAGTTCGTGCGAACTACTGCCGGCCGGCACCCGCCCACTACCGTTAGTAGATGCATGCCGCCGCTACCATGGCTGCTCCGGTCGTCTCTGCAAGTGTTTGACATCTGAAATGTGCCGCATGCACTCGCCACCGTTACTGCACTGGCTGCTCCAGATGTCTCTGCGACATGTGTTACGCCTCTCCACGAGGCATCCTCATGCGCTGTCGATTTTTATTATAGTGCCATCCTTTATATAACGAAGGTGGAGGGGGTGGGATGAGTAAGCGAAAAGATGTTTAATAGAGCGGAGTTGCTTACATCAGTCTATTTGTTCATAAGAGGGTTATTAGAATTTTTATGTTTAATGAGTTCTAATTGTTCCCTAATATTCAATTTTAGTACTTTATCTATTGTGTGTAAGATTTTAAATGTGTTAGTAGTGGCACTACTAACACATTTAAAATCATTATGACAATATGTGGTCTTGAAATTGATTGTATCTTAATTAAACCCGAATAAAAAATCCGGCAGCTACAAGTTGTTTTGCGATGAATGTGATCATGTTTACATCTATCAAACTGGTCGTAATTTTCAAAAACGATTTCAAGACCACATATTGTCATATAAAAACAATCACCCAGATAGGTCACACTTCGCCGAAGATTTTAAATGTGTTAGTAGTGCCACTACTTACACACAATAGATAAAGTACTAAAATTGAATATTAGGGAACAATTAGAAATCTATAATAGAATATATATGTGTAGATATTGGTGTTCCCAGATTTGATGAAATTTAGTTAACTTATTCTTTATTCAAGTCAGGGGAGTGGAGCGAGCGGGGGAATTACAGACCCATATCTATACTACCAGTTTTGAGTAAAATATTCGAAAGGATAATGGATAGTCAAACGAACTTACCTGTAAGTGACGTTCGACGACTATTAAACGAAGTGATTCGCCCGAGAGATTACACTTAATTCTTTACTTGTAGTAGCACGCGAATGTGCTGCCATCGTACACAATTTTAGAGCAAAACCCCTAGAGAAAAAAAAAAAAACAACATTTTCCTGTTACTTGCGGGTAGCTTCACGCCTCATACACGTTCACTCTATCGGCCATAGGTAAACTTAATATGCTATTTCGTGTAAATGGGTAAGAAAAGATTAGGGATTAGGGTGGGAGTGTAATCTCTCGGGCGAATCACTTCGTTTAATAGTCGTCGAACGTCACTTACAGGTAAGTTCGTTTGACTATCCATTAAACTTCAGTGATTCGCCCTTCGAGATTACACTTAATTCTTTACTTGTAGATGTTTAAAGACTACGAAATAGCTAACAGCAGACTTGAGAAGAGAAATTAAAAACATAGTGATTTTAAACAACTTGTATTCTATAACAGAGAGAAACGACCTAAGCGTTGCTATATTCTAATTATTGTTTAATAGGTAATCAGTTACAATAATTTGTTGAGGTACAATAATAATCAGTCAAGGCTAGCCTGCAAAAGAGAGCGAGCAAATAGGTCAGAAGTATCCACTACCTCTCTATTATAAAACCTCGCGAATGACTCGGAACAGCCTGTCCAACCGGCTGTCTTTTTAATAACATCGATACTCACTCCGAGTCTATTTGCCGCAGAAGTGGAAGCATGCCTTGTGCTGTGAGCTCTAAAGATGGAAATATCAATTCCACTCTCACTCAGGGTTGTCTTGATCCATCGACTCAAAGATTGGGAACCTACTCTTTTAAAAGGTTTTTTGTAACTAATAAACAAAAAATCACAATTTCTTTTACGATTTATGACAGAAACTGATAGGTAGCATTCTAAAGCCCTTGCAGGGCATATAGATGGTCTTTCATTAAAAAACGGTAGAACTAAAGAGGTTTGAACTGGATTAGTAGCTGATGTTTTGATTGGATCAGTTATATGTATGACAAATTTCTGATCTAATTTAATTATATTACTAAGTCTAATCAGAGAAAAAGTTTGCACTCGATGTGCTGTTATTAATGCCAGAATAGTTATAAGTTTTCTAGACAAACATTCTAAAGAGAGATCTACATTAGGGTACCAGTTACTCAGATAATCTAAAACTATTGATGGATCCCAAGTATTACTATATCTTGGTAGCGGAGGGCGTAATTTATAAATGCCCTTTAAAAAACGCTTTATTTGGGAATTATTTATAACTTCAGGAACTAAAATTAATGCCAGCGCCGACCTTGCGGTGTTAACAGTTCCATATTTGGAACCATGATTAAAAAGCGCTACAAAAAAATCCAGAACAATAGGTACAGATGTGTTAAAAAGGTCGTACTGTTTCCTTTGACAAAAATTAAACCATTGTTTTATAGATGAGTTATACTGCTTCAGGGTATTAGCAGTTAACGAAGCTAGCATAACATCTGCGGCTTCTAGTGGGGAACCTTGTTTCATGAACGCCGCCCTGATAATATTCCGGCAACCAGGATAAGACTCTGATGCATCTTGTGGACGGTCCTGTAAGGAGAAGATAATAGACGGCGATTAGGTGGGAATTCGATACAGTCTGATATTAATAACCTCCTAAAAAGAGGATACCAAGCCTGTGTAGGCCAAAGAGGCACTACAATAATACCCTGAGCTTCATCTGAAATTATCTTTTGTAATACTCTAAGTATGAGGCAAAACGGAGGGAAAGCATAGAAAAAATATGAAGACCAACAAAAAGTGAACGCATCCACTTTAAATGCCTCAGGGTCTCGGTGCCATGAAACAAATCTAGTACATTTTTTATTTATACGACTAGCAAATAAGTCGATTTCGGGATTACCAAACAATTGGCAAATCTTTCGGAAAGCTGGGTCCGATATTTCCCATTCAATATCAGCGTGAATACGACGAGATTCGGCATCAGCAATGGCATTCAACTTAGTGCTAACATATGAAGCAAAGATAAATATACCCCTAGCCTCACACCATTGCCAAATTTCACGACTTAAATTACTCAAATGTGGAAACTGGATTCCGCCTCTCCTGTTTATGTAACAGATTGCTGTAGAATTATCAATTCTCAGAAGAATTTCACAGTTCCTGTAATCTTTCGCGAAGATCTTTAGGCCAAAAGATGCAGCTAATAGCTCTAAATAATTTATATGTCGAGTTAGTTCTAGGCTAGACCACTGACCACTAGCTGTCTTGTTAGAACAGTAGACTCCCCAACCAGTACGAGATGCATCAGAATATATTTCAATTTGGTAGCTGTCTGTACGAATAGGAGCATTAATCTCGTCAATATGGCGAAGCCACCAGTCGAAGTCTGCATTAAGGGAATCCGGAATAGTAACGTACTGATCATAATCATCATTTTGTTGTAGTTGAAGAAACTTAAATCGTTCAAAATTTTTTGTGTATAACCATCCGTAAAGCGTCGCTGGGCAAACTGATACCAGTAAACCTATTAAATGGGCAAAATGTCGAAGTCTACATCTCTTGATTAAAGAGAAATGTAAAAGCTCCCTCTTAATTCTGTCTCGCTTTTCATCTGGTATACTAATTGTATATTTTATGGAATTAAGAACAAAACCTAAAAAAGTTATAACTTGATTAGGGATACAAACAGATTTTTTATAATTGATTATAAAACCTAAATTTTCAATTACATTTTTTGTTATCTCAAAATTCCTACAACAGGCTGTATATGTGTCTCCAAAAAGAAGCAAGTCATCCAAATAAATAACTGATAGCAATCCTTGATTACGAAGGTGTTGCATCACAGGCCTCATCAATTTTGTAAATATGTAAGGAGCTATGTTAAGTCCAAACGGTAATACCTGAAACTCGTACATTTTTCCAAGCCACAGAAAACGTAGTAGCTTTTTATCATTCTCATGAATACTAATAGAAAAATATGCATCTCTGAGATCAATAGTACACATAAAGCAGTTTCTAGACATTAACCTCATTGCTGTCCTGTAATCCTCGAGTTTGAAATGTGGTGCGTGAATAAATTTATTTAAAGGTTTTAAATTTAAAATAAATCTGCTCTTTCCGTTACTTTTCTTAACTAAGAAAATACTGGAAAGGAATTGACCATCACAGGGTTCACACTGACGCACAGCACCTATTTTTATAAGATTATTCACTTCTTCAGTCATCAAACATTGATTAATATGAGACTGGGGTTCATTTACAGGCCAACTCATCTGTTTGTGTTCTATTGATGCAGGAATGCGTAAACCAGAAACCCATGATAACAAAACCGGATCGTTAGTGACGGTCTTCCAATCCTTAAAAAAAAATTTGAGTCTACCAGCCTGGAAATCGGCCTCTAGCGACGAGCTCGGCCTTGGTTCCGCGGGGCTCGGCGGTCGTTCCCCCGGCGTGGCGGTGGCTGCTGCTTGCGTCCACCACTCGACGACGTTGCCTTCGCTTGAGAGCCGCGAGGAGGTGGTGGGGGCGCCGCCCTCGCCGGCGCCCCCCTCCAGTTTAAAGCCCGTGATGTAGACGCCTCTAACGGTCTGTTTCGTGGCTGAGGTTTAGGTTTCGCTATTGATGGCTTTAACTCTGCTCCAGTCTTAGTTATAGCCTTCATAGACCTTAACTTTTCCTCTAAATTATTTCCGAATAACAAAACGTCTCTTTTGAGGTCTTTAATATTATCTTTGACCTCCCTGCTAAGGGTTGATAATAAAAAGCTGCGTCGTGTCATTGTCTCCGAAAAATGTATGTGACAGAGTAATCTACCTACGTCGCTGAGAGGTTTCAAAATTTTATTTATATCCACGTTGTTTTTTGACTCGGTCGATAACAAGGTTGTCATTGTATTAGCTACACCTGTTATCACTGTCGCCAAAAGCTTCTGTTTTCCTATTAAGATATTGTCTCGTTTCAATATATTTTCGTTCGACGCTGCCTTGATTTCTGCATTAAGTGTTGGAGCTTGGACGAGCTTTAAATTCTCTGGAACCTCAAAACGACTCGTAATTTCTTTTTTGGTGTCATCTTTTAACCCGTTGACTAAAATGTCAGACCACCTAAGAGCTATGTCTTTTTGAATGCTCGAGCCAAACTTATCCTCTATGATAGGTTCCTCTCCGAGGATATTCAAAATCTCAGGTTCCAACTCGATAGTTGGGTCAGAAGGCTGCGTCAACTCCTCTGGTGATGTTGAAGTTTGGTTAACAGTACTATTCTTGACAGGATACACAACGGATGCGAGCGTGGGCAAAGCCGGTAGAGGAGACGTAAGTGGTGTAGTGTTGTCGGCAGTGGGCTGTTGAGTACCATACTCCGAGTGACAAGCATTAACCAAGTCAATAGTTTGAATATCTTCAGGGGTTTCTGTAACAATATATCCAAAGTCCCTGCATTGGTACTATTTAATAATTTCTACATACTATACAACTATTACGAGTTAGGTAAAAAATATTGTAACTAATAAAGTTCAAAAATCATAGTAGATATCACGCCATAGCCTCCCGGACTGTGATCTATGAAGACTCATATTTTGCAATGAGCGAATCAGATAATTCAGTTTCCTCATTTATCATAAGAATTTACGCCACAGTCTCCTGGATCATGGTCAAGAATTATGAAATTCACGTCAAAGCCTCCCGGACTAAGATCCAGAATGATTGAAAAATATGTGGATGTACCTAATTCTCGTTAAAAGAAAAAAAAAGGTTCATGAAAGAAGTTCACAAAACAGATCGAAAATTCATGTCATAACCTCCCGGATTATGATCCAGAATTATATCGTACAAGCCCTTCATATACAACGATCAACCTTACAGATTGAACTGGAGTATAATTAACGGAACGGTATTAGCCTTGCAGACTAAACTCGTGGTACGATGTAGAACTATTTATTTATTTTGAATTAATTAATTCTTAACAACTCGATATGGGTCATACGAGCGGCACGTGCGCCCGCCTGGTCGGCGCTTAGGCCGGCAGCCGGCCGGCGGCGACGCGGCGGCGCCTGCGTGGCGCGAATGAACTAACGTTTTTAACTTAAGAAACAGAAAACACTATAAATACCTTCTTGTTGTGAATCCTCCTGCATCGGGTCTGGTTCTAAATAATCACCATAATTACTATCCCCACTTGGACTAGTACTAATATGTCTACTACGTAATTTTAACTTTTTTCTCTCTAATTTCCTAATTTTCCTATCAATATATTCTTCTTCTCCGTAATGTCTGCGTTTTCCCATGTTGAGCAATACTCACAACGATTTATATAACACAAAATTAAGCAGAACGGAAAAAAAAAACGTGCACGATGGCCGCGACACAAAACGTGTATGAGGCGTGAAGCTACCCGCAAGTAACAGGAAAATGTTGTTTTTTTTTTTTTCTCTAGGGGTTTTGCTCTAAAATTGTGTACGATGGCAGCACATTCGCGTGCTACTACAAGTAAAGAATTAAGTGTAATCTCGAAGGGCGAATCACTGAAGTTTAATGCTTGATCAATTGCAACTCTTTTTTAAGACCAATGAAATTTTTCATGATGCACAATACGGTTTTTCAGCTGGTAAATCTACTACGGATGCAGGACTGGCATTGGTTAGGAATATCCTTAACGCATGGGAGAGATCACAGGATGCTATTGGGGTCTTCTGTGATCTCTCTAAAGCTTTTGATTGTGTCGATCATCAGACATTGTTACTCAAGCTGAACTATTATGGAGTTAGAGGTAAAGCCCAGAACTTGATTGCATCTTAATAAATAACAGAGTGCAGTTGACATAAATGGGGTTAAATCTAAAGGCAAATAATGTTAATATCGGGGTGCCCCAGGGTTCTATTTTGGGTCCATTTTTATTTTCAGTATATGCGAATGATCTGCCCTACATGGTGCAGAAACTATTTGCTGATGATACCTCTGTAATTTTTAATGTGGCCCGCTGTTGTGAAAATATTGACAAGGTAAATGGTGTTGTGTCTGCTATTTTAAACTGGTTCACATGTAATAATCTGTTGCTAAACTTAGCTGAAACCAAATGCATCAAATTTAGTCTTCCTAATTTGAGTTCTGCCAATACTTCTCATTGGGAATAATAAATTAGAATTAGTTAAGGTTTCTTGGAATTACAGTAGACTCCAAATTACAATGGGGCCCCCACATCAATAAACTTGCCGATAAGCTCAGCTTTGCTGCATATGCAGTTAGGAGAATCAGGCAATTGACGGATGTGGCTACTGCGCGCTTAGTCTATTTCAGTTACTTTCACAGCATTATGTCGTATGGTATACTGTTGTGGGGAACGGCGGCTGACATTGAGACAATTTTTATCTTACAAAAAAGAGCCCTATTATATTCGCTCTATTTATAACATGGGCTCCAGAGAATCCCTCCGGGAACTGATCAAAGTAATAAATATCCTCACTGTTACTTCTCAATATATTTATGAAAACATAATGTATGCCGGTAAAAATTTAAAGTCTTTCCGAACTTCAGTGAAAAACTTAGAAGTAGAAATAAGCTGCGTATGCCGATACATCGGCTTGCTTGGACTGGTAGATCTTTTCTTGTAAATTGTATTTGATTTTATAATAAGTTGCCTGAAACAGTTCTGTCCTTACCTGACAATGTATTCAAAAAGCACATTAAAAATACTCTCTGTAGAAGGGCTTATTATAGAATTGATAAATATGTAAGTGACAAAGATGTCTTGAAATAATTCAGCACATACTACCTGTCCTTAATAATAATTAATAATCTTTAATTTTTCCATTTGATATCATATATCTTACGTGTATTATGCTTATAAAATGCTTATGTAAAAATAAATTTGTAATATATAATTGTTAATTTTAGAAGAGACTTATATTGGCAAGTTTCCGAATCCGAATTGCTAGTAGATTTAAAAAAGGAAAAAGGTGAAATAGGAGAATTAAATAAGATACAATAAGATTATATTTCAAAAAATATAAGACGTGTCTAAGTGCCCGCGAGGGCCCAATGGCATATAAAGAATTTTTATCTTTTTATCATACCGACATCACGATCCCTGTGTCATCAAGCCATCCTTGGCAACACAAACTCGCAGCGTATAAATCTATGGTACACCGTTTGACGAGCGTTCCACTTAGTAAGGATAATTACATCAAAGAACTTGATGTAATATTATGTTAATACTGTTGATTGTAGGCGCTTGGTGGAATTTTAAAGACATCACGTTAATGTTAATACTTGCACTTGTACAGATTCCACTTCACAATTTTATTTAATAATTATTTTTACCGACCGGTTTCGCTTTTACGGCATTATCAAGGTATTTTATACAACATAATTATGGCGGTACTGTGCAATCAGTGATAGTGGGTATTGTAGGTAATCCACAGAGGTTACTACTGGGCAGTGTTGCCACTTTATAATTTTATATTGAGTTGTGGAATAATTTATGACAGTTGGGTCTAGTCATTGTTGGTATTTGAAATGTAATAATAGAAATTCAAATGAAATTAATTTAAGTATTCGAAATAAAATAAGAATAAAATAAAAATAATAACCAAAGTGTCTAGTGTCAGCAATCAATTACAATGTCACGAACTATTATGATTTAAATAAATAATAAAATATATTAAATGCAATAGTAATTACATCCGGAATAATTAAATAAATGTCAAAAGGTAAAATAATTTAATAGGGGAGAGGTGTTAATATCCAATTGTATATTTAAGGCCCTGGATGCGTCTTGATGCAACAACCTATTAATTTCTAAAGCCTCCAGGGCATTTAATTTTTTTCCTTTATCACATATATGGAGGGCTTTAAAGTTTGTTTGTTGGTCAAAGCTATGGGCTTCTTTCCAAAGGTGTTCAGCAAAGTTGGAATCTGTTCGTTTAAGTTTCCAGCATCTACAGTGTTCCTTGAGCCTAGTTTGAAAGGATCTGCCAGTCTGGCCTATATATTTTTTATTACACTGGGCACAAGACAGTTCATACACTCCACTTTTTAGTTCAGTGGGAGTTCTGTCTTTAGTGTTACAGAGCAGATTCTGTAGGGAATGGGTACTGTAAAATGCTGGTCGACGGTTATTAAGTATCTGCGAACATTTATAGGATATCTTTCCTAAAAATGGTAATCTAGCCCAGCGCATAGATTCTTTTTCTAGGTTGGCCCTGTTACTACCCTTATATGCCAATTGCTGTGCCATTTTCACTCGTTTTTTCCCCACTATACTATCTATAATTTTCGGGTCATAGCCGTTATCTGGTATATTGATGTAATATACCAGATCGCGAAATCAAACGGTTACACGAAATCCACCATCGACAAACTGTTGCGAAAAAAGACGAATAATATCGTCAATAAACTACTATGCGCAGTTTCATATGTTTCAACAACAAAATACACTGCGAGTTTGTCATACCTAGGAAAAATTACTGACAAAATAGTTAACATATTTAGTAAAAATAACATGCACGTTGCACTTAAAACACATAACGCTCTCAAATCGCTTTGTAACAGTAAAGACAAAATTCAGCCGAATAAAAAATGCCGCGTCTACAAGTTGTTTTGCGATGAAAGTGTTCATGTTTACATCGGTCAAACTGGTCGTAATTTTCAAAAACGATTTCAAGAACAAATATCAGCATATAAAAACAATCGCCCAGAAAGGTCACACTTCGTCGAACATCTTGTAGACAAAGGACATCATTTATCCGCTACTAACATATTTAAAATCTTACACACAATAGATAATGGACTAAAATTGAATATTACGTAATAATTAGAAATCGTTAAACATAAAAATTCTAATATCCTCCTTATGAACAAACAGACTGACGTAAGCAACTCCCCTCTATTAAATATCTTTTCGCTTACCCCTTTCACCTCCTCCACCTTCGCTGTACAAAGGACGGCACTACGATGGATTAGTCATTCGTAGAATGTTATTCTAACGATATTATCTACAGCGCCTGAGGATGCCTCGTGGAGAGGCGAAACACGTGTCGCAGAGACGACCGGAGCACTAACGGTGGCGAGTGCATGCGGTTCACATTTCAGATGGCAAGCACTCGCAGAGATGACCGGAGCAGCCATGGTAGCGGCGGCATGCATCTACTAACGGTAGTGGGTGGGTGCCGGCCGGCAGTAGTTCACACGAACTAATCTGGAGCGGAAGCACACAAACTAGTTTAGATCAAATTGCCTGTAAATTTGACTTTAGCAAAGTAACGCCTGAATCTATTAAATACTAATAATATAATAACAATTACTTATTATTAACTACAGCTCTCAAATAATTAGTGTAATGTTAAAATATAATTTTTTTACTAAAAGCATATGAATGTATACATATATGATATTTACACCAAGAAAACAAGTTTTGTCTGGGTAATCTCTGAAAGGCGGTACTGATTTTGAAATGAAAATGATATGTCTCAGACACCCTAACCAAATGAATACGCTCCGAATGACCACTTCTGCATATAGCAATAACAGCTATCAGATTGCTCGTAGGATATATAATAAATTAAGTGAAGATACCAAGTCTCTATCTCCAGGTAGTTTTAAAAGGAAACTGAAATAACGGCTAATGCAAATTGTTTCTACTCTATTGACGAATTTTGAATTCTTTTCATAAGATATTAATTTAATCATGTCACATGCTAAATAACCTTAATGGCATTATATTGAATCTATTTAGGTTAGGTATCTTGTCTGTGTGGCACCATGTTAAAGTCATCAACAAATTAAATACAAGTTAATTTGACAATTGCGTTACATTTTCTAACAAAGCACTTTATCGCCTTATTTCACACATAATTATCTTTTTGTGCGCGAAAATAAAAACTGAATCGATTCATAATTTGACTGACATTAATATGACGTGAGACATGACGCTGTCAAATGACAGAGAGTGTTTCAGTGACTGCGTTCGTAAGTTGTTAATATTTCGGGTAAATCTTGGAATTATTAACAAGATTTGTCTCATTCCCTTCATGTTTTACAGCAACGATTTTTAGGTAATATTGCTGCAAACCCTCCAATGTGTTATAGATTTGGTTGATATACCTTTCCAGATACTTAGAGCCAAATTATGTATAGAAAGCTGCCATTCTCCTTTTGGCATGCCAGTGTCTGGTGAAATGTGTGAAACATATTTATGTAACTTCTAATGTATCTGTGCCACATTTTTAGCAAAATTTATTTGGTAGTAGTAGTGCGACTGGCAGCAGGCCGACTGCACCTTAGTCTTTAATTGCGATCCATGTGTTTGTTACGAGCAGAGCAAGCTATTGGAGAGATGTTGTGTAAGCATGTGGCTGTCATCCAGCAGGCCACGTGTTTGCTATGTGAGTGTTGAACAATAATGAAAGCTCATTGTCATTATCTTAATATTTTGAATTTATTCAATTCTTTTTCAGATTAACACGCTGTGTCGGCCGGTGGCAGCGTGTTACCTGTGCTACTTTCAACTGAGAAAGTGCCAGGACTTGATGATGAGGTCTGTGAGAGCCAACAAAGTGCTCACAGAGATACTGCAGGGCGTTGAAATAGTAAGTTGAATATAACTACTATTATATGAATAATCTTAATGTAGGTTAAAATTTACCCCTGGTGGCAGGAAGACCTTCTGTCTTCTTGCATTGTGAACAGGTCGTGGGCATCCGTACTATCGCCCCACAGGACTATACCATAACGGAACCAAGCCTGTGCATACGCGTGATATGCCGAGAGAGCGCAATCTGTGTGCGTATTAATTTTTAGTACCGTTAACGCGAACAGAAATTATGACAGTTTTGATTTGATATTTGAAATGTGGTTTTTCCAGTTGATGTGAGTGTCTATGGTTAGGCCTAACAGTTTAAAGTTGGTAACTTCCTCTATTTTATTTGCTGTTTTAAATGCATTTAGGTCATTTGGGTGCTTTTGATGTGGTCGACATTGAATGATTTTCGTCTTTTTTTCGTTAATTCTGAGATTGTGTTTTTGGAGCCAATTTTTTACTGATTTCCCCCTAATTTTAACAGTTTTCATATTTTACGCAGGAACCCTAAATATTTACAGGATAAAAAGTATGTCTATATCCCTATATTCTGCTCTGAACAGTCGTCTACCTACCAGTGAAAGTCCCGTCAAAATTGGTTCAGCCGTTTCGAAGATTAGCCCGGACAATCAAACAGACAGACAGACAAAAAAGTTAAAAATGCGTATTTAGGCTTTGGTAACTTGAACTCATATTATTATTTTAATATGAGCTTTAGATAAAGGCTTTATTTTGAAATCACAGACAGACACTTTAATTTTATTTATATATATTATTAAATTATTAATGTTAAATATTTATTTAATGATGCCAAAGAAGTATAACTTCTCACGCGCGTACAGTACACGCACCCATTTTTTTTATCCAACAGATGCATAAAAGCCGTGGTTGACGGTGGATGCTCCGATAGTATGGATATCAATACTGGCGACCCTCAGGGTACTGCACTGTCTCCGACGCTGTTTCTGCTGCATATCAATGATATGTTGTCAATTGATTGCATTTATTGTACTTCATTTCAGCGGTACTTAACAATACGGACGTGTTATTCTTTTACTCCGTGATTTTTGTGTGAATAATTGTTAAAAGTTATTTTTTCGAGTTTAAATCTACATATATCTGTAGATAAAAAGTCAACTAATCCAGCAGTGAAATTGGTTTTTGCAAATTTGAATACAGTGAATTGTTATGAGCATAATAAGATCAAACATTTTTAAATAACGTCTGCCGTCCATGACCTGCCCCAACCCGCGGTTGCTCCACTGAGGTGAATCATCGCGCAAGACTGTGGTGTGGTGCGACGCGCTTGGCTCGTGCTGCGTTGAAGCTTATAAATTCGAAGCTAAGTAAATTCGCCGAGCAGTGCCCCGTTTGTACCTACTTACCACCGTAAATTACCATTTATCAAGATGTCATCAACCTCAAGCAAAACCAAGTGCAACGCGTGCGGCAAAAGTGTCATATCACTTTACTATATGGAATGCGTACATTGTAGGGAATATGACCTGGAATGCTTAAACATCACAATAGCTAATTTTGAGAAGTTCTCAGATAACCATAAGACAAACTGGGTATGTCCTACTTGCTTGTGCGCCAAACCTAAATCTGGTGATACTAGTACACCTATTCGAGTATTGAATAACACATACACTAACGATAATAAACCCCGCGGAAATCGAAATAAGCTGGTTTTTTCAAATGAGACGGATAATGAAGGGCTCTCTCTCATGTCAATAATGCGAGAGATTCGTCTCTTGAGACAGGATGTGCTGTCCTTAACGCACCAAATTATTATTATTTTTAGGTACTCTTTAAATTGTAAATTTTCTTGATATTTACTTCTACTTGCACTCAATATTATCATTTATTGCTCTTATACATTTATAAAGATTGTTATCTTTTTTTGAATAATAAATATTTTTGGAGAAAAAAAAAATTGATAACTATGATAGAAAACTTGAATCAAGAGATCGTGAAGTAAATGATATGAAGCTCGTAATCCAAGAGTTGACACAGAAAATTGAAGCTCAAGAGCAACATAATTTGAAAAATGATATGGAAATTATTGGCGTACCTGAGCAATATAATGAAAATCTCACACACATAGTGCTAGTCGCATCTAGTAAACTTGGCGTGGCTCTTCAGGAGTCTGACATCGATGAGGTGCGCAGAGTGGGCCCTAAGCGCTTTAACCCATCAACAACCGCACCTTCAAAAGCTAGACCAATCGTTGTAAAATTTCTTAGAAAAATGAGACGAGAAGAAGTTCTTGCTGCGTCTAGGGTCAGGTGGAACATCGTGAATGGTGCAGTGGCAACGATTTACTTTAATGAACGCTTGTCATCCTCAAACCGCCAGTTGTTTCGTGAGGCGAGAACCCGTGCAAAATTACACAATTTTAGCTACTGCTGGACACGAAATGCAACAGTGTATGTTCGAAAAGCCGCCAACACAAATGGTAATAAATATCTAGCGATCCCGATTCGCGGTTTGGACGATGTCAATGTTCATATTGGGCCTGCTGTTGGCTCGTCGGGCTCCGCCGGCTTGCCGTCCTCGGTCGCCGGGTTGGGTTCTGCACCAGTGCCACTTCACTCCACCTACACAGCGCCGCCGACTGCCACCACCGTGCCGGCCTTCGCCGCCTTACCGGCGACGCCGGCGCTGCTCCGTTGATGGTGATCCATCCTGGGGTAATTTGATTCTTGGCCTATTGTTGTTACTGACTAAAATTGATTTACATGTGATTACCTTGGGTGCTAATCGGAATTGCTTTGTATTCTATAATGAAGACGCACATATCGTCGCTAACGGGTTAATGTCTTATCCTTATAGTAATATAGTATCCCTATTCTATACGTATATTAACTACTTATCGCAACCTACCATGTGGACCTATTTGCATTCAACTACATCTATAAAATATACCTTGTCTATAAATAGCAAAGAATTTGATAATACGTTTAATGTCACATGCCACAAGGTAGACGTTGCAGAGCAATGTAAAAGCATCATTTCAAGATATAGTTTTAAGATTCTTACGTACAACATACGAAGTCTACAGCGTAATTTAGACGGATTTTTGGTTTTGCTTAGCAGACTGAACATAGGGTTTGACATGCTCATCCTGACCGAGTGCTGGTTGGGTCAAGGTTCCATAATAGGTGAAATAGACGCGCGTACAGTACACGCACCCATTTTTTTTATCCAACAGATGCATAAAAGCCGTGGTTGACGGTGGATGCTCCGATAGTATGGATATCAATACTGGCGACCCTCAGGGTACTGCACTGTCTCCGACGCTGTTTCTGCTGCATATCAATGATATGTTGTCAATTGATTGCATTTATTGTACTTCATTTCAGCGGTACTTAACAATACGGACGTGTTATTCTTTTTGTTCGCGACAACTATGTACATAAATAGATAACCGTCGCGCGTAGTTATAAGTGATGCACATTTTTATATAGTTAATAGTTATAGTTGTTTGTATTAGTTGTTTATGTAAGGATTAGAATAGGTTTACACAGTTTTCATACATACTTTGTTAGAGATAAGTTTTACATGTTTAGTATAGGTACGAGCTGTTGCAAGCCAAGTATATAATAAAGTTATAACGGCGAATTACTGGCTGCAACAGCTCAATAGTGCATAGATGTACCTATTAACGTAATTTTAAGTTTATAATGAAAACATTTTTATGTAAAACTTCACTGACCCATAGGTTTTGACAATAACTTTAGCAAAAGTTTTTATGGTTTTATATGAAAAAGGGTCAAATGTATGAAATAATAGTACAACTTACAAACATTTTAGACACAAATAAAGCGAGCACGATCAGGTATTGCCTCTAGGTCTGGGCGATTTTGGCTATTGCTATCTCTTTCCCACACATGTGTCTCTCGCTCGCACAGCGGGGGTATAAATATGGGCCATACATCGTCGATCGGCACCAGTCGTCCGCTACTCTCAGCGCTCACACTACAGTGAAATAGCCAGCCAAGTCACTCCAAAGCCAAGCCAGTCCAGACCTAGCAGCAAGTACCTACGGCTCCATACTTCTGAAGACAGCAACAGGCGTTTCATTCTGCACCAACCCACAGACCTGCGACTTACAACCGGAGGTCGAAGAACGAAGCCCGCCAGTGCCTACATTCTATTATTTTTATATTCATCTACGAAAGTGTACGGGTCGTATCGAAGGGGCCCGTACATTTTGGTCCTTCAGCAGCCGGATACTGGGAATAGTTCTTCAGACGACGAAGAAAAATGCCTGTCACAAGAAGTATGGAGTCGGAAAGGAGGACAACGCCTGCTCAAGTCGACGGAGCCGCCGCCGCCGCCACAGTGACGCCCGCCGCCGCCGCCACCGCCGCCGCACCCGCCGTAGCGACGCCAGAGACGTCTACAGCCGAAACATCGACGACGACGAACACTACGGCCACTGCAACGACTGGCGAGACGACAGCGACCGGCGAGACGACAACCGGCAAGACAGCAGCCACACACCGGACAGCCAGCCCACAGAAGGAGGCCTCTCGCCGCCCGCCCAGCGCGCCCCGCACTACGTCGACAATCAAGCGGAGAGCGCTGGCCAAGGCGCGAGAATTCCTTCTACAGAAGGAAGTGGAGCTGGCAGCTGCACGTGTCGCCGCGTTGGAGGCGGACTCTGAAGACGAGATCGAAGCAGACGAGGACTTGGCAACTAGGAACGAGCGAACAACCGACTGGGTCAACAGAAGCACGCTGGCACTCACCATGGAGCCCTACGTACCGAAGCCCGACGTCCCAGGCCCGGACCATCGCAGGACCGATGAAGAGGAGGTTATAGCAGCGCCGCCGCCGCAGACGTGCAGCGACGCACTTCATCGGGGCCACAGCGAGGTCACGCGGCACGCCGAGCAACAAGTACCGGTTCCAGTGAGAGAAGATATAGAGCCAGCACGCTATTGTGAAGAGAGACGACCGCAACGGGAGTTTGACTACAATCAACTAGCAACTGCCATCACACTTGCAGCGAGAGCCGTTCAACCCGCCATTGCACCGAGGACCGTCGAGTTACCGTCTTTTCACGGGTCATCGAACGAGTGGCTGCCATTCAAGGCCGCCTATGATGAAGCTGCAAGTCACCTCTCCGAACAAGAAAGGCTGTCCAAGTTACGTCACAGCCTGAAGGGAGCCGCCAGAGATGCAACACTATGTCTCTTCGTCGGGTCAACGACTTCAGAAGAAGTTATGAAGATGTTAGCCGCGAGGTTCGGTCGTCCAGATGCACTGGCAATGACCGAACTGAACAAGCTCCGTGCGCTACCACGACTGGCCGAGAACCCAAGAGACATCTGCATCTTCGCTTCAAAGGTGCTTAACGTCACAGCCACAGTTAAAGCACTGAAGAAGCATCACTATCTACACAACGCCGAAGTGGTACGCAGCGTCATTGAAAAACTGCCGCCAGCGCTGCGCTACAGGTATTACGACTTCGCCGCCGAACAGCCGGAAGATCATCCAGACCTTCTCACGCTGTCCAAGTTTCTGGAAGTCACCGCCGATCGATGTGGAAGCTACGCACCGGCCGAGCTCACTGCGGTTGAAGACCGGCGGGAGCCTGCCGTACGAAAAGGACTACGTGCTTACCACACTCAAGATCAGAAGTCTACTGCGGTGCAACTAAAGTGTCAAGTTTGCAAGAAAGAGGGTCACCATCCGTACGACTGCAACGTGTTCAAGAAAGCCGACCAATTTGCGAGATGGGAGCTAGCCAGAACTCACAGGCTATGCTTCCGTTGTTTGCGAGTCCGCAAATTTCGGCATAACTGCAAGCCAAAGCAGTGTGAAGTCGACGGATGCAAATACACGCACCACCCTCTTCTACACGACACGAAAAGGAAAGAAAATGAAGTTGAAAATTCAACAGCCATAGTTACGTCGACAAGGGAAAACTTCACTGCTGCCTATCTCAAGATTCTGCCTGTACAAGTGACCGGTCCGAAGGGTACATACGACACTTACGCCCTTTTGGACGACGGCTCTACGTGCACACTCATCGAGTCGGCAGTGGCGAACAAGATCGGCGTACACGGGCCGCCCGCGCCTTTTTACATAGAGGGTGTGGCCGGCGCACGTATAACGGCCGATACATCGGAACGTGTACACTTCACTATACAAGGAAGAAACTCAGTGAAGCACGATGTGTCGGCGCGTACAATGGACAAGCTGATGTTGACGACTCAAGGTGTGCCACGTAGTGTCGTGAAACACTGTCGTCATTTGGAAGACATCGAAGATCAGCTGATTTATGAGGAAGGCCATCCAACCGTGTTGCTGGGTCAAGATAATTGGTCGTTGCTGCTCACACACGACGTGCGAAGAGGGACCACAGCCCAACCAGTCGCTTCATTAACCGACTTGGGATGGGTATTGCACGGCGCGACGGGAAATAAGAAGAAGCAGCAAGTCCATCGAGTTAGCCATCTGACTACAGTAACACTAACGGAGGAACAGACAATGGATGACCTCATGAAGGAGCACTTCGCCCTCGAGTCTCTGGGTGTTCAGCCCAAACATTCACACACCAACGACGAGCTCAACGCGCTGCGCACACTCGAGGAGAAGACGCGTCGATTACCGGCGGGAGGGTTTGAAACAGGATTGCTATTCAAACAAAGCGATTTTGTACCGCCGGATAACTACAACACAGCGATGCGTCGCCTCGAGTTAGTCGAGAAGAAACTCGACAAAAATGTTGAATTGAAGCGGCGCTACGAGACACAAATGAACACTCTGATACAGAGCGGCTATGCAGAGAAGGCTCCAGCAGTGAAAAGCGACAGAACTTGGTATCTGCCACATTTTGCAGTTATCAACCCGCAAAAGCCCGAGAAACTACGCATCGTGCACGACGCGGCAGCCAGGACCCGTGGTATCAGCCTCAACGACATGCTGCTGTCTGGGCCCGACCTCATACAGTCTCTACCCGGAGTGCTGATGAGGTTCCGTCAACGCCCAGTAGCGGTCGCAGCCGATATCAAGGACATGTTCCTGCGCATCAACATACGGGAGGAAGACCGAGACATGCAGAGGTTCCTGTGGAGAGAAGACAGAAGAATCGGTCCACCCACAGAGTACCGCATGAGAAGCGTGATCTTCGGCGCCACGTCGTCACCATGCACGGCGATATACATCAAAAACAAAAACGCCGAGGAATTCAAAGAACAGTTTCCCGAGGCAGCGCAGGCAGTGATAGCAAACCACTACGTCGACGACTATCTTGCCAGCTTTGACACGGAGGAGGTCGCCATACAAGTATCAACACAAGTCGCTAATATACACAAACGAGCGAATTATCATCTTCAACGCTGGGCATCGAACTCAAACAAGGTGCGCGCCGAATTCTCCACTACACCTAAGGGGAATTTAGTGCAACTCGATGCAGAGAAGATATTGGGCATGGTGTGGGACCCGAATGAAGACAATCTGGGCTTCAACATCAATCAACACAAGCTTCCGCCTTCAATATTGGAAGGCACGAAAACACCGACGAAGCGAGAAGCCCTACGTACAGTGATGTCTTTGTTCGACCCGCTGGGCTTAGTTACACCTGTTACAATACAAGCGAAGAAGATTTTACAAGATACTTGGCGTACTGGAATCGACTGGGATGTCAAGTTGCAAGACAGTGAAGCCGAAAGTTGGTCATACTGGCTCTCTCACGTGAGAAGACTACCGAGCCTAGCTATACCAAGGTGCTATCCCGGCGTATCGACCGCACATACGAACGAGATACATACTTTCGTCGATGCAAGTTCGTCGCAATACGCCTGCGCTGTGTATTGGAGGGCACAGGATGCATGCGGGAATATACATGTGTCATTGATAGCTGCAAAAGGCAAAGTTGCACCGTTGAACAAAGTGACGTCAATACCGAGACTCGAACTCCAGTCAGCTGTACTTGGGTGTCGTCTTGCGCGCACAGCCATAGACGAACACGACATAAAGCCGACCCGCCGAGTATATTGGTCGGATTCACGCACGGTACTCTCGTGGCTACGCACTGGCCCGCGAGCGTACAAGCCGTTTGTGGCCCACCGGATCGCGGAGATCGCCGAGGAGACGAAGACCAGCGAGTGGAGATGGGTGCCTACCAAGGAAAATGTTGCAGACGACGCAACGCGCGACACTCCACACGACTTCAACTCACAACACCGGTGGTTCCACGGGCCCGCGTTTCTACGCGAGTCGGAAGCAAACTGGCCGCGAGAGGTCAATGAACCCGACCATATGGGTCTGACCGGCGAGGAAAGAGTCAACTTTGTTCGAAACACTACATCACTAAAGGAAGCACTGCCCGACGCAACTCGTTTTTCAAGTTGGTTAAAGTTAGTGCGTACGACGGCGCGTGTATTACAATTCATCGAACTTCTGCGCATCAAGAAACAACTGTGCAACGCGGCCTACAAACGCAATAAGAAAAACGAAGTTGACGACGCTACTTGGACGAAAATAAAGAAAGCAGCGAAGGGAAAAAACAAGAAAATCAGTGCTACGTGTGAAAGTGAAAACAGCTGTTTCATTCAACTTGAAACACATCACTTACATCGTGCCCAACAGCTGTGGATACGCTCAGTGCAAGATGATGCGTTCAGTGAAGATGTCGCAGCTTTAAAGTGTAAAAAACAGTTGCCTGCTAATAGCCGACTAAGTCAGCTGTCCGTCATTATAGACAGCGATGACGTCATACGGCTACGGTCACGAATAGCAGCCGCTGTCGACATCACGGACGAACAAAAAGCTCCGCCGATTATGGATGGCAAACATACATATGTGCAACTGTACATCTCATGGGTACATCGAAGACTCCATCACGGGGGCTTCGAGACCACGACCAACGAAGTTCGACAACACTTATGGGTACTACGACTGCGCAATACAGTTAGAAGTGTGTTGAAAAGATGTCAACAGTGTCGCATCAGGCGGGCCGTGCCCGCTCAACCGTCTACGGGTGACCATCCACGGAGCAGACTGGCGCATCATCAGCGCCCTTTCACCTACACCGGCCTCGACGGAGAGACACGAGCGGTGGACGTGCGGACCAACAAGGGCGTGCTGCGAAGGCCCACCAAGAAGCTGGTGATCCTGCCTACAGCGACGGTCGACGGCGCGAACACGAAAAATATCTCCAGCTGAGATAGCTGCGGCGGGAGTATATGTTCGCGACAACTATGTACATAAATAGATAACCGTCGCGCGTAGTTATAAGTGATGCACATTTTTATATAGTTAATAGTTATAGTTGTTTGTATTAGTTGTTTATGTAAGGATTAGAATAGGTTTACACAGTTTTCATACATACTTTGTTAGAGATAAGTTTTACATGTTTAGTATAGGTACGAGCTGTTGCAAGCCAAGTATATAATAAAGTTATAACGGCGAATTACTGGCTGCAACAGCTCAATAGTGCATAGATGTACCTATTAACGTAATTTTAAGTTTATAATGAAAACATTTTTATGTAAAACTTCACTGACCCATAGGTTTTGACAATAACTTTAGCAAAAGTTTTTATGGTTTTATATGAAAAAGGGTCAAATGTATGAAATAATAGTACAACTTACAAACATTTTAGACACAAATAAAGCGAGCACGATCAGGTATTGCCTCTAGGTCTGGGCGATTTTGGCTATTGCTATCTCTTTCCCACACATGTGTCTCTCGCTCGCACAGCGGGGGTATAAATATGGGCCATACATCGTCGATCGGCACCAGTCGTCCGCTACACTCAGCGCTCACACTACAGTGAAATAGCCAGCCAAGTCACTCCAAAGCCAAGCCAGTCCAGACCTAGCAGCAAGTACCTACGGCTCCATACTTCTGAAGACAGCAACAGGCGTTTCATTCTGCACCAACCCACAGACCTGCGACTTACAACCGGAGGTCGAAGAACGAAGCCCGCCAGTGCCTACATTCTATTATTTTTATATTCATCTACGAAAGTGTACGGGTCGTATCGAAGGGGCCCGTACACTTTTACTCCGTGATTTTTGTGTGAATAATTGTTAAAAGTTATTTTTTCGAGTTTAAATCTACATATATCTGTAGATAAAAAGTCAACTAATCCAGCAGTGAAATTGGTTTTTGCAAATTTGAATACAGTGAATTGTTATGAGCATAATAAGATCAAACATTTTTAAATAACGTCTGCCGTCCATGACCTGCCCCAACCCGCGGTTGCTCCACTGAGGTGAATCATCGCGCAAGACTGTGGTGTGGTGCGACGCGCTTGGCTCGTGCTGCGTTGAAGCTTATAAATTCGAAGCTAAGTAAATTCGCCGAGCAGTGCCCCGTTTGTACCTACTTACCACCGTAAATTACCATTTATCAAGATGTCATCAACCTCAAGCAAAACCAAGTGCAACGCGTGCGGCAAAAGTGTCATATCACTTTACTATATGGAATGCGTACATTGTAGGGAATATGACCTGGAATGCTTAAACATCACAATAGCTAATTTTGAGAAGTTCTCAGATAACCATAAGACAAACTGGGTATGTCCTACTTGCTTGTGCGCCAAACCTAAATCTGGTGATACTAGTACACCTATTCGAGTATTGAATAACACATACACTAACGATAATAAACCCCGCGGAAATCGAAATAAGCTGGTTTTTTCAAATGAGACGGATAATGAAGGGCTCTCTCTCATGTCAATAATGCGAGAGATTCGTCTCTTGAGACAGGATGTGCTGTCCTTAACGCACCAAATTATTATTATTTTTAGGTACTCTTTAAATTGTAAATTTTCTTGATATTTACTTCTACTTGCACTCAATATTATCATTTATTGCTCTTATACATTTATAAAGATTGTTATCTTTTTTTGAATAATAAATATTTTTGGAGAAAAAAAAAATTGATAACTATGATAGAAAACTTGAATCAAGAGATCGTGAAGTAAATGATATGAAGCTCGTAATCCAAGAGTTGACACAGAAAATTGAAGCTCAAGAGCAACATAATTTGAAAAATGATATGGAAATTATTGGCGTACCTGAGCAATATAATGAAAATCTCACACACATAGTGCTAGTCGCATCTAGTAAACTTGGCGTGGCTCTTCAGGAGTCTGACATCGATGAGGTGCGCAGAGTGGGCCCTAAGCGCTTTAACCCATCAACAACCGCACCTTCAAAAGCTAGACCAATCGTTGTAAAATTTCTTAGAAAAATGAGACGAGAAGAAGTTCTTGCTGCGTCTAGGGTCAGGTGGAACATCGTGAATGGTGCAGTGGCAACGATTTACTTTAATGAACGCTTGTCATCCTCAAACCGCCAGTTGTTTCGTGAGGCGAGAACCCGTGCAAAATTACACAATTTTAGCTACTGCTGGACACGAAATGCAACAGTGTATGTTCGAAAAGCCGCCAACACAAATGGTAATAAATATCTAGCGATCCCGATTCGCGGTTTGGACGATGTCAATGTTCATATTGGGCCTGCTGTTGGCTCGTCGGGCTCCGCCGGCTTGCCGTCCTCGGTCGCCGGGTTGGGTTCTGCACCAGTGCCACTTCACTCCACCTACACAGCGCCGCCGACTGCCACCACCGTGCCGGCCTTCGCCGCCTTACCGGCGACGCCGGCGCTGCTCCGTTGATGGTGATCCATCCTGGGGTAATTTGATTCTTGGCCTATTGTTGTTACTGACTAAAATTGATTTACATGTGATTACCTTGGGTGCTAATCGGAATTGCTTTGTATTCTATAATGAAGACGCACATATCGTCGCTAACGGGTTAATGTCTTATCCTTATAGTAATATAGTATCCCTATTCTATACGTATATTAACTACTTATCGCAACCTACCATGTGGACCTATTTGCATTCAACTACATCTATAAAATATACCTTGTCTATAAATAGCAAAGAATTTGATAATACGTTTAATGTCACATGCCACAAGGTAGACGTTGCAGAGCAATGTAAAAGCATCATTTCAAGATATAGTTTTAAGATTCTTACGTACAACATACGAAGTCTACAGCGTAATTTAGACGGATTTTTGGTTTTGCTTAGCAGACTGAACATAGGGTTTGACATGCTCATCCTGACCGAGTGCTGGTTGGGTCAAGGTTCCATAATAGGTGAAATAGATGGTTTTCTTTCCTTTTCAACCACCAAATACATAAATCAATCAGGCGGGGTCGTCATCTATGTTAAAAATAGTTTGAACCCTATTGTTAGCGAGCCTGACTTAGCTGATGCGAACTCTCTGCTTGTCTACATCCCAAATTTTATCACAGTATTGGGAATATTTCGTTCGCCCTCATTCAGAGACACCGAAAATTTCTTGAATTCCCTGGAGACAGTCGCAGTTAACATGCCTAGAGGTAGTCCATGCTGTGTGATTGCTGGAGACATGAATATAAATTTAATTAATGCTGCTTCCAGCTTTGATTACATGTGTTTGCTGGCACAGCTCGGCTTCAAACCAGCAGTGGATAAACCCACTCGTAATGACGCCTGTCTAGACCACTTCTTCGCTAAGACGAAGGCCAAAATAGAAACAATTGTTTGCTCTTCAACGGTAACCGATCACGAACTACTGCTATTGGGAGTTTACACTAAACCACCAAAAACATGTCCCTCTGTTAGAAACCAAAAGACGATAGACATAGTGATGTGAAATAGACAAGCCGCTCTAAACAAGCCTTAAAGCCGTGAATGACATCTGGTTTAATAAGATGTTCTGTTCAAAAAGACAGATTACACATGCTAGGAAAAACCCTCATGACCTTTTAAAGCTACACGTATAAGCGATACAGAAACTTCTATTATTCACTTATTCGCAAGATAAGAAATGAATTTGACAGAAAAGAACTTGAACGAAATAAAAATAACTCACAAAAATTATGGAATACCATTAAATGCATCACTCACTCCAACAAAGTAAAAAATTCAGCACAACAATTGTGTAAATCTGAAGAGTCTTTGGATAATACAAACCGCTTCTTTTGTTCGACTGGTCAACGCCTTGCCAGTGATATAATAAATCATACTAATGAAACGCAAGATTCTCTTGCTTCGAAAGTCAAGTTACCTAATACACCAACTAACTCCTTCTTTATGTTTCCCACAACTCAGCAAGAAGTTGACTCTTTAATACAACAATTAAAGAACAAAAGTGCACCCGGGCTTGACGGATTCTCACATTCTCTTATTAAGACCATAAGAAAACACATTATAGTTCCGCTCATGCATATCTTCAACCAGAGCTTTACCACGGGCATTTATCCTGAAACTTGGAAGACGGCAATTGTGACTCCCGTCCATAAGGGGGCAGTGCATTTAGTCCAAATAATTATCGGCCTATCTCACTCCTTAGTACCTTCTCCAAACTATTGGAGAATCTAGTCAATAAAAGACTTGCTAAGTTCCTAGAAACAAACAATATTTTATCCCCTAGACAGTTCGGATTTCGGCAAGGGAAATCCACTGAGCAGGCTGTTGCAACATTGATTGACACTGTTGTATCGCACCTCGACAGTGGAGTCAACTGCGTGGGAGTTTTCCTGGACTTAGCGAGAGCGTTTGACACGGTGTCTGTGCCTATTGAACTCATGGGTATCAGAGGTACAGCTCTGGACTGGTTTCGTACCTACCTCTCGAAAAAGGAAACAACGTACCCGGGTAGACAGCTTCGTTAGTGGTGACTGTGAAGTAACCTACGGTGTCCCGCAAGGGAGCATCTTAGGGCCCACGCTGTTCCTGATCTACCTTAATGATCTCTCATCACTACAGCTTCATAATGCAAGTATTATCAACTATGCCGATGATACTGTCATTATCTTTCACGATCGTACTTGGGACAGGTTGCTCCGAACTACTGAGGAGGGTCTGAGTATTGTTAAAGACTGGCTTAGTAAAAATCTCCTAACTTTGAATACAGCGAAGTCAAGTGTGGTCTGTTTTCACAAAAGTGCTTCCACCAGTCCTCCACAAAATCCGGAAATCAGAGTTCACTCATGTACAACGAACAATAATGTTCCAACTACAGCCCGATGCAACTGTGAGAGATTACAAAGAGTGGCTAGTACTAAATATCTAGGCATCATTATCGATGAGAACCTCAACTTCAAAGAGCACATAACTGCCATGACTAGTAGGACAAGGAAATTCATCTACATCTAATGAAACTCTTACGTGATGTTGCATCATGGGCTCTCCTTAGAACGGTATATATCACATTATGTCAATCGGTACTGTCATATTGTGTCCTAGTCTGGGGAGGCGCATCTATAACCCATTTGATCTTACTGGAGCGTGCCCAACGTGCGGTACTCAAAACCATGCTAAGAAAGCCTAGCCGTTTTCCAACGGCTCTTCTTTATGAGGAGACTAGGGTGCTCAGCGTGAGGAGGTTATACTTGTTATCCATTATACTGTTAACGCATAGAGAGGTTCGATCATCAGTGAATTACGACAGACTACTATCAAAACGTACATTTAGGCTCCCACTTCCAAAAGTAAACACCACATTTGCAAAATGTTTCGCCGTCTTTAGAAAGCCTTTAATTTACAATAGAATTAGTGCCCTGTTGCCCCTTTACAACTCAACCTATCGTGAAGCAAAAGCAAAGGCTGAAAGGGAACTATTGAATTGGACTTACCAGTACGCGGAGAATTTCTTGGTTACAGTTCAGTAGAACTTGAACCATAGCACCTAGTATTATTTATCAATTTTTGGAATAGTCTTAATATAAAATAGAAAATAAATATGAATAGAAACTAATTGTAAAATTATTGAAGGAATTATATTTTCATATATTTATATAACGCTCATATTATTTTAGCTGTAGTCTGGTTTACCAAATTGTTTGAACTAACTTATTTTTAAACAAATTATTTTTTTCTTTTGTTTAATATTTTTATTAATCAAATTACACATACATATTTTTTTAAGAATGATTGTCAATAATACCGATCTATTATAATATCTATTGTATTAGCGTAAGTACCGCAAGTTACTTTTGGAAATCTCATTATTAAGTTCCCACAAGACAGGCTTAGCCTAATGTGGGTAATTAGGAAAATTGTAAAATGAAAGAATTTTTGTGAATAAAAGTATTTTGTATTTGTATTGTTATGCGGACGACAGCACCGGGAACATTTGTTATACAGGCCGTGCAAACATCCCTCGTTCCCTTGTAGAGGTAAGCCGCGATAAACTTGTGTCTGAAATGGATGGTACTTTGGCTAGAGTATCTGACTGGGGGTGGCGTAACATGGTCAAATTGAACCCCAAGAAGACACAAGTTTGCGTGTTCACCGCTAAGAAAACTCGATTTGCTGTGATTCCAGAACACACCTCTTACCGTCACCAAAAGCATTAAGATGCTTGGCGTCGAAATCTCCAGTGAAGTGGCAATATCGAAGTCACCTGGAGGAGAAGGTCAAGCTGGCGTCCAAAAGACTTGGTGTGCTCAATAGAGCAAAGCAGTACTTCAGCGGGGGCAAAGACTTGTGTATATTGTATAAGTCTCAAGTCAGACCGCACTTTGAGTACTGCAGCCACCTTTGGGCGGGAGCACCTAGATACCAACTTGTACCATGTGCTTCGATTCAGAGACGAGCTGTGAGAATTGACAATCCTAAGCTTACACACGGTATTGAACCCTTAAGTTTAAGGAGGGACTTTTCCTTCCCTATGTGTGTTCTACCGATTGTACAACGGGTTGTATTCAGAAGAATTGTTTGATATGATGCCGACACCTACTTTTTATAACCGGAACGCTAGCCCACGGCGGGGAGTTCACCCTCACACGCCGGAACCGCAATGGTCGCGTACTTTGTTGTTCCAGAGTAGTTTTCTTCCGAGAACTCTTAACATCTTGGAATGAGCCAAGGATTTTTCAAGGGACTACAGCATAAGATTCTTCAAGAAATGAAGAATCTTATGCTGTAGTCCCTTGAAAATTCCTCCGCGAAGAGGATTTTAGAGGGTCGGGAAGTCCTGAATTACACCCCTAGTGTTGCGAATGTCCATAGGCTACGGTGACTGTTTACCATCGTTCAGACCATATTCTTGATTGCCACCTTAGTGGCATAAAAAAAGTCAGTATTGTTATCAACGCAAACATAAATGTTTAATACATGAACTGTTATTTTTCAGGAACAGCAAGAATTTGTTGCCGCGGTAAAACAGTGTCAACTGAATGGTCTACATGTGACTCCCGTTGAGCTCATCAGCATTACAGGCACTGAATACAGCTTGATAAAGGAGGAGATTGAAGAGGAACGTCTGTCATCGCAGTGCACAGGAGAAATGGACACTGACAGAATCCCACTTGTGGAACGTTTCACGTTTGAGGACTCTGAACATGAAGATACTATTGAGAGACCAGCACTGGAGGATATGTATGAGACTGGGAGTGGGGTATTGAGAAATGACGGAAATGTAAAACAGGAGGCTTCAGATGGACCCATCGATATTGAGAGACAAGAATGGATAACTGAAGAGAATATCAAGAATGAATTAGAAGAAATGGAAGATATCTATACTGGGGTGGTAGTAATACCTGAAGAAAGTACAACGCAGGAGAAGTTAGAAGGAGCACGAGTAGATGAGGACAAGAAGGCAGAAGGTAACAGTCACTATATGACCGCTTTGTAAAGAACATTGCTTTTAAAAAAAAAAATGGGTGCGTGTACTTATGTACACGCGTGAGAAGTTATACTTCTTTGGCATCTTTAAATAAGCATATGGCTCACTCGATGTAAAGAGGTTACCTCTTATAAATGTTCATTTTATACCAAGCATTTCCAATTTACTCCAAGGGTTTACATGTGTAGCGCGTAAGTAAAGCGCCCTCTGTTACAAAACTGTTCAACTACTTAACGATCACATCTGCTACCTACAAACTTAAAGCACAACAATACAAAAGCATGCTTCGCTATAGTGCTTGAAGAGCGGTTTAGCGGGCAGGTTCAACGTGTTACGTTTGTGTTACAGTGATGCGCGCGCATCTTAAAATTTTACTCTCATCATTTTTTCATAACGCGCCTAAAGAAGTATAACTTCAAAAAACTTATTGCATTTATCTGCCACATTTAACTAACATTTTCGAATCTCAATGACTTTGTTTTAACAGTGTAAGTGTACACAGCCATGTCTGGCACAGTGTAATGATAGAAGGTTATTAAGATCACAAACATATACAAATTATTAGTTTGTGGTCTATTATAATTCTGAGAAACAAAATACAGTGCAGTAGCTGGCTATACCGTAAGTATACATTAATAATAATAATATAGTGGTTGTTACAAGTTGAAGATTGTGAGAGACTGATGACTGAACTAGGCAGCGACCTGTGACTCGGAGCATCAGTACTCTCCCCGCGGGATATACACGAAAATATAGAGCTTAAATCTTACTATGTGTAGAGAAATGTGAGTTAGAATGTGTTAACAAAAGAAGACTAAAAGGTTGCAACAGACTGTGTTTATGTGTGTGGTGTGTGTGTTTTTGTGTGTATGTGTGTGAGTGTAAGTGTTTTATGTGTGCGTAGTATACACATACGTGAGTTGTCTATTAATTGATTAGCAATTCATACGAATGAATGAATTAGTTAATCGAATCGGTATTGTTTTAATGATATTGGAGACATATTTAATTTGTTAGTTTCATCAGATAATTGGTTTGACAAGGTTTTCAGTTTCCAAGTAACTTAGATCTTGTAGAAACTTCGTGACGTTTTTCTTTATTAAAAATTTTGTTAAAGATAGTAGGTCTAGTTTTTTGTGGAGTCTATTATATAGGAATGGGCCAAGGGAACAAAATAATCTATGTGAAAAGACGGTTTTGAAAGAACAGGACTTTGCCACTAAATGATTTCGGCACATAAATGATGCAGAAGGATTATATTCGGTCATTGTATGTTCTTTTAGGATGGTATTTAAAATGAAAAGTTGGCGAACAGTGAGGACTTGACAAAATTGGTATAGTTCAAATGTAGGGAAGAGAATTGATGTAAATGTACATAACTTAAGGAGTGCTCTTTGGGCTCGTTCAAGTTTTAGCAGGGTTATTTTGCACACTCGTCCCCACGATACTATCCCATAGCTGAGTATAGACTGACAGAGTGCTAAATAAACTTGTTTAATGAATTTAGGATTCGCGATATGCCGGAGCTTCTTAAAGATAAACATTACGAACGCGCCCTGATGTGACATTTAGGTGGGATTGGAAGTTTAATCTATTATCAATAATAATGCCTAAATATTTAATCGTGTTGTTAGACTTTAATGCGGGACAGGTGCAGGGTAAAGAACTGGAGTTGGTATGTGTGTGAGATATGATAGTGTATGAAGAAGGTATGCTTTGATGAATATTGGAGATAGAGAATGAAAGATACTGTGTTTTTTCGACATTGAGAGTCAGTAGGTTGGAACGGAGCCAGTGAGAGACGCAATCGAAGCCATTTTGTGCACTCGAGAAAGTGTCTTTCCTGTTTTTAGCAGAAAAGATAAAAGCGGTATCGTCAGCGTAGGATATAATTCTGCACTTAGGGATTTGTTGGGAGCAGAGGTCGTTTATATAGACGAGAAACAAGGTGGGGCCTAAAATGCTTCCTTGCGGGACGCCATACATAATAGGCAGAGAAGTGCTTGTGTTGCCATCGACAACGACACACTGAGTACGATCACTGAGATAACTCCTGAAAAAAGACAGTTGATTTCCTCTGATGCCAAATGACTAACTTTTTTAAAAGGATTGGCACCGAAACCGAGTGGAACGCCTTCACGAGATCCAAAAATATGGATAAGTATTTTAGGCCCTTATCCAAGCACCTGGCAATGTGATCAGTGAGTTCATGAACTGCGTCGGTCGCAGAATTTCGAGGCCTGAAACCGCACTGTCCAGGAGCGAGGACTGATTTAGTCTCGAGAAAGCTTATCAATCTGGTGTTCACGAGACGCTCTAGAACCTTTGATAAGGCGGGAAGTACCGAAATTGGGCGGTAATTGTTCGCAAGGCCCCGATCGCCAGCCTTGAAAATGGGATGTACAAGTGCCTTTTTATAAGCTATTGGGAATTGGTCAGTAGACATGCTGAGGTTGCAAATGTGTGTGATAGAAGACAATAATACTTTGATGTTACGTTTTAAAAGTGAGGAAGAAATGCGGTCCCAACTAACGGCGCAGTCATCTCTCAAGGAAACAACCAAATTTTCTATTTCATCGGGGGTGGCTTCAATTAGTGCGAAAGACTGGAGGGAGGAACAGGATGTTGGGTTGATATTTTTAGAAGGTTGAGTACTAGGAGTGAGTGAAGAACTAAACGGATTAAGTTGGATGTTTTCGGCGAGAGATTTACCGACAGTTGCGAAAAAGATGTTCACATGATCGAGTGACTCCTGAGGAGTAGACCTGCACTCGAGAAGCTCATTTGATAATGAGGGGTTTTTGTTGAGATTACTAACATTTCTAATCGCGTTCCACAGTTTTTTAGGATTGCTTCCCGCATTATTTATAAGATCCTTTTCATATTTCATTTTGACATTTTTAAGTAAGTGATTGCAAAAATTACGATATCTCAAGAATGTCGTTCGTAATATATCGCAGTCAGGCTTCTTTTTTAATTTTATGTGCATTCGATCTCTATTTTTGATACACTTCAACAAACCCGGAGTGATCTAAGGCTTCAGGATTCTATATCGATGAGGCACGGTTATCTTATAGTGCACGAGGTTATTGCTGATTATAAGATATCTGTTAATTTATTTGAAGCTATATTAGGGTCCGAAGATTGGAGAATCGGGGAATAATCAATATTAGACAGTGTTTTAGAGATGGTGGCGTAGTCTACCTTGTGTATGATACGCGGCGGTGATAAATGTTTTTTTGATATCGACGGAGAGTAATACTGCTTCGTGGTCAGTAACAGCCGATTGAATGACAATTGTAACGGCTGACTGAGATGACGTCAACATGATGTGATCAAGACAGGAGTTGTTACGAGTAGGAAGCGTGTGAGCAGGTAGTAGACTGTGATATGCTATAGTATTTAAATAGTCTTCAGCCTCGAAGTCAAGATTTTGTCTAGCTATATCAATGTTTATATCACCCCCTACAATTATATTTTTACGAAAGGCGAAAGGTTGATATACAGCAAGTATAGCGGTCTCCGAGTTTATTTTTATCAACAGGCTACTGGCATCTGACACATCTGGTTCAACAATAGAGATTCCCATTAGTGTTTCCTTGTAGTAAACTAAGACACCATCGTTTTGGTTTGAAGGGTTAGTAGAGGAAGCATATAAGTAGCCTTCCAGGGCTGCAATTATAGGATTATATTGCAACCAGCACTCTGTTGGGATTATGCAGTCTGGTTTTACATGAAGATTCGACAGAAATATACTAAAACTTGCAAAATTAGCGGCAATACTACGAATATTTTGGATAATATTCAGAGATCTTTTGTGTAGTGGGATGTTTATGAACTTCACACGGTTCGCAAGTTAAAGAGGTAGATACCGTCACACGGTCTATATTTTCAATTAGGTGAGTGTTATTCATTTGTTTTAGGGGTACAATGGTACATAGGTAGGAGCTAAGTAGGGGAACCAATTGTACAAACAGTATCGTAAGTACACGTCAGATCATATTTGCAAAAATAAGAGGAATAAAAAAGGACCATGTTGTGATATTATGATAGTTTTTTTCAGAGGGAAAAATTGTTTTATGAACGATAATGTTAATTTATGTGTGTAATAAATGGGATGTTTTGTGTCTTGTTTAGGATTGTAGGCAACAGCCTTTGGAAGTAAATGACTATATGAGTCCAATACCAACTTGTGTAACATTTTTCGAGTAAGTGTGTTACAACCGAAGTAGCTGCTGGCTGGTTGTAACATATGAAGTAGGTGTACTTTGAATTGGTTATGAGGTATTTTAGGGGTGTGTAGAGTGAACATGTAGTGAAGTGTATATGTGTGTGAAATATCCCATGGGAGAGATCCCAGGACGCTATTGGGGTATTCTGTGATCTCTCCAAAGCTTTTGATTATGTCGACCATCGGACATTATTGCTCAAACTGTGCCATTATGGAGTTAGAGGTAAAGCCTATAATTTGATTGCAACTTATTTAAGTAACAGATTACAGACTGTTGATATAAATGGGGTCAAATCTAAAGGCATCAATGTTAATATTGGGGTGCCCCAGGGCTCTATATTGGGCCCCTTTTTATTTTTAGTATATGTGAATGATCTGCCCTACATGGAGCAGAAAATGGCGGATGTACTACTGTTGGCTGATTCAACATAGTTATTTTGAAAAGAAATAACTTAAGTCTAGTTTTTGAATTTTTGGTCTTGGGTTACAATCTTAAATTAACAATAAATAAACACACTAGACTACAAAGCAAAACTTGTATTGATAATATTGCTCATAATCTCGCGGGTACATGCAAAACTCAAATTATAGACCTTGATTTGTCTGATCATACGGCTCAAATAATAGAGCTACCAATAAATAGAACCAAAAAACTAAAATTCTGGTATATTACAAAACGTGATCTATCGAAAGAATACCTCAGTAAGTTTAAAAAATACCTATACAGCTTATCTTTCTCTGACATTTACAAAACAGACGACCTACTACGACTAACATAGCCTTTGACAATTTCATTCATCATTATAGAATGCTTTATGACCTTTGTTTCCTCTTTAAATAATAATAGTAAAAATAAATAAAAAAATGATATGGATATCACGAGGCTTAAAAATCTGTAGCAGAAAAAACGGACGCTTCTCTGGAAATATAGGTTAAATCCTTCAAGGCAGAACAAAGAAATATTTCAAAATTATTCTAAGAGACTTAAGAAAATTATCAACCTGACACAAAAAGCTAAAAATACACATTTTATAAATAAATCACAGAACAAATCTAAAGCCACCTGGAAAATTATTAATAGCAAAACAAAAATGAAAGAACACATTACACACATTATAAAAGACGAAGAGCTGATCTCTGATCCTAGAAAATTAGCTAATGCCTTTAATGATCACTTTATAGACCAAATCACAAAATCTTTAAATTGTTTAAGTAGTACAGCAAAAATTCCTACGCATTGTCAATCTATGTTTATGTCGCCAGTATCAACTCAGTCTGTTATAAATATAATAAAATTGTTGAAAAACAAAAACAGTATAAGCTATGACGGTATCGCAACAAAAGTGGTGAAATTTGTATGCGAAAGTATAGTTGTACACATCTGTGTCACATAATCAACCTAGGTATCAGTCATGGAATATATCCAGAAAAGCTCAAACCTTTAATTGTTAAAGCTCTTCATAAAAAAGATAATAAACAATATATGACTATAGACCTATAGCATTGTGTTTCATTTTTTCCAAGATATTTGAGAAGGTCATATATGATGCTATTTATTCTTATTTGACTAAAATATAAAATTTTATGTGACGAACAAAAGGGATTCAGAAAAAATATATCAATCAATATGGCAATTTATAACTTACTTGACATTGTAATGAAAAATATAGATAATAAGATACCTATTTGTAAAAATATATACAGATATGACAAAAGCTTTTGACTATGTCGATCATAAAAGACTAATAAGCAAACTCAATGCGTATGGCATAAGAGGGAATGGTTCTAAACTCCTAGAATCGTATCTTAGTGGCCGTGTTCAGTATGTGGAAATAATCACAATATGTCTCAAAACAAAAAATGAAGTAACTTACCGCTCACATGCTAAACAAATTAAATATGAAGTCCCCAGGGTAGTGTTCTTGGACCTCTGCTATTCCTCATTTATATAAATGATTTACCCGAACATACAGTACTGGTTTAGTCAATTGTAATAATAATAATATAAACGAATATGAATATGAGATTAACAAATTTATTGAATAAAATCGTTACATGGCTCGACATAAACAACTTAAAAAATAATTTGCAGCAAACGAAAATTATGCATTTTCATCAAAGAAAACAAGTGCACACATTTAATATAAATTATAACAGACAAAAGGTGGAAGACTTTCTAGGGCTGCTAATTGACAACCACCTAACATGGAAGCCGCAAGCAGAACAAATTTGTTAAAACCTGAGCAAGTCTGCGTATGCTTTATATCGACTTTCACATAATCTTAAATTAGAAGTAACACTAATGGCATATCATGGTTTTGTCGCACCAACGTTACGATACGGAGTAATTTTTTGGGGTAACTCAAGCGAAAGAAATAATATCTTTAAGGCTGAAAAAAGATGTGTGAGAGCAATGTGTGGACTTAAAAACTACCGACAGTTGTGTACCTGTGTTTAAATCCCTAAAGCTGTTGACTTTACCGTCACTATATATACTATAGGTCTACCAGGATCTGATGGCAAAAAGGGAAAAAAGAAATTGACGCTAGCAATACTGGGGAAATTGGAGTAAAACGTTTTGATACTTTTTTTTCCTTATAGCGGCTGATTCTGTGTGTGATACATGCAAATATAAAAATTTATCCAATGATCAAGGATAATTTTTGAAAATCTTACTGTGGCGAATGTGGGGTTCGAAATTTAGATGAAAACTCCAATTACTTTTTTTTTTCTTGGTGGGTAGGCGCAAGAAGTACACACTTAAAAGTTGCTCTGTACATTTTAATTAAATAAAATTAAAGTGATTATTGTATTTACTTACGAGTGGTATATAATGTATTGATACATGTCAAATTAAGCCGTCAGCTATAAATCAACACTCCTTTAAATATTTCTTCAGGCAAAAAATTGTAAAACATAATCAACACACAATAATGGATAACCTTTCTCAGCTTAAAAAGAACATGGATGATATGACGCAAATGTTTACTTTGAAGATGGCCTCATTTGAGGATTCCTTGAGTGGCAACGGTCAGTCTAGTGATGTGGCCTCCCTGGCGAGGGAGTTCAGCAATTTCAAAAGTTTTATTTGGAAAGCAGTCTCAGCCCTTAAGTCTCAATTGGATCTGGTATTAGCCACTTTGGATAGCTTTGAGATGAAGTCTCGTTCGTGTGTGCTGTTGCTGCATGGTGTGGCCGAGGTGGATGATGACAACTCCAAGGAGGTGATATTGAAACTTTGTCACAAAACACTTAATGTAAACATGGACACATCTTCTCTGTCTGCATGTCATCGCTTGGGGAAGCGCAGAATGGCCAACAAGCCGCGCCCAGTACTTGTGCGATTTTGCAACCAAGAATTGCGTGATCAAGTCTGGAATGCGAAAAAGCACATGAAGCGCAGTGGACTAACATTTTCAGAATTCTTAACTAGTAGTAGACATGAGGTATTTGTTGAGGCCCGCAAAATGTTCGGCGTGAAGGGATGCTGGACCAGCGGTGGCAAGATTGTAATTGTGTGTCCTGATGGTTCCCGTCGTAAGATTACTTCGATGGCGGAATTCTTATCATTCAAGACGAACGTGCACAACACTGGAGGTACTGCGACACATGTACTTTCCCCCATCCGTGTACCCCATGTTAAACCAATTGCCGCTGAAACACAATTTACTAACAAGATGCGCTCTTCCAGAGCCCAAGTTAAGGCGAAAAAGTAATGTTTGTTATACAGTGTGTACCATGTTTGTCATAAGGTTGGTAGTGTTTGCACATAGTTGTTATCTCTGTTGATGACCGCGTAGTTTCTAATATTCTATAGGCCGTCAATAGTTTGTAGGGTAATCACATTATTACTATATTTGCACGGAGTTACCACTAAATTAATAAAATATAAATTTACAATTAGTACATTTGTTGCCAGTGTTGTCACTGACATTTTAAATTTTGTTGCTATTTTAAGATGGCACTACAAAAGCGCTTAATTTTTTCTTCATTCAGTTGTGGCAGGCAGTTTCAACTTCAGAGTTAAACTGTTTCTGCATTGATTGCTTTTTTTTTATTGTCGTTTATCTACATTGTTCACATAATCTATAAATAGGTTAAATCTTTCTCCATGATAATATCTAACTAATTTTCTTGTTTAAATATGTAAATACTTGTTCTTTTTTTTTGTTTGGTAGAAAACTTCATAGCTGCCGGCGAATGCTTGAGGGTAATTTCAAGGTAGTACCATTGACATACATTATTATTACTTTTTATTAATACAGTACACAGTTGCTTTCGCGTTCTTGGGAAATACCTATTTATTTCAATTAATTTAATGTCGGATGTATTGTGGGATACTTCAGATTCAGAATACTTTTCCTTTTCTTCATCTTCCTCTCAAAGTTTTACTACTGATGGGAGTGCCGTTTCAGATAATCCTTCACTTAGAGCATCTTTGGATGTTACGTTTACATCTCTAGCAAAAAATTTTAACGTCGTTCATATAAATGCTCAAAGCATTCCTTCCCATTATGCTGATTTACTTGCTGCCTTTGCTTCTAGTAATATTCATGCCGTACTTGTTTCCGAGACATTCCTAAAACCCCCTCTCCCCTCCACATTATATCCATTACCAGGTTTTAAGTTAATCCGGAATGATCGTACGTGTGTGAGAACAACACAAGATGGTGTGTCAAGAATGGTGGGTTACGGTGGCGTAGGTATTTACCTCCGCAGTGACATTTCTTATGAATTGTTATCCCAATCCCCTCCAGTCTTCCAATCTCCAGAACACTTATTCCTTCAGATAACACTTCATCATTCTAGGGTCTTGTTAGGTGTCTATTACAATCCGTCCCTTCATATTAATTATTTCCACTCGTTTGAAACGCTCTTGGATGAATTTTCCAATCAATTTGACCATGTTATCATAATGGATGATTTTAACACGTGCCTTATAAAGAATGATACCCGTGCAAAAAAACTTCTTTCTATATTACACTCTGTTAACCTTCATCACCTTCCTCTTGGTCCTACCCACTTTCCCCATAATGGTCCTCCATCCTCCCTTGACCTAATTATAACCTCGTCTCCTGAGCTGGTTATGGATTCGGGTCAATATAATGCACCTGCCTTTTCAGCGCGTAATTTAGTCTACGCCTCCTTTAAATTACGACCACCCAAGCATAGGCATAAAGTCATGCTTTTACGTAACTTTGCTGCCATAGACAAAAATCAATTAATAAGGGATTTAAGTGCATCAGATTAGGACACAGTACTTTCTGCACCAGATGTTGATAGTAAACTGAATGCCTTTAATACTATCATCATAAGTGTATACGATAAGCATGCGCCATTACGCTCCGTACGGGTCAAACATTATCCTGCACCATGGCTTTCAGAGGAAATTAAAAAACTTATGGCTCGAAGGGATAGGGCTAAAATTAGACTCCGTCATAACCCAACTCCAACAAATCGAGATTCGTACGTATTGCTACGGAATCGATGTAACAAACTATGTAGGGAGGCTAGATCTAAATATATGCATTCCTCTATTGAAAACTGTCCCCCCAGCAAGCTCTGGAATTTCCTCAAAATAAACGGTATTGGCAGGGAGAAGCTCAATGCCAGCGGCAATATAGATTCCAGTTCTTTAAACAAGCGTTTCTGTGCTTCGCCCGTCATTCTGGATCCCATTAGAAAGTCGTCCACTTTATCGCTACTAAATGCGGCAACACCACAATCTACTGCTTTGTTTGAACTTGGTGAGATAACATCAGATGAAGTTATTAAATTGATCGGGAGTATTGAATCTAAAGCTGTTGGAAATGATGATATCGGCCTCAGCATGATCGACCCAATAAAGGAGATTATTGCTCCTTTTCTCGCACACATATTTAATTGCTCTCTTACTTCTGGAGTCTTTCCATCAATATGGAAAGACGCCCATGTAATTCCACTTTCCAAAAATTCGAAGCCTTCTTCTTTCTCAGACTTTCGTCCTATATCTATTTTGCCTTTTCTTTCTAAGGTGTTGGAGCACTTTGTGCATCAGCGCCTAACTACTCACCTCCGAAAACATAATCTCCTGAGTGAAAATCAGTCCGGATTTCGTCCAGGACACAGTACTGTCTCAGCGCTTGTCAGAGTTACCGATGATATCAGATATAATACCGAAAATCAGAAATTAACTCTATTGGTTTTACTTGATTTTACAAGCGCTTTTAACTCCGTTGATTTTGCCATTATGCTGGCTAAATTACGTGCCCTAAATCCTTCACCAATAGCTTTGGCGTGGCTTAAGTCATATTTAACTGGTCGCCGGCAAATTGTTAAAATTGATGACTCTAGATCGGACTGGTGTAAGCTTATGGCTGGAGTACCTCAGGGGGGAGTGTTGTCTCCTATTCTTTTTTCTATCTTCATCAATGATATTACTTCTAATCTTCTCTCTTCGTTTCATCTTTACGCAGATGATCTTCAGATCTATACGGCTGCTTCGCTCGACGATTTCAGCAGTGCTGTAAATATTATTAATAAGGATCTCTCTGCGATTGCCCAATGGACTAATAACTTCGGGTTGAAAATTAACCCTTCTAAATCAAAGGCAATAATTATTGGAAGCCCCTATTACATCTCCCTGTTATCAAATGGAATGTGCCCAAATGTTATTTTTTGTGACAATGTCATTACATATTCCTCGACAGTTAAAAATCTGGGTATTGTCTTTGATCAAACTTTGTCCTGGGCTCCTCAGATCACATTAGATATGTTTTTGGTCTACGGAAATTCGATCATCGCAAAAAGCTTAATCTGTTACCCATTAGGCTCCGTAGAAATCTTCATACCCTATCTTTTCTTTTCCATATACTTTTTAGTCCTACGGCTCCAAAATATCTCCACGAGTGTTTCAAGTTTCGTGTAATGGATACCCGACTTCGACCTAGAAACGATCTATTTTTAGAAATTCCTACCCATAATTCCCAATGTTTTTCCAAATCCTTTACGGTTCAAGCCGTACGTCTCTGGAACGCACTCCCAACCAGTGTGAAGTTATCCCAATCTTATAACTCCTTTAAATCACAAGTGAAGAAACATTACGACTCTATTTCTGATATTTAAATTAGCATTTACTTTTTAACGCGTATATATACTGTGTGTCTGGGTATTTTGTGTTGAGCGTGAAGTGTGTATTGTGCGTAAATTGCACCAAACCTATTAATTGAATTCCTTTTCAAGCATTCATGGTTGACTGGAAGAGATCCCTATTTGGATAAGTCCGCCATTGTATAATTTAGATTAAGTTTTTTTTTTGTATTATTATTGTTATGTATTTTGAATGTTAAATTATACAATAAAGTTTTATAAACAAACAAACAAATACTCTGTTCATGAGTTTATTAATTAATTATAGGCTATGAGAACTTGAAAATGGTTCTAAATACTGCACATCCATAAAAAAGTCTTCATCGGAAGAGGAAGACGAGGAAGACGCAGTATTTATGATAAACCTTTCCTCCTACATCTCAATTAATCAATATTGTTCTATGAACTGATTTTAAATTTTTATTACATGTTCACAAGATTTTCGCCATTCATCGATCCCTATTTCAGAGAAAGCTTCTTCTGTTAAAGATTTTATTTTATATCACTTGCAGGTCTATTGACGTTTTTACCCACAACTCTTTGTTTCATTATTCCCCAGATTAATTCTATGGGGTTTAACATACAATGATATGATGGGAGCCTCAAGACTTCGTGGCCGTGTGATTTTAAAATCTCATCTATCTGATATTTAGGTTCAGACTTATGATTTTTCACTGCTTCCAGTAATTGACATTTACGCCAGTTATCGTCGTAAGGGATATTGTTTGATTGAAGCCATTCTTTTCTAACAGCAATACGGTCGGTTTGTTTAATTGTACAGAATGGTACTAGGCGTTGTCCATGACAATTAGAGAAGGTTTTGTAAGGTTGGGAATCAACTTCTCCGCAACCCATTTTGTAAAGTTATCTTTATTTGTAGTCAGCAGATGTACTCTTGACCTATACACCAAACAACAGTTTGGCACAAAACCATTTTCTCCACCAGCATGTACAATGATCCATCTAGGCCTGCCGAAATACTTTTAGATGGGCCTGCAATATCTTTATTTTGCCAGCATTTGTTCACTGAACATGAACCGTGTATGTAGGTTTCATCTAAATAAACCACGTCTAGCTTATCATCGGCTTCTCGATTCTTTTGCATACGCTCCAAATACTTGTATCTGTGTATCTTTATGTCATGTCGCTCCATTAAAATAGTGTTTTTTGATTGGCACTTCACGAATTCGAATCCGATGTCTTTCAAACTAAGTCTGAAGACAAAATAAGATTGTTATTTTTAGATTACTATGTTTTTAGATTATATTCAAACTGAAAGAAAATGAAATTCATTCTTGTTACCTTAATGATTCTCTACCTCCATTCAAATTGATTTCCTCCCGAAGAATTTGTAACAATTTCATGACAGTGGGTATTTCTTTTCGTACAGTGTTAAACTCATTTATCTTGTTTCTGATCAATTCTATATTAAAACTATCCAAGTTTTTTTTTTGCCTGTTTTTACCGGGCGTACTAAATACGCCTCTGTTAGATCTGCCTTCAGCAATAATTCGTCTTATGATAGTATTAGAACCCCTGAAATAAACCAAAGTTTAGTATACATAATATACACACATCAAAAGTGTCTAGGGATCAACATATATTTTTGCAATAACTTTTCTCCTGATTGATATTAATTAAAATTTTATTTAAGGATTCATCAAATAAAGTGTTTTCGTTTGTCTACAGTAACGATAAACCAAGTCACCTTTGCATTAATAAAGAAATTTGCCATTTTCATAATAAAGGGATTTTTGACATTTGAACCACTAACATTAAAGTTCGAAAAAAAGACTGAAATAACAGTTTTCTTTAAAATTTTATTGGGTAACTTAAACAATTAATAATCCGTGTTTCTACCGCGAACACTAACAACACAAGAACATCGGTTTGGCATACTCAAAATGAGTTCATCCAAATCACGCTGTGGAATGGCCGCCCATGTTCGTTGCAACAACAAAAAAAGGTCTTCTTGCGACTGGATACCCTCCATATTCGGCAGAGCTCTTCTCTGTAGCATATCCCATGCATGCTCAATCGGGTTCAAGTCTGGCGACTGAGCAGGCCAGGGCATGACATTGATGTTAGCTGCGGCGAGAGTCTGTCTTACAACTCTTGCGGTGTGCGGTCGTGCATTATCATGCATTAACTGAAATAAGGGACCGATTTGCACTTGTAGAGGAACGATGACGTCTGATACAATCGTCTCAGCATAAATTTGAGCGTTGAGGTTGCCTCTGATCCAAATCAACTCAGTTCTTCCGCCGATCCAAATACCCGCCCATACCATGATGGTTCCACCACTATAAGGATGGACTTCCTGGCAGGATTTTAATCGCTGTTGGCGTCCAGGGGTTCTCCAGTGTCGTATACGTCTTGTATCCGGTCTCATACCAAAACGAGACTCATCAGAAAAGCACACGAAACGCCATTGTTCTTCTGCCCAATTTCTGTGTTCAAGAGCCCATTGATATCGAATACTACGATTGTGCATTGCTATAGGTGGTACCCTTAGCGGTCTTCGGGAATGAAGGTTCACTTCATGCAAGCGGTTTCTGACTGTTTGGTCGCTAATTAAGTTCCCTGAAGAGTGATGAAGCGTCACGGCTAACATCATGGCGGTTATTGTTGGAGCTCTTCGAGTTGTGATTTGAATGTATCGGTCTTGTCTCCGTGTGGTGCAGCGATACCGTCCTCCATGGCGCTCAGCCACGGTACCAGTGCTTCGGTAACGTGTCCAAAGTCGACTGATAACACTCTGACTTGTATTCAGAGCTAAAGCCACAGTACGTTGCCGGGAACCAGCTTCTATCATTCCCACGGCTCTGAGCATTTCTTCCCTGCTTAAATGACGTCGCCGCTCCATAATAACGTTGGTTTTAATCAGTAGTAGGGAAACAGTAGCACTAATAATGTCTTCAATGCGTTGTATGTTTTTATAGGGAAAATATTGACAGCTGATTTTCATCTTTTACTCGAATTTGATTGACAGTTCCTGTTTCAAATTATGAAATGCACCAAAAAGGATCCATATAAATTTATAAAATCATAAATTTATTACAAAGCCACATCTCAATCTCAAGAAATCCGCATAAAAATGCTTGATCCCTGGACACTTTTGATGTGTGTAATACACACGAAAAATGCAATAAACCAAAGTATCAAGACGTTTCATTCCTACTAACCAGTCAACGCTTGCACATGGCTCAATATCGATGATTGTGTTTGTTCTGCACCTTGTTCATCAAGTATTCTTTGATGAAAATTGAAAACAATATTTCTTGCTTGCGATCGAAGAGGTTTCTTCGACATTTTCACCACATTTTAAAGGAAATTTGAAGCCAAACCAAAAACAATTCCTCGAAATTTCAGTTGACAGATGTCATTTTTTTTGTTGCCATATGAAAATCGCTATTTTTTAAACTTTTTTTTTGCCGTCAGATCCTGGTAGACCTATAGAAATATGCATTTTTGTGAAATTAAATCAGCATCTTTTGTAAATATTACACAAATAAGAACAAGAGCGGTAGCTGTACGCGCTCAATATCAAAATATGTTAACAGTTGGAGGTTATAATACTGCGTTATTATGCAAAAGTGTAATCGGTATGGGGCCTGTTATTTATAATAAAATTCCAGGCAGTATACAATTATTACAATTTAAACTGTTTAAAAAGAAATTGAGTTCCCTCTTAAAGGTAATCGCTACTATAATATTAATGAAGTTTTAAATGACATTCTGTTAGTTTGACATTGCATTATATTGTAATTTTGTTTTGTAGGTAGTTAGTTATTATTTTTAAATCTAGTTATTCGTACTATATATACTTTGCACACCTTAATAAGGCAAATTGTACAAGGGAATTTTATAATTAATTTCATCATCATATAACATACCTACATTTTAAGCAAATAAATGATTCTGATTCTTACATAAAATGAATGATGTAACTCTGTACAGGTGCCGCTGCGGCTGAAGAGGGCAAAGAAACACACGCGGACAAGACTCAAAATGGAAGAACACTGAAATCAGACGACGATAATGTTCTAGAAAATCCAAAATGTGAGATATGTAAAGTTACGCATGAAGAGACAACCAACAGAAACGTTAGCCCTTACATATTACGGTGCGTTAAAAAACCTGCAAATAATAGACAAGTTTCAAAAAACACATGTATGTATACCGTGACAAACAAAACTAATGCGAGTGTGAACAGTGATCGTGAGTGCACTATTACTAACACAGATGTCGGCAAAAGCAACAGTAAACAACTGAAGATGGTTGTTTGTAAAGACGACGAAGTCGGTTCACGAATATTTACTAAAGAGGATTATTCAAAGAGAACTGATGAGAAACCTTTTGGATGTAAGATATGTAAAGTTAGATTTAGTCAGAAGGGTAATTTAAAGAGACATCTAAGGACACACACTGGTCAGAAACCCTTTGAATGTGAGATATGTAATGTAAAATTTAATCATAAAAGTAGTCTAAAGTGTCATTTGATGACACATACTGGTGAGAAACCCTTTGAATGTGATATATGTAAAGTCAGATTTCGTCGGAAGAATAATTTAAAGACACATTTAATGACACACACTGATCAGAAACCCTTTAAATGTGAAATATGTAAAGTTAGATTTAGTCAGGTTAGTTTAAAGCAACATTTAAGGACACACACTGGTGAGAAACCCTTTGAATGTGATATATGTAAAGTCAGATTTCGTCGGAAGAATAATTTAAAGACACATTTAATGACACACACTGATCAGAAACCCTTTGAATGTGAGAGATGTAAAGTTAGATTTAGTCATAAGGGTAGTTTAAACAGACATTTAATGACACACACTGGTGAGAAACCCTTTGAATGTGAGATATGTAAAGTTAGATTTAGTCTAAAGGCTAGTTTAAAGAAACATTCAATGATACACACTGGTGAGAAACCCTTTGAATGTGAGATATGTAAAATTAGATTTAGTCGGAAGGGTTATTTAAAGACACATTTAATTACACACACTGGTAAGAAACCCTTTGAATGTGAGATATGTAAAGTTAGATTTACTGAGAAGGCTAGTTTAAAGAAACATTTAATTACACACACTGGTAAGAAACCCTTTGAATGTGAGATATGTAAAGTTAGATTTAGTCTGAAGGGTAGTTTAAAGACACATTCAATGACACACACTGATGAGAAACCCTTTGAATGTGAGATATGTAAAGTTAAATTTAGTCGTAAAGATAGTTTAAAGTATCATTTGATGAAACACACTGGTTTGAAACCCTTTGAATGTGAAATATGTAAAGTTAGATTTAGTCACAAGGGTAGTTTAAAGAAACATTCAATGATACACACTGGTGAGAAACCCTTTGAATGTGAGATATGTAAAATTAGATTTACTGAGAAGGGTAGTTTAAAGAAACATTCAATGATACACACTGGTGAGAAACCCTTTGAATGTGAGATATGTAACGTTAGATTTAGTCGGAAGGGTTATTTAAAGACACATTTAATTACACACACTGGTAAGAAACCCTTTGAATGTGAGATATGTAAAGTTAGATTTAATCATAAGAGTAGTTTAAAGACACATTTAATTACACACACTGGTAAGAAACCCTTTGAATGTGAGATATGTAAAGTTAGATTTACTGAGAAGGGTAATTTAAAGAGACATTCAATGATACACACTAGTGAGAAACCCTTTGAATGTGAGATATGTAAAGTTAGATTTTATCGGAGGGCCCATTTAAAGACACATTTATTGACACACACTGGTCAGAAACCCTTTTAACGTGATATATGTAAAATTAGATTTAGTCACAAGGGTAGTTTAAAGAAACATTCAATGATACACACTGGTGAGAAACCCTTTCAATGTGAGATATGTAAAGTTAGATTTACTGAGAAGGGTAGTTTAAAGAAACATTCAATGATACACACTGGTGAGAAACCCTTTGAATGTGAGATATGTAAAGTTAGATTTAGTCTGAAGGGTAGTTTAAAGACACATTCAATGACACACACTGATGAGAAACCCTTTGAATGTGAGATATGTAAAGTTAAATTTAGTCGTAAAGATAGTTTAAAATATCATTTGATGAAACTCACTGGTTTGAAACCCTTTGAATGTGAAATATGTAAAGTTAGATTTAGTCACAAGGGTAGTTTAAAGAAACATTCAATGATACACACTGGTGAGAAACCCTTTGAATGTGAGATATGTAACGTTAGATTTAGTCGGAAGGGTTATTTAAAGACACATTTAATTACACACACTGGTAAGAAACCCTTTGAATGTGAGATATGTAGAGTTAGAATTAGACAAGTTTTTCAACTCGAGACATATTTTGAATACAGTGAACTCAAGATACACTGGTTAAATCAATATCTCTCGAGATTACGTCATTGAGTGCCGATCACAGCTTGTGTCTGAAATTGAGACATCACTAGAACAGGTCTCGGATTGGGGTAGATTGAATTTAGTTCAACTTAATCCGCTAAGGACACAAGTGTGCGCATTTACCGCGAAATAGTCCCCATTTATCGTAGCTCCCGATTAGAAGGTATACCCCTCAGCGTTACGCCTAGCATCGGTATCCTGGGTGTCGTCATATCGAGCGATGGACAGTTTCGCGGCCACCTGGAGAGCAATGCTAAGTTGGCGTCCAAGGAGATTGATGTGATCAATAGGACTAAACAGTACTTTACACCTCAACATCGCCTTCACCTTCATAAGGCCCAGGTCTGGCCTCATATGGAATACTGTTCACATTCAGAAACATTTTGTTCAATAACTTTACGTAAATAAATACTCGTACATTAGATTTCGGAAGCTTTTCGACAATATATATTTTGTATAATCTATAGTTTAATAGGAATAAGTAATATCTATAGTTTAATATAAATAAATAAATTCAAAGTAAAAATAAATGAAAGCAAAAAAGCTGGTGCTCACGTTTACAGCTTACTAGTAACTTCACTCACTTTATTTTCAAATAAGTATTTTGTAACGAACATCTATAGTTGTTTGTACATAATATCTATATACGAGTATAAAGCAAAAGTAACAGTCTTGTTTTAAGGTTTAAAAACTGTTAAATATGTATTAAAAATAAATGATTTTAGGCGTATAGATATTTGTTTTTATACCACTACTGTGACAAGCAAGCTTACACCCTACCTGACGGTAAGTAGTTGCCGTGGGTTTATACAACACAAGGGGTGTTACTCATCCGTTAACTAACGCCTAAATTATTATAATTGGCGGTTTATAAATTTTAACCGACTTGAAAATTTACTCTTACATGAGGAGAGTGAATTATAAGATATTGTGAACGTTTGGTAACTGCACTGTCACTTGAACATTGTGTTTACTTCAATATTACTCATTCATTATTATATCTAACTAACTAGCTAACTCGGCAAACGTTGTTCTGCCATATATATATATTATGAAATATACTTTACAACATATTCTCATACCTACTATAATATACATTAAAAATTCATAAAAGTCGGCCGAGCCGTTTCGGAGGAGTGTCACCACAAACACCGTGACTCTATATAATATTATATTCTACCTTCATGTATCTCGCCCTTCTGTTTCCTTTTACCTGTTTATTAACCTATCTATGATGGCCCTACCTATGTGAACCCTACCCTTATAGAAATATATCTACTGAGAACTTTTCAAGTAACATAAATATTTATTTATTTATTTACCTCTTCGCTACGCAAATAACTACTCTTATGTCTAACCTTTCACCTAACCTACCATTCGTGTATTGACAATATATTTAATAGAATCCCTGATTTTATTTGTACCTACTTCTTGACCTAAAGATTCACCCTATTTAACTAAGCTTACTAATTAAGTGTCCCAGATGTGTCAAGTCGACCCTCTTAGTTTAATTTTGGCTGTGATCGTTTAGTGGCACCTACATTGCGGGCAGAAACCCAGAATCCTTTTCGTGTTTATGATGGCTAAGCAAATTGAGAAACCTAACAGTTAAGCTTCCTAAGTAACGTAGTACCGCAGTATACTAAAGAGTAACGATTCCCAAGAGCTACCTTCCTATCTCTACTCAATATGTTTATATATGTGAAGATCAATTCGTCAACTTCACGTTGTGGTTAATTGATTTGTGGAAATTATAGGATATCAAGGATTAATGTGTACTTTTATTAACTACTCTCTCTAAATCGGAATGTTAGAACTTAACCGTACCCTATCGAATTTTGATTGTTTCTTTATAGCTTAGGAACTGCCTATTCATATAACACTGTATTTAATTTAATGAGGTCCGATTACTAGTCATAGGCTCTACAAAGTTATAACTCTAGCATCTCAATTGAACCCTATGGAACAGAATGTAAATCTTCGAGATCTTAGTTATAGTTCCGCTATTGATGTAGTAGGACATTCATACTCCTAACCGAGATTCGATTCAGAACTTAAGTATAAGATTAGAGTGTTTAAATCACAGCTCCTATCAGCCTCACAAGGCAGTGGCGAAATAACCTATGGAGTCACTTTGTAATGTGAATGAATATTGTTACTATCTCGATATTCAGTTCAAAGTTAACGGTTCCGCAAGGCGATGACAAGATAATCTATAGTTATTTTCTGTAGTAGGAGAATATTAGTACACACCACCAAGATTCTATTCAGAACTCAAATATAAAACAGAGAACATTCTAGCCCGTGTAGAGTCTCTGAAGCGATGGCGATATAAACTATATTAATTTTATGTACTCGGAGAATGCTAGTATTCACACTATATTTAATTTGGAACTCAAACATATGATAGAGAACGTTCCAGCCCGCGCAAGCCCCTCGGGGCGGTGGCAATATCTCCTGTGTACAGTTTATATGATAGGAGAAAGTTAGTATTCGTCCTATATTTAATTTAGAACTCAAACATAAGATAGAGAACGATCTAGCCCGTGCAAGCCCCTCGGGGCAGTGGCCATATAACCTATGTTAATTTTATGTAACTGGAGAATGCTAGTATTCACCCTATGTTCAATTCTGAATGCAATCATAAAATAGAGAACGTTCCAGCTCATGCAAGCCCCTCGGGGCAGTGGCAGTCGCCCCATCCTCGCGACTGCAATGACAAACATCCACATCACATTGTCTCCTCCCCGCGAGACATGCTACGAGCCAAAGACGTCTCCTTGCGGGGCTGAGTGGCCAATTGAAGATTAACCACCCTCCTTTTTTTTCAAGATACTAATGATTGGCGTGCTATCGGCTCTCTTGACCGCTTACACACGCTTTGCATATTACAACCAGTTTACTATACTTTACTCATATTTCTAAGTTTATAAAACTCATAGTATGAAGTTTTAAGTTTACTTTTTGTTTACGTTTTACAAGTGTTTCACAATCAATCACTGGCAGAGAGGGAGTTCAGAAGGAAGCTCCCCCAATATAGGTTTACTATCAAATTAAAAGACAATTATGTTGGCAAATTTACCATTTACTTTAGATAATAATCACTATGTCAAGTTCTGGAATTTCAACCATCTCTAACTTGAGTCCTCAATTTTAGAGTAAGTATCAATTTATAAAGGCACATGTATTATACTTCTCGCCCGTTAACTGAACACAATGATTGTATTAGTTTCTCTAAGCACAATCTAGCTGAATTGCAGTCGGTCAAATCGCCACTATGCCACCGCTATCAATTACTACAGGTAGGGCAAATCCCTCAGTTGTGTCTGCAGCTAACGTATTTGTTTATAATAAAGTATACTGTGAGCGTCATCTATACATTCGTCAGTCTTGTAAAGGTAACAGCCAGGGTGCTTTTCTCAGACACCACTGTCACACAGGCTCTATTGCCCAGACTTCTAGACGATGTAGACAACAATTATTCAAGTAAGGTTTTCTGCTCATACGGCAGTAGAGAAGTTTCCATCACTTGAGAGACGTTGTTAAGTTTTATAAAGTTATTTGCAGTGTGTTACTTCGGGATATTGCCCCAAACATTTAGGCTAAATCCGACCGAACGCAAAACCCGCCAGACTAGTGTAATCAATTATGAGTATTAAGGTTAAGTCTCGAAAGCAGCTCAATTGTTCTGTCCGACATTTGGTCGTCTCTACAAGGCTTATAACGCTTCAGGTGAGAAACCCTTGTCGTACTGAGGAACCTGGCACGACAGCCCATCCTGTTTCGCTCAGCATCACCAGATGCTCGTACGCCCCCTTGGACTATTGTAATGTTCCCCAGGAACTACAAGTCCTCGCCGTACAGCAGACGCCCGCCCGACACGACAGCCCATCCTGTTTCGCTCGGCGTTCACAGACACCCGGGCGCCCCCGACGGATGCGGACGTCGCATTTCCTCAAGGAACTACATAGTTTCACGGTAAAGCGTTGTACGATATGTCTACGTGTCGTCCACTGTGTCGGTTATTAGTACCGACGACCCTGACTCCAGTTTATAGATTTACTAATAATGTTCAGATGGTATAGTTCAATAAAGACAACTTCCTGTTCACGAAACAACCGAGTATATTGTCCAACTTTAACTTATAATTTAAGCTCACAAAATATTAACGCGGAGTACAATGAGCCAGATATGCGCGAGGTGTGCGCGTACGATGGTAAGCGAAACCGGTGGCGACTGGCGCTCGCCTGCGCGAACAGCGATTTGCTGAGTTGCTATTCTGTTATGTATATGTGTGTACCCCTACATCACACCCCTCCTAAAATTTGTTACCTAAAAAAACGACAAATTTTAGAACAGTTGAAACCAAAATACAAAATTCTATTACAAGTTATTACCGCTGCATCAATACTGTATTGTTACTAACTAAACAATGCAATACGATAAGGCGCATGACCTCATCGTTACACACCATACATACTGTGCCTACGTTATGCACTTATGTTTACATTCCATTTAAAAGTCGGTATACTTAGTTTAAATTACTGACATATAAAATTTATTCAAACAAAACGTAGTCTAATTTAGTTATTTATACAAGATCTAGCTTACATTTATACTTTAGATTGACATATCTATTCTGGTATAATTTCGTGAAATCTATATTACATAGCTAAAAACCTTATTTTACAATAATAACTTTATCCGTTTACATGGACAATGTTTTTTTTAAAAGATTACATGGACAATGTTTTTTTAAAGATTACAAATATTACAATTCATTTAAGTGACTAATTACTATTTAATTTTGACCTTAAAGTATTTCCAGGCAAAGTGTAGGTAAAATTAAGCGAAAATTATTTTCGGGTTACCTTTATCCGCCTGCGCTGCCTGTGGTCGTGAACTTATAGCCTCCTCCAGAGTTACCGTCAAATGTTTGTTGAGCCACCTCCTAGTGCTCTTTGTGCATTTCATGCAACAAAAACACAAGCAGGTACAACAACATATGGCTATCACTATGGTTAGCCCGATGAGAATTAGGTTAAAGTTTTCCATTTTCGACTTCATATCATTGACTTGATTTACATTATTTTGCGTATATTTAACTTCCTCTACTTTGGTAGAATATTGATCCATGTTAAAAAAATTTTTACGTGTTTAAAAATAAAAAAAATTACATTAACAGAACAAGTAGTTTTTAGATTATTCAAAGATATGCAATGAATGACTGTGACGAAAATCTGTAACTGTGTGGAAAAATATAATAGCCTAAATTAATATATTTCTTAATACTACATAAAACGTACGGGTTTTTTGATGACACGGCCGCTTCGCGTTGCTCGCTGCGTCGGCGCTGGCTTGACCGCGATAGGAGGTTGCGTCATCCGCCCGCCCGTGTCGATAACTATACTTGACGCCGGTGTTTGCTCGTCCGAATCATTAATCAGATATGCTGGTTTTAACCTATCTACCGAAATGACTGTACGCCGACTAGGCAACTGAATTTCGAAAGTTTCTTGACTGCGTTTAATTAATTTATATGGCCCATCGTACGGAGTTTTTAATGGTTTTCTCACCGAATCGTCTCTGATAAAAACATGTGTACACGACTTTAAATCTGGGTTCATAAACCATTTCCGATTGTCTCGATGAGTGTTTGAAATTGGCCTTAACTTATCAATAGTCTGACGAATATTCTCTAAATACGAGTCATCAAGTATAGTTTCCGATGCGCTAAAAAAATCGTTTGGGAGCCTCAGGGGTTTCCCAAATGTATACTCAGCTGCACTTACGCCGCTCTCGCTGCGTCCAGCTGCTCGTAAGCCGTAGAGGACTGTCGGTAGCTCGTCTACCCACGACTTATCGGTTAGACGAGCCATCAACGCCGCCTTCAAACTGCGATGCCATCGCTCTACAAGCCCATTTGACTGTGGGTGGTAACTCGTCGTTCTTAACTTTTTGACGCCAATAAATTTAAGTAGGTCTGTAAACAATTGACTTTCAAACTGGCGACCTTGGTCTGTCGTCAGCCTGACTGGACAACCGTACCATGTTATCCAGGTATCGTAGACAACTTTAGCGACTGTCGCTGCCGTTATGTCTTTGACCGGAACTGCTTCAGGCCACTGTGTACCTCGGTCTATCATGGTTACACAGTACCTGAATCCATCGCACAATATTGCTAATGGACCTATTATATCTAAATGCAGGTGCTCAAAACGGTCTGCCTGCTGGAATATGCTATATTCTGAAACTGTATGCCTATTGACTTTCGACTTTTGGCAACTAACGCAACTTTTAGCCCACCTAGCTATGTCGGCATTCATGCCGGGCCAGAAAAATCTATCAGACACTAATTTACGAGTGGTACGAACGCCTGGATGACTGAGTTCGTGCACACTTTCGAAAGCTGTGCGTCTGTAAGCTTCCGGTAGGTATGGCCTAATTTTTGCCGTTGATGTTTCGCAAAACAATTCTTTGTTCACCGTTGGCAAAAATACGCGCTTGATTGCAACATTGTTTTTACCTACGTTTATTGCTTCGTCAAACTGTATGACGTAGCTATCGTGCTTCTGCGAATCAGCTAGTTGTTCGTAATCGATACTCGTGGGGCAGGATATTGTAGCAACGCGCGATAGCGCGTCAGCGACTACATTGTCGCTGCCTACGACGTGTCGGATATCTGTCGAGAACTCGCTAATGAACAAGAGTTGCCTTGTGCGTCGTGGTGTTTCAGAATTTGTACCTATTTTTGAAAACGCATGTACTAAAGGTCGATGATCAGTATATATTATCAATGGTGTCCCTTCAAACAACTTGCGAAAGTGTTTGATGGCAAGATAAATCGCTAGCAGTTCCCTATCGTAAGTGCTGTAACGCTGCTGCGTTTCCGATAAGCGTTTCGAAAAATAGCCTAAAGGTTTCCACACACCCTTGTCGAGTTGTTGTAGAACCCCTCATGTACATGTGTCTGACGCGTCTGTAAACAATGCTAACGTAGCGTTGCTCATAGGATACGATAACGTGACTGCGTTTTGTAACTGCAACTTACATTCCTGGAACGCTGCGTCTGGCGTCCAGACGATCGGTGTTTTATCGTTCTTTTTCGCGTTATGTAAATACCGTGCTAAAATAGCCTGACTCTGAACTGCGTGTGGTATATGTTTCCTATAAAAGTTTATCATTCCTAGATAACGCCTTAATTCGTTGACATTGGTTGGTTTTGGAAAATCGGATATGGCCTGTACCTTGTCTGCTAGAGGTCGAATGCCTTGAGTCGAAACATGAAAACCAACGAAATCTAATTCCGGTACACCAAAACAACATTTCGATTGATTGATTGTTAGACCGAATTTATTTAACCGTTCGAATAACAACTGTAGGTGTTCGCGATGTTGTGTTTCATTCTCACTCGCGATGATGATGTCATCAATGTAGCTAAAAAGAAAATTCAACCCTTGTAATACGGTGTGATGTATGAACCTTTGAAAGGATTGCGCTGCATTTCGTAAACCGAAGGTCATCCTTGTAAATTCGAATAATCCGAATGGAGTGATTATTGCTGTTTTCGCTACGTCATCATCGTGAATTGGGATGAAATGATAAGCCCAATTTACGTCTATTCGTGAAAAAATTTTCTTACCTGCCAGAACGAAGGTGAAATCATGCAGACGCGGTATGGGGTACCTGTCCGGTTTGGTGATGGCGTTCAGCTGCCGATAGTCACCGCACGGCCGTATGTCCCCGTTTTTCTTTTGCACGACGTGGAGTGGACTCGCCCACGCGCTCTTAGATGGTCTGCAAATACCTAAGTCTTGCATGAGGCGAAATTCTTCTCTTACCTTTCCTAAACGCTCTGGTGGTAAGGGTCTTGCCCTTGCGTGGACCGGTGGTCCTTTTGTTTCGATGAAGTGCTTATCATCGTGCTGTGGAGGTTCTCTAAAGGACATAGGTTTGGTTATGTCTGGAAATAGTTTAAGTAAATCATGATACGGGTGCTTTTCGGATACAGTCGTGATAGACGTAATATTACACTTTTGAACGCTAGCTATTACATTTAAGTTCGTAAGAGTGTCACTCAATTTTTTATTGCTGAGGTCAACAAGCAATTTGTAGTGGCTTAGGAAATCTGCTCCTATAATTGGCTGTTTAACGTCGGCCATAATGAAAGTCCAACGAAATACACGTCTAAGGTTAAAATCCAGGGTCAATGTGCGAGTACCAAAAGTTTTAATTTGTGTACCGTTTGCTGCAAATAAAACGTACCCATGTGGTTCGTCTGCGTAACTGCGTTTACTAACCCATGAGGGCAATACTGACACATTGGCGCCTGTATCTATTAAAAAACTTAGCTTACTCTGTTTATCCGTTATACATAACCGACGGTTGGTTCCTCCAATACAGTTTCCCGCCGACGACTGTACGGCTGCTAGTTTTCCGCCTTCCATGCACAAGGGTCCTTACATTTCCGTGCATCGTTCCGGAAGCGGTAATGGTAAAAACATAGGTAGTCCTTCCTCCTTTTACCGGATTGACTTCTCTCACTTCCCGCACTGCGTCCTCTTTGCCGCTGTTTTGACCTGCTGCGGCTGCGTGCGCCGACCCTCTCCTTGCGTAGCTCGGCGACCTCCAGGCTGAGCTTCGCTATTGCGTTGGCCAGGTTATTTGGCTGCTCTGGTGTGATGGCTGCCACGTCCATTGGTCGGGCTGTCTCCATCACCTTGTCCGCCACCGCTGCGAGTTTCTCAGCGTCGTCTAACGCCGTAGCTGCCAAAACGGTACGTACTGCTGTCGGCAGATGATTTTGCCATAACACAAGTAGTGTTTGCTCTGATACACGCGTGCCTGCCAAACTGTGCATACGCCGAAGGAGTTGAGTTGAAAAAACTCTGCAGTATGTGAACATACACTGGACCAACCAAACTATTAGGTACATCCGGTTCGATAAACCACAAATCCTCGCCAAGGAGAATCGCTACATGCCGAGAATTTTGCGCGAGGCTATTGAAATAAGAAAACACCCCAATTTCAATAGAGAAGATGGTTGGCAAGTACCACCTGCTTGGGATCCAGTCCTAAAAATAATCAAGTCACAAATCCAAAGATCTACTAAAAAATGTTCGGACACTGTGAGCGATTTTTGTGTGAATCGGAACATATATAATTAATCCATCCATGTCGGTAGATGTAATAATTGAATAACTAATGTAAGACAAATACCACCTTAGTCTTTCCTGCGACCACGGACGCTGCAAAGCGTTCGAAACGTCAGGTTTCAACAAAATAAATAAAACACGCGATACTTCCGTTAAAAATAGTTTAATTTCAATGTGTAACAATCGCGAAAACCTAAGACAATACTATCACTTCAGGCTTTTGATCTTCCACCATTTTGTATACTCGAACTTTATTTATACACTGAAAGTCGCTTTACTGCACTCGGGTGTCACCACTGTACGATATGTCTACGTGTCGTCCACTGTGTCGGTTATTAGTACCGACGACCCTGACTCCAGTTTATAGATTTACTAATAATGTTCAGATGGTATAGTTCAATAAAGACAACTTCCTGTTCACGAAACAACCGAGTATATTGTCCAACTTTAACTATTAATTTAAGCTCACAAAATATTAACGCGGAGTACAATGAGCCAGATATGCGCGAGGTGTGCGCGTGCGATGGTAAGCGAAACCGGTGGCAACTGGCGCTCGCCTGCGCGAACAGCGATTTGCTGAGTTGCTATTCTATTATGTATATGTGTGTACCCCTACAGCGTTAATGATAGCCGCTGGGTGTGTTAACTAGTCCTGGAGACTCGGGGTGTGTTAACTCATTGCCGCTCGACAACGACACATGAGTGAGTGTTGCATTCTGGCGAATATACTACTTTAAAAATAGCAAACGCGAGTAAAACTTATCGGCTGACCAGAATAAGGCACCCTTTGAGCTCTGAACATGTAACGCACAAAACGATTAGACTAATTTTCTCTAAACCGAATGTCTTCCAGTTCGCACGAACTGCCAAGGAGCATATTAATATTTATAAATCTACAATGTGTTCACTTAGGTTGGGCTATATAAAGTATGAAATTCACTTAAATGTTTATACTACTTTACTATTGATTGGTAAGCATTAAGCTGGTTTTGTATATTAACAAATAGGTACTCTGACTGTGACCGAACCGTCCAACATTTGGTTGTCTTAAACTACCGCAAGGTTGTCTCTACAAGGCTTATAACGCTTCAGGTGAGAAACCCTTGTCGCACTGAGGAACCCGGCACGACAGCCCATCCTGTTTCGCTCAGCATCACCAGACGCTCGGACGCCCCCTTGGACGCGGGTATTGTAATGTTCCCCAGGAACTACAAGTCCTCGCCGTACAGCAGACGCCCGACACGACAGCCCATCCTGTTTCGCTCGGCGTTCACAGACACCCGGGCGCCCCCGACGGACGCGGACGTTGCATTTCCTCAAGGAACTACATAGTTTCACGGTAAAGCGTTAATGAAAGCCGCTGGTTGTGTTAACTAGTCCTGGAGGCTCGGGGTGTGTTAACTCATTGCCGCTCGACAACGACACATGAGTGAGAGTGTTGCATTCTGGCGAATATACTACTTTAAAAATAGCAAACGCGAGTAAAACTTATCGGCTGACCAGAATAAAGCACCCTTTGAGCTCTGGACATGTAACCCACAAAAAATTCGACTATTTATCTCTAAGCCAAATGTCTTTCGACTCGTAACCACAGTCAGGAGGAAATCAATATTTTTAAGTGTATAATGCGCATAGAATAGCTTAGCCACTTAGCTTTATACCCCCTCCTTGGAAATCGAAGTCTTTATTGACTCTGTAATTTTGTACCGCCCGAATTACATGCGATGTTCTTCATCACCTTAAGGCGACACCTCGATCGTGAAGCTTTAAAATGGCTCCGCCCAATCACCCCGCGCCTCTCAAGTGACACTCTACACTCGATTTGTAAAATTTGAAATTAGCGCCTAATAGGTAACCTGGGGTCAACGTATAGTCAATACAAACGAACAGAAACGCTACGGAGTCGCGTCACACTTAAAAAAATTTATAATATCAATATTTAAAAATTATTGATTTAATTATTATTTAGCTTTATACATACTGAACCAAACATATTTATTTAAGCTAGACGGAAAACAATAGTAATAATAGTAATAAAAAACTACAGAAACGTATTCACTTTTAAAAGTTTATTGAAAGAGAAATCAATGACATCGTTTTATGTTTATATCTCGACAAGTTAACATGTCTCGGTATCTATGTTGTTCTTACTTAGGTCTCGTCCAGTGGCGCCCTCATTGAATAAAAAATCATATCATAGCATAGAAGATAAACATTATGAAATCCTATGTTGCATTTATTACGAAGATAGTAAAGTATTTTTACGTCATTAAACCAACACTCAAAATATTCCACTATCGTTGTTATAAGCAAAAGTGCTAAAAGAGGCCGTTTTTGGCAATTATGCCTATAACAACGAAAGCAAAACATTTCAATTGTTGGTTTAATGACGTAAAAGTACGTTATTGTATTTGTAACACACGCAACACAGGACTTTATAATGTTTATCTTCCACGCTATGATACGATATTTTATTCCTTGAGGCGCCACTGGACGGCGTGTATCCCCCGTAAGAAGAATGAAACACCAGCTACATAATACAACATTGTTTATCGAGAGGCTAAAGCGAGCCATTTGTTGATTCGGGCACATATGTTCGAGTGTCATAATGGCTGATAGCGCCGAGTAAACACAGGATTTTTTATTTCGAATAAATGAGAGAAATAAAATTATCAGATTGAATTAGAGAAAGTATTCCCGCTATTACTACTAGTTTTTATATAATTTTCGCAACACATTAACATAATGTGACCTCCAGGATTTTTTTCTTTACAAAGAAGTTAAAGGTTATAACTTATAACACACACTTTAGTCCCTCTGCGTTATAACTTTAATGCCATTTTTTAGAGCACAAAGAGTAAACATTTTATTACAAGCTTTTAGCAACTTTTAGTGCATAAAATGGTATACGGCATCTACACAACTTTCACGCGTCATACCTAACATCGACGAATATATCATTCACTGAAAGATTGCGTACCTAAATGATAAAGAAATTGTATATTTCGATCATTAAATGTAAATTTAACCTTTACCAAAAATTTATCAAGCACTTGGAATCCAATCAGCGAAATGTGAAAAAAACACAACCAATATTTTAGGGTATCCTTCGAAAGAATAAATTATAATGATTAATTTCATCTAATGATATAGATTTATAAATTTATGGAAAATATTTAGATTTAACATTCAATTATCACTAAGATTTTAAAAATTGCTGTTTTTGACCCTAACCGTTATGTAGCTAAATAAATTGATAAAATTATAATTTATAAAAATTATTTTTATTCCTTGAGCCTCTTTAATAAGCACAAATCTTGATTTGGTGCCTTCACCACCAGATTACATTCAAGCTATTTCACGTAATATATATAACCGCTATGAATAAACAAACGTCTTGAAGTACTCGTTTATCCTTGGCGCTAATTTTGGATTGGGATTGCAACAAACATATTTTTAAAGAGTAAATAGCTCTAGCCATCCACCTTGCTTGATGCATCGCCAGGATCCAGGAGGTCTGATTTTAATTTTTTTCTCATTATCTCCTCCTAAGAAAATAATGGATAGTTCAATTACTTCCCGATAATCGTCATGTACAATGTTTTTTTGTAATTCTTGATTATAAAATATCAACAATTCTTTTATTATTGTATTACCAAAATGTTGTGTGACGATATGGGTATACGATTGAATAGCAACAGGATTAATAGTTTTCTAGTCGTCTCTAAATTTTTTGAAGATTGGGATATCAGGGCTGCTTGTGACTTGGTGGATTTTTGATTCCATTTGACACAGCTTTACCTTGATCCTGGCCGGAAGAGCTCTCTAGTTTGGGTACAGCCAGAAGGTGTTCATTTTCTCTAAATGAAATTAAAATTGGCAGGCGTTCTTCTTTAGGGCTTCTCACGTCCAGACCAGGTAACAATTTCCCATTCCAGTAAACGGTCACCATTTTAGGCATATTATTTTGAAAATCTGATTTTATAGATTCCGCTCTATCTTTTCTACTCTGAGTGCGAATGCGTTGATGGACGATTTGTTTATCGGTAAATCATCACAGCTAAAATCTAGTGCTTCTACTATAGCCTGAAGTATATAGACAGAATCCCTTATGCTTAATTGAGATCTATCTAAATCTGCAACTAACATAGGCGTGATAAAGTCTTCCTTCCTCGTAACACATTTGTTTATGTCTTTTTTTCTCTTTTTTTCTGTTTGGTCCTTTCTTTTTTTTTCGGCTAACTTTTTTGTCTACGCCTGCTAAACGTCCTGGACGCCCTGGGTCTATTTATATAAATATTTTGTCTTCTTCTATTTTAATCCGTTCTTAAGCATCAGCGTGTGCTATATCGAATAAACTATCTAAATTATTTTGAAAGTCCTCACGGCGCTTGTAAACATCTTGTATTTTTTTGGAAATTTTTTGCAACTCCCTCCTGGTGAAGATTCACAAGTTATTTTACACAGTTAGGTATAGCTCTGGTAGGGATCCTAGCTTTTTCCCTAAATATAATACACTCTCTAATGACTAGGTATGCGCTTCACTAACAGTCAATTTAACTTCGCGAATTTTATAAAAAAGTACAGGAAGAACTTGACGGTTAGTCGGTAATTTTGCGCCTATTATTTGATAATTTACGTCTCCAACTAAGAAAATACTTGATTTATTGCTTCTCAATTCCACTGCCATCTTATAAAAACATAAAAGTTAAAACATTACGTATTAATCACGAGAATAACTCACAACACGAGAATAACTGACATTCAAAATTAATAGACGGTTAGGTAATTATGACGAAGTTAACGATGCTCTCTCTAAAGTTATTCATTGGTTTAGTGTTAATAATCTGCTTTTAAATGATAAAAAGACTAAAGTAATTAAGTTCTCAACACCTAATGTAAGACAGGTGGCTACCAATGTACATGTTAATGGAACTAATTTAGCCTCTGTGGAGACAACTGTGTTCTTGGGTATAACAATTGACTCCAGACTACAATGGGACCCACAAATTGAAAAATTATTAGGAAAACTAAGTTCTGCAGCCTATGCAGTGAAAACTATTAGACGGCTCACTGATATTGATACGGCTAGAATAGTTTATTTCAGCTACTTTCATAGTATTATGTCATATGGAATTCTTCTGTGGGGTAACTCCGCGGATATTAACACCATCTTTTATTGCAAAAGAGAGCCATAAGAGCTATCTACAAACTTGGTCCCCGGGAGAGCCTTAGAGAAAAATTCAAAGAAATAAATATTTTAACAGTCGCATCGCAATATATCTATGAAAATCTTTTGTATGCCCATAAAAACATAGACTCATTTTGTAAAAAGAGTGATACTCATAGCATAAATACTAGATATAAGCATAATCTTGTGTTATATGCAAGCCGTCTCCACAAAACAAGTAATTCTTTTATGGGGCAATGTATACGGTTCTATAACAAACTTCCTAGCAATATGAGAGAATTGTCAATAAACAAATTTAAAACTACTATTAAAGCCAAATTGTGTAGCAGGGCATATTATAAAGTATCTGACTATATTAGTGATAAAAATGCCTGGGAGTGAGTCGATCCAATTATAATGTAATTAACAAAATATGTAAATTTGTTTGGATACCAAAAGAGGGGTGCCTGAGTTTTTTGACAGTATTTTTATCAGTGCTCACCTAGTCATAAACTGCACGGTAGGGAAAAAAATTGTGACGATTCCAAACAAATGTAGCCATTTTTACGGAATAAAAAATTTTGATTTTGACTTTGAACAAATGAATACCGCGAGTACACGCGGCACTGCCGCGCAACTTGCATGAACATGTTTCGATGTAATTCGGCACGGATTATCGTAATCCAAATTCCAATAAAAATTAATTTCCGAGTGTTTTAAAAGCAAATGAACAAAACTAAGACCTATGCGTTAGAAAATAAAAACTTTGAAAAATAAGGGACACCCTAATATACATATATACAAATAGATTCTATAATCTATTCATATTTAAAAAAAACATGTGACAAATGATTTTCTTGCTGTTTCATAACTTTAACTTTTGTATACTGGCATTTATTGTATTTTACTTATGTATACTCTGTGTTTTGTATTGTTGTACGTTTCCTTGTTATTTATTAAACTCTAAAGAAGAAAGAACAAGGACCATCTCTGATGTTGCGAAATAAATCTGCTAATCCGTACAATAGTTCAATACTAACCAAAATGTATAGAATAGATGAGTTTTTTGTGATTTCAGTGTTGGTTCATAGTAAATATTATTTGTTTTCACGAGTACCATGGGTATAAGTATACTATCTAATCTATATCTTCACGCTAAATCCCTCGCGGGGTAGGCAGAGAGAACTGAGCGCCACATGACTCGGTGCTTACACACCTCGCTCGCTTCTTTAACATGAAACATACCGAGTTTTCTTTAAAAACTATCAAAATACACTATTTTACTAGTAATTATTTTAATACAAAAAAAATAAATAATAAAAAACCTCCACTGGTTTTCTATCTTTTGATAGCGCGAACCGCATTGGATAAATTTCCAACGTAAACTAACCTTCACCTACGTACAATGTCTAAGTCGCAGTTCGGTGAGCTTATAATGGTTACTATGAGTTTGTCGTCCCGTATGACACTTACGTTAAAGTAGCATATAAATCGAGTAGTGATTCTTCTGGTGGAATATGTTTATTTAGTAAGTTTCTCCTAAAAAACAAAACAGCAAAAATATTCTATTTTATAAGTTTTTATTTTAATACAAAGAAATAAAGAGTCTCCACTGGTTGCTATGTGCTGAGAGCGCGAACCGTATTGGTATAAATTTCCAACGTAACCTGACCTCCACCGACGTACAACTTCTAAGTCGGAGTTCGGTCAGATTATAATGGATATAATAGGAGTTTGACGTCCTATATAGGTACACGGTCAGCCTGTGGATAATGTATACCAATTATCAAATGTTACTGTTTATTCCTGTAAAAAATAACTCTTATTTAATGCAGTTTTATATAGAGTTATTAAGTAAGCAAAATTAAAAAAAAGTTTTAAGAGGAATTACATAGCTTGGGCCAACCATACCTAGGAACTGTTCTAAAAACTAGAAATATGTCTACACAAACACAATGTTACTATAATATGTTTAATGAATATAATAATAAAAAAAAATACCTTGGCTTGTTTGCCTCCGCCATTCTACGAACATTTTCTTTGTATTTTTATTTTATATATTTTCTTTTTAGTGTTCCCCATTATTACAACAGTATAATAAATATATATAAACCTATAATATTATTTACTACTTATATCTAATAATAATACACTTACGCTAAATACTATAATATTGAATATTTACAACTATTAATTATAAAAACTTCGGTGTCGCGATGTTAATGGAGCGAGCTCGAGCAGACAGTCGACATAGGTCTCACCTCGAAGCAGGCTGCAGCCGGACTGGCCCATGTAGTTAGTCAACGCGTTTATAATCCTCATAACCGCACAATAAGGTCGAAAACACGTAGCACCCAAGACGAATGTGATCGCTTAGAAATTGTCAGAAACTTGAAATTTTTTTAAAAAATATCATGTTTCAGTTATCAAAATATGCAGCAACCGTATTGTAAACATAGATATTACTAATAGATTCAAGTAATTTTGAAGCGTATAAACAGAACAACTTCGTTGTAATTTCAAAAATAATGAATTTCAGGAGGTGTTTTCGAAAGTAATTATTATCGAATCAATTTTACACAATCGCGTATTTGAGCAAGCACATTCAAGATAAAGAAATGAAGTTATTTATATTAAAATCTTAGATCCGTCAGTTTAGTCATTAGCCTATATTATTCGATGAAAGTTGGTCTAATTTTTCGATGTGTCGCCTTAAGAGAGGTGGAGCGGATCGAAACAGCCCGTCAGCGGATGTCGCATCGCGCGAGTGTTGCATGCGTTAATAGCCTACGGTACCCGCTTTACATCAGATGGGTACCCAACATTGGCGGGCGAGTTTTATTATCGACAAATTGGTTGGATAGGGATTGTGGTTATTTCACACTGAAGAAATTTAGGTAGTTTAGGGCGTAAATTCGTATAAGTATGAGGCAGTCAACCTAACGGAGCCGCCAAACCTCGTATCTAGTAGGCAGTAGGTAGCCGGTTATGCTTTGGGACGGGCCGGCCACTGATTTTGCCCTTAAGGGATCAGTTACGTCTCCCAGGTGCTTGGGTTCGTGAGCTTTCAAAGTGGTAGGAGCTCGTCGAAGTGAATTCCGTCCAGCGTATGCGGGCCACGGAGATTGATCGCAACCCAACCATACTGGTCTCATTTATTTATATATGTATATATACACACACTTATTTCCTCTGTTAGGAGTCATGGTTCGTGTCCCAATTAGGTTAGAACCATGGCGCATACACAGTTATAGGAATAGACAAAGTCGAGGCTAACTACCTCGCATACCCTAGTTTCAGTTAGCAAATCAACATTGCACATCGCTGATTTGGGCTTAGCCACCTTACACATCACACGTTTAACTTAATACAAACTCAATAATTTATTTTACACAAGTATCTTAGATTAGGTTATGGTAGGTACACTTTTTATTAAGATCTAGTTAGGAGTTAGGTAGGTAGTTGCAATGAATATACGCGTTAACTAACATACAGCGTTGTAGGCGCGTCAAACGAAATTTATAGGGATAGTAGGTACTATTACTAATTAGTTTCCTAATCTAATCGCGACGTACGTGATAGCGCCGGCTACGGTTACGATAAGCGGTCGAATCGAGGGTTTCGTTCGTAAAACGGTCGGGTGATCATATTACCCTACGGCGCGATGTTTGTACCGTGCGGTGAGGATAAAATTAGTACGAGGGTAGGCGCGTAGCGAGTAGGCTAGTATTTTATTGGCTGTAGAGTCTCGGTGTTGGGCATTAAATAATAGGTTGCACGCATCTGATCCGGGGCACCACACCAACGCGGCCGATGGCATTTCGTGGGGTCGTTTAGTGGGTATACCGTCGGACAGCCGGGGAGTCCCACACTACCACCGGAGGCCACCCAGGCATCGGTGGTGTGCGTAACGCATTTTTCCCCGCGTCACAAAAAAAAAAAAAAAAAAAAAAAAAAAAAAAAAAAAAAAAAAAAAAAAGGTTGCACGCATCTAGGTAGAGCATAGCCTTGGGGCCTGCAACTTAATTATAACGTAGTTATGCATGTAGACTGATTTTGTCTTTATTAATAAAGACAAAATGAGGGTGCCACTTAGCTTTATACCCCCTCCTTGGAAATCGAAGTCTTTATTGACTCGGATGTCGTCAACGGATGTCGCATCGCGCGAGTGTTGCATGCGTTAATAGCCTACGGTACCCGCTTTACATCAGATGGGCTGTATGCTTGTATGTCTCCCGACGTTGTATAAAAACACCCTTTAGATGTAGTAATATAAAGTGTTAACCGAGATGACTTTAAACGTGCGATTTTGTATATATATATATAACGAGGATTCTTGCTCATCCATTCGAAGGCACACGAAATAAAAGCCCTGATAGATTAGTTAGGTACGTGTATTGATCCTCCGAAACACGTTTTACACAAATATGCAACAAATAATCAGATGCAAATCGATTAAAGTTATTTGGAGCTCAATAGGGTGTTTTCGGTACGGCGCGTGATGGAAAAGTGCGTCGCCTGTCAGTCGCCCCCACTTTCGTCACCACCCTTTTAGCATGAAGAATGTAACCCCACTGAGCGGCTCCAAACAACCTCAGAACAGCGCCGCCTATGATAGTTTCTGGAACTAGCTAATAGATGGCGTTCGTTTTAATAAAATTACTACAGCGCCTTAGGTGGGATCTTAAGAATTAATTTTCATGATGCGACGACACGGCCGTCCTGCGCCTTACACGTCCTCGTGTGGTTCGCCTGAAAAGAGAAAAATCCAAGTACATTTTCTTTTCTCGGCCAGACCTGACCACGTAGGTCAGAACGAAAATCAAGTAGCAATTCGGAGAGTAAATCTTTATTGAAGTACAAAGATTTTATGAACCATGAACGAATGGACTTAAACAATAAGGAAGTTCTGTTACATTGTCGGTCAGTTATCAATGAATTAAGTTCACATAGAATACGTTTCATGTAATAATTTTGACCACAGTCACATGGGAGTGTCTGTCTTCGTCACTTTGCCAGCGACGGTATCGTTGTCACTTAACCAGCGACACGATTAGCCGTACTCCTTAACCAGGTAGTAGGCAGGCTCGACTCTTAATCACTTAACCAGCGAAAGAGTTTATACTAGAAATCACTTAACCAGTGATGTTGCATAGCCAGCTGCACACCGCGCACTCACTACGGCAAAGCCGGAGCCACGGCTACAAACTGACCCATGCAAATATTACACATTACAAAAATGGCATGAAACATACTTTACGTAACTGAAAACTGAAATTAAATTCCAAAACTACACACTAAAAAAGTTAAAGTCTTCCTTTTCGTTACTTTCTTGTTCACTCTCATGTTCATCAGACAAATCAGCAGAGAATCATTCAAAATCTCCAGTAATTTGGGTTTGAATTGGTCAGGTATATCAGTGTCAATATTTTCAAAGTTAGTCACGTTAATAGCACTACACACGTTAACCGCCATAGTTTTAGTAAAAGTTACCTTATCAGGGGTAATGTGGATTTCAATTCCCTGAGTTTAACACTTCTTGCCCAATCATAATATCATGCTGTAGTAAATTATCAGGTTGAAGATAAAAAAAAGACCTTAGAGTACAATATCGTCAATAGTAATCACAGCTACAATTTGTAACGTACTGTAGACACTTGTTTGACCAATACCAGTCGTTTTGACAGCATTATTTAGACGCGCACCTTGAAACTTTAACGATATTGATTCTTTAATAAGCTAGCATTCGTCTCCAGAATAGTAACGAAATGAAAACGACTCACCGGTGTGATGGAGAGTTCCCCTAGGGGCGCTGATCGTACAGAGCTCGACACGGCGGCGCTCCGCAGGCTTACTAGTTGATGGAGCCGGGGTTTTCTTTTCGTTTGCAGCAGCAGCATGCGCACGCGGGTATCTCCACGCGTAGTGCCCAGTGCCTCGACAGTTGTAGCAGGTGATCGTGTGTGACGTCATCGTCTTCTGGGTCGTTGAAGGCTTGCTAGGTTCTCTTCTTTTGGTTTGCTGAAGGTGAAAGCTCCTTGAAAATCACTCCATTTCATTCCCGGAAATGACTCCTGAGACAGCCATGCTGACGCCTGTCCCTTTAAAGCTTTGCTCAAAGCTATCATAAGTGCTGCTCCAGATAGTGGCTTATCTTCCATACACATGTTTGTTGTAAATAGCCAAGCACGTGCATCCATATTTTTATTGTCGGGGTCAAATTCTGGTAATCGTACCTCGCTGGCTTTTGATACTTGCATAGCTTGTATTAAAGCGAGGAAATTCTGATTTTGTTGCTCCAACAATATTTTCCACTTGTTCTCGTCGCTGTCCATCTTCGGGGTAGGTGGGACATGTCCCAATTCTGATAACGAGGATTCTTGCTCATCCATTCGAAGGCACACGAAATAAAAGCCCTGATAGATTAGTTAGGTACGTGTATTGATCCTCCGAAACACGTTTTACACAAATATGCAACAAATAATCAGATGCAAATCGATTAAAGTTATTTGGAGCTCAATAGGGTGTTTTCGGTACGGCGCGTGATGGAAAAGTGCGTCGCCTGTCAGTCGCCCCCACTTTCGTCACCACCCTTTTAGCATGAAGAATGTAACCCCACTGAGCGGCTCCAAACAACCTCAGAACAGCGCCGCCTATGATAGTTTCTGGAACTAGCTAATAGATGGCGTTCGTTTTAATAAAATTACTACAGCGCCTTAGGTGGGATCTTAAGAATTAATTTTCATGATGCGACGACATATATATGTTATATGTATCTCGGAAACTTGTCGAAATTTGTCAAATAAATCATAAGAAAACATAAAACCGAGCGATGCTCGGCCACCAGCATCTATTAAAGCGAGGCGATATGTTATTTATAATATATATTATTAAATATATCCTATATCTTGTTCTTCGCCATATCCCTTTTCCTAATCCATTATGATTGGCGCGGTCCGCTACCTGAGCCTAAGGATTTAGCAGAGACACTGACTTGTACATGGAGCGACTGCCGTCAGGTCTCCACGACCCACAGGGAGAAGTAGACCTTTCTTAGGCTAGGGCACGCGTCTTTCGGAATATAATTTCTTGGACTTGTCGCGGGTGTCCTCACGATGTTTTTCTTCACCGCCGAGCGAGTGATAAATATGTACATAAATCCGATAACACGAATTTAGTGGAACACGTCCCTGCAGGATTGGAACCGGACCAGGTGGTCGATAGTCCCGTTCATATTCCACTGGACTATCACCGCTCCAATTAATTAATCTTACATCACGGGTTATAATCCCGGTCATTTGATAGGGGGTGCGCGGGGATATGGATCCACCGCGTAGAGGCCCGTTTGAGACGATTCATGTTGTATACAGTATTACTATTTACTACAGTATTACTATTTTACACTTGGTAGACTAAGATTCCTGAATAGCATTTACAATAACTTCCACACTAGGCTCTTGGTCTGTATTGTGGAAATCATACAAAGTCCATTTTTCTAGGTTGGATTAGCGCTTAGACAACAATTGTACCTATATCAAACTTAAATAATTACATTTAAAAGGAAAAGTGAAAAGAAAATATAATAAATAAATAAAAAATAATAAACAGTATTTTATGTGAGATGTGGTGTGTCGTGTGGGTACATATGAGTACGGGCTAGACGCCAGTAAGTCGATTTGAGTGTATATGTGTGGTGCTTTTACGAGTATGTTTATGTTTATTTGAGAGTTCATTTGTATGTTTATTTAAGTGTTCTTTTGTTCTAACTCTAATGTCATTCTGTTACTTTAAGTAGTTCTTCTGTTGCTGAGTATGATAGCGTATGGAGCCATTTTAAAACCAATTTTTTCGCTTCATATAGTTTACATTCTTTCATGTTACATGCTTTATTTAAAGTATACCCACCGTGACCTGCTCCTGGGAATATCGATGGAACAATATATCCATGAGCTGGTCACGGCACGTGTTGAGACTATTGTGGGTGTGTGGGAAATTATTGGGCTATTGAAATGAGATCTGGAGAGATTATTGGTACTGGGCTATTACAGAAGAGGGACGGACGGACATTACATTACTATCGCATCGATTGTATATATATATATTTATATGGCTCAGCATAGTGACTCCGCTTGCCTGATGGTAAGCGAAAAGAGGAGCCCCAAATTGCACCGGCCATTGACAAAGGACTACAGTGTCCTGTCAGTTGACGCTGCCATGCTGGCCCGCAAGGTTGATTCTTTACGCTTCGTTTGAAGGATCCCATGTTGTAGGAAGGAAGGGACACATGTGCAGGCAAGGCGTTCTTTTTAATACACTTTTTAATAGTTGGATAGAGGTAGATATTGTACGAGAAGAAATGTTCTCAACAGTGCAAGCTCGCACGTGTGGTTCTATGAAGGGAAGGGAGGGAGAGGGTGGGATGCGGGAAAACAGTTCTTCAGAGCACTCACCATGGTACAGGCGGTAAAATATACTTAGCGAGCCTATATATTTTTTTATATATTACGTCGGGAGGCATACAGGCATACGGCCCACCTGATGTAAAGCAGTTACCGTAGCCTATTAACGCTTGTAATATATCAAGTATTACTCGCGCGATGCCTCCTCTGCTTCTTACACAGCAACCGCTTAGGAGCTTACTGGTGACCTCACTCACACGCATGAACACGAGAACCCTCTAGGGAGTTGTTATCTGCGGTTTTCTGTGAAGTGGAGGTACTTCCCCAGACGAGCTGCTTTGATGCGCCCCACCTCTCTTAGTTACTCATTCTGTTACTAGCGGCAGGCGTTAAAGAAATATGTCTTGTATGAATAAAAATCAATGTATGTATGATTGTCCTTTATGGTCTCGAAAACAGCTGGACAGATTTTGATGAAATTTTCAGGGAATCTTCAGTTTAGCTCAGCGGGTGATCCTGTGAAGTTTGGTAGCGATCGGATCACCGGTGTGAAGCCGGGGCGGGTAGCTAGTTATTAAATAATGTGTATGTATTGTCTTAGGTTTTCGCGATTGTTACACATTGAATTAAACAATTTTTAACGGAAGTATCGCGTATATTGTTGATTGATTCTCAAAAAGAAAGTACTGAAGCGGAAAAATAAGCAAAGGAAAAATACTCTCCACGAGACATATTCGGGGGATGTTATTGTAACGACTGACATGTACAGCGCCTGCCTCGTGGAGAGAAACACGTGTCGCAGCGACGACCGGAGCGGCCAGGGCAGCGGCGGCATGCATCTACTGACGGTAGTGGTGCCGGCTGGCAGCAGTTCGCACGAACTAATCGGGAGCGGAGGCACACAAAGTAGTTTAGATCAAATTGCCTGTAAATTTGACTTTCGCAAAGTAGGCGTTACTACGAATCTGTTAAATATTTACAGTGCTTCGGTTTAATCTATCTTGGGATTATCTTCAAAAGGCACATCATGAATACTCTTTGTATGCATGTATATCTTCACGCCAGGTCCCTTGCGGGGTAGGCAGAGAGGACCGGGCGCCATAAGATGTTATATTACTCTTTGCAAAATGGCTTATTACAGATTTGATGGATGGATGAGAAATCAGTGAAAAACAGTGACAGTCTAGTCGACAGAGTACCGACGTCTCCGACGGTCCCGGGTTCAAATCATGTAGTGGACATGTGCATGTACCACTGAGTTCGTGTACATATTTGTAATGATATCACTTGTTCTGCGGTGAAGGAATGTGATAGTCTGTGGATAAGAACAGATCTTGTGACCAACAGGTCCGCGGTGTGAATCCCGGCATGTACCACTGAACTCGTGTTTTCGTACATATTTGTAATTATGTTGCTCGGCGGTGAAGGATGACATCGCGAGGAGACGCGCGCGTCCAAGGAAATTGTATTTATAAAGACGTGTGATGTATAAATGATCTGGTTTTCCCTCTAGGTTGTATTTCCATGTAAAAATCTGTATTTGCGCCAAATCGTTACTCTTAGATAGCGGACCCCGCCGATCATAATGGATTAGGAAAACTGGATATCGCTACGAAGAAGAGCTCTGCGGTGAATGAAAACATCGTGAGGAAACCCGCTCGTCACAGAGATTATACTTGGACAGACGTGTGACCTGACCTGAGACAGAGCTGGTTTCCTCTCTCGGTCGCGGAGGTCTGGCGGCAGGCGCTATTTATATATTTCCTTTATTTTAAAATTTAATACGAATTGCGGGGTGCGGGGTACCAACGACTTTGTCTATGGATCGATGTGTGACCGGTGTCTATGGACCGATAGCTGTTACGTTTCTTTCCGTTTATTACTAGTAGCTTTCAAAATTGTCTTAAATGATCGAATTATGTTGTATGTTGGTGTTGTATTAAGTAAATCATTCCAGATGACATTGAGTTTTATTTATATTGTTTTCTTGTGTTTGCTGGCATCGAAAGGTATCACTCTTCTCAAGAGTACCGTAGGAGCCGGCCCACCTGCAAGCGGTTACCGTAGTTAAATGAACGCTTGTAATTACATTAAGTATCACTCGCGCGATGTCACCTCTGCTGCTAACACAGCAACTTCTTAGCAGCTTACTGTAGACCTCACTCACACGCAGGACCACGATAACCCACAGACTTGTTATTTGACTGTGGTTTTCTGTGAGGTGGAGGTACTTCCCCAAACGGGCTGCTTTGATGCGCCCTACCTCTCGAAATACCTGAAAAGTTGAATACCCCTCCAGATGCAGTCGACGAGCCCGATGTAGAAGTGGTTAATAACGGTACTTTGACACCGACGCCCGTGGGTTCGATTACCACATAGGACAAACATTTGTGTGCAAGAACATGTCTGTCTTTGCCTGAGTGTTTTAAGAGAGGTAGGGCGCATCAAAGCAGCTCGACTAGGGAAGTACCTCTTGTTCATGTAAGACAGTCGTGTTACCAGTAAGCTCCTAAGGAGTTGCTGTGTTAGTAGCAGTGGTGGCTACGAGGGCGATGTATTGCATCTACTACACCAACCCTCACTCATCCCACTGCAGGGATATGGGTCTCCCTTCAAACGAAGGGGTTTAGAGCATACTCCGCCACGCTGCTCAAATGCGGATTGACGGAGGCCAGTGTTTTCAAACCGCCCGGGCGCCGCTAACTTAGCTTAAAAAAGAGAAAGACTCAAAAATAAAAGTACCACTTTTGTTATAAGAAAACCTAAGCACATGTACCCATATTACTTTGGTATATGTATGATATTTTCTTTAGTGTCAGCATCATAATAGGGTATACAAGTTACACTTCCAGACAGTGCGACCATGTACAAATTTCCCAATAAGTAAGTCACACCTCAAAAACATCATCCAAGCAATAGTAAAATTCATAATAATAAATAAATAAATAAATAAATATTGCTGGACAAATTACACAGCGCCATCTAGCCCCAAAGTAAGCGAAGCTTGTGTTATGGGTACTAGATAACTGATAAACATACGTAAATACATTTTTTTTTGTAAATACATACTTATTATACATAGAAAATACCCAGACCAATACAAACAGACATGTTCATGCACACAAATGTTTGTACTGTATGGGAATCGAACCCACAAGCGTTGGTGTCAAAGTAGCGTAACAACGCGTTTCACCACTGCGCCACCGAGCTCGTCAATAATACACATATAATAATAAAAAAACAATAATAAAAGGGGATCTAGCTCACACAGCTAAGTCTTCAGTTTAGAACCATTTGAAACTCTTAATTCTATGTTCCAGCTTCGACTCAACCCAGTTTAAATACCACCCGTAAAACGATAGTGATTTTTACAAGATTTTCTTTATGAACTTATTCACGTCTGCCAAAAAGTGCATAAACGTATTATATTTGAGTTTTTTCATTACTGTATAATTTCACTAGCATTTATTTTACAAAATACTATCGTAATTGTCACATAAAACTAATTTTATACTGAATTGTAAAAACTTCAAGTATAACAACAATATCACTCGTCAAAAACGCAGGAAGAAGTCCCCAAAGTGTTATATACGATCTCTTTGGGGCTTTGGATTGTCTTTGGTTTTGGAATAGACTGGGTGTGTGAGTTATGTCATTCATGTTAAAATACATTTATTTCCAAAAATACTTCTTTCTTTATTTAATACACGCATTGTATCATAACACGAACGATACTATCTTATTAGCTTGAGCACTCGCCACCAGTTCTGGCTGAACGAGGCACGAACCGTCTTGACATTGACAGTTGGTGTCGCCAATTGTTGGGCCGTACATTATTGGGCTGTGGAATATTGGCTGTACAATATCAGTACGGCCAGTAATGCACGGCCATGCAATTTTTGGAAGCCAGACCATGAATTATTGGGTTCTGCATTATTAGCCGTGCAATACTTGTCGTATAATATCGACCGGTGCTGATATTGCACGGCCTAATAATGTATATTATAAGGCCGTCCTTTATTTGGCTGTACATTATTGGCTCCCGACGTGGACAAGAATTATTTTCTCCTTCTTGGTCTCAGAGGAAGTATATACCTAGAGTTGACAAACGCGTACACCCGTAAGCTCAGAGAAAGTATATACCTTTACTCTTTACTCTTTGGAGTTCTTGGTCGTATCGTATTGTGCAGTGTTGCCAATTTAGCATATTTTATGCTAGATTTGGTATATTTTTACGTTGTTTAGCATATTTTATTAGTTGTTTAGCATATAGCATATTTTTTTAGCATATAATTATTTATTTAAAAATAATTTAACCATGAAATAAACGATCCAATTTAATTACTAAACGTGCGTTCCAAAACAGGGTACTAAATCCTCTGACAAAAGGCTGTCCCTATCACACTTGCAAGTTGGTATGGAGGGAACACTCTTGTCAGAGTAATTTTTATCCTGTTTCGGAACGCAGCTTTATTAAGATTTCCTTTGTCATTGTTGGCACCCCTGTCTATTCATGTGACCTGCCGCCTTAGTGTAGTGGATTCACATATCTAGGATTAGCGCCAGCGATTTTCGACCAATCGTAGGCAGTGAAAATGACAGAATCGCTAAAATCGCGGCTGGCGTTAAATTGCCGCGTTGATTTACAATCAAGCTGCGATAATATCGCAAAAGAGCTGGTTGTGAATCCACACTTATACGTCAAAATTTCAAGAGACAATAGATAGGCTCATGTCTCAATGGAGAAATTTAGTGCACATGAAATGGAAATGCACATCTTCTACCATAGAATTCCGGAATGAAGTAAAGTAATTAATTATTAAGATGCAGCTGGTAATAACCCTTTTGCAGATTTATCTCGGTTAGCAATATCATTTTTATCACTACCACATTCTAATGTGGAAATTGAACACGTTTTCAGCCAAATGATTGTAGTTAAAAACAAATTTCGTAACCGTTTGTCAGTAAAAACTTTAAATGCCATTTTATACATCAGATTCGGCCTAAAAAGGGCAGGAAAATGCTGTTATACTTTCACAGTTCCGGATAACGTAGTGCCTTCTATAGATACTAAGGAGAGTTATAGTTTCGACAATGAAGCTTCTACGTCTACATGTACATCGGCAGCATCAGCTGTCGATGAAGACCAATACATATATTAATATTTTGTTCGATAACATAAATTGATTGAAACATAAAACAAATTTAGATTTTATTGATTATTAAAAATTTAAAATGGAATGACGTTTTATTTGACATTGAAAAATGTTAGCATAATTTTGGCAAAATTTTAACAGCAGTTTAGCAAATTGAGTATTAGTCGTGTTGGGGACTTCTTCCCGCGCTTTTGACGAGTGACGTTGTTCTTATACTTGTAATTTTTACAATTCAGTATAAAATTAGTTTTAAGTGACAATTTCGATAGTGTTGTAACATAAGTTCTAGTGAAATTATATAGTAATGAAAAAACTCAAATATAACACGTTTATGCACTTTTTGGAAGGCGTGAATAAGTTCATCAAGAAAACCTTGTAAAAATCACTGTCGTTTTACGGGTGCTATTTAAACTGGGTTGATTGAGTCTAGGTACCCTTCCCAAGTATTTTTTCAGCACAGTTCCTGAAGCTGGAACATAGAATTAAGATTTTCAAATGGTTCTAAACTGAAGACTTGGCTGTATAGGCTAGATCCCTTTGCCTTTCCCCTCGGGGATAAAGGGAACCAAAAAAAAAAAATTTGTCGTGTTGTGTTGGCAATGGTAACACTTTTATTGTGTTTTGTTAGTAATGAAAAATAACATAATTTCTTACGGAAAATGCCAAAAGCCAAATGGTACCTATCGTAACTAGCCGACTCTACTAGCGTATTATAAAAGGAATTCCTTTCATTGTTTGCAGTAATAACACAGTTCATAATTTTGTAAAATACATTTATTAGACAAGACCGTCAAAATAGTTGTAAAATGACGTCCGTTGTAAACGTGTGCAGAGTTTGTCTAGCGATGGACGCACCTGTCCGCGATATAGCCGGCAGTCCGCTACAAGATGTTTATGAAAGACTGACCAAGATCTCTGTGAGTATCGTGCAACACTTAATACTGTATTCCACCTTCTTCAAACAACACACGGTGTATTTACTGTTGGTCCATGAGCCACTGCCGTGGTTTTTCATATTCCACACGGGTTTCGAAGGGTTAAAGCAAAGCATACTCTTTTCACATATAATATATTGTTATATATTATAAGTATTAACTTTGTGTTTTGTTAAGGATGTTTCGACAATAATGTATAGTATTTTCAATTTAAATGTTAGAAGGTATATCATTACATTGTGATAACACTACACTGCAATCACTTTGCCAAAGACATTCTTGGGGGTATGGGGCCCTCACGCTAAACGCATGCAGAAAACTTCTTACAGTCTGTTCTTGGTATAACTGAGTGAGACTAATATGAAGAATCAAATGCAACTTTCAGCCAGTTGGAACATATTCCTGGCTGGTTGCATAATTTATCTTGTCACAGTAGAGGTAGATAGATGTAGAATAAAAATTGTGACCGCACAACCCACCACACACCAGAGAACATTCACTGAGTTAGAATACTACTCTAAACGGGGCTCATGGGAGCTAAGTGACTGTAGATGTTTCTCGTCTTCCCTGAACCCCATGTGTATGGACAGGAGAGTTAAATTAGCACTCAAAAGCCTATTATGTTCCAATCAATATTGTTACCATTATATATTTGGAATCAATACATTTGTCTCTTTTGTTTGAGCTAAGTTAAAAGTTTTAGGAGCACTTCGTTGGTGCTCGACTCACAATATATTAGATCTCATTTTATTGAAGTGGTGATTGAATTGAGGCAGCCGTTGATGGTAGCTACATAAAATTTAACCAATTTGAGCTGATGATGTAAGCTGTTTAGACTTTTACCAACCTCTAATTGTCTCCATGGGATCATTTTGCCTAATTTCATGTGTGTTAGGACATGTAAATTCCATCAAAGTAATAAGCTATTCTTAATTGCTTGAGCGATCTTACCTTCTAATGATGATGATGAACATGAAATGTGATACATTTAGGTCCAAGTGGTACAACTTCATAAAATGAAATAACACAAAGAAATGACTTGGAATACTTCTGCATACAGTTATCTGTAGCCTTAAGTCAGTTGGCTTAAAAACTTGTAATTCTCACAGGAAGCACACACACATTAAACATTACTACTAATTACACCTCAGTAATGAACAAATAACATTAATAATATAGGCAATTTGATCTAAACTACTTTGTGTGCTTCCGCTCCCAATTAGTTCGTGCGAACTACTGCCGGCTGGCACCCGCCCACTACCGTTAGTAGATGCATGCCGCCGCTACCATGGCTGCTCCGGTCGTCTCTGCAAGTGTTTGACATCTGAAATGTGAACCGCATGCACTCGCCACCGTTACTGCACTGGCTGCTCCGGTTGTCTCTGCGACATGTGTTACGCCTCTCCACGAGGCATCCTCATGCGCTGTCGATTTTTATTATAGTGCCATCCTTTATATAACGAAGGTGGAGGGGGTGGGATGAGTAAGCAAAAAGATGTTTAATAGAGCGGAGTTGCTTACATCAGTCTATTTGTTCATAAGAGGGTTATTAGAATTTTTATGTTTAATGAGTTCTAATTGTTCCCTAATATTCAATTTTAGTACTTTATCTATTGTGTGTAAGATTTTAAATGTGTTAGTAGTGGCACTACTAACACATTTAAAATCTTCGGCGAAGTGTAACCTTTCTGGGTGCTTGTTTTTATATGACAATATGTGGTCTTGAAATTGATTGTATCTTAATTAAACCCGAATAAAAAATCCGGCAGCTACAAGTTGTTTTGCGATGAATGTGATCATGTTTACATCTATCAAACTGGTCGTAATTTTCAAAAACGATTTCAAGACCACATATTGTCATATAAAAACAATCACCCAGAAAGGTCACACTTCGCCGAAGATTTTAAATGTGTTAGTAGTGCCACTACTTACACACAATAGATAAAGTACTAAAATTGAATATTAGGGAATAATTAGAAATCTATAATAGAATATATATGTGTAGATATTGGTGTTCCCAGATTTGATGAAATTTAGTTAACTTATTCTTTATTCAAGTCAGGGGAGTGGAGCGAGCGGGGGAATTACAGACCCATATCTATACTACCAGTTTTGAGTAAAATATTCGAAAGGATAATGCTTGATCAATTGCAACTCTTTTTTAAGACCAATGAAATTTTTCATGATGAACAATACGGTTTTTCAGCTGGTAAATCTACTACGGATGCAGGACTGGCATTGGTTAGGAATATCCTTAACGCATGGGAGAGATCACAGGATGCTATTGGGGTCTTCTGTGATCTCTCTAAAGCTTTTGATTGTGTCGATCATAAGACATTGTTACTCAAGCTGAACTATTATGGAGTTAGAGGTAAAGCCCAGAACTTGATTGCATCTTAATAAATAACAGAGTGCAGTTGACATAAATGGGGTTAAATCTAAAGGCAAATAATGTTAATATCGGGGTGCCCCAGGGTTCTATTTTGGGTCCATTTTTATTTTCAGTATATGCGAATGATCTGCCCTACATGGTGCAGAAACTATTTGCTGATGATACCTCTGTAATTTTTAATGTGGCCCGCTGTTTTGAAAATATTGACAAGGTAAATGGTGTTGTGTCTGCTATTTTAAACTGGTTCACATGTAATAATCTGTTGCTAAACTTAGCTGAAACCAAATGCATCAAATTTAGTTTTCCTAATTTGAGTTCTGCCAATACTTCTCATTGGGAATAATAAATTAGAATTAGTTAAGGTTTCTTGGAATTACAGTAGACTCCAAATTACAATGGGGCCCCCACATCAATAAACTTGCCGATAAGCTCAGCTTTGCTGCATATGCAGTTAGGAGAATCAGGCAATTGACGGATGTGGCTACTGCGCGCTTAGTCTATTTCAGTTACTTTCACAGCATTATGTCGTATGGTATACTGTTGTGGGGAACGGCGGCTGACATTGAGACAATTTTTATCTTACAAAAAAGAGCCCTATTATATTCGCTCTATTTATAACATGGGCTCCAGAGAATCCCTCCGGGAACTGTTCAAAGTAATAAATATCCTCACTGTTACTTCTCAATATATTTATGAAAACATAATGTATGCCGGTAAAAATTTAAAGTCTTTCCGAACTTCAGTGAAAAACTTAGAAGTAGAAATAAGCTGCGTATGCCGATACATCGGCTTGCTTGGACTGGTAGATCTTTTCTTGTAAATTGTATTTGATTTTATAATAAGTTGCCTGAAACAGTTCTGTCCTTACCTGACAATGTATTCAAAAAGCACATTAAAAATACTCTCTGTAGAAGGGCTTATTATAGAATTGATAAATATGTAACTGACAAAGATGTCTTGAAATAATTCAGCACATACTACCTGTCCTTAATAATAATTAATAATCTTTAATTTTTCCATTTGATATCATATATCTTACGTGTATTATGCTTATATACACGTAAGATACTACTGCTTATGTAAAAATAAATTTGTAATATATAATTGTTAATTTTAGAAGAGACTTATATTGGCAAGTTTCCGAATCCGAATTGCTAGTAGATTAAAAAAAGGAAAAAGGTGAAATAGGAGAATTAAATAAGATACAATAAGATTATATTTCAAAAAATATAAGACGTGTCTAAGTGCCCGCGAGGGCCCAATGGCATATAAAGAATTTTTATCTTTTTATCATACCGACATCACGATCCCTGTGTCATTAAGCCATCCTTGGCAACACAAACTCGCAGCGTATAAATCTATGGTACACCGTTTGACGAGCGTTCCACTTAGTAAGGATAATTACATCAAAGAACTTGATGTAATATTATGTTAATACTGTTGATTGTAGGCGCTTGGTGGAATTTTAAAGACATCACGTTAATGTTAATACTTGCACTTGTACAGATTCCACTTCACAATTTTATTTAATAATTATTTTTACCGACCGGTTTCGCTTTTACGGCATTATCAAGGTATTTTATACAACATAATTATGGCGGTACTGTGCAATCAGTGATAGTGGGTATTGTAGATAATCCACAGAGGTTACTATTGGGCAGTGTTGCCACTTTATAATTTTATATTGAGTTGTGGAATAATTTATGACAGTTGGGTCTAGTCATTGTTGGTATTTGAAATGTAATAATAGAAATTCAAATGAAATTAATTTAAGTAATCGAAATAAAATAAGAATAAAATAAAAATAATAACCAAAGTGTCTAGTGTCAGCAAGTAAGGTAATCAATTACAATGTCACGAACTATTATGATTTAAATAAATAATAAAATATATTAAATGCAATAGTAATTACATCCGGAATAATTAAATAAATGTCAAAAGGTAAAATAATTTAATAGGGGAGAGGTGTTAATATCCAATTGTATATTTAAGGCCCTGGATGCGTCTTGATGCAACAACCTATTAATTTCTAAAGCCTCCAGGGCATTTAATTTTTTTCCTTTATCACATATATGGAGGGCTTTAAAGTTTGTTTGTTGGTCAAAGCTATGGGCTTCTTTCCAAAGGTGTTCAGCAAAGTTGGAATCTGTTCGTTTAAGTTTCCAGCATCTACAGTGTTCCTTGAGCCTAGTTTGAAAGGATCTGCCAGTCTGGCCTATATATTTTTTATTACACTGGGCACAAGACAGTTCATACACTCCACTTTTTAGTTCAGTGGGAGTTCTGTCTTTAGTGTTACAGAGCAGATTCTGTAGGGAATGGGTACTGTAAAATGCTGGTCGACGGTTATTAAGTATCTGCGAACATTTATAGGATATCTTTCCTAAAAATGGTAATCTAGCCCAGCGCATAGATTCTTTTTCTAGGTTGGCCCTGTTACTACCCTTATATGCCAATTGCTGTGCCATTTTCACTCGTTTTTTCCCCACTATACTATCTATAATTTTCGGGTCATAGCCGTTATCTGGTATATTGATGTAATATACCAGATCGCGAAATCAAACGGTTACACGAAATCCACCATCGACAAACTGTTGCGAAAAAAGACGAATAATATCGTCAATAAACTACTATGCGCAGTTTCATATGTTTCAACAACAAAATACACTGCGAGTTTGTCATACCTAGGAAAAATTACTGACAAAATAGTTAACATATTTAGTAAAAATAACATGCACGTTGCACTTAAAACACATAACGCTCTCAAATCGCTTTGTAACAGTAAAGACAAAATTCAGCCGAATAAAAAATGCCGCGTCTACAAGTTGTTTTGCGATGAAAGTGTTCATGTTTACATCGGTCAAACTGGTCGTAATTTTCAAAAACGATTTCAAGAACAAATATCAGCATATAAAAACAATCGCCCAGAAAGGTCACACTTCGTCGAACATCTTGTAGACAAAGGACATCATTTATCCGCTACTAACATATTTAAAATCTTACACACAATAGATAATGGACTAAAATTGAATATTAGGTAACAATTAGAAATCGTTAAACATAAAAATTCTAATATCCTCCTTATGAACAAACAGACTGACGTAAGCAACTCCCCTCTATTAAATATCTTTTCGCTTACCCCTTTCACCTCCTCCACCTTCGCTGTACAAAGGACGGCACTACGATGGATTAGTCATTCGTAGAATGTTATTCTAACGATATTATCTACAGCGCCTGAGGATGCCTCGTGGAGAGGCGAAACACGTGTCGCAGAGACGACCGGAGCACTAACGGTGGCGAGTGCATGCGGTTCACATTTCAGATGGCAAGCACTCGCAGAGACGACCGGAGCAGCCATGGTAGCGGCGGCATGCATCTACTAACGGTAGTGGGTGGGTGCCGGCCGGCAGTAGTTCACACGAACTAATCTGGAGCGGAAGCACACAAACTAGTTTAGATCAAATTGCCTGTAAATTTGACTTTAGCAAAGTAACGCCTGAATCTATTAAATACTAATAATATAATAACAATGACTTATTATTAACTACAGCTCTCAAATAATTAGTGTAATGTTAAAATATAATTTTTTTACTAAAAGCATATGAATGTATACATATATGATATTTACACCAAGAAAACAAGTTTTGTCTGGGTAATCTCTGAAAGGCGGTACTGATTTTGAAATGAAAATGATATGTCTCAGACACCCTAACCGAATGAATACGCTCCGAATGACCACTTCTGCATATAGCAATAACAGCTATCAGATTGCTCGTAGGATATATAATAAATTAAGTGAAGATACCAAGTCTCTATCTCCAGGTAGTTTTAAAAGGAAACTGAAATAACGGCTAATGCAAATTGTTTCTACTCTATTGACGAATTTTGAATTCTTTTCATAAGATATTAATTTAATCATGTCACATGCTAAATAACCTTAATGGCATTATATTGAATCTATTTAGGTTAGGTATCTTGTCTGTGTGGCACCATGTTAAAGTCATCAACAAATTAAATACAAGTTAATTTGACAATTGCGTTACATTTTCTAACAAAGCACTTTATCGCCTTATTTCACACATAATTATCTTTTTGTGCGCGAAAATAAAAACTGAATCGATTCATAATTTGACTGTCATTAATATGACGTGAGACATGACGCTGTCAAATGACAGAGAGTGTTTCAGTGACTGCGTTCGTAAGTTGTTAATATTTCGGGTAAATCTTGGAATTATTAACAAGATTTGTCTCATTCCCTTCATGTTTTACAGCAACGATTTTTAGGTAATATTGCTGCAAACCCTCCAATGTGTTATAGATTTGGTTGATATACCTTTCCAGATACTTAGAGCCAAATTATGTATAGAAAGCTGCCATTCTCCTTTTGGCATGCCAGTGTCTGGTGAAATGTGTGAAACATATTTATGTAACTTCTAATGTATCTGTGCCACATTTTTAGCAAAATTTATTTGGTAGTAGTAGTGCGACTGGCAGCAGGCCGACTGCACCTTAGTCTTTAATTGCGATCCATGTGTTTGTTACGAGCAGAGCAAGCTATTGGAGAGATGTTGTGTAAGCATGTGGCTGTCATCCAGCAGGCCACGTGTTTGCTATGTGAGTGTTGAACAATAATGAAAGCTCATTGTCATTATCTTAATATTTTGAATTTATTCAATTCTTTTTCAGATTAACACGCTGTGTCGGCCGGTGGCAGCGTGTTACCTGTGCTACTTTCAACTGAGAAAGTGCCAGGACTTGATGATGAGGTCTGTGAGAGCCAACAAAGTGCTCACAGAGATACTGCAGGGCGTTGAAATAGTAAGTTGAATATAACTACTATTATATGAATAATCTTAATGTAGGTTAAAATTTACCCCTGGTGGCAGGAAGACCTTCTGTCTTCTTGCATTGTGAACAGGTCGTGGGCATCCGTACTATCGCCCCACAGGACTATACCATAACGGAACCAAGCCTGTGCATACGCGTGATATGCCGAGAGAGCGCAATCTGTGTGCGTATTAATTTTTAGTACCGTTAACGCGAACAGAAATTATGACAGTTTTGATTTGATATTTGAAATGTGGTTTTTCCAGTTGATGTGAGTGTCTATGGTTAGGCCTAACAGTTTAAAGTTGGTAACTTCCTCTATTTTATTTGCTGTTTTAAATGCATTTAGGTCATTTGGGTGCTTTTGATGTGGTCGACATTGAATGATTTTCGTCTTTTTTCGTTAATTCTGAGATTGTGTTTTTGGAGCCAATTTTTTACTGATTTCCCCCTAATTTTAACAGTTTTCATATTTTACGCAGGAACCCTAAATATTTACAGGATAAAAAGTATGTCTATATCCCTATATTCTGCTCTGAACAGTCGTCTACCTACCAGTGAAAGTCCCGTCAAAATTGGTTCAGCCGTTTCGAAGATTAGCCCGGACAATCAAACAGACAGACAGACAAAAAAGTTAAAAATGCGTATTTAGGCTTTGGTAACTTGAACTCATATTATTATTTTAATATGAGCTTTAGATAAAGGCTTTATTTTGAAATCACAGACAGACACTTTAATTTTATTTATATATATTATTAAATTATTAATGTTAAATATTTATTTAATGATGCCAAAGAAGTATAACTTCTCACGCGCGTACAGTACACGCACCCATTTTTTTTATCCAACAGATGCATAAAAGCCGTGGTTGACGGTGGATGCTCCGATAGTATGGATATCAATACTGGCGACCCTCAGGGTACTGCACTGTCTCCGACGCTGTTTCTGCTGCATATCAATGATATGTTGTCAATTGATTGCATTTATTGTACTTCATTTCAGCGGTACTTAACAATACGGACGTGTTATTCTTTTACTCCGTGATTTTTGTGTGAATAATTGTTAAAAGTTATTTTTTCGAGTTTAAATCTACATATATCTGTAGATAAAAAGTCAACTAATCCAGCAGTGAAATTGGTTTTTGCAAATTTGAATACAGTGAATTGTTATGAGCATAATAAGATCAAACATTTTTAAATAACGTCTGCCGTCCATGACCTGCCCCAACCCGCGGTTGCTCCACTGAGGTGAATCATCGCGCAAGACTGTGGTGTGGTGCGACGCGCTTGGCTCGTGCTGCGTTGAAGCTTATAAATTCGAAGCTAAGTAAATTCGCCGAGCAGTGCCCCGTTTGTACCTACTTACCACCGTAAATTACCATTTATCAAGATGTCATCAACCTCAAGCAAAACCAAGTGCAACGCGTGCGGCAAAAGTGTCATATCACTTTACTATATGGAATGCGTACATTGTAGGGAATATGACCTGGAATGCTTAAACATCACAATAGCTAATTTTGAGAAGTTTTCAGATAACCATAAGACAAACTGGGTATGTCCTACTTGCTTGTGCGCCAAACCTAAATCTGGTGATACTAGTACACCTATTCGAGTATTGAATAACACATACACTAACGATAATAAACCCCGCGGAAATCGAAATAAGCTGGTTTTTTCAAATGAGACGGATAATGAAGGGCTCTCTCTCATGTCAATAATGCGAGAGATTCGTCTCTTGAGACAGGATGTGCTGTCCTTAACGCACCAAATTATTATTATTTTTAGGTACTCTTTAAATTGTAAATTTTCTTGATATTTACTTCTACTTGCACTCAATATTATCATTTATTGCTCTTATACATTTATAAAGATTGTTATCTTTTTTTGAATAATAAATATTTTTGGAGAAAAAAAAAATTGATAACTATGATAGAAAACTTGAATCAAGAGATCGTGAAGTAAATGATATGAAGCTCGTAATCCAAGAGTTGACACAGAAAATTGAAGCTCAAGAGCAACATAATTTGAAAAATGATATGGAAATTATTGGCGTACCTGAGCAATATAATGAAAATCTCACACACATAGTGCTAGTCGCATCTAGTAAACTTGGCGTGGCTCTTCAGGAGTCTGACATCGATGAGGTGCGCAGAGTGGGCCCTAAGCGCTTTAACCCATCAACAACCGCACCTTCAAAAGCTAGACCAATCGTTGTAAAATTTCTTAGAAAAATGAGACGAGAAGAAGTTCTTGCTGCGTCTAGGGTCAGGTGGAACATCGTGAATGGTGCAGTGGCAACGATTTACTTTAATGAACGCTTGTCATCCTCAAACCGCCAGTTGTTTCGTGAGGCGAGAACCCGTGCAAAATTACACAATTTTAGCTACTGCTGGACACGAAATGCAACAGTGTATGTTCGAAAAGCCGCCAACACAAATGGTAATAAATATCTAGCGATCCCGATTCGCGGTTTGGACGATGTCAATGTTCATATTGGGCCTGCTGTTGGCTCGTCGGGCTCCGCCGGCTTGCCGTCCTCGGTCGCCGGGTTGGGTTCTGCACCAGTGCCACTTCACTCCACCTACACAGCGCCGCCGACTGCCACCACCGTGCCGGCCTTCGCCGCCTTACCGGCGACGCCGGCGCTGCTCCGTTGATGGTGATCCATCCTGGGGTAATTTGATTCTTGGCCTATTGTTGTTACTGACTAAAATTGATTTACATGTGATTACCTTGGGTGCTAATCGGAATTGCTTTGTATTCTATAATGAAGACGCACATATCGTCGCTAACGGGTTAATGTCTTATCCTTATAGTAATATAGTATCCCTATTCTATACGTATATTAACTACTTATCGCAACCTACCATGTGGACCTATTTGCATTCAACTACATCTATAAAATATACCTTGTCTATAAATAGCAAAGAATTTGATAATACGTTTAATGTCACATGCCACAAGGTAGACGTTGCAGAGCAATGTAAAAGCATCATTTCAAGATATAGTTTTAAGATTCTTACGTACAACATACGAAGTCTACAGCGTAATTTAGACGGATTTTTGGTTTTGCTTAGCAGACTGAACATAGGGTTTGACATGCTCATCCTGACCGAGTGCTGGTTGGGTCAAGGTTCCATAATAGGTGAAATAGATGGTTTTCTTTCCTTTTCAACCACCAAATACATAAATCAATCAGGCGGGGTCGTCATCTATGTTAAAAATAGTTTGAACCCTATTGTTAGCGAGCCTGACTTAGCTGATGCGAACTCTCTGCTTGTCTACATCCCAAATTTTATCACAGTATTGGGAATATTTCGTTCGCCCTCATTCAGAGACACCGAAAATTTCTTGAATTCCCTGGAGACAGTCGCAGTTAACATGCCTAGAGGTAGTCCATGCTGTGTGATTGCTGGAGACATGAATATAAATTTAATTAATGCTGCTTCCAGCTTTGATTACATGTGTTTGCTGGCACAGCTCGGCTTCAAACCAGCAGTGGATAAACCCACTCGTAATGACGCCTGTCTAGACCACTTCTTCGCTAAGACGAAGGCCAAAATAGAAACAATTGTTTGCTCTTCAACGGTAACCGATCACGAACTACTGCTATTGGGAGTTTACACTAAACCACCAAAAACATGTCCCTCTGTTAGAAACCAAAAGACGAAAGACATAGTGATGTGAAATAGACAAGCCGCTCTAAACAAGCCTTAAAGCCGTGAATGACATCTGGTTTAATAAGATGTTCTGTTCAAAAAGACAGATTACACATGCTAGGAAAAACCCTCATGACCTTTTAAAGCTACACGTATAAGCGATACAGAAACTTCTATTATTCACTTATTCGCAAGATAAGAAATGAATTTGACAGAAAAGAACTTGAACGAAATAAAAATAACTCACAAAAATTATGGAATACCATTAAATGCATCACTCACTCCAACAAAGTAAAAAATTCAGCACAACAATTGTGTAAATCTGAAGAGTCTTTGGATAATACAAACCGCTTCTTTTGTTCGACTGGTCAACGCCTTGCCAGTGATATAATAAATCATACTAATGAAACGCAAGATTCTCTTGCTTCGAAAGTCAAGTTAGAAGTTGACTCTTTAATACAACAATTAAAGAACAAAAGTGCACCCGGGCTTGACGGATTCTCACATTCTCTTATTAAGACCATAAGAAAACACATTATAGTTCCGCTCATGCATATCTTCAACCAGAGCTTTACCACGGGCATTTATCCTGAAACTTGGAAGACGGCAATTGTGACTCCCGTCCATAAGGGGGCAGTGCATTTAGTCCAAATAATTATCGGCCTATCTCACTCCTTAGTACCTTCTCCAAACTATTGGAGAATCTAGTCAATAAAAGACTTGCTAAGTTCCTAGAAACAAACAATATTTTATCCCCTAGACAGTTCGGATTTCGGCAAGGGAAATCCACTGAGCAGGCTGTTGCAACATTGATTGACACTGTTGTATCGCACCTCGACAGTGGAGTCAACTGCGTGGGAGTTTTCCTGGACTTAGCGAGAGCGTTTGACACGGTGTCTGTGCCTATTGAACTCATGGGTATCAGAGGTACAGCTCTGGACTGGTTTCGTACCTACCTCTCGAAAAAGGAAACAACGTACCCGGGTAGACAGCTTCGTTAGTGGTGACTGTGAAGTAACCTACGGTGTCCCGCAAGGGAGCATCTTAGGGCCCACGCTGTTCCTGATCTACCTTAATGATCTCTCATCACTACAGCTTCATAATGCAAGTATTATCAACTATGCCGATGATACTGTCATTATCTTTCACGATCGTACTTGGGACAGGTTGCTCCGAACTACTGAGGAGGGTCTGAGTATTGTTAAAGACTGGCTTAGTAAAAATCTCCTAACTTTGAATACAGCGAAGTCAAGTGTGGTCTGTTTTCACAAAAGTGCTTCCACCAGTCCTCCACAAAATCCGGAAATCAGAGTTCACTCATGTACAACGAACAATAATGTTCCAACTACAGCCCGATGCAACTGTGAGAGATTACAAAGAGTGGCTAGTACTAAATATCTAGGCATCATTATCGATGAGAACCTCAACTTCAAAGAGCACATAACTGCCATGACTAGTAGGACAAGGAAATTCATCTACATCTAATGAAACTCTTACGTGATGTTGCATCATGGGCTCTCCTTAGAACGGTATATATCACATTATGTCAATCGGTACTGTCATATTGTGTCCTAGTCTGGGGAGGCGCATCTATAACCCATTTGATCTTACTGGAGCGTGCCCAACGTGCGGTACTCAAAACCATGCTAAGAAAGCCTAGCCGTTTTCCAACGGCTCTTCTTTATGAGGAGACTAGGGTGCTCAGCGTGAGGAGGTTATACTTGTTATCCATTATACTGTTAACGCATAGAGAGGTTCGATCATCAGTGAATTACGACAGACTACTATCAAAACGTACATTTAGGCTCCCACTTCCAAAAGTAAACACCACATTTGCAAAATGTTTCGCCGTCTTTAGAAAGCCTTTAATTTACAATAGAATTAGTGCCCTGTTGCCCCTTTACAACTCAACCTATCGTGAAGCAAAAGCAAAGGCTGAAAGGGAACTATTGAATTGGACTTACCAGTACGCGGAGAATTTCTTGGTTACAGTTCAGTAGAACTTGAACCATAGCACCTAGTATTATTTATCAATTTTTGGAATAGTCTTAATATAAATAGAAAATAAATATGAATAGAAACTAATTGTAAAATTATTGAAGGAATTATATTTTCATATATTTATATAACGCTCATATTATTTTAGCTGTAGTCTGGTTTACCAAATTGTTTGAACTAACTTATTTTTAAACAAATTATTTTTTTCTTTTGTTTAATATTTTTATTAATCAAATTACACATACATATTTTTTTAAGAATGATTGTCAATAATACCGATCTATTATAATATCTATTGTATTAGCGTAAGTACCGCAAGTTACTTTTGGAAATCTCATTATTAAGTTCCCACAAGACAGGCTTAGCCTAATGTGGGTAATTAGGAAAATTGTAAAATGAAAGAATTTTTGTGAATAAAAGTATTTTGTATTTGTATTGTTATGCGGACGACAGCACCGGGAACATTTGTTATACAGGCCGTGCAAACATCCCTCGTTCCCTTGTAGAGGTAAGCCGCGATAAACTTGTGTCTGAAATGGATGGTACTTTGGCTAGAGTATCTGACTGGGGGTGGCGTAACATGGTCAAATTGAACCCCAAGAAGACACAAGTTTGCGTGTTCACCGCTAAGAAAACTCGATTTGCTGTGATTCCAGAACACACCTCTTACCGTCACCAAAAGCATTAAGATGCTTGGCGTCGAAATCTCCAGTGAAGTGGCAATATCGAAGTCACCTGGAGGAGAAGGTCAAGCTGGCGTCCAAAAGACTTGGTGTGCTCAATAGAGCAAAGCAGTACTTCAGCGGGGGCAAAGACTTATGTATATTGTATAAGTCTCAAGTCAGACCGCACTTTGAGTACTGCAGCCACCTTTGGGCGGGAGCACCTAGATACCAACTTGTACCATGTGCTTCGATTCAGAGACGAGCTGTGAGAATTGACAATCCTAAGCTTACACACGGTATTGAACCCTTAAGTTTAAGGAGGGACTTTTCCTTCCCTATGTGTGTTCTACCGATTGTACAACGGGTTGTATTCAGAAGAATTGTTTGATATGATGCCGACACCTACTTTTTATAACCGAAACGCTAGCCCACGGCGGGAGTTCACCCTCACACGCCGGAACCGCAATGGTCGCGTACTTTGTTGTTCCAGAGTAGTTTTCTTCCGAGAACTCTTAACATCTTGGAATGAGCCAAGGATTTTTCAAGGGACTACAGCATAAGATTCTTCAAGAAATGAAGAATCTTATGCTGTAGTCCCTTGAAAATTCCTCCGCGAAGAGGATTTTAGAGGGTCGGGAAGTCCTGAATTACACCCCTAGTGTTGCGAATGTCCATAGGCTACGGTGACTGTTTACCATCGTTCAGACCATATTCTTGATTGCCACCTTAGTGGCATAAAAAAAGTCAGTATTGTTATCAACGCAAACATAAATGTTTAATACATGAACTGTTATTTTTCAGGAACAGCAAGAATTTGTTGCCGCGGTAAAACAGTGTCAACTGAATGGTCTACATGTGACTCCCGTTGAGCTCATCAGCATTACAGGCACTGAATACAGCTTGATAAAGGAGGAGATTGAAGAGGAACGTCTGTCATCGCAGTGCACAGGAGAAATGGACACTGACAGAATCCCACTTGTGGAACGTTTCACGTTTGAGGACTCTGAACATGAAGATACTATTGAGAGACCAGCACTGGAGGATATGTATGAGACTGGGAGTGGGGTATTGAGAAATGACGGAAATGTAAAACAGGAGGCTTCAGATGGACCCATCGATATTGAGAGACAAGAATGGATAACTGAAGAGAATATCAAGAATGAATTAGAAGAAATGGAAGATATCTATACTGGGGTGGTAGTAATACCTGAAGAAAGTACAACGCAGGAGAAGTTAGAAGGAGCACGAGTAGATGAGGACAAGAAGGCAGAAGGTAACAGTCACTATATGACCGCTTTGTAAAGAACATTGCTTTTAAAAAAAAAAATGGGTGCGTGTACTTATGTACACGCGTGAGAAGTTATACTTCTTTGGCATCTTTAAATAAGCATATGGCTCACTCGATGTAAAGAGGTTACCTCTTATAAATGTTCATTTTATACCAAGCATTTCCAATTTACTCCAAGGGTTTACATGTGTAGCGCGTAAGTAAAGCGCCCTCTGTTACAAAACTGTTCAACTACTTAACGATCACATCTGCTACCTACAAACTTAAAGCACAACAATACAAAAGCATGCTTCGCTATAGTGCTTGAAGAGCGGTTTAGCGGGCAGGTTCAACGTGTTACGTTTGTGTTACAGTGATGCGCGCGCATCTTAAAATTTTACTCTCATCATTTTTTCATAACGCGCCTAAAGAAGTATAACTTCAAAAAACTTATTGCATTTATCTGCCACATTTAACTAACATTTTCGAATCTCAATGACTTTGTTTTAACAGTGTAAGTGTACACAGCCATGTCTGGCACAGTGTAATGATAGAAGGTTATTAAGATCACAAACATATACAAATTATTAGTTTGTGGTCTATTATAATTCTGAGAAACAAAATACAGTGCAGTAGCTGGCTATACCGTAAGTATACATTAATAATAATAATATAGTGGTTGTTACAAGTTGAAGATTGTGAGAGACTGATGACTGAACTAGGCAGCGACCTGTGACTCGGAGCATCAGTACTCTCCCCGCGGGATATACACGAAAATATAGAGCTTAAATCTTACTATGTGTAGAGAAATGTGAGTTAGAATGTGTTAACAAAAGAAGACTAAAAGGTTGCAACAGACTGTGTTTATGTGTGTGGTGTGTGTGTTTTTGTGTGTATGTGTGTGAGTGTAAGTGTTTTATGTGTGCGTAGTATACACATACGTGAGTTGTCTATTAATTGATTAGCAATTCATACGAATGAATGAATTAGTTAATCGAATCGGTATTGTTTTAATGATATTGGAGACATATTTAATTTGTTAGTTTCATCAGATAATTGGTTTGACAAGGTTTTCAGTTTCCAAGTAACTTAGATCTTGTAGAAACTTCGTGACGTTTTTCTTTATTAAAAATTTTGTTAAAGATAGTAGGTCTAGTTTTTTGTGGAGTCTATTATATAGGAATGGGCCAAGGGAACAAAATAATCTATGTGAAAAGACGGTTTTGAAAGAACAGGACTTTGCCACTAAATGATTTCGGCACATAAATGATGCAGAAGGATTATATTCGGTCATTGTATGTTCTTTTAGGATGGTATTTAAAATGAAAAGTTGGCGAACAGTGAGGACTTGACAAAATTGGTATAGTTCAAATGTAGGGAAGAGAATTGATGTAAATGTACATAACTTAAGGAGTGCTCTTTGGGCTCGTTCAAGTTTTAGCAGGGTTATTTTGCACACTCGTCCCCACGATACTATCCCATAGCTGAGTATAGACTGACAGAGTGCTAAATAAACTTGTTTAATGAATTTAGGATTCGCGATATGCCGGAGCTTCTTAAAGATAAACATTACGAACGCGCCCTGATGTGACATTTAGGTGGGATTGGAAGTTTAATCTATTATCAATAATAATGCCTAAATATTTAATCGTGTTGTTAGACTTTAATGCGGGACAGGTGCAGGGTAAAGAACTGGAGTTGGTATGTGTGTGAGATATGATAGTGTATGAAGAAGGTATGCTTTGATGAATATTGGAGATAGAGAATGAAAGATACTGTGTTTTTTCGACATTGAGAGTCAGTAGGTTGGAACGGAGCCAGTGAGAGACGCAATCGAAGCCATTTTGTGCACTCGAGAAAGTGTCTTTCCTGTTTTTAGCAGAAAAGATAAAAGCGGTATCGTCAGCGTAGGATATAATTCTGCACTTAGGGATTTGTTGGGAGCAGAGGTCGTTTATATAGACGAGAAACAAGGTGGGGCCTAAAATGCTTCCTTGCGGGACGCCATACATAATAGGCAGAGAAGTGCTTGTGTTGCCATCGACAACGACACACTGAGTACGATCACTGAGATAACTCCTGAAAAAAGACAGTTGATTTCCTCTGATGCCAAATGACTAACTTTTTTAAAAGGATTGGCACCGAAACCGAGTGGAACGCCTTCACGAGATCCAAAAATATGGATAAGTATTTTAGGCCCTTATCCAAGCACCTGGCAATGTGATCAGTGAGTTCATGAACTGCGTCGGTCGCAGAATTTCGAGGCCTGAAACCGCACTGTCCAGGAGCGAGGACTGATTTAGTCTCGAGAAAGCTTATCAATCTGGTGTTCACGAGACGCTCTAGAACCTTTGATAAGGCGGGAAGTACCGAAATTGGGCGGTAATTGTTCGCAAGGCCCCGATCGCCAGCCTTGAAAATGGGATGTACAAGTGCCTTTTTATAAGCTATTGGGAATTGGTCAGTAGACATGCTGAGGTTGCAAATGTGTGTGATAGAAGACAATAATACTTTGATGTTACGTTTTAAAAGTGAGGAAGAAATGCGGTCCCAACTAACGGCGCAGTCATCTCTCAAGGAAACAACCAAATTTTCTATTTCATCGGGGGTGGCTTCAATTAGTGCGAAAGACTGGAGGGAGGAACAGGATGTTGGGTTGATATTTTTAGAAGGTTGAGTACTAGGAGTGAGTGAAGAACTAAACGGATTAAGTTGGATGTTTTCGGCGAGAGATTTACCGACAGTTGCGAAAAAGATGTTCACATGATCGAGTGACTCCTGAGGAGTAGACCTGCACTCGAGAAGCTCATTTGATAATGAGGGGTTTTTGTTGAGATTACTAACATTTCTAATCGCGTTCCACAGTTTTTTAGGATTGCTTCCCGCATTATTTATAAGATCCTTTTCATATTTCATTTTGACATTTTTAAGTAAGTGATTGCAAAAATTACGATATCTCAAGAATGTCGTTCGTAATATATCGCAGTCAGGCTTCTTTTTTAATTTTATGTGCATTCGATCTCTATTTTTGATACACTTCAACAAACCCGGAGTGATCTAAGGCTTCAGGATTCTATATCGATGAGGCACGGTTATCTTATAGTGCACGAGGTTATTGCTGATTATAAGATATCTGTTAATTTATTTGAAGCTATATTAGGGTCCGAAGATTGGAGAATCGGGGAATAATCAATATTAGACAGTGTTTTAGAGATGGTGGCGTAGTCTACCTTGTGTATGATACGCGGCGGTGATAAATGTTTTTTTGATATCGACGGAGAGTAATACTGCTTCGTGGTCAGTAACAGCCGATTGAATGACAATTGTAACGGCTGACTGAGATGACGTCAACATGATGTGATCAAGACAGGAGTTGTTACGAGTAGGAAGCGTGTGAGCAGGTAGTAGACCGTGATATGCTATAGTATTTAAATAGTCTTCAGCCTCGAAGTCAAGATTTTGTCTAGCTATATCAATGTTTATATCACCCCCTACAATTATATTTTTACGAAAGGCGAAAGGTTGATATACAGCAAGTATAGCGGTCTCCGAGTTTATTTTTATCAACAGGCTACTGGCATCTGACACATCTGGTTCAACAATAGAGATTCCCATTAGTGTTTCCTTGTAGTAAACTAAGACACCATCGTTTTGGTTTGAAGGGTTAGTAGAGGAAGCATATAAGTAGCCTTCCAGGGCTGCAATTATAGGATTATATTGCAACCAGCACTCTGTTGGGATTATGCAGTCTGGTTTTACATGAAGATTCGACAGAAATATACTAAAACTTGCAAAATTAGCGGCAATACTACGAATATTTTGGATAATATTCAGAGATCTTTTGTGTAGTGGGATGTTTATGAACTTCACACGGTTCGCAAGTTAAAGAGGTAGATACCGTCACACGGTCTATATTTTCAATTAGGTGAGTGTTATTCATTTGTTTTAGGGGTACAATGGTACATAGGTAGGAGCTAAGTAGGGGAACCAATTGTACAAACAGTATCGTAAGTACACGTCAGATCATATTTGCAAAAATAAGAGGAATAAAAAAGGACCATGTTGTGATATTATGATAGTTTTTTTCAGAGGGAAAAATTGTTTTATGAACGATAATGTTAATTTATGTGTGTAATAAATGGGATGTTTTGTGTCTTGTTTAGGATTGTAGGCAACAGCCTTTGGAAGTAAATGACTATATGAGTCCAATACCAACTTGTGTAACATTTTTCGAGTAAGTGTGTTACAACCGAAGTAGCTGCTGGCTGGTTGTAACATATGAAGTAGGTGTACTTTGAATTGGTTATGAGGTATTTTAGGGGTGTGTAGAGTGAACATGTAGTGAAGTGTATATGTGTGTGAAATATCCCATGGGAGAGATCCCAGGACGCTATTGGGGTATTCTGTGATCTCTCCAAAGCTTTTGATTATGTCGACCATCGGACATTATTGCTCAAACTGTGCCATTATGGAGTTAGAGGTAAAGCCTATAATTTGATTGCAACTTATTTAAGTAACAGATTACAGACTGTTGATATAAATGGGGTCAAATCTAAAGGCATCAATGTTAATATTGGGGTGCCCCAGGGCTCTATATTGGGCCCCTTTTTATTTTTAGTATATGTGAATGATCTGCCCTACATGGAGCAGAAAATGGCGGATGTACTACTGTTGGCTGATTCAACATAGTTATTTTGAAAAGAAATAACTTAAGTCTAGTTTTTGAATTTTTGGTCTTGGGTTACAATCTTAAATTAACAATAAATAAACACACTAGACTACAAAGCAAAACATGTATTGATAATATTGCTCATAATCTCGCGGGTACATGCAAAACTCAAATTATAGACCTTGATTTGTCTGATCATACGGCTCAAATAATAGAGCTACCAATAAATAGAACCAAAAAACTAAAATTCTGGTATATTACAAAACGTGATCTATCGAAAGAATACCTCAGTAAGTTTAAAAAATACCTATACAGCTTATCTTTCTCTGACATCTACAAAACAGACGACCTACTACGACTAACATAGCCTTTGACAATTTCATTCATCATTATAGAATGCTTTATGACCTTTGTTTCCTCTTTAAATAATAATAGTAAAAATAAATAAAAAAATGATATGGATATCACGAGGCTTAAAAATCTGTAGCAGAAAAAACGGACGCTTCTCTGGAAATATAGGTTAAATCCTTCAAGGCAGAACAAAGAAATATTTCAAAATTATTCTAAGAGACTTAAGAAAATTATCAACCTGACACAAAAAGCTAAAAATACACATTTTATAAATAAATCACAGAACAAATCTAAAGCCACCTGGAAAATTATTAATAGCAAAACAAAAATGAAAGAACACATTACACACATTATAAAAGACGAAGAGCTGATCTCTGATCCTAGAAAATTAGCTAATGCCTTTAATGATCACTTTATAGACCAAATCACAAAATCTTTAAATTGTTTAAGTAGTACAGCAAAAATTCCTACGCATTGTCAATCTATGTTTATGTCGCCAGTATCAACTCAGTCTGTTATAAATATAATAAAATTGTTGAAAAACAAAAACAGTATAAGCTATGACGGTATCGCAACAAAAGTGGTGAAATTTGTATGCGAAAGTATAGTTGTATACATCTGTGTCACATAATCAACCTAGGTATCAGTCATGGAATATATCCAGAAAAGCTCAAACCTTTAATTGTTAAAGCTCTTCATAAAAAAGATAATAAACAATATATGACTATAGACCTATAGCATTGTGTTTCATTTTTTCCAAGATATTTGAGAAGGTCATATATGATGCTATTTATTCTTATTTGACTAAAATATAAAATTTTATGTGACGAACAAAAGGGATTCAGAAAAAATATATCAATCAATATGGCAATTTATAACTTACTTGACATTGTAATGAAAAATATAGATAATAAGATACCTATTTGTAAAAATATATACAGATATGACAAAAGCTTTTGACTATGTCGATCATAAAAGACTAATAAGCAAACTCAATGCGTATGGCATAAGAGGGAATGGTTCTAAACTCCTAGAATCGTATCTTAGTGGCCGTGTTCAGTATGTGGAAATAATCACAATATGTCTCAAAACAAAAAATGAAGTAACTTACCGCTCACATGCTAAACAAATTAAATATGAAGTCCCCAGGGTAGTGTTCTTGGACCTCTGCTATTCCTCATTTATATAAATGATTTACCCGAACATACAGTACTGGTTTAGTCAATTGTAATAATAATAATATAAACGAATATGAATATGAGATTAACAAATTTATTGAATAAAATCGTTACATGGCTCGACATAAACAACTTAAAAAATAATTTGCAGCAAACGAAAATTATGCATTTTCATCAAAGAAAACAAGTGCACACATTTAATATAAATTATAACAGACAAAAGGTGGAAGACTTTCTAGGGCTGCTAATTGACAACCACCTAACATGGAAGCCGCAAGCAGAACAAATTTGTTAAAACCTGAGCAAGTCTGCGTATGCTTTATATCGACTTTCACATAATCTTAAATTAGAAGTAACACTAATGGCATATCATGGTTTTGTCGCACCAACGTTACGATACGGAGTAATTTTTTGGGGTAACTCAAGCGAAAGAAATAATATCTTTAAGGCTGAAAAAAGATGTGTGAGAGCAATGTGTGGACTTAAAAACTACCGACAGTTGTGTACCTGTGTTTAAATCCCTAAAGCTGTTGACTTTACCGTCACTATATATACTATAGGTCTACCAGGATCTGATGGCAAAAAGGGAAAAAAGAAATTGACGCTAGCAATACTGGGGAAATTGGAGTAAAACGTTTTGATGCTTTTTTTTCCTTATAGCGGCTGATTCTGTGTGTGATACATGCAAATATAAAAATTTATCCAATGATCAAGGATAATTTTTGAAAATCTTACTGTGGCGAATGTGGGGTTCGAAATTTAGATGAAAACTCCAATTACTTTTTTTTTTCTTGGTGGGTAGGCGCAAGAAGTACACACTTAAAAGTTGCTCTGTACATTTTAATTAAATAAAATTAAAGTGATTATTGTATTTACTTACGAGTGGTATATAATGTATTGATACATGTCAAATTAAGCCGTCAGCTATAAATCAACACTCCTTTAAATATTTCTTCAGGCAAAAAATTGTAAAACATAATCAACACACAATAATGGATAACCTTTCTCAGCTTAAAAAGAACATGGATGATATGACGCAAATGTTTACTTTGAAGATGGCCTCATTTGAGGATTCCTTGAGTGGCAACGGTCAGTCTAGTGATGTGGCCTCCCTGGCGAGGGAGTTCAGCAATTTCAAAAGTTTTATTTGGAAAGCAGTCTCAGCCCTTAAGTCTCAATTGGATCTGGTATTAGCCACTTTGGATAGCTTTGAGATGAAGTCTCGTTCGTGTGTGCTGTTGCTGCATGGTGTGGCCGAGGTGGATGATGACAACTCCAAGGAGGTGATATTGAAACTTTGTCACAAAACACTTAATGTAAACATGGACACATCTTCTCTGTCTGCATGTCATCGCTTGGGGAAGCGCAGAATGGCCAACAAGCCGCGCCCAGTACTTGTGCGATTTTGCAACCAAGAATTGCGTGATCAAGTCTGGAATGCGAAAAAGCACATGAAGCGCAGTGGACTAACATTTTCAGAATTCTTAACTAGTAGTAGACATGAGGTATTTGTTGAGGCCCGCAAAATGTTCGGCGTGAAGGGATGCTGGACCAGCGGTGGCAAGATTGTAATTGTGTGTCCTGATGGTTCCCGTCGTAAGATTACTTCGATGGCGGAATTCTTATCATTCAAGACGAACGTGCACAACACTGGAGGTACTGCGACACATGTACTTTCCCCCATCCGTGTACCCCATGTTAAACCAATTGCCGCTGAAACACAATTTACTAACAAGATGCGCTCTTCCAGAGCCCAAGTTAAGGCGAAAAAGTAATGTTTGTTATACAGTGTGTACCATGTTTGTCATAAGGTTGGTAGTGTTTGCACATAGTTGTTATCTCTGTTGATGACCGCGTAGTTTCTAATATTCTATAGGCCGTCAATAGTTTGTAGGGTAATCACATTATTACTATATTTGCACGGAGTTACCACTAAATTAATAAAATATAAATTTACAATTAGTACATTTGTTGCCAGTGTTGTCACTGACATTTTAAATTTTGTTGCTATTTTAAGATGGCACTACAAAAGCGCTTAATTTTTTCTTCATTCAGTTGTGGCAGGCAGTTTCAACTTCAGAGTTAAACTGTTTCTGCATTGATTGCTTTTTTTTTATTGTCGTTTATCTACATTGTTCACATAATCTATAAATAGGTTAATATCTCTATGATAATATCTAACTAATTTTCTTGTTTAAATATGTAAATACTTGTTCTTTTTTTTTGTTTGGTAGAAAACTTCATAGCTGCCGGCGAATGCTTGAGGGTAATTTCAAGGTAGTACCATTGACATACATTATTATTACTTTTTATTAATACAGTACACAGTTGCTTTCGCGTTCTTGGGAAATACCTATTTATTTCAATTAATTTAATGTCGGATGTATTGTGGGATACTTCAGATTCAGAATACTTTTCCTTTTCTTCATCTTCCTCTCAAAGTTTTACTACTGATGGGAGTGCCGTTTCAGATAATCCTTCACTTAGAGCATCTTAGGATGTTACGTTTACATCTCTAGCAAAAAATTTTAACGTCGTTCATATAAATGCTCAAAGCATTCCTTCCCATTATGCTGATTTACTTGCTGCCTTTGCTTCTAGTAATATTCATGCCGTACTTGTTTCCGAGACATTTCTAAAACCCCCTCTCCCCTCCACATTATATCCATTACCAGGTTTTAAGTTAATCCGGAATGATCGTACGTGTGTGAGAACAACACAAGATGGTGTGTCAAGAATGGTGGGTTACGGTGGCGTAGGTATTTACCTCCGCAGTGACATTTCTTATGAATTGTTATCCCAATCCCCTCCAGTCTTCCAATCTCCAGAACACTTATTCCTTCAGATAACACTTCATCATTCTAGGGTCTTGTTAGGTGTCTATTACAATCCGTCCCTTCATATTAATTATTTCCACTCGTTTGAAACGCTCTTGGATGAATTTTCCAATCAATTTGACCATGTTATCATAATGGATGATTTTAACACGTGCCTTATAAAGAATGATACCCGTGCAAAAAAACTTCTTTCTATATTACACTCTGTTAACCTTCATCACCTTCCTCTTGGTCCTACCCACTTTCCCCATAATGGTCCTCCATCCTCCCTTGACCTAATTATAACCTCGTCTCCTGAGCTGGTTATGGATTCGGGTCAATATAATGCACCTGCCTTTTCAGCGCGTAATTTAGTCTACGCCTCCTTTAAATTACGACCACCCAAGCATAGGCATAAAGTCATGCTTTTACGTAACTTTGCTGCCATAGACAAAAATCAATTAATAAGGGATTTAAGTGCATCAGATTAGGACACAGTACTTTCTGCACCAGATGTTGATAGTAAACTGAATGCCTTTAATACTATCATCATAAGTGTATACGATAAGCATGCGCCATTACGCTCCGTACGGGTCAAACATTATCCTGCACCATGGCTTTCAGAGGAAATTAAAAAACTTATGGCTCGAAGGGATAGGGCTAAAATTAGACTCCGTCATAACCCAACTCCAACAAATCGAGATTCGTACGTATTGCTACGGAATCGATGTAACAAACTATGTAGGGAGGCTAGATCTAAATATATGCATTCCTCTATTGAAAACTGTCCCCCCAGCAAGCTCTGGAATTTCCTCAAAATAAACGGTATTGGCAGGGAGAAGCTCAATGCCAGCGGCAATATAGATTCCAGTTCTTTAAACAAGCGTTTCTGTGCTTCGCCCGTCATTCTGGATCCCATTAGAAAGTCGTCCACTTTATCGCTACTAAATGCGGCAACACCACAATCTACTGCTTTGTTTGAACTTGGTGAGATAACATCAGATGAAGTTATTAAATTGATCGGGAGTATTGAATCTAAAGCTGTTGGAAATGATGATATCGGCCTCAGCATGATCGACCCAATAAAGGAGATTATTGCTCCTTTTCTCGCACACATATTTAATTGCTCTCTTACTTCTGGAGTCTTTCCATCAATATGGAAAGACGCCCATGTAATTCCACTTTCCAAAAATTCGAAGCCTTCTTCTTTCTCAGACTTTCGTCCTATATCTATTTTGCCTTTTCTTTCTAAGGTGTTGGAGCACTTTGTGCATCAGCGCCTAACTACTCACCTCCGAAAACATAATCTCCTGAGTGAAAATCAGTCCGGATTTCGTCCAGGACACAGTACTGTCTCAGCGCTTGTCAGAGTTACCGATGATATCAGATATAATACCGAAAATCAGAAATTAACTCTATTGGTTTTACTTGATTTTACAAGCGCTTTTAACTCCGTTGATTTTGCCATTATGCTGGCTAAATTACGTGCCCTAAATCCTTCACCAATAGCTTTGGCGTGGCTTAAGTCATATTTAACTGGTCGCCGGCAAATTGTTAAAATTGATGACTCTAGATCGGACTGGTGTAAGCTTATGGCTGGAGTACCTCAGGGGGGAGTGTTGTCTCCTATTCTTTTTTCTATCTTCATCAATGATATTACTTCTAATCTTCTCTCTTCGTTTCATCTTTACGCAGATGATCTTCAGATCTATACGGCTGCTTCGCTCGACGATTTCAGCAGTGCTGTAAATATTATTAATAAGGATCTCTCTGCGATTGCCCAATGGACTAATAACTTCGGGTTGAAAATTAACCCTTCTAAATCAAAGGCAATAATTATTGGAAGCCCCTATTACATCTCCCTGTTATCAAATGGAATGTGCCCAAATGTTATTTTTTGTGACAATGTCATTACATATTCCTCGACAGTTAAAAATCTGGGTATTGTCTTTGATCAAACTTTGTCCTGGGCTCCTCAGATCACATTAGATATGTTTTTGGTCTACGGAAATTCGATCATATTTCTGAATATCGCAAAAAGCTTAATCTGTTACCCATTAGGCTCCGTAGAAATCTTCATACCCTATCTTTTCTTTTCCATATACTTTTTAGTCCTACGGCTCCAAAATATCTCCACGAGTGTTTCAAGTTTCGTGTAATGGATACCCGACTTCGACCTAGAAACGATCTATTTTTAGAAATTCCTACCCATAATTCCCAATGTTTTTCCAAATCCTTTACGGTTCAAGCCGTACGTCTCTGGAACGCACTCCCAACCAGTGTGAAGTTATCCCAATCTTATAACTCCTTTAAATCACAAGTGAAGAAACATTACGACTCTATTTCTGATATTTAAATTAGCATTTACTTTTTAACGCGTATATATACTGTGTGTCTGGGTATTTTGTGTTGAGCGTGAAGTGTGTATTGTGCGTAAATTGCACCAAACCTATTAATTGAATTCCTTTTCAAGCATTCATGGTTGACTGGAAGAGATCCCTATTTGGATAAGTCCGCCATTGTATAATTTAGATTAAGTTTTTTTTTTGTATTATTATTGTTATGTATTTTGAATGTTAAATTATACAATAAAGTTTTATAAACAAACAAACAAATACTCTGTTCATGAGTTTATTAATTAATTATAGGCTATGAGAACTTGAAAATGGTTCTAAATACTGCACATCCATAAAAAAGTCTTCATCGGAAGAGGAAGACGAGGAAGACGCAGTATTTATGATAAACCTTTCCTCCTACATCTCAATTAATCAATATTGTTCTATGAACTGATTTTAAATTTTTATTACATGTTCACAAGATTTTCGCCATTCATCGATCCCTATTTCAGAGAAAGCTTCTTCTGTTAAAGATTTTATTTTATATCACTTGCAGGTCTATTGACGTTTTTACCCACAACTCTTTGTTTCATTATTCCCCAGATTAATTCTATGGGGTTTAACATACAATGATATGATGGGAGCCTCAAGACTTCGTGGCCGTGTGATTTTAAAATCTCATCTATCTGATATTTAGGTTCAGACTTATGATTTTTCACTGCTTCCAGTAATTGACATTTACGCCAGTTATCGTCGTAAGGGATATTGTTTGATTGAAGCCATTCTTTTCTAACAGCAATACGGTCGGTTTGTTTAATTGTACAGAATGGTACTAGGCGTTGTCCATGACAATTAGAGAAGGTTTTGTAAGGTTGGGAATCAACTTCTCCGCAACCCATTTTGTAAAGTTATCTTTATTTGTAGTCAGCAGATGTACTCTTGACCTATACACCAAACAACAGTTTGGCACAAAACCATTTTCTCCACCAGCATGTACAATGATCCATCTAGGCCTGCCGAAATACTTTTAGATGGGCCTGCAATATCTTTATTTTGCCAGCATTTGTTCACTGAACATGAACCGTGTATGTAGGTTTCATCTAAATAAACCACGTCTAGCTTATCATCGGCTTCTCGATTCTTTTGCATACGCTCCAAATACTTGTATCTGTGTATCTTTATGTCATGTCGCTCCATTAAAATAGTGTTTTTTGATTGGCACTTCACGAATTCGAATCCGATGTCTTTCAAACTAAGTCTGAAGACAAAATAAGATTGTTATTTTTAGATTACTATGTTTTTAGATTATATTCAAACTGAAAGAAAATGAAATTCATTCTTGTTACCTTAATGATTCTCTACCTCCATTCAAATTGATTTCCTCCCGAAGAATTTGTAACAATTTCATGACAGTGGGTATTTCTTTTCGTACAGTGTTAAACTCATTTATCTTGTTTCTGATCAATTCTATATTAAAACTATCCAAGTTTTTTTTTTGCCTGTTTTTACCGGGCGTACTAAATACGCCTCTGTTAGATCTGCCTTCAGCAATAATTCGTCTTATGATAGTATTAGAACCCCTGAAATAAACCAAAGTTTAGTATACATAATATACACACATCAAAAGTGTCTAGGGATCAACATATATTTTTGCAATAACTTTTCTCCTGATTGATATTAATTAAAATTTTATTTAAGGATTCATCAAATAAAGTGTTTTCGTTTGTCTACAGTAACGATAAACCAAGTCACCTTTGCATTAATAAAGAAATTTGCCATTTTCATAATAAAGGGATTTTTGACATTTGAACCACTAACATTAAAGTTCGAAAAAAAGACTGAAATAACAGTTTTCTTTAAAATTTTATTGGGTAACTTAAACAATTAATAATCCGTGTTTCTACCGCGAACACTAACAACACAAGAACATCGGTTTGGCATACTCAAAATGAGTTCATCCAAATCACGCTGTGGAATGGCCGCCCATGTTCGTTGCAACAACAAAAAAAGGTCTTCTTGCGACTGGATACCCTCCATATTCGGCAGAGCTCTTCTCTGTAGCATATCCCATGCATGCTCAATCGGGTTCAAGTCTGGCGACTGAGCAGGCCAGGGCATGACATTGATGTTAGCTGCGGCGAGAGTCTGTCTTACAACTCTTGCGGTGTGCGGTCGTGCATTATCATGCATTAACTGAAATAAGGGACCGATTTGCACTTGTAGAGGAACGATGACGTCTGATACAATCGTCTCAGCATAAATTTGAGCGTTGAGGTTGCCTCTGATCCAAATCAACTCAGTTCTTCCGCCGATCCAAATACCCGCCCATACCATGATGGTTCCACCACTATAAGGATGGACTTCCTGGCAGGATTTTAATCGCTGTTGGCGTCCAGGGGTTCTCCAGTGTCGTATACGTCTTGTATCCGGTCTCATACCAAAACGAGACTCATCAGAAAAGCACACGAAACGCCATTGTTCTTCTGCCCAATTTCTGTGTTCAAGAGCCCATTGATATCGAATACTACGATTGTGCATTGCTATAGGTGGTACCCTTAGCGGTCTTCGGGAATGAAGGTTCACTTCATGCAAGCGGTTTCTGACTGTTTGGTCGCTAATTAAGTTCCCTGAAGAGTGATGAAGCGTCACGGCTAACATCATGGCGGTTATTGTTGGAGCTCTTCGAGTTGTGATTTGAATGTATCGGTCTTGTCTCCGTGTGGTGCAGCGATACCGTCCTCCATGGCGCTCAGCCACGGTACCAGTGCTTCGGTAACGTGTCCAAAGTCGACTGATAACACTCTGACTTGTATTCAGAGCTAAAGCCACAGTACGTTGCCGGGAACCAGCTTCTATCATTCCCACGGCTCTGAGCATTTCTTCCCTGCTTAAATGACGTCGCCGCTCCATAATAACGTTGGTTTTAATCAGTAGTAGGGAAACAGTAGCACTAATAATGTCTTCAATGCGTTGTATGTTTTTATAGGGAAAATATTGACAGCTGATTTTCATCTTTTACTCGAATTTGATTGACAGTTCCTGTTTCAAATTATGAAATGCACCAAAAAGGATCCATATAAATTTATAAAATCATAAATTTATTACAAAGCCACATCTCAATCTCAAGAAATCCGCATAAAAATGCTTGATCCCTGGACACTTTTGATGTGTGTAATACACACGAAAAATGCAATAAACCAAAGTATCAAGACGTTTCATTCCTACTAACCAGTCAACGCTTGCACATGGCTCAATATCGATGATTGTGTTTGTTCTGCACCTTGTTCATCAAGTATTCTTTGATGAAAATTGAAAACAATATTTCTTGCTTGCGATCGAAGAGGTTTCTTCGACATTTTCACCACATTTTAAAGGAAATTTGAAGCCAAACCAAAAACAATTCCTCGAAATTTCAGTTGACAGATGTCATTTTTTTTGTTGCCATATGAAAATCGCTATTTTTTAAACTTTTTTTTTGCCGTCAGATCCTGGTAGACCTATAGAAATATGCATTTTTGTGAAATTAAATCAGCATCTTTTGTAAATATTACACAAATAAGAACAAGAGCGGTAGCTGTACGCGCTCAATATCAAAATATGTTAACAGTTGGAGGTTATAATACTGCGTTATTATGCAAAAGTGTAATCGGTATGGGGCCTGTTATTTATAATAAAATTCCAGGCAGTATACAATTATTACAATTTAAACTGTTTAAAAAGAAATTGAGTTCCCTCTTAAAGGTAATCGCTACTATAATATTAATGAAGTTTTAAATGACATTCTGTTAGTTTGACATTGCATTATATTGTAATTTTGTTTTGTAGGTAGTTAGTTATTATTTTTAAATCTAGTTATTCGTACTATATATACTTTGCACACCTTAATAAGGCAAATTGTACAAGGGAATTTTATAATTAATTTCATCATCATATAACATACCTACATTTTAAGCAAATAAATGATTCTGATTCTTACATAAAATGAATGATGTAACTCTGTACAGGTGCCGCTGCGGCTGAAGAGGGCAAAGAAACACACGCGGACAAGACTCAAAATGGAAGAACACTGAAATCAGACGACGATAATGTTCTAGAAAATCCAAAATGTGAGATATGTAAAGTTACGCATGAAGAGACAACCAACAGAAACGTTAGCCCTTACATATTACGGTGCGTTAAAAAACCTGCAAATAATAGACAAGTTTCAAAAAACACATGTATGTATACCGTGACAAACAAAACTAATGCGAGTGTGAACAGTGATCGTGAGTGCACTATTACTAACACAGATGTCGGCAAAAGCAACAGTAAACAACTGAAGATGGTTGTTTGTAAAGACGACGAAGTCGGTTCACGAATATTTACTAAAGAGGATTATTCAAAGAGAACTGATGAGAAACCTTTTGGATGTAAGATATGTAAAGTTAGATTTAGTCAGAAGGGTAATTTAAAGAGACATCTAAGGACACACACTGGTCAGAAACCCTTTGAATGTGAGATATGTAATGTAAAATTTAATCATAAAAGTAGTCTAAAGTGTCATTTGATGACACATACTGGTGAGAAACCCTTTGAATGTGATATATGTAAAGTCAGATTTCGTCGGAAGAATAATTTAAAGACACATTTAATGACACACACTGATCAGAAACCCTTTAAATGTGAAATATGTAAAGTTAGATTTAGTCAGGTTAGTTTAAAGCAACATTTAAGGACACACACTGGTGAGAAACCCTTTGAATGTGATATACGTAAAGTCAGATTTCGTCGGAAGAATAATTTAAAGACACATTTAATGACACACACTGATCAGAAACCCTTTGAATGTGAGAGATGTAAAGTTAGATTTAGTCATAAGGGTAGTTTAAACAGACATTTAATGACACACACTGGTGAGAAACCCTTTGAATGTGAGATATGTAAAGTTAGATTTAGTCTAAAGGCTAGTTTAAAGAAACATTCAATGATACACACTGGTGAGAAACCCTTTGAATGTGAGATATGTAAAATTAGATTTAGTCGGAAGGGTTATTTAAAGACACATTTAATTACACACACTGGTAAGAAACCCTTTGAATGTGAGATATGTAAAGTTAGATTTACTGAGAAGGCTAGTTTAAAGAAACATTTAATTACACACACTGGTAAGAAACCCTTTGAATGTGAGATATGTAAAGTTAGATTTAGTCTGAAGGGTAGTTTAAAGACACATTCAATGACACACACTGATGAGAAACCCTTTGAATGTGAGATATGTAAAGTTAAATTTAGTCGTAAAGATAGTTTAAAGTATCATTTGATGAAACACACTGGTTTGAAACCCTTTGAATGTGAAATATGTAAAGTTAGATTTAGTCACAAGGGTAGTTTAAAGAAACATTCAATGATACACACTGGTGAGAAACCCTTTGAATGTGAGATATGTAAAATTAGATTTACTGAGAAGGGTAGTTTAAAGAAACATTCAATGATACACACTGGTGAGAAACCCTTTGAATGTGAGATATGTAACGTTAGATTTAGTCGGAAGGGTTATTTAAAGACACATTTAATTACACACACTGGTAAGAAACCCTTTGAATGTGAGATATGTAAAGTTAGATTTAATCATAAGAGTAGTTTAAAGACACATTTAATTACACACACTGGTAAGAAACCCTTTGAATGTGAGATATGTAAAGTTAGATTTACTGAGAAGGGTAATTTAAAGAGACATTCAATGATACACACTAGTGAGAAACCCTTTGAATGTGAGATATGTAAAGTTAGATTTTATCGGAGGGCCCATTTAAAGACACATTTATTGACACACACTGGTCAGAAACCCTTTTAACGTGATATATGTAAAATTAGATTTAGTCACAAGGGTAGTTTAAAGAAACATTCAATGATACACACTGGTGAGAAACCCTTTCAATGTGAGATATGTAAAGTTAGATTTACTGAGAAGGGTAGTTTAAAGAAACATTCAATGATACACACTGGTGAGAAACCCTTTGAATGTGAGATATGTAAAGTTAGATTTAGTCTGAAGGGTAGTTTAAAGACACATTCAATGACACACACTGATGAGAAACCCTTTGAATGTGAGATATGTAAAGTTAAATTTAGTCGTAAAGATAGTTTAAAATATCATTTGATGAAACTCACTGGTTTGAAACCCTTTGAATGTGAAATATGTAAAGTTAGATTTAGTCACAAGGGTAGTTTAAAGAAACATTCAATGATACACACTGGTGAGAAACCCTTTGAATGTGAGATATGTAACGTTAGATTTAGTCGGAAGGGTTATTTAAAGACACATTTAATTACACACACTGGTAAGAAACCCTTTGAATGTGAGATATGTAGAGTTAGAATTAGACAAGTTTTTCAACTCGAGACATATTTTGAATACAGTGAACTCAAGATACACTGGTTAAATCAATATCTCCCGAGATTACGTCATTGAGTGCCGATCACAGCTTGTGTCTGAAATTGAGACATCACTAGAACAGGTCTCTGATTGGGGTAGATTGAATTTAGTTCAACTTAATCCGCTAAGGACACAAGTGTGCGCATTTACCGCGAAATAGTCCCCATTTATCGTAGCTCCCGATTAGAAGGTATACCCCTCAGCGTTACGCCTAGCATCGGTATCCTGGGTGTCGTCATATCGAGCGATGGACAGTTTCGCGGCCACCTGGAGAGCAATGCTAAGTTGGCGTCCAAGGAGATTGATGTGATCAATAGGACTAAACAGTACTTTACACCTCAACATCGCCTTCACCTTCATAAGGCCCAGGTCTGGCCTCATATGGAATACTGTTCACATTCAGAAACATTTTGTTCAATAACTTTACGTAAATAAATACTCGTACATTAGATTTCGGAAGCTTTTCGACAATATATATTTTGTATAATCTATAGTTTAATAGGAATAAGTAATATCTATAGTTTAATATAAATAAATAAATTCAAAGTAAAAATAAATGAAAGCAAAAAAGCTGGTGCTCACGTTTACAGCTTACTAGTAACTTCACTCACTTTATTTTCAAATAAGTATTTTGTAACGAACATCTATAGTTGTTTGTACATAATATCTATATACGAGTATAAAGCAAAAGTAACAAAGCAACAGTCTTGTTTTAAGGTTCAAAAACTGTTAAATATGTATTAAAAATAAATGATTTTAGGCGTATAGATATTTGTTTTTATACCACTACTGTGACAAGCAAGCTTACACCCTACCTGACGGTAAGTAGTTGCCGTGGGTTTATACAACACAAGGGGTGTTACTCATCCGTTAACTAACGCCTAAATTATTATAATTGGCGGTTTATAAATTTTAACCGACTTGAAAATTTACTCTTACATGAGGAGAGTGAATTATAAGATATTGTGAACGTTTGGTAACTGCACTGTCACTTGAACATTGTGTTTACTTCAATATTACTCATTCATTATTATATCTAACTAACTAGCTAACTCGGCAAACGTTGTTCTGCCATATATATATATTATGAAATATACTTTACAACATATTCTCATACCTACTATAATATACATTAAAAATTCATAAAAGTCGGCCGAGCCGTTTCGGAGGAGTGTCACCACAAACACCGTGACTCTATATAATATTATATTCTACCTTCATGTATCTCGCCCTTCTGTTTCCTTTTACCTGTTTATTAACCTATCTATGATGGCCCTACCTATGTGAACCCTACCCTTATAGAAATATATCTACTGAGAACTTTTCAAGTAACATAAATATTTATTTACCTCTTCGCTACGCAAATAACTACTCTTATGTCTAACCTTTCACCTAACCTACCATTCGTGTATTGACAATATATTTAATAGAATCCCTGATTTTATTTGTACCTACTTCTTGACCTAAAGATTCACCCTATTTAACTAAGCTTACTAATTAAGTGTCCCAGATGTGTCAAGTCGACCCTCTTAGTTTAATTTTGGCTGTGATCGTTTAGTGGCACCTACATTGCGGGCAGAAACCCAGAATCCTTTTCGTGTTTATGATGGCTAAGCAAATTGAGAAACCTAACAGTTAAGCTTCCTAAGTAACGTAGTACCGCAGTATACTAAAGAGTAACGATTCCCAAGAGCTACCTTCCTATCTCTACTCAATATGTTTATATATGTGAAGATCAATTCGTCAACTTCACGTTGTGGTTAATTGATTTGTGGAAATTATAGGATATCAAGGATTAATGTGTACTTTTATTAACTACTCTCTCTAAATCGGAATGTTAGAACTTAACCGTACCCTATCGAATTTTGATTGTTTCTTTATAGCTTAGGAACTGCCTATTCATATAACACTGTATTTAATTTAATGAGGTCCGATTACTAGTCATAGGCTCTACAAAGTTATAACTCTAGCATCTTAATTGAACCCTATGGAACAGAATGTAAATCTTCGAGATCTTAGTTATAGTTCCGCTATTGATGTAGTAGGACATTCATACTCCTAACCGAGATTCGATTCAGAACTTAAGTATAAGATTAGAGTGTTTAAATCACAGCTCCTATCAGCCTCACAAGGCAGTGGCGAAATAACCTATGGAGTCACTTTGTAATGTGAATGAATATTGTTACTATCTCGATATTCAGTTCAAAGTTAACGGTTCCGCAAGGCGATGACAAGATAATCTATAGTTATTTTCTGTAGTAGGAGAATATTAGTACCCTCGACAGCTATCTCAGCGATAGGACGGTCAGAGTTAGGTACGCCGGGGGGGAAACCTTGCGGTCCACCACCAAAGGGTGCGTCCAAGGGTCCATAGGAGGACCGATTTTGTGGAACCTCCTATTGGATCCTCTTCTGCAGCAACTCGACCTTGCGGGGGTGCACTGTCAGGCCTTCGCCGATGACGTCGTGCTGATGTTCGACGGCAACACTGCGCTGGATATAGAGAGACAGGCCAATGCCGCTCTCGAGCATGTGAGGGCGTGGGGTGTCAAAAACCGGTTGAAGTTTGCGCCGCATAAGACCAGCGCTATGCTGGTCACGCGCAAACTTAGGTATGACACTCCGCGACTTACCATGGGCGGGATAGACATTGGCATGTCTCGGCAGATCAAACTGCTGGGGTTGACGATTGACGCGGGTCTGACGTTCAACGCGCACGTGGCTACTGTCTGTAAAAGGGCAGTGGCCATATACGGGCGCCTTGCGCGTACGGCCCGCGTCAGTTGGGGTCTCAACCCTGAAGTAGTGAAGATCATATATTCAGCCGTAGTGGAACCTACGATATTGTACGCTGCCGCCGCATGGGCTCCAGCGGTCAATAAGCTGGGCATCCAGAAACAGCTCAATAGCGTACAGCGGGGCTTCGCGCAGAAGATCTGCAGAGCCTACCGCACGGTCTCCCTGAACTCCGCACTGCTGCTGGCCGGGGTGCTGCCTCTTGACCTCAGAGTGCGCGAGGTCGCCTCTTTGTACGAGGCCAAGAGGGGGCTACCCCATCCGCTGCTCGGGGACAGGGAGATCGAGCGGATGGCCTCGAAGATCGAGGCCCCGCATCCCGCGGAGCTAGATAGCTTGGAGTTCGGCAGCCTGGTGGACGAGGAACAATGCAGGGCACACTCCAACTTTGCCCTGCGAATGTTTACGGACGGCAGCAAGATTGAGGGCCGGGTTGGCGCCGCTGTGTCCGTATGGAACGGCGACGCCGAAACCAAGGCCCTCAAGCTTGCTTTGTCGTCCTACTGTACCGTCTACCAGGCGGAACTCCTGGCTATCTGCACGGCGGCCGAGTACGCTTTGAGCTGCGATGGACCCAGTATTGGCATCTTCAGCGACTCCATGGCGGCGCTCCAGGCGGTGGCGAACGTCGAGTCCCCCCATCCCCTGGCGGTGCAAACACGGGACGCTCTTAAACTGTGCAAAAGCCAGGGTAAGAGCGTCTCGCTGTTCTGGATCAAAGCACACGCGGGGTTGGAGGGGAACGAACGTGCCGATGAACTCGCCAGGAGCGCCGCACTGGGGTTGCGGAGGCGGCCAGACTACGACCGCTGCCCTGTCTCATTCGTCAAAGGTATGATCCGCAAGGGGACCATTGACGAATGGGACAGGAGATACAAATCGGGAACAACAGCTTCGACAACGAAGATGTTCTTCCCGAGTGCGGCGGCGGCGTACGGCATCGTGGGTAAAATGGTGCCGTCGAGCATCACTACGCAGGTCCTCTCGGGGCATGGTGGGTTCTCCGCGTACTTGCACAGATTCAAGTGCACGGATGACCCATCGTGCTTCTGCGAGCCCGGCGTGGACCAGACAGTGCAGCACATATTGTTTCGGTGTCCCGCATTCTCCAAACAGAGGTACGATTTGGAGCAGGATTTGGGAATGCGGGTCACCGAAAACACAGTCTCCGAAGTGGTAACGGGGAGAAATAGATCGAAATTTTTAAAATACTGCGTCGGTCTAGCCACGGCCGTCACAGATCGTAATAAGCAGAGCAGCTCCACCTAGGACTAATGTTGTATACCTCGGCTATACTCTGTATAGCCGATGAGATCGCGGTGGCTAGGTGGAGCTGTGAAGCTCACTGTCGCCCGTGTCTGGACTGACGCAGTATAGGGAGGGAAATTTGGAAACAGTTATAATCGTTTTACCGGCGTTCTAAAATGGGCCAAATCAAAATTTTTTTTTGGAAATATAACTGAAAGATGATGAATGAAAGATGAATTGCGGAATGAAAGAGAATGTGATGTATGAATGTGTTTATTATATGTAAATTGCGACAAATTAACGAATGTTAAAAAATAGCCTTGCCCACGGCAGGGGTGCCAGTATTAAATAAAAAAAAAAAAAAAAAAAAATATTAGTACCCACCACCAAGATTCTATTCAGAACTCAAATATAAAACAGAGAACATTCTAGCCCGTGTAGAGTCTCTGAAGCGATGGCGATATAAACTATATTAATTTTATGTACTCGGAGAATGCTAGTATTCACACTATATTTAATTTGGAACTCAAACATATGATAGAGAACGTTCCAGCCCGCGCAAGCCCCTCGGGGCGGTGGCAATATCTCCTGTGTACAGTTTATATGATAGGAGAAAGTTAGTATTCGTCCTATATTTAATTTAGAACTCAAACATAAGATAGAGAACGATCTAGCCCGTGCAAGCCCCTCGGGGCAGTGGCCATATAACCTATGTTAATTTTATGTAACTGGAGAATGCTAGTATTCACCCTATGTTCAATTCTGAATGCAATCATAAAATAGAGAACGTTCCAGCTCATGCAAGCCCCTCGGGGCAGTGGCAGTCGCCCCATCCTCGCGACTGCAATGACAAACATCCACATCACATTGTCTCCTCCCCGCGAGACATGCTACGAGCCAAAGACGTCTCCTTGCGGGGCTGAGTGGCCAATTGAAGATTAACCACCCTCCTTTTTTTTCAAGATACTAATGATTGGCGTGCTATCGGCTCTCTTGACCGCTTACACACGCTTTGCATATTACAACCAGTTTACTATACTTTACTCATATTTCTAAGTTTATAAAACTCATAGTATGAAGTTTACTTTTTGTTTACGTTTTACAAGTGTTTCACAATCAATCACTGGCAGAGAGGGAGTTCAGAAGGAAGCTCCCCCAATATAGGTTTACTATCAAATTAAAAGACAATTATGTTGGCAAATTTACCATTTACTTTAGATAATAATCACTATGTCAAGTTCTGGAATTTCAACCATCTCTAACTTGAGTCCTCAATTTTAGAGTAAGTATCAATTTATAAAGGCACATGTATTATACTTCTCGCCCGTTAACTGAACACAATGATTGTATTAGTTTCTCTGAGCACAATCTAGCTGAATTGCAGTCGGTCAAATCGCCACTATGCCACCGCTATCAATTACTACAGGTAGGGCAAATCCCTCAGTTGTGTCTGCAGCTAACGTATTTGTTTATAATAAAGTATACTGTGAGCGTCATCTATACATTCGTCAGTCTTGTAAAGGTAACAGCCAGGGTGCTTTTCTCAGACACCACTGTCACACAGGCTCTATTGCCCAGACTTCTAGACGATGTAGACAACAATTATTCAAGTAAGGATTTCTGCTCATACGGCAGTAGAGAAGTCTCCATCACTTGAGAGACGTTGTTAAGTTTTATAAAGGCATTTGCAGTGTGTTACTTCGGGATATTGCCCCAAACATTTAGGCTAAATCCGACCGAACGCAAAACCCGCCAGACTAGTGTAATCAATTATGAGTATTAAGGTTAAGTCTCGAAAGCAGCTCAATTGTTCTGTCCGACATTTGGTTGTCTTAAACGACCGCAAGGTTGTTTCTACAAGGCTTATAACGCTTCAGGTGAGAAACCCTTGTCGTACTGAGGAACCTGGCACGACAGCCCATCCTGTTTCGCTCAGCATCACCAGATGCTCGTACGCCCCCTTGGACTATTGTAATGTTCCCCAGGAACTACAAGTCCTCGCCGTACAGCAGACGCCCGACACGACAGCCCATCCTGTTTCGCTCAGCATCACCAGATGCTCGTACGCCCCCTTGGAGTATTGTAATGTTCCCCAGGAACTACAAGTCCTCGCCGTACAGCAGACGCCCGCCCGACACGATAGCCCATCCTGTTTCGCTCAGCATCACCAGATGCTCGTACGCCCCCTTGGACTATTGTAATGTTCCCCAGGAACTACAAGTCCTCGCCGTACAGCAGACGCCCGACACGACAGCCCATCCTGTTTCGCTCGGCGTTCACAGACACCCGGGCGCCCCTGACGGATGCGGACGTCGCATTTCCTCAAGGAACTACATAGTTTCACGGTAAAGCGTTGTACGATATGTCTACGTGTCGTCCACTGTGTCGGTTATTAGTACCGACGACCCTGACTCCAGTTTATAGATTTACTAATAATGTTCAGATGGTATAGTTCAATAAAGACAACTTCCTGTTCACGAAACAACCGAGTATATTGTCCAACTTTAACTTATAATTTAAGCTCACAAAATATTAACGCGGAGTACAATGAGCCAGATATGCGCGAGGTGTGCGCGTACGATGGTAAGCGAAACCGGTGGCGACTGGCGCTCGCCTGCGCGAACAGCGATTTGCTGAGTTGCTATTCTGTTATGTATATGTGTGTACCCCTACATCACACCCCTCCTAAAATTTGTTACCTAAAAAAACGACAAATTTTAGAACAGTTGAAACCAAAATACAAAATTCTATTAAAAGTTATTACCTCTGCATCAATACTGTATTGTTACTAACTAAACAATGCAATACGATAAGGCGCATGACCTCATCGTTACACACCATACATACTGTGCCTACGTTATGTACTTATGTTTACATTCCATTTAAAAGTCGGTATACTTAGTTTAAATTACTGACATATAAAATTTATTCAAACAAAACGTAGTCTAATTTAGTTATTTATACAAGATCTAGCTTACATTTATACTTTAGATTGACATATCTATTCTGGTATAATTTCGTGAAATCTATATTACATAGCTAAAAACCTTATTTTACAATAATAACTTTATCCGTTTACATGGACAATGTTTTTTTAAAAGATTACATGGACAATGTTTTTTTAAAGATTACAAATATTACAATTCATTTAAGTGACTAATTACTATTTAATTTTGACCTTAAAGTATTTCCAGGCAAAGTGTAGGTAAAATTAAGCGAAAATTATTTTCGGGTTACCTTTATCCGCCTGCGCTGCCTGTGGTCGTGAACTTATAGCCCCCTCCAGAGTTACCGTCAAATGTTTGTTGAGCCACCTCCTAGTGCTCTTTGTGCATTTCATGCAACAAAAACACAAGCAGGTACAACAACATATGGCTATCACTATGGTTAGCCCGATGAGAATTAGGTTAAAGTTTTCCATTTTCGACTTCATATCATTGACTTGATTTACATTATTTTGCGTATATTTAACTTCCTCTACTTTGGTAGAATATTGATCCATGTTAAAAAAATTTTTACGTGTTTAAAAATAAAAAAAATTACATTAACAGAACAAGTAGTTGTTGTTGTGATTATTCAAAGATATGCAATGAATGACTGTGACGAAAATCTGTAACTGTGTGGAAAAATATAATAGCCTAAATTAATATATTTCTTAATACTACATAAAACGTACGGGTTTTTTGATGACACGGCCGCTTCGCGTTGCTCGCTGCGTCGGCGCTGGCTTGACCGCGATAGGAGGTTGCGTCATCCGCTCGCCCGTGTCGATAACTATACTTGACGCCGGTGTTTGCTCGTCCGAATCATTAATCAGATATGCTGGTTTTAACCTATCTACCGAAATGACTGTACGCCGACTAGGCAACTGAATTTCGAAAGTTTCTTGACTGCGTTTAATTAATTTATATGGCCCATCGTACGGAGTTTTTAATGGTTTTCTCACCGAATCGTCTCTGATAAAAACATGTGTACACGACTTTAAATCTGGGTTCATAAACCATTTCCGATTGTCTCGATGAGTGTTTGAAATTGGCCTTAATAGAAATGGAATAGTGTGAATGGAGCGTTGGGAAAACTTCTGGGCAGTAAAATCCTGAGCCAGAAGGCACAACTCGCTATACACAATGCAGCGTTAGTCTCAACGCTAACTTATGGAAGCGAGAGCGGGGTATGGCAGAAAGAGCATGAGAGTAGAATAAACGCGGTCGAAATGCGAGCGCTGCGCAAAATTTGTGGCGTAAGGCTTGTAGACCGTATTCGCAATGATGATGTTAGAAACAGAGTTGGTCTGAAAGAGAGCGTCGGTGTTAAAATAAGAAGAGGCATGCTCCGTTGGTTCGGACATGTAGAAAAGATGAAAGAATGACGAAGCAGATATACAATGCAAAAGTGGAAGGATGTAGGAGCCGGGGAAGGCCAAGACTTACCTACCATGACCAAATTGGTCGTGTTCTATTAGAAGGTGATGTCAGGAGCCCTAGAAACCGGCGAGCGTGCATGAGAAGACCAATGAATGTTAAAGAAGCTAATGAGGTAGCGAGTGAGATATGTAAGGATCGAGTCACGTGGCGCTCGGTTCTCTCTGCCTACCCCGCAAGGGATTTGGCGTGAAGTTATTGATATATATATTAAATATAAGCTGTTGGATATCTCAATCAATAATAAAATAATAAGTATAACAAATAATATATAAAGCTAGCCAGTCATTTTTTTTTTTAAAAGAGGAGAACTTTCAGCTCTGCAGTTAATGACTCGATCGTAAAAGCTGATTCTCGTCATCCTTGATTAGATCTGATCCTGTGTTTAATATAATCAACGAATCCAACAGTGCTTGCCTCAGTAGAGAGCGAAGTCTCGTTTTAATGCGCTTCAACGCTAAAATCGTCTCTCAGAAGTCACTTGCGTGAATGAAATTGTGAGAATTACACAATATGCAACTTATAAGGTGATGTACGAGTATATGCCGATATCCATGCATGTTATACTGTGATAAAAGTTTACATGCGCATGGTATGGTATGCAACTTTGACAGACGTCCAAACCACTTCTGAAAAAACACATGGCGTCCTTTGTTGTTTGGTCTAAGACATCTTCGTCGTCTTCTTCTTCACTGTGTGAATCTGAGTCTTGCTTATGTTGCCTAGAAGAAATGAGCTCATCCCAAAGAGTTTTAGACAGTTCATGAAAATTATTTGCAAAAGATTCCAGTTCTTTTGACAGCAACTCTCGATCGACATTTGCAATTGATACGACAGACTTTTAGTGCGTCATTATGAATCCCATTTTCGTTGACTTTCTTGAAGTTTTTCGGGTCCAAACAAGCGGCATCTTTCATTAAATCTTCGTTGCAGATGAATTTTTCCAAATTTTTTTTTACAAATTTATTTTAACTAAAGCTGTATTAATAATGACTTTGTAGACAGAAATAGAATAGAATATGAAACAATGTAAAATGTAATGCGTTACGCTATAATGATACACGTCTAAATAAGTTGATTCGATCAAAAGTTATCGCAGTTCAGCAAAAAAATCAAAACTACTTTCAGGAGGTGGCTTGCTCCGGTTCAAGTTTCAACCATTCCATTTCTCTCTAATTCTATGAACGAACTATCTGATCTAGTTTTAGTTACATTTAGATGCAAGAGCTGGGACCTAGCCTGCGCGCTATCCTACGGTTGCCGCAAGCCAGGCCCGTGGGGGGCCCGCGAAGGCTGGGGCCCGGCTGGCAAATGCCACCTTGACTATATGGCCAGTCCGACGCTGCATATGCCAATCCACATGAGTCAAATTAAAATCGCCAGTCATAATGAACTTATCATCTGAACACGAGCTAACAATTTGAAACAACTTATTTGAGAAATTTTCTAATTGTATCATCTGATTATTTCCTTCATTCTCTTTGCAGAGATAAAGTACGCACATATGGATTTTGGCTATATGTCTATCTGCTGTTTTAATTCTAAGAGTCACCCATAGATCCTCAGCGGAAGATCTCCATTCCGGACGGCCTTCCGCCGCGACATCCCGACGCACCGCCAATAGCACTCCACCACCCATGGTCTGATTAGTCGCTCCATAGTTACGATCGTTCCTCCAAACAACATATCTATCGTCAAATAACTCATGATCTTTTATGCCATCAAGTAACCAAGTTTCAGTAATTGAAATTATATCAAATGAATTAAGACACAGGTTTCTCTTAAAAATATCCGTTTTAGTACGTAATCCTCGAGCATTCTGGTAATATATGTTCAGATAAGAAGCCATAGTAACCACGCAAGAACCAATAGCAAAATAGTAGAAAAATATTTTATTATATACCATGTATGGAATCCACTAAACGATCGAAGAATGTCGAAATGAAGTAATAATCTATTCAAGTTAAAATAGTACATTAAAATAGGAGCTGCAAAAATGTACCTTTTCATGCTTTTCAGTAATAATATAATATATTTTGTCAATAAATAAATATAATATAAGTAAATTGAGTTGTAATTAAAACTGGCTAAAATTAAAAATTCATGTGCAGTAAAAAAAGTCAAATACCATTTTTTGTGTAATTGAAAACATATTAATAAAACTGTCCAGTTCAGATTAGTATACCTTTTTAACGATTGCACAAAGAACAGCTGCTTTAATAAATGACAAAACCATTGCAAATTATACTTAAAAAGCAACATGTTAACGTTGAGAATTATTATATAACAAGTTATGAAAAACTCATTTATAAAAAGTGTAATAATTTCACGTAAAAGTAAAAAACTTGCGTATATAAAAAGTATAAGAAAAAATAAACTAACTATTAATTCAACCAAACGACCAACGCACTTCCAACTCATGAGCAGTAGCAGTAAATACCCACAAAAGGTGCAAAATATTAAATTAGTCATAAGCGCAAACAACTTATCAAACGACAATGTAGTTTGAATAGTTACAATTGAATTTATAAAATATCCATGTTCAAGCCAATGCAAAGTATGCCCTATGATTAGCAGAGCAACGCACAATAAAACAATGAAGCTTACCGCGCAAACGGGCGCAAGTCGCATACGCTGTCTACGCAAACAGCGGTGCGGGGTGCGGGCAGATAAGCCAGCGATGACCAGCATGCGGTCGCAACCTAACATACTTAACACAAATGCAATAAGTAAATAATAACACAAACAGTTAATTGAGACACATATACAGTGGTTCAGGTAATTTTTTGGAGATCCGCTTCCGTGTTTATGACGAATATCTTCGAGGTTGGTGACTTTCTTGCAATTATCTTGCAATGTTTCACCCAAATGAATTGAAAATTTTTTTCACTCGCTAATGCTTTAGCTTTGGATAGTAGCTTCTTATTGTGAACAGTTAGGTGATCATTAACAAAGATACGGCTGCCCTCGGAGAATCCTAGCTTTAGATCTTTTAGGTTTAGGTCTTTACGCGCACGAGCTGCAGCAATGAGGTCTTCCTTTTTATATCTGTTATTAAGTGATATTACTATGGGTTTAGGCACCCCCTGTTGTTGCGTGGGAATTCTGGTAATGAAACTGACATCCTATTTTTTAATAGGGCAGCCCACATCACTGACCTTTAGGGCAATATCGTACAGGTTTTCATTTGTTTTTAATGGAATTCCCTTGATTTCTATGTTGTTCGCACGAGCCCATTGTTCTTTCTCATGCATTTCGTGCTGTAACTTGGTAATATCAGCTTGTAATCTTGGGATAATATTAGTACGTTCCTCCACACTCTTAATTCTTACTTCTAAAGATTTCATAGCTTCCGCATACTGTCTCATTGTATCGTGCGCATATTCCACGGAATTTTGCAAGTTCCCCAACTCATCCTTGATAGTTTTGACGTCTGCAGACAAGGCTTTTAAAGGTAATAACTGCTCCATGATGTCATTTAATGTGGTTTGCACGCTGTTCCACTGCAATGGTGAGATAGGTTCTGTCGTTCCTTTAGGGACTATACCAGATGATCCACTCTTAGAATTGGGACAGCGCCATGTGCTCTTTCGATCTCCTAGTTTGCGGTATCCAGCTTCAGTTATCCCCGCACACGCGAAATCAAAACGGCGTTTGCAAAGACTGCAAGTCGCAACGTCCGAAGATTCCTTATTACACACTGCGCAGGTAAACATAGTTAAAAGATTGGACAGCCCTGACTAACAACTAACCGCAACGAAGCGTCTACTATAAAGCGAGCGCAGAGCGCGAATGTAGATGTGAATGTGATAGACGTAATATTACACTTTTGAACGCTAGCTATTACATTTAAGTTCGTAAGAGTGTCACTCAATTTTTTATTGCTGAGGTCAACAAGCAATTTATAGTGGCTTAGGAAATCTGCTCCTATAATTGGCTGTTTGACGTCGGCCATAATGAAAGTCCAACGAAATACACGTCTAAGGTTAAAATCCAGGGTCAATGTGCGAGTACCAAAAGTTTTAATTTGTGTACCGTTTGCTGCAAATAAAACGTACCCATGTGGTTCGTCTGCGTAACTGCGTTTACTAACCCATGAGGGCAATACTGACACATTGGCGCCTGTATCTATTAAAAAACTTAGCTTACTCTGTTTATCCGTTATACATAACCGACGGTTGGTTCCTCCAATACAGCTTCCCGCCGATGACTGTACGGCTGTTAGTTTTCCGCCTTCCATGCACAAGGGTCCTTACATTTCCGTGCATCGTTCCGGAAGCGGTAATGGTAAAAACATAGGTAGTCCTTCCTCCTTTTACCGGATTAACTTCTCTCACTTCCCGCACTGCGTCCTCTTTGCCGCTGTTTTGACCTGCTGCGGCTGCGTGCGCCGACCCTCTCCTTGCGTAGCTCGGCGACCTCCAGGCTGAGCTTCGCTATTGCGTCGGCCAGGTTAAGTAAGCTTAAGCGTAAGCTTCACGATGAGTAGTTGGTACCTCGACTGGTCACTGGCCTTCTGAGGAGCCACTGCCGCCTCGAAATGGATGAACCACAGCGCCGGCTGGTCTGTCCAGAACTCAGGAATGCGTGACGAAACGGAGACTAACATCACTTCAGGCTTTTGATCTTCCACCATTTTGTATACTCGAACTTTATTTATACACTGAAAGTCGCTTTACTGCACTCGGGTGTCACCACTGTACGATATGTCTACGTGTCGTCCACTGTGTCGGTTATTAGTACCGACGACCCTGACTCCAGTTTATAGATTTACTAATAATGTTCAGATGGTATAGTTCAATAAAGACAACTTCCTGTTCACGAAACAACCGAGTATATTGTCCAACTTTAACTATTAATTTAAGCTCACAAAATATTAACGCGGAGTACAATGAGCCAGATATGCGCGAGGTGTGCGCGTGCGATGGTAAGCGAAACCGGTGGCAACTGGCGCTCGCCTGCGCGAACAGCGATTTGCTGAGTTGCTATTCTGTTATGTATATGTGTGTGCCCCTACAGCGTTAATGATAGCCGCTGGGTGTGTTAACTAGTCCTGGAGACTCGGGATGTGTTAACTCATTGCCGCTCGACAACGACACATGAGTGAGAGTGTTGCATTCTGGCGAATATACTACTTTAAAAATAGCAAACGCGAGTAAAACTTATCGGCTGACCAGAATAAGGCACCCTTTGAGCTCTGAACATGTAACGCACAAAACGATTAGACTAATTTTCTCTAAACCGAATGTCTTCCAGTTCGCACGAACTGCCAAGGAGCATATTAATATTTATAAATCTACAATGTGTTCACTTAGGTTGGGCTATATAAAGTATGAAATTCACTTAAATGTTTATACTACTTTACTATTGATTGGTAAGTAGTACCAGAGTACCTATTTGTTAATATACAAAACCAGCTTAATTGGTTTTGTATATTAACAAATAGGTACTCTGACTGTGACCGAACCGTCCAACATTTGGTTGTCTTATTTTTTTTTTTTTTTTTTCGTACACCCCTGCCGTGGGCAAGGCACTTATTGCTACAATATATATTTATTTATACAAATAAATTTTTAAAATCACTACTATACACATAAATAACACATTCATACATCACACACTTTCGTTCCTCAATTCATTCTTCCATTCATCTTTCAGTTTTACTGTCAAAAATTTTCTTATTTGCCCGTTTTAGAACGCCGGTGAAACGTTTGTACTTATTGCCAAACTTCCCTCCCCATAATGCATCAGTCCATCCACGGGCGACAGAGAGCTTCACAGCTCCACCTAGCCACCGCGATCTCATCGGCTATACAAAGTATAGCCGAGGTATACAACATTAGTCCTAGGTGGAGCTGCTCTGCTTATTACGATCTATGACGGCCGTGGCTAGACCGACGCAGTATTTTAAAAATTTCGACCTACTTCTCCCCGTTACCACTTCGGAGACTGTGTTTTCGGTGACCCGCATTCCCAACTCCTGCTCCAAATCGTACCTTTGTTTGGAGAATGCGGGACACCGAAACAATATGTGCTGCACTGTCTGGTCCACGCCGGGCTCGCAGAAGCACGATGGGTCATCCGCGCACTTGAATCTGTGCAAGTACGCGGAGAACCCACCATGTCCCGAGAGGACCTGCGTAGTGATGCTACTACCGCAAGGTTGTCTCTACAAGGCTTATAACGCTTCAGGTGAGAAACCCTTGTCGTACTGAGGAACCCGGCACGACAGCCCATCCTGTTTCGCTCAGCATCACCAGACGCTCGGACGCCCCCTTGGACGCGGGTATTGTAATGTTCCCCAGGAACTACAAGTCCTCGCCGTACAGCAGACGCCCGCCCGACACGACAGCCCATCCTGTTTCGCTCGGCGTTCACAGACACCCGGGCGCCCCCGACGGACGCGGATGTTGCATTTCCTCAAGGAACTACATAGTTTCACGGTAAAGCGTTAATGAAAGCCGCTGGTTGTGTTAACTAGTCCTGGAGGCTCGGGGTGTGGTAACTCATTGCCGCTCGACAACGACACATGAGTGAGAGTGTTGCATTCTGGCGAATATACTACTTTAAAAATAGCAAACGCGAGTAAAACTTATCGGCTGACCAGAATAAAGCACCCTTTGAGCTCTGGACATGTAACCCACAAAAGATTCGACTATTTATCTCTAAGCCAAATGTCTTTCGACTCGTAACCACAGTCAGGAGGGAAATTAATATTTTTAAGTGTATAATGCGCATAGAATAGCTTAGCCACTTAGCTTTATACCCCCTCCTTGGAAATCGAAGTCTTTATTGACTCTGTAATTTTGTACCGCCCGAATTACATGCGATGTTCTTCATCACCTTAAGAGAGGTGGAGCGGATCGAAACAGCCCGTCAGCGGATGTCGCATCGCGCGAGTGTTGCATGCGTTAATAGCCTACGGTACCCGCTTTACATGGGCTTGTATGTCTCCCGACGTTGTATAAAAACACCCTTTAGATGTAGTAATATAAAGTGTTAACCGAGATGACTTTAAACGTGCGATTTTGTATATATATATATATATATGTTATATGTATCTCGGAAACTTGTCGAAATTTGTCAAATAAATCATAAGAAAACATAACACCGAGCGAGTTCGGTCGCCAACATCTATTGATGTACGGGCCCCTTCGATACGACCCGTACACTTTCGTAGATGAATATAAAAATAATAGAATGTAGGCACTGGCGGGCTTCGTTCTTCGACCTCCGGTTGTAAGTCGCAGGTCTGTGGGTTGGTGCAGAATGAAACGCCTGTTGCTGTCTTCAGAAGTATGGAGCCGTAGGTACTTGCTGCTAGGTCTGGACTGGCTTGGTTTCCGAGTGACTTGGCTGGCTATTTCACTGTAGTGTGAGCGCTGAGTGTAGCGGACGACTGGTACCGATCTAGTGTGGGTCATCTCACAACCTCCTCACGGTGGCTGGGGACTCAGTTCCGGGATAAATGTCTCTCTACTGAGGTATCTATCGCAGCATGTGAATACATACCGGGCGTTGTGTTGGCCGTATAGGCCGAGATGCGCGCTACGTTTCTAGTTCGTCAGAATCGTCTCATGTGTCGTTGTTCGCGAGTAACTCACGAGCGTAAGGGCGTCCGTCCGGCGGCCGAGTATGTAGAGGCGCCAGATTGCGTATATGACGCAATTCCGACGCGTCCGCACGCTCGAACAGGCTTACAGTGAGTCGGCGTATGAATGCGTCCGTGCTCTCCATGCGTAGGTCCCTCTGTATAGTGGCGTTCTTTACAAGACGCGGGGCGTCTGTAATCTGCCTGAGGGAGATGCTCTGTTGTTGTTGGATTCGCTCAGCGTTTCCTCTGCTCAGTAGGGCGTACCAAGCCGGCGCTGCGTATGTTAAACATGGCCGTAGGTAGGTCTTGTAGATGCTGAGTTTTGTTTTCAGCGGAAGCTTCGAGGAGAGCACCGGTCGCAATAATGCGCGCGATGTTCGGGTCCTAGCGATGACTTTGTTCGCGTGTTTTTTCATAGTGAGCCGCCGGTCGATTTCGACGCCTAGGTAGGTCGCCGATTCGCGCCAAGCTAGCTGCTCACCATGGAGATACAGGGTGGAAGGCTTCTTTACGGAAAAGTTCACTAGCATTGCTTGTGTTTTTCGCACGTTCACCGAGAGCCTCCATTTGTCAAGCCACTCGGGGAGCAGGTTTAGTACGCGTTGCATTTTCAACACTGCGAATCTAGCATTTTTGTTGTATGTCAGATACGCTGCGTCGTCGGCGTACAGTGCTAATGTGGATTCGTCTGACTTCGGAATGTCATCGGTGTAACGTGAGTACAATGCTGGGGAGAGGCAACTCCCTTGCGGTACGCCGGCTAAGATTTTCCTTGACGTCGAGGACTCTGTCTCTACTGATACGTGAAAACTTCTATCACTCAGGAAGGAGGCTACTATTCGGACTAGACGTTGGGAAGCGCTGGACGTCGCTAGTTTGTACAGCAGACCGTCGTGCCAAACTCTGTCGAACGCCTTCTCCATATCAAGAAAAACTGCAACTGTGCTTCCCCTCTGGTTCAAGCCCTGGGTCATCATGTGCAGTACTCTCAATAATTGGAGTGTCGTTGAATGTTCCGCTCTAAAACCATACTGCTCGTCGCGGGGGGTGATGTGCGGGGCGAGGTGTTTCAGTAAGAGGCGTTCGTACACTTTTGATTGTGTAGATAGCAGCGTGATGGGCCGATAACTCTCCGGTTTCAACACGTTCTTACCGGGTTTAGGCAGCAATATAACGCGTCCGTCTCTGTATATAGTCGGGAAGTGTCCAGTGCGATTTATACCGTTGTACAGTCGTGTTAGCGCCGCGACGGCGCGCGGCGGTAACCGACGTAGGGCTTCATTGGTTATTTTATCTGCACCGGGCGCCTTCCTTAGCTTCGTGCGTTGTATCGCACGCTGCACTGCACCCGGGGTGAAAACAATTGGATCGTCATCGGCCGCTATCGGTGTAGAAAAATAGCCTCGTAAGTACTGTTGCACCATTTCGACGTGAGCTGTATTTTCTGTCTCGTTAGGGCGGAATTGGCGTTCTAAGTGGTCGGCGAATATTTCAGCGCGGTCTGCTGCGTGATATCGCAAAGTTCCATCGGCTGCCAGTAGTGGGCGTACTGGAGGCGGAGATCTCGTTAGCTGCCTGCACAGTTTGTGGATGGAATTCCAGTCATCACTGACATCCTCTACGTGCTGCTGCCAACTCTCCTCTCGATGGGTTTCTAGCGCGTCCTTTACTATGGTCGTAAGGCGATGAAGTTCGGCCTTTAACACAGGACACCGCGTCCTCTGCCACAACTTGCGTAGTCGACGTTTGTCTGTTAGCTTACGCTTGATGGCGTCGGGGAGTGGCGAGTATTGTTGTCGCTTCTTAGTCTCGGTGGAGGACTCATTGAAGGCCGTCTGGATAGTCTCCGTAATAAGCACCGCTAGCCGCTCCACATCATCCGGAGTTGAGATGGGAAACGACGCCGCGAGCCTGGAGTCTACTTTTTCGGTGTACTGGGCCCAGTTGATGAGACGCTTGGGAATTGGTGGTGAGACCGAAAGTGGAGTCTCTGGAATCGTCACGAGTACCGGTAGATGGTCCGAGAACATGCTCTCCAGTAGAACCTCTTGCGTAGGTTGGCAGTGTAAGTTCTTGTGAACTATAATATCCAGGACATCGGGTGCCGCCGCATCACTATACGGATAATGCGTCGGAACCTCGGGGCCCTGCACGGTATAGCCCCAGCGCTCCGCATCGTCAAACAACCGACGTCCGCTTGGGCAAATGTGCGTGGCGCACCATGCTGTGTGTTTACAATTAAGGTCGCCAGCCAGAAGGACAGGTGTATTAGTCTCCGTATCGACTAGGCGGGTTATCTCCGCCGGGTCCAGCTTCCCAATCGGGGGTCTATAGGCTGCGTACAGGTGCATGGATTGCCTACCCGCGTGGATGTCAACTCCTAAAGCATAAAGCTTGGCCCTCTTGTGGACAGACTCGGTCTCGACTATCTTGATCGGTTGATGGACTAAGCGGCGTCTGACTAGCACTGCCAACCCACGGTAAGCTATTCCATGGGGAGAACGTTCGTCTTTCCGATAGATATGGTAGTTTGGGATTCTCAGCGTAATGGACTCCTTCAGGTGCGTCTCAGACACCAAACAGACGTCAATATCCTGCTCCTTGAGTAGCGCTTTCAGCAGAGCAACCTTTTTGTATAGGCCGTCTGCATTCCAGTGCAAAACTCTAAGAGCCCCCATGTTGCAGTCTCAGTTGGATGAGCTGAGCCATTCCTCCTAGTAACACTGACAGGGTGTTCTGTCCTGTCCGTACGGCCTTCAATACGTCCTCCATGATAATAAGAGCGACGTCTAAAACAGCAGTAGCGTTGTTGTCGATCGCTCCAGCGCTGGGTGCCGGTATATGCGATGTAACAGCCGCCGTTTGCCTCGCCTGACGACCTACTTGTTGTGTAGGGACGCCCGCTCTCTTCAAATCACCTTTTCGGGGTGCTGAAGTGGCTGCGGTCTGGGTCCTTTCGGCCGGTTTTTGCGCCTGTACGGCTTGCGCAGCCTTCCGGGACTTCTTCCTACGCCTCTTCTTCTTGAGAGAGGCGCCTCTCTCGGTGGGAGCGTTTGCCTGTGCCATTAAAGAAGTCGTTTCTGTCTGTAAATCGACTGTAACGGCCTTCTTTGTCTGTTTTGAGGCACCGGCGGTGATTGCAACTGTCCCTGCTCGCTTGTTTCGCAATTCGCGACGAAACACAGCGCATCTGGGATTGTTGGCCGTGTGCGCCTCTCCACAGTTGGCACACGTCGGCGGCTCCTCTCTGGGACGCGGACAGTCACTAGCTGCGTGCTCTTCTCCGCAGCGCACACACGCTTGTTTGCGGTGGCACATGTGCGATGAATGCCTGAAGCGCTGACAGCGGTGGCACTGGGCTGGCCCCTGCCTGCCTCGCCACGCCTCTATCTTGACTCCGGGCATGCACAACAGCTCGGTGACGTCATAAATCCGGGGGATTGTGTCGGCGGTCTTCTTCAGTTGAGCGAAGAAAATGCATCCGGGTCTCCCTTGTCGCGCACGGATGGGTCGCACGTACTCGGGTACGAAGTTCAGTTCCGCTAGGGCTTCTGAAATCTCGTTCGGATCCGTGTCAGACGGTAGCCCTCGTATCGCTACCTTCGCGCTGGTTTCAGCAGGCAACGAATACGAGAACCAGCTGAGCTTCTGGGTCTTCTCGAGGTCGTACAAGTACCTTTGCACGGCACGGTATTCTTCCTCAGACTTCGGTGTGAACCGCACTCCTCTGCCAAAGGGTCTTGCGTTCGGGCTATGGCCCAGCTTAGACTTCAAGGCTTTGAAGTGCGTCGTCCAGTCCGGTAGGGTCTCAACAATAAGCGGTGGGTAGCGCGGGTTTGCTTTCGGCGGCACCGCAGGCTTGCTACTCACCGACGCCGGCGGTACTTGTGACGCACCGGACGTTGATGTCGACGCCTGCGCTCGTACCGTGTCAGCAAACGACATTGTAGGCACTACGTCGCTCCTTGTCCGCGGGGGGGGGAGAAGGAGGAGGGGGGGGGTGGCGCTTCGTCACTTGACGGCGGGGGGGGGAGGAGGAGGGCACACTACATCGCGGCGTCGACATATGCGCGGGTCGCGTTGCTCTCTCGGGGTTGGCATGGCAGGGGGAGGTACCTCCATCGGTACAGTAAGAGAGGCAGGAGGGCTAGCGAGTGCAAGGCGTATACGCTTCTGCATCTCGGCCTCTGCATCGCTCTCTGGGGACCTCTGGCGCCTTACACCGCGCTCGCATAACGCTTGCACGGCTTCTTGCGCCTCGACCACTTCCAGTGAGGAGGGGGCAGGAGAACCCGCCGCCACCTCATCCTGGTAGTCCCGGATGGTCATCGCTATCCGCTCCGTCAAGGGGTCCGAGAAGATGCCCCGCCGGCAGATCTCAGCAAATTTCACCATGTCATCCTCTAGGATGGACTTGGGTGAAATGCCGGAACCCAGCAGGCGCACTCGCGGGACCGCCAAGACGGCCGGGTCGCGTGACGTCACCGGTGTCGGATGAAGCAACGCGGACCTAGCACTGTCGCGCTTACGCGACGACGAAAGCGACCGGGAGCGCTCGCCCTGAGAAGGGCGCGACGCTCCGGCGCGGGAGGCACCGACGCCGCCGGCGGCGTCGATGTCTGGTTTTACCCTTTCGCGTGGAGTGTGCGACGGCGGCCTGGTGGCTTCGCCCTGAGAAGGGCGCATGCCTCCGACGCTGCGCTCGGACAACGACGACGAATGGGAAGCAGCGACGCCCGCGACGGCGTCGGTGCTTTTTGTACCCTTTCGGTGGGACGTCAGCGGCGGCTGCCTGGAAGTTTCGCCCTGAGAAGGGCGCATACCTCCGGCGCTGCGCTCCGGCTGGGAGGTAGCGACGCCCGCGATGGCGTCGGTACCTTTTACACCCTTTCGCGGCTGCTTCGACGCAGATGGCTGCGGAGCAGGTACGACGGGCGCACGCGACGGCTGCGCGGGGGGGGATCGCGGCGACGGCACGGGGGGTTCGCCTCGGCTGGCGGCGACGGGCGTCGGGCGTTTGGCCCCGAGAGGGGCCTTTTTATCTGAGCCCTGAGAAGGGCTCGACATCGGAGGGACGGTCTTGCTCCTGTATCCGCAGTCTGGCGGCCACAAACCTCACGCCCCCAGGCCCTAAGGCCCGAGGGGAGAAAGTGTTACGGCTTAGCCAAGAGTCGTCAGGGCTGTGGAGTCACCTCTGCAATGCCTTCAGGTTTAATTGTACCTTAAAAAAAGTACAGAGAAACTTTCCGGCGGCGCAGGCGTATCTCAGTTGATGTTTCGTTACGAAACACAACAGAGATACAACTAGCGACACTGGTCAGTCGCGGATCGCACAGGTACTACACGGAGCGAACGTCGAGACGTCTGCTCAGTGCGGCGGCCGTAGCGGTCTGGTCGGTACCGATCAACGATGTATGGCCCATATTTATACCCCCGCTGTGCGAGCGAGAGGCACATGTGTGGGAAAGAGATAGCAATAGCCAAAATCGCCCAGACCTAGAGGCAATACCTGATCGTGCTCGCTTTATTTGTGTCTAAAATGTTTGTAAGTTGTACTATTATTTCATACCATATTTTGACCCCTTTTCATATAAAACCATAAAAACTTTTGCTAAAGTTATTGTCAAAACCTATGGGTCAGTGAAGTTTTACATAAAAATGTTTTCATTATAAACTTAAAATTACGTTAATAGGTACATTTATGCACTATTGAGCTGTTGCAGCCACTAATCAGACGTTTATAACTTTATTATATAGTCTGGCTTGCAACAGCTCGTACCTATATACTAAAAACATGTAAAACTTATCTCTAACAAAGTATGTATGAAAACTGTGTAAACCTATTCTAATCCTTACATAAACAACTAGTACAAACTATACATAAACAACTATAACTATATAAAATGTGCATCACTTATAACTACGCGCGACGGTTATCTAATTATGTACATAGTTGTCGCGAACAATTGAAGGTAGGCGATATGTTAATTATAATATATATTATTAAATATATGTTCTTCGCCATATCCCTTTTCCTAATCCATTACGATTGGCGCGGTCCGCTACCTGAGCCTAAGGATTTAGCAGAGACACAGACTTGTACATGGAGCAACCGCCGTCAGGTCTCCACGACCCACAGGGAGAAGTAGACCTTTCTTAGGTAAGGTCAAACGTCTTTCGGAATATAATTTCTTGGACTTGTCGCGAGTTTCCTCACGATGTTTTCCATCACCGTCGAGCGAGTGATAAATATGTACATAAATCAGAAAACATGAATTTAGTGGAACACGTCCCTGCAGGATTGGAACCGGGGACCAGGTGGTCGATAGTCCGGTTCATATTCCACTGGACTATCACCGCTCAAATTAATTAATATTATATCACGGGTTATAATCCCGGTCATTTGATAGGGGGTGCGCGGGGATATGGATCCAACGCGTAGAGGGCCGTTTGAGACGACTCATGTTGTATACCCGCCGTGACCTGCTCCTAGGAATATCGATGGAACAATGTATCCATGAACAGGTCACGGCGTGTATTGAGACTATTGTGGATTGTGGAAATTATTGGGCTATTGAAATGAGATCTGGAGGGACTATTGGTACTGGGCTATTACAGAAGAGGGACGGACGGACATTACATTACTATCATATCGATTGTATATTTTTTATTTTTATACAACGTCGGGAGGCATACGGCCCACCTGATGTAAAGCTGTTACCGTAGCCTATGAACGCTTGTATACATCAAGTATCACTCGCGCGATGCCTCCTCTGCTGCTTACACAGCAACTCTTTAGGAGCTTACTGGCGACCTCACTCACAAGCGAAGGAAAACAGAAACGCAACAACCGTCTAGGGAGTTGTTATTTGGCTGCGGTTGTGGAGGTACTTCCCCTGACGGGCTGCTTTGATGCGCCCTACCTCTCTTAGTTACTCAGTCTGTTTCTACCGGCAGGCGTTACTGTAAATATGTCTTTTATAAATAAATAAAAATCAATGTATGTATGTTTGTCCTGTATGGACTCGAAAACGCAATTTTCAGGGGAAGTTTAGACCAGCGGGTGATCCCGTGAAGTTTCGTGTTTTCGTACATATTTGTAATTATGTTGCTCGGCGGTGACGGACGACATCGCGAGGAGACGCGCGCGTCCAAGGAAATTGTATTTATAAAGACGTGTGATGTATAAATGATCTGGTTTTCCCTCTAGGTTGTATCTCCATGTAAAAATCAGTATTTGCGCCAAATCCTTAGGCTTAGATAGCGGACCCCGCCGATCCTAATGGATTAGGAAAACTGGATATCGCTAAGAAGAAGAGCTCTGCGGTGAAGGAAAACATCGTGGGGAAACCCGCTCGTCACAGAGATTATACTTGGACAGACGAGTGACCTGACCTGAGACAGAGCTGGTTTCCTCTCTCGGTCGCGGAGGTCTGGCGGCAGGCGCTATTTATATATTTCCTTTATTTTAAAATTTAATACGAATTGCGGGGTGCGGGGTACCAACGACTTTGTCTATGGATCGATGTGTGACCGGTGTCTATGGGCCGATAGCTGTTACGTTTCTTTCCGTTTATTATTAGTAGCTTTCAAAATTGTCTTAAATGATCGAATTATGTTGTATGTTGGTGTTGTATTAAGTAAATCATTCCAGATGACATTGAGTTTTATTTATATTGTTTTCTTGTGTTTGCTGGCATCGAAAGGTATCACTCTTCTCAAGAGTACCTACCGTAGGAGTCGGCCCACCTGCAAGCGGTTACCGTAGTTTAAATGAACGCTTGTAATTACATTAAGTATCACTCGCGCGATGCCACCTCTGCTGCTAACGCAGCAACTCCTTAGGAGCTTGCTGTAGACTTCACTCACACGCAGTACCGCAACAACCCTCCAGAGACTTGTTAGTTGACTGTGGTTTTCTGTGAGGTGGAGGTACTTCCCCAAACGGGCTGCTTTGATGCGCCCTACCTCTCGAAACACCTGAAAAGTTGAATACCCCTCCAGATGCAGTCGACGAGCCCGATGTAGAAGTGGTTAATAACGGTACTTTGACACCGACGCCCGTGGGTTCGATTACCACATAGGACAAACATTTGTGTGCAAGAACATGTCTGTCTTTGCCTGAGTGTTTTAAGAGAGGTAGGGCGCATCAAAGCAGCTCGACTAGGAAAGTACCTCTTGTTTATGTAAGACAGTCGTGTTACCAGTAAGCTCCTAAGGAGTTGCTGTGTTAGTAGCAGTGGTGGCTACGAGAGCGATGTATTGCATCTACTACACCAACCCTCACTCATCCCACTGCGGAGATACGGATCTCCCTTCAAACGAAGGGGTTTAGAGCATACTCCGCCACGCTGCTCAAATGCGGATTGACAGAGGCCAGTGTTTTCAAACCACCCGGGGACAGCTAACTTAGCTTAAAAAAAGTAAAGAGAAAGACTCAAAAATTAAATTACAACTTTTGTTATAAGAAAACCTAAGCACATGTACCCATATTACTTGGGTATATGTATGATATTTTCTTTAGTGTCAGCATCATAATAGGGTATACAAGTTACACTTCCAGACAGTGCGACCATGTACAAATTTCCCAATAAGTAAGTCACACCTCAAAAACATCATCCAAGCAATAGTAAAATTCTTAATATATATATATATAATAATAAAAAAGCAATAATAAAAGGGGATCTAGCCCATACAGCTAAGTCTTCAGTTTAGAACCATTTGAAACTCTTAATTCTATGTTCCAGCTTCGACTCAACCCAGTTTAAATACCACCCGTAAAACGATAGTGATTTTTACAAGGTTTTCTTGATGAACTTATTCACGTGCCAAAAAGTGCATAAACGTGTTATATTTGAGTTTTTTCATTAGTGTATAATTTCACTAGCATTTATGATACAAAATACTATCGTAATTGTCACATAAAACTAATTTTATACTGAATTGTAAAAACTTCAAGTATAACAACAATATCACTCGTCAAAAATGCAGGAAGAAGTCCTCAAAGTGTTATATACGATCTCTTTGGGGCTTTGGATTGTCTTTGGTTTTGGAATAGACTGGGTGTGTGACTTATGTCATTCATGTTAAAATACATTTATTTCCAAAAATACTTCTTTCTTTATTTAATACACGCATTGTATCATAACACGAACGATACTATCTTATTTAGCTTGAGCACTCGCCACCAGTTCTGGCTGAACGAGGCACGAACCGTCTTGACATTGACAGTTGGTGTCGCCAATTGTTGGGCCGTACATTATTGGGCTGTGGAATATTGTACGGCCAGTAATGCACGACCTTGCAATTTTTTGAAGCCAGACCATGAATTATTGGGTTCTGCATTATTGGCCGTGCAATACTTGTCGTATAACATCTCAGAGAAAGTATATACCTAGAGTTGACAAACGCGTACACCCGTAAGGGACGGCAACAAAAGTACATTCAATAACAAGGTTACCAGACTGTGGAAAATTTATCCCACTAATGCGTATCGGCAATTTGAAATTTACAATGTACCCAGTTAACTGTTTACCATAAGAAACTTGCATAGGATGTGTATTGTGTGCTATAATAATATACTCATAATATGATATTAGCAATGTAAAAAAAATCGAACAAGTCGATACAGCCATTTTACACACAAAGTAATAAAAGTTAATATATACATACGTATAAAAACTACAGTATCTGAATAGATCAACAAACATATTTGCACTTTAATATTATTAGAATAGTATTTTTTTACGCAAATCGAGTTACTGTATAGATCTATTAATTAATAGTAAGCCTGAGTTAGTTTCAGTAAGATCTGTGAAATCATTGGAATAAGGATAGGAGATTGGTCAAACCTAGCAGAGTTATATAAATTAAACAATATATATTTCTATTTTAGACATATATTTTAAAATACAAGCGGTGACATGGTACTAAATATAGGCATAGGTATGAGATAAAAGATAAAAACACTTTATAGACAATTTGTAAATAAAAATATTCGTGCCTTACAAACATATTAATGTTTATTTTTTCATAGATTTTTATTCTTGAAATCAATGTTATTAGATCGATTTTTCCACATCGTGTATTTACATAAATATCGTGTGAATGAAATAGCCGTCGAATATTCATGGTATTTACATACACTGTTTTTAGTTAAATCTTCTTTACACAATAAATGCGGATTATTCCTTCTTAATTAAACATATTGCATAAAAATTTTCAATAATTGTCATGTAAAAAAGAATTAGTGCCAGGGATGATTTAAGTGTAAATATTAAACAAAGGTAAACAATCTTTGTTTTTAAACATTTTGTATTGCGCATCATGGTTTTCATTAGACTTAAATTAAAGCTACAATTGATCAAGGATTATCCTTTGGCCACACCGTATTAATTTAATATGAAAAGTTGAGGGTAAAAAATACACTTATGAAAAATTTAAAACTTAGAATGATGATTCGTAATTTTTGCATGAACGAAATGCGATGATGGAAAAATGATGATCTAAGGTTCCGGGACGAAGGACCAGCGCGGGGGATGGTGGAAAAACAAGAAGGGAAAGGTGACAAACCTGGTTCATGATTGCCCGGCGTGCTAGATGGTATAGACGCTTAGTGCTCTTCCTGGATTCTTCCGCGACCCCAGGTGATTTGCTGATTTGATGAGACGATGATTTGATGATGCGCGCGAATCGCGGCTGATTGTCGCTGCTTGGAACGCTTGCGTTAATCTTTATTTCGGGGAGACATGCGGAGCTCGACCCGTTCGTGCAACGGCGAAACGTCAAGAGAGCTTCCTTTACTCCCACCCACAGGTTTGTAGAAAAAATGATATGGGATTAGAGGGTAGGATTTAGGAAGTCGACATTTCGTTCGGAAACATTTAGTTGATTTACCACACATATTGTACTCAAAAGGTGGTAAACTGCTACGGTCCCTTAATTCCCTGGTTCACTCTTTTCCTCTAACTTGCATAATGATATCTATCATCTATACATCGATTACATTAAAATTCTGTATAATGACAGATAGTTCAGCATTTTTATTTCAAGTCGTTTAATTTTTGACCTTAATATAGCTAATTTCTTCTTGCGTGACTCAGCCAGTAATGTTTTCAGTCTCAATTCAAAAGTAAGCTTTAATTTTCATGGTATTAATGTAGTGTCCGTCGCTATTGGAAGCCCTGGATAATCGGTCTGGAAAATAGGACAATTTTAATTTTGTAACGCATTATTAGCATGTAATATCGACAGCCTAGTACTAACATTATATTAAAACTACTGTCAATACAATAATTTAGTTGAGCTTTACATATTTAAAAGTTTACAAATTCAGACAATATAAAATGCTTGATTAACATTTATGTGTTGACACAAAAGCATGTGTGTGTGTGCGTGATTAACTTGATTAACGTGGTATAAATAATTGGTATAGAATAATCTACACGACTACCCTACATATCTTTCACAATTACCTGTATAAATATAATCAACCCATCAACATCATATCAACCCATACTCACTTCATTACTGGAGTACGGGTTCTTATTTCAACCAAAAGACCTTAGAAGATATGTCCCGAAACTACTCAATTACGGATTGTCGGAGTCGTTGGAATATTTTCATATGTTTTTGTACTTCAATTATACGCTTCTACGACTAAGATGTAACTATGTAAAATTTCAAGTCTGTACGTGAAACTTTCTAAGACAGACTAGCAGACGAACAGGCAGGCATGTAAATCATCTAATTTAGTTCCTTATTTTTTTAACGCCTATCATCATATATACTCGCCAACAAACTGTTATAACAGTTTGGCGAACATAATAATTTGTACTATGTAACTGTATCGTGTAAATAAATAAATAAAAACAATATAAATCAGTTGAGAATGCGCAAGCTTGCATTGCCAGAGGAACACCTGGCTCGTCAACAAATCAAATGTTGACGAACCAGGTCAACAAATGTTAACTTACGTGTATGGTGGATGTTGAAACTGACGACTTATCCAAATAAACTTCTTTCGAAAGCAGTGGTCTTTAAAATGTTTGGAATATATGCGACTGTACTCGGCTCCCAATTCTGTACTTCAGTAGCAAAAATCCATGCATTACGCACACTGACGACTTTAGGAAATCTAAAAAATAAACATACATCTAAGATTAAACTTGTTAACATTTTTAATTTAAAAATAAATAAATACATTTTTACGAAAAATTATAAACAAAGAAGTATACAAAAAGTAAGACGTTAAAAAAAAAGGTGTCTGTATCCATATAATTTACCCATAATTTCGGGATGTTTTCCCATACTACATACTGGTAACCCTAAAACGCTCATTATACCGATAAATTGAAAATACAACAGAAAATGGCTGACGCATTACCCACAAACAACCTTCAAGATTTAGGCGGTTTTTACTAGAAATACTTTTTGTAAATTAAACCGATAATTTCATTGTTTTTACGTTATTATACAAACAATTTATTTAAAAACTACATGTGTATCTAATTTTCGCAAAATATTTGATAACAACTATTAAAACTTTATACTTACGTATGAAAGGTTATGTTTTCGTATTTTTACTAACTGAGGGTTTTGCAGCCTTTTACACAGCAACGTACCATTGTTAAAGTAAAAAGACAATCCCAAATAAGCAAAAGAACACAAATATCCACTAATATTTCCCTTATATTTAGTAATTTATGCAAAAAAATTGTTGTACTACAAGGAACGAAATAATTGTTTGCCACGAATTTGTTTTTGTGGCAAACACAAAATAGTGAAACTATGACAGGGACAAAAAATATTTTATCTGTCTCTTTCCTTCTTATGAGGAACTGTATACATCTATCACGTTCTATCTTGGTATTATTATTTGCTTGTCACCTCTAGATATATACTTTCTCTGAGTTTCTCTGCCTTCACTTTTTATCACTTTTGGCATCTTAAATACTGAAACTGACCAAAAAAATACTCTAGAAAACACTGAACAAACGAGACGAACAAATGTCAAGCAACGACATCATGGTTGGGCTGTCATTTTTAGTTCCCTGTTTTGTCGCGGGACTTGTTTCGTGGCGCGGTCTCTACTTTCACAGTTCCGGATAACGTAGTGCCTTCTATAGATACTAAGGAGAGTTATAGTTTCGACAATGAAGCTTCTACGCCTACATGTACATCGGCAGCATCAGCTGTCGATAAAGACCAATACATATATTAATATTTTGTTCGATAACATAAATTGATTGAAACATAAAATAAATTTAGATTTTATTGATTATTAAAAATTTAAAATGAAATGACGTTTTATTTGACATTGAAAAATGTTAGCTTAATTTTGGCAAAATTTTAACAGCAGTTTAGCAAATTGAGTATTAGTCGTGTTGGCAATGGCAACACTTTTTTTGTGTTTTAGTAGTAATGAATAGAGATGTTACGATCTTGAATTTTGTCAAACCGTTTTGAATCGGTTAAAAAATTGCAAAAGTCGATTCCAAACCGAACCGTCAAAATCGCGGTTTGAATCGTTTGACGAGTTGACGAACAAATGAAACTTGCGAAATCGATGCAATGTGAATCGACTTCGAGCAACGCGGGCTTCCGACGTTGCTCGAAGAACCAAGGTTTACGGTTAAGTACCTAACCTACCTACTCGATCCAGCTAGAAAAACATTAGGCATAATAATAGATTAATTTATTTATCCTTACTTTTCTTTTCTTTGGTGGATATAAGGAAAACAATATCAAAATTCAAAATCATTTATTTCCAAGTACTTTCAAAGATAAAGAAAAACAATTTAACATTACAAAAGTAGTTTTAATTCTTAATCGCGTGTGTATTTTTACAGTTGCACAATCACTTTGAACGAAAACTAAAAACTTTCAGACAAAACTATAGTATGATAATATGAAAATTGAAAATAATTATCAAAATCAACAAGAGTTCAGTTCGATTTGGTCGGTAACTGACAGACGAGTGACTACGCGAGCTAGCCGCTACCGAACTAACTTCTATTCTGATTTCTGATTGGTCAGACCAGCAACGCGGCGCGGAGTAGCGCGAAACACGAACAAACAGGCGCGCAGAGCGGCCTGACTACGTTAGTACTTATAGTAATCTATGAACGGATGGACGGACTACGCACGCAGTCGAATCGGTTCTAGTAGACGCGTTAACCGATCCAAATCGGTTTATAGTCAAACCGGTTTGAAAAGTCGAGTCGTTACATCTCTAGTAATGAAAAATAATATAATTTCTTACGGAAAATGCCAAATAGGCAAATAGTACCTATCGTAACTAGCCGACTCTACTAGCGTATTATAAAAGGACTTCCTTTCATTGTTTGCAGTATTAACACAGTTCATAATTTTGTAAAATTCATTTATTAGACAAGACCATCAAAATAGTTGTAAAATGACCTCCGTTGTAAACGTGTGCAGAGTTTGTCTAGCGATGGACGCACCTGTCCGCGATATAGCCGGCAGTCCGCTACAAGATGTTTATGAAAGACTGACCAAGATCTCTGTGAGTATCGTGCAACACTTAAGAGAGGTAGGGCGCATCAAAGTAGCCCGCGATTGAGTACCTGTATGCTCTTGAGGAGTTGTATTAGCAGTGGAGGTAACACATCAGCATTCTTATATTTGAAGCGTTCATATTCTACGGAAGGCACTTTACATCAGGTGGGCCGTATGGTTATACGCTTCCGGACATTGTATAAAAAAAAATATGAATAAATAAACCCCTGTGCAAGTTTATCAACTTTTTCACGTGTATACACACAGACAAAATTCTTCTAAATATCGAAATAATCTCTCGCCAAACCAGGTGGGACTTGAAATCTTTTCATATAAATACTTATTAAATTTGGATGTTTTTTTTTCAAATTCAGTTTAAACTTTTCATCCCCTAACTATTATTTCCCACAATGTTAAGACTTTTGTTGAGAGATGGGGCAGAGAGAACCGTGCGCCACATGACTCGGTTCTTACACATCCCGTTCGCTTCTTTAACATTCATAGCTGTTTTCATGTAGGAATCGTCGGTGGTTCCTATGGATCCAAAAGCTCGCTCAGTTCGCTCTGCCTACCTCATAAGGAATTTAATATAGTACATGAAAAATAGAACGTTTTTAACTATCGTCGTCGTCGTCCCCCCCCCGCGCCGTCGAACTGGTCGGACGCATATTCAAGGGCTCTCGTTATTTTATTGTTATAAATAAAAACAGTAATCCACGACAAAAGAAAGTGCCATAATTCACAAGTAACAGTTTTTACCCGTGCAGTGCGAAAACAGATTTTAAAGAAAAACAAAGAATATCAGTGATATAAGCAAATAAAATGTGTAACTGTTGCGGTTAACAAATTCTATAGTGGGTATGACATTGAACTTCATGTAAGCTGATTCGCTTGCTTTGGTACCACGAAACGTAGATGTTGACTTGTTTATTAGACAGAAATAGCAACTGCAGTTATTGTTGTTGTGTTTAAAACCTTGCATTTTATAAAAATATTATTAATCGCAAGCTCTGTCGCCGTCGGCTCAAATAGGCCTAGACCGCAAAACAAACTTTGTAACATGTCTTTATCACGAACTCCTAAAAAAACTGGTTATGATACCCTGAAACCTGATGACTCTGTACAGGAATCTGACACCGCATCGGATTTGGTCGTCTCAGAGACAGAACATGGGTATCAGACCCATAACCAGCGCCGTTTTAAACGAAAACATGGGGATGCAACTCTGTCGGAAATTAAAGATATTCTTGCTGATCTGAAGCGCCAACAACATGTACAAAGTGAAGAAATGAAAAAAAATGACCCAATAAAATTGCGAAATTAAGCAAAGTATCCAATATATGTCCGAAAAATATGATGATATTTTAAAACAACTTCAAATAACGAAAGATCAAAATACTATGTTTAAAAAGAGCATTAAAGCACTAGAACAGAAAGTTGAATACTTAGAGCGAAATTCAAAGGCGACATGCCTTGAAATAAGAACTATACTGCAACCTGAAAATGAAAGCAAACTTGTATTATGCAACATCGTGAAAAGTGTCGGACAGGCGCTGGAGATTGAATTACACAGCGACGATATTAGAAGTGTATACAGAACCAAAAGAAACCAAAACAATGGTCCCATATTAGTTGAACTTTCTTCGAGCTTGCTCAAAGAAAGTGTGATAAAGGCCTCAAAAACGTTCAACAAAGGGAAGAAAGAAAAGCTCTGTACTTCACACCTCCGACACGAAGGCAAGCCGTTGATAGAAGGTAAATCACAACCTGTTTTTATAGCAGAATCACTTACCTCGACAGGAAGCCGCCTATATTATCTAGCCAGGGACTGTGTAAAAAACAAACAGTGTGTAGCATCATGGACCTCATATGGGAAAAAAAAAATTATAACTCATCAACACATAACTTTCAAAAAAGTGCACTTTCTTTTTTTTAATCTTCATTATATAAGGCCTTAACCTTCACGTTTAAGGATCATCTGTTCACACTTATTTTACTCTCTCAAAAGGTATTTCTATATTCATAAAATGTATTCACTTGGAATAATTCTATTTACAAAATTCGATCACATAAATAAATTAATAGGAAATATAGATCAATTTAATATAACAACCCCAATCACGTGTAAACCAGAAGAATGTAACTCTTATCTAAAATTCCCAAAATGCTATCTGAAAATATTACAACAAAATATACGTAGTCTAAATCGTAATTTTGATGAATTAAGTATTTTACTAAGGAGATTCGAAGACTCGTGTGATATCATGGTGCTGTCTGAATGTTGGCTATCGCGTATGACTAACTTGCCTAAAATACCCGGTTATAACTCACACAAAACAAACGACAACTATAATCAAAATGATGGGATAGTGGTTTATGTTAAAAATAATTTGAACTGTGTTGTGGAGGAGCCGCATTTTGTGGACGCAAACTGTCTGGTCATTACAATTAACAGGGAGACCGTACTAGTTGCAATTTACAGGCTACCAATTTAAGAATATAGACAACTTTTTAAACTCTATTCACATGTTGCTTGGATCACTGTCGTTCTATAAAAGTATTATAATAGTGGGTGACATCAATATTGACCTTCTGGGATCCACCTCTAATACCACCTCATATCTAGATGCAATAGCATTCCATGGACTTCTACCAGCTATAAATACTTCAACTAGAGGTAACTCGTGTTTGGATCACGTAATTTTAAAAACTCAACTGCATGCTTACACGTTTTCATTAGGTACAACTATTACTGATCATGAAGCTATCTTATTCTATATTGAAACCGGTAAAATAAACAGTGAATGCTCAAAATATAAAATAAACACCAAACTAGATACTGAACAATTAAAAATTGACTGTATGAATCATAATTTTAATACAATTCTTAAAGAGAGGGATCTGAACGCAGCAATGGATAGTTTAGTTAGCACAATGGAACAAATGATAAATAAAAACTTAACAAAAAGGCTTGTCTCCAGAAATAGACAAATAATTAAACCGTGGATAACGCCAGGCATACTTCGTTGTATTCGTACTAGGGATAGAATGCACCAAAAGTTAAAATCTAATATAAATGACGAAATTTTACGAATCTCATACAAACGATACAGGAACCATTGTAACAATTTACTAAAAATCTTAAAAATCAGTATGAAAAAGATCAATTACTAGCTTCAAAAAAAAACACAAAGATACTCTGGACTACTATAAAAACGATAACTAAAAGCGAAAATCAAGGACATGCCGAATCACTCCTAAAAAACAAAGAACCCCTAACAACAATTAATAAAATTAACGAATATTTTTCCAATATCGGCAAAAAGCTTTCTGATGAAATTTTCTCAACTGTACCCAAGTTTAACTATAAAACACACCCTTCTGCTAACTCATTCGTCCTGTTACCGACTGACTGTGATGAAGTTTATAGGACAATCCAAAATTTAAAAACCGATTGCTCTCCTGGATGGGATTCATAAGCGCCAGAGCTCTTCAAATCATAGGAGAATTCATAACGCCAGTACTCACAAGTCTGATAAATCGTTGCTTTGAAGCTGGAGTGTTCCCACTTGCTCTAAAAATAGCTATAATCCATGCGATACATAAGGCGGGGGATAGAGGCTGTATTGAGAACTATAGACCTTATAGCAATACTCACGACCTTCTCCAAAATATTTGAACGTATCATTAACACGCGATTAGTCAACTACCTGGAAAAACACAATATAATATCTAATAGACAGTATGGTTTTAGATCTGGTCGCTCAACAGATGATGCTGTTCTTGATTTTACTGACTACTTGGCTGAAAAAATGGATGGGAAAAAGAAGTGTTTAACTATATTTCTCGACCTAGCAAAAGCTTTCGATACCGTCTCTATGTCCCACCTGATACAGAAGCTTAAGGATATAGGTATTAGAGGCACTCCACTGAATCTGATAACAGATTATTTAAGAGGCAGAACGCAGTATGTTAGAATCGGAGACTATATCAGTGAGGAGTTGTCTGTAGAATTTGGGGTCCCGCAGGGGAGTATCATTGGCCCAACGCTGTTTCTTCGCTACATCAATGAACTGTGCGAATTAAATTAAAAAAAAATGTCGTATCACGTCATATGCTGATGACACGACTCTTACATTTTTTGCAGACTCACATCTCGAACTGTTTGATTTGGCGCAATCTGGATTCAATACAGTGTGTCACTGGCTATCATCCAATTCCCTTACATTAAATGACACAAAAACCAAATATATCAAATTCACTATTCAAAACAGAGCAGATGTGTCTAACAACGCTACCTCGATCTTTGCGCACAAATGCAACTTTTCACCAAACTCCCACTGTAACTGCCCTGCTATTAGTGCTACTCAGAGTACAAAATACCTCGGTATCATAATTGACTCCAATTTGTCTTTTGAAAATCATATCCACTGCGTGGCGCAAAGAGTAAGGAAACTTACATATATCTTCAGACAACTTCGCACTGTAGCTGACGGTCGTACCATGAGGTTAGTGTATGAGGCTTTGGTACATTCGATTTTAAGGTACTGTGTCACTGCTTGGGGTGGTGTAGGTAAAACTAAACTGATAGAACTGGAAAGAGCTCAGAGATTGATCCTTAAAGTCGGCCTTTCGAAACCTCGTCTATTTCCTACCTATCAATTACACCAAGAAGCAGACATACTTACTGTGCGCCAAACATACATTTTATTAACATTAATGCGTAAACACGCTGCGATTTCGTTGGATGTGGTGAAAGACAGGGCGCAGTAGTAGCGCATACTAGACGCCATTACTCAGTATGTGAGACAAAAACCGCCAGAACCTCTTTTGCTCAAAAATTTTACCTTATTCGTTCAGGAATGCTATACAACAAAATAAATAAGATACTAAATATTGTGAACTGTACCAGGTATACATTTAAAAATAAAATATCTAAATTGTAGTATATTTATTAATGCTTTATAACAAACTAGGTGAGTAGGCATAAATAAAGTGTTTGTGTTCCACCCACTAACCGGCAATAAAGTCAGTGTTCAACCAACAAGCTTGTGTTTCACTACATGGTGGCAGCGGTGCTCATATTTTATACTTTTTACAACTGTTAAGCGGCTACAGGTGTAGTCATTGGTGACGTTGTCAGTGTTTTACTTAGTAGAGCATGGAGCACGCACGTCCGCTACCAGAACTACGTGTAGATGGTAGTCCAGTGGCGCGGGCGGACACGTGGCGGAAGTGGTGGCAACAGTTTTCGGTATTCTTGAAAGCGTCTGGAGTCATCAAGGAAACTAAGGATGTGCAAGCAAGTTTGCTGGTGAACCTCATTGGAGCAGAGGGCTATGAAATATTTTCGACGTTCTCTTATGATAAAGGAGAAAGCGCCGACGACATCGTGTGTTTGAAAAAGAAGTTTGATTTACATTTTGGAACAAAAGCTAACGTGACATCGCTCAGGTTTAAGTTTTTCACGAGGAACCAAGCGGTAGGTGAAACTATAAATCAATACGTAACCGCATTAAAAATTCTAAGCCAAGGTTGTGAATTTGAACATTTAGTCGACGGTTTAATAAGAGATCGAATCGTATGCGGAATATCCGATAGTATCGTACGTGACAGATTGCTGCGGACGGAGGATTTGACATTGTCGAAAGCTGTACAAGTGTGTGAAGCAGCCGAGGTGTCCAGAGAAGAAAATAGACAAATAGTGGAGGCAACTTCATCAGCAGGACAAGTGAATGCAATGTACGGAAAAGGCGGCAACGGCTGGCGGGGTCGCGCGCGTCGTTGTTACAGTGGCCGAGGCGGCCAGCGGCATCCCGCGGCCCGCGGCGGAGGCGAGCTGTGCACGCGCTGCGGCCGCGCAGGCTGCGACGACCCGCAGCGCTGCATCGCGCTGAGGGCTACTTGTTTCGCATGCAACGGCCGCGGGCATTTCGCGCGCGTGTGTTGCAATAAAGTGATTGGAAAAAGAGTGCATAATGTGAGTGTTACGGAGTCAGATTCCAGTGGAGAAATGTATGTCAGTATGGTGACGGCTTGCAAAGCAAAGAAAAATATACCTAAGGAGTGGATTGAAATTATAGACTTTAATGGTAAGCGAATTAACTTCAAATTAGATACGGGAGCCATGCTAAACATTTTGTCAAAGTTCGATTATGACCGGTTAGGATTTAATTCGAATTTTCTTGTGCCTTACAATAAAAAAGTTTATTCATATACCGGTAATTTAGTTCCTATCGTAGGGGAATGCTGTCTAAAAATAAATTTTAAAAATGAATTACACGACTTAAAATTTGTAGTGGCTAATATGCAATGTCAAAATATTCTAGGTTTAAGTGCATGTTTGCAAATAGGAGCTATACAGAGAATAGACATTGTGAATATCGACAAGTATTCGGATTTATTTCATGGTCTCGGTATGTTGCCGGGAAAACATAAAATCGTAGTGGATAAAAGTGTAAGTCCTGTTATTTGCCCGACTCGGAGGATTCCACTAGGTATGCGAGACAAACTTCTTGCAGAATTAAAGAGGATGGAAAAATTAGGTGTAGTTAGGAAAGTAAGTCATCCTACCGAATGGGTGAATGGTATAGTGATAGCCGCCAAGAAAAATGGTGATATACGCGTATGCTTGGACCCGCGTGCACTCAATCGTGCAGTGCGGCGCACGCACTACACGTTGCCAACGGTGAGCGAGCTGGCGGCGCAACTGCGCGGCGCCACGTGCTTCAGCGTGCTCGATGCACGCTGTGGATTTTGGATGCTTTTGTTAGATGAGCCTAGCGCAGACTTGTGCACCTTTAGTACACCCTTCGGTAGGTACCAGTTTCTAAGATTACCTTACGGTATCAACTGCGCACCCGAAATGTTTCACGCTAAAGTGAGACAGGCTCTGGAGGATCTCGAAGGTGCGCAGTCTTTTATCGATGACATAGTCGTGTGGGGCTCAAGTAAACAGGAACACGATAGCAGATTAGAAAAGTTGCTACAGAGAGCTAAAGATATAGGTATGAAGTTTAATAGAGAGAAATGTAAATTCGGTGTAAAGGAAATTGTATACTTAGGGCACATTTTTGACGAGCGTAGAATGAGGCCTGACGGAACCAAAGTGAAAGCCGTTGTCGAGATGCCTCAACCTAAAGATAGAAAGAGTTTAGAACGTTTCTTAGGGATGGTGAATTACCTTTCCAAATTTATCCCAAATTATTCTGGACACGTAGCAATATTACGGGGTCTTTTAAAGAAAGACTCCGAATGGGTTTGGGACCATGAGCATACGGTTGCAATAAATAAACTTAAAAATCTTATCACATCTGCTCCAGTATTAGCGCTGTATTCGAACCGGCTACCTATCGTGCTTTCGGTGGACTCGAGTGCGGAGGCGCTCGGTGCGGTGCTGCTGCAGGCGGGGCGGCCGGTTGAGTACGCTTCGTTAACCCTTACCGACACTCAACGTCGTTACGCTCAAATCGAAAAAGAACTTTTGGCTATCGTGTTTGCCTGCGAACGGTTTCATCAGTATATTTCGGGGCGGTGTGACGTCACCGTGCAGTCCGACCACAAGCCGCTAGAAGCAATATTTACTAAATCTCTTTCATCTGTGCCCGCTCGTTTACAGCGAATGATGTTGCGCATTTAATGTTATGACTTAAAAGTCGTGTATACGCCTGGTAAGTTTATGTACATAGCGGATACGTTGTCGCGAGCTGCACTCCCAGACTTACTAAATAAAAAGGTTTGTGAGGAGGTGGAGGTGCAAACGTATTTTTTATTAGAACAATTGCCTTACAGTGATGAAAAATTAAATTTAATAAGGAAACATTTAAAAGATGATAATGTGGCACAGTTATAAATTAATTACATAAGCAATGGATGGCCTCGAAATCAATACAGTATTAAACCAGAATTGCGTGTATTTTGGTCTTACAGAGATTGTCTGCAGTATGTAGATAACTTGTTATTAAAAGATAGTAGGGTGTACATTCCTTCGAGTTTACGCGGAGATATGTTGCGGCGAGTACACGAGGGACATCTAGGGATCGACCGATGTAAGAGGCGCGCGCGCGACGTCATGTTCTGCCCGGGGATGACGAGTGACGTGGAGCGCGCCGTACGCGACTGCACCGCGTGTGCGCTGCACGCGCCGGCACCGGCCCGGGAGCCGATGATACCGCATTCGATTCCTGACATACCGTGGATTAAGTTAGGCTCGGACATATTTGAATATAAAAGGAAATACTACCTCATATTAGTAGACTATTTTTCCAGTTATGTAGAAGTTAATCAATTGAGTGCTATTAGTAGTAGGTGTGTTATAGGAGCATTAAAAGAACAGTTCTGTCGACACGGTATACCGAAAATTCTGATGACTGATAACGGACCTGCATATAGCTCTAAGGAATTTAAAGAGTTTGTACGCGAATGGGAGATATATCATGTCACCTCTTCCCCGTTATATCCGCAGTCAAACGGAAAGAGCGAGCGTACTGTACGTACAGTTAAAAATTTACTTAAAAAATGTAGTGATTCAGGCCAGGACTATCAAGTAGGCTTACTGAACTTAAGATCGACGCCGCGGGACAGTATTGACTCACCTGCGCAAATGCTAATGGGAAGGCGTTTAAATACGAGACTACCCATTCATAAGTCACTACTGACTGGGAAAGTGGACAATGAATTAAATTACTATAACATACTGGAAAAACAATCAAAACAAAAATTAATCTATGATAAAGGAGCAAGGCCAACGGACTTACCTCTCTTACATTATCGCGACAGGGTAGTTGTTGTTGACGAGGGAAAACATCGACCTATGGAGGTTGTCCAGAAGGCTGTGGAGCCTAGGTCGTACATTCTCGAGGACGCAGTTGGTCGCAGGTATAGACGGAACCGGCGCCAGATCGTGTGTAGGCAAACACATGAAACACGCCAAGGCGCACAGGTAGGTACAGACAATCTTAGTAAAACATCTGGGCCCGAATCTGACAAACCAAAACCTATACCTACTTCGGTATCACTAAAAGAGGGGTCCGCGGAGACCGAAGATGGTAACTTGCAATCAAGCGCGTCTAAGCATACACAAATATTGCCAGGGCTGATGGAATCGTCATTTGTAACTTTGCGCAAAAAGCCTAAAAAATAATAGGTATTTTTGTGTGTTGTTATGTAAAATTTAAGTTTAAGTAATTTCTGAGTTTAAAGAAGTTCTAACTATTATTTACATTGGTGCTGGGTAAAATTTACTAAAGTTAAACATTTTGTTAATTGAATAATAATACAAAGGGTTCTCTGTATTAGTCGTTTGGTTTTCTTTTGTTAGTCAATAAGTTAATATTTGTTAAAAAAAAAAACAGTAATAGCAAACATGTATAGGTAGGTACATAAGTAATAAGTTCGTATTAGCATTTATACAATACACTATATATACATAGGTACCCGTGATGTTATTATGTAACATGTACTTCTTGTTCTGTAAGGGAAAGATGTAGTATATTTATTAATGCTTTATAACAAACTAGGTGAGTAGGCATAAATAAAGTGTTTGTGTTCCACCCACTAACCGGCAATAAAGTCAGTGTTCAACCAACAAGCTTGTGTTTCACTACATAAATGGTTAAAAGAAAGGACTTATGACGAAATTGAAAAGCTTATTGTTATACAAAAATAGGAAGTATTTCAGGAACATGAAGCATAGATAAAGTAACTATAAAGTGTAAATGTATTGTGTGTCTATTGCATTGCAATTAGGTGCTGTGTGTGTGTATGTATATATATATATATATATATATATATATATATATAGTATGTGCATGTATGAAAACTGTGCAAAACCCCCCCCTTTTTGCACAGTTTTCATGTGTGCAAAAAGGGGGGGACCTGGTGTTCTAAAATACAAGCCTTGGCTTAGTTTAGGCTTCAGATCTCCCACAAATTGCATACTAGTGGTAAATATATTACATTCTCACTTGTTTAGTTTGTAAGAAAATGGAATTTGTGGAGATAAATAAACTATATTATTATCCTTCACAAACAAACTTATCTCTGCGGTCCAAGGAACTCTGACTCACACTTCAATTGTTATGTTTGTTGAACTTGTTATACTCTGAGATTGTATGTTTCTATTTACATACACAGGTATTAGGCAAAATACTATGCAGTAATTGCATTATGCAGTATTGAACATTTTTTTTATGAGTACTATCGCACCCTAAAGCCGCGTCCCTCTTTCTGTTCCATCATACCCAACGAACTATTTAAATAGAACAAACCAGTAGACCAGACCGATCTCATCCCATACATATGACCAACATATATACAATTTACCCCCTGTTATTCCCAAAAACAAAACCTAAAAAGTACGCCCCTGGTGGAAGATTAAGGAACTAAAATTATAATACGTCAGTTTTGACAGCTCACATCGATGATGAAATAGTACAAAGATATGTCGTTAATAAGGTAATAGGTTATGTGATCTTAAAGTGACAAGGTAAAACGAATGCTCACGACATCCGAAGCCTCGATATAACTAGATTGCACAATAAAATTATTATATTTCGACGTGTATAGTTACTCTTGAAAAGATGTCTAATGACAGTCTAGTTACAATGACGAACAAATGAGAAAAATTTCGTAATCATGACGATAATTTTGTCAACAGGAGATTGGATCACATCATTGGTGTATAGTTTGACAATAGGCCACCAAACCAAACTGACGCTACTGCCACTGTACCGAAGTTTAATTCCAATTCAATCTTACAACCTTGTATCATTCTCACAGCCTTAGAATTTGGAATCTCTAGTAAATTTAAATATGCCTAGTAGTAACAGAATTTTCACCAGTCCAATACAGTAGAGAATTCCCCAATCGAGCGGAATTTGCCTTAAAATCACAATTTACATCGTATTAATTACACTAAATAGATTCAAATATAAAAATCATGATGGTAGTACGAAAATTAAAATGTATGAAGAAAAAATTATATTATTACAAGGACTTAGAAACGTTTTACAGGTGACATCAAATTGCATAAGAAAAGTGTTAAGGTACTTAATTAAAATAATATTTGATGAAAAAGAAAAAAAAAACTTAGTGTGAATGATGCTATTTTAATTTAAACAATTTGACTTCGTCTTCACAGCATTACTATTGCATTTCACAGTAATGCAATGGAACTAAATTAGTATATAAAATAATAAATAGTGAAACTAATAGTTTAGAAAATAAAATACTTATATAATATTATAAATATACTGGCGTCTATTAATATACGGATAATTCAGCTTCAGGTACCTCATTTTAGATACCGATGTTTGTAATCAATTATATTAAATAGATTGCGGAATTCTCTTATCAAATAATACGACAACTGGATGGGATGGTTGCTATAGACGACAGCGATGTCCATAAAAGCCGCGCCGTTGCAGTTTTTCATCGATTGCAAAAGGAAGCTCCAAATGAATTGGAAATCATGACTGGATAAAATGGTTACAAAAAGGCCTCCGTTTTTTACCTCCACGGTCAAGCTTCAAAGGGACATCAATCAAACTTTTTGGCTAACAACGAACAGCCTCAATTGCAACTCTTTTTTAAGACCAATGAAATTTTTCATGATGCACAATACGGTTTTACAGCTGGTAAATCTACTACGGATGCAGAAGTGGCATTGGTTAGGCATATCCTTAACGCATGGGAGAGATCACAGGCAGTGGCGGCTGGTGGGTTATCGAACTGGTGGTGCACTTTACTTGCTCACCAAGTATTAATATTAGAAATTGCAACAAATCAACAATTTACATAAAAGATGTAAATTAAAAAAAAAACAATTACTTAATATAAACAAACAATAATTAACTCGTCACAGATACAGCGAAACTATACTGATAAGGAGAGGTCCATCATGGCCGCCGTCGAACTCAAATTTCAAATTTCGTCAAACATCGGGTGCTCTCGGTAATCTTCGATTGGCACGTGCGGCGCACGAGAACCGACTCATTTCTCGGTACATTTCGATGAACTATCTTTTGTTTCACGCGTCAGGCACATTCGCTAGTAACTCATACAAGTTCTATTAGCAGTCCTCGTGCACTCGCCGAAGCGCTCGAGAATTTTTCTTTACAGGGAAAATAAGTCTTAATAGTTTAGCAAAGCGCTTAAATTGTTTTGTCTTTTATTTGTTATAATTTTAAATTTTATTTGTTATATTATGTTTTTGTATGTTTCAAAAATAAATATTGGTATGGTAATTTAAAGATGAAGTAATATTTTGTAATTTATAAATCTTTTGAATTGGTGGTTCAGCGCACGAGCGCACTTAAGGTACAGCCGCCACTGATCACAGGATGCTATTGGGGTTTTCTGTGATCTCTCTAAAGCTTTTGATTGTGTAGATCATCAGACATTGTTACTCAAACTGAACTATTATGGAGTTAGAGGTAAAGCCCAGAACATGATTGCATCTTATTTAAACAACAGAGTGCAGACAGTTGACATAATAATAATAATAATAAATTTCATCAAGAAAACATAGTAAAATGAATATAACTAAAATGACAACTACTAATTGTCATAAACGTCAAAACAAATTAAATATTATTGGCATACATGAAGCGTACTAAAATGTGGGAGTAATAAAAAGGAACCTAGATGCTGACGAGAGCCAGAAAACGAAGAATCGCACACACTACACCTCAAGACTCGTCGCTCGACTCCGCCTCGCAGCCGCTGCCTTCCGTGTACAACACAACTGCGTCGGCTGCAGTAGCGTCGAGTTCGAGTGACGACTTCACTCCCCCGGCGACGCCAAGACCTGTGCGCCGGCGAGGACGACCGCCGATCGGCTTGGGACCACGTGGGCTTGGGACCACGTCCGCGAACAGGGTCCCCGCTATCGGTGGTGCAGTGCGTCGCATGAGATGGACTCACGGGGTAAATGAGAATGTCATGCGAGCGTACTTTGAGGTCACAGAGGGGGGAACTAACCTCACTGCGTACCGTGTACGAATGCTTTCTGTGTTTCAGGCTCTTGAACCAGCTCTCAACGTCTCGGCTCAACGACTTTCGGACCAAGTGCGGGCCATTCAACGCTGCCATCTGTTGGATGATACCACACTTGAACGGCTGCGTTTCCAAGCACAGGAAAGTCGTGTCACTTTTGAACCGCTGCCGCTGGGTCGGACCGATTTGCCGCCAATGGCTGCGGTCGTGCCTGATCCTGTTTGTGTAGACGGATATGAAGAAGATACGACTTTTACTACAGGGAACAGGTATGATGAATTGAAGAGCACTTTGGAGCATGCGATTGCTGAATACCGATACGTACTCGCACATCTTCGACCAGATGTACCGCGTTTGCCGATGAATAGACAAAATAAGCTACTAATGGGAACTTTGAATTCACTGTTGTCTAATTATTTTGATAGCAGTGAAAATTTAGTAGTATCTACTAAATTTTCACTGCTATCAAAATAATTAGACAACAGTGAATTCAAAGTTCCCATTAGTAGCTTATTTTGTCTATTCATCGGTCTGAACTATTATGGAGTTAGAGGTAAAGCCCAGAACATGATTGCATCTTATTTAAACAACAGAGTGCAGACAGTTGACATAATAATAATAATAATAAATTTCATCAAGAAAACATAGTAAAATGAATATAACTAAAATGACAACTACTAATTGTCATAAACGTCAAAACAAATTAAATATTATTGGCATACATGAAGCGTACTAAAATGTGGGAGTAATAAAAAGGAACCTAGATGCTGACGAGAGCCAGAAAACGAAGAATCGCACACACTACACCTCAAGACTCGTCGCTCGACTCCGCCTCGCAGCCGCTGCCTTCCGTGTACAACACAACTGCGTCGGCTGCAGTAGCGTCGAGTTCGAGTGACGACTTCACTCCCCCGGCGACGCCAAGACCTGTGCGCCGGCGAGGACGACCGCCGATCGGCTTGGGACCACGTGGGCTTGGGACCACGTCCGCGAACAGGGTCCCCGCTATCGGTGGTGCAGTGCGTCGCATGAGATGGACTCACGGGGTAAATGAGAATGTCATGCGAGCGTACTTTGAGGTCACAGAGGGGGGAACTAACCTCACTGCGTACCGTGTACGAATGCTTTCTGTGTTTCAGGCTCTTGAACCAGCTCTCAACGTCTCGGCTCAACGACTTTCGGACCAAGTGCGGGCCATTCAACGCTGCCATCTGTTGGATGATACCACACTTGAACGGCTGCGTTTCCAAGCACAGGAAAGTCGTGTCACTTTTGAACCGCTGCCGCTGGGTCGGACCGATTTGCCGCCAATGGCTGCGGTCGTGCCTGATCCTGTTTGTGTAGACGGATATGAAGAAGATACGACTTTTACTACAGGGAACAGGTATGATGAATTGAAGAGCACTTTGGAGCATGCGATTGCTGAATACCGATACGTACTCGCACATCTTCGACCAGATGTACCGCGTTTGCCGATGAATAGACAAAATAAGCTACTAATGGGAACTTTGAATTCACTGTTGTCTAATTATTTTGATAGCAGTGAAAATTTAGTAGATACGCACTCAATTTTATATTGCGCAGCGGTTGCAGCATGTCGTGTAGCTCATGTTAGATTTCCTGACTGTGACAGAGTTACACGACCGGCCCACCAAACGCCTGCGTGGCAATATAGAATTGAGAAGCGAATAGCTGATACTAGAGTTCTCATTGGTAAACTTATTTGTTTCAGGGCGGGTAATACTCGCCCTAGAGTCATGCGTTTTGTGAGTTGAGCATTTACTGGTACTAATATTGAACCACGTGAATATCTGTCTCGGGTCACAGAACGCATAGACTCACTGAAACAGAAACTCTATGCATGGGCAAATCGCGTACGTAGATATAAGAAACGCGTGGATCGATGGAAGCAAAATCGCATGTTTCAAAGTAATCAAAGGAGGGTGTATAGAATTTGGGAGAGGTCTGAACAAAATGTGGCTGATGTGTGTTTACCAAATGTAGAAACTACAAATTTATTCTGGCGAAACATCTGGTCAACACCTGTCAGTCACTCTGACGATATGTTGGTTGAAACAGTCGAACAGGCATGTGAATCAATAACGCCGATGTCCAAAATAACCGTCACACAAGACGACGTAGCCAGCGCAGTCCGGTCCATGGCCAATTGGAAGTCACCAGGACCGGACAAACTTCAAAACTATTGGCTGAAGTGGCTACCTAGTTCACATGCTTGTTTGGCATCTCAATTTCAGCATGCGTTAGATGTTGAATCTCTCCCAAATTTTATGACCACGGGTGTAACTCATCTCCTTTATAAATCTGGAAGTACCACAGACCCTAAAAACTATAGACCAATCACATGCTTACCCACTACCTATAAGCTACTTACATCCATTTTGAGAAGCAAAATCTCGCAACATATTTATACTAACAATATTATGTGTACTACTCAGAATGGATGTAAGAATGGATCTCGTGGTACCAAGGACTTGCTCCTCATTGACATGGTCATTAGTCAACAGGTTCGTCGAAACCGTAGAGATCTATCGGTATGTTGGATAGATTACAAGAAGGCCTACGATTCCGTATCTCATACATGGCTTATGAAGGTCTTAGAGTTGTACAAAATTGATACAACTCTATGTACCTTCTTGAGGTCATGTATGGAGCAATGGAGAACAGTCCTCCTCTATCCTGGATGCCGATCAATCACTGGTGACGACGAACTAATTGAGATTAAACGGGGTATTTTCCAGGGTGACAGTTTGAGTCCCTTGTGGTTTTGTTTAGCCTTGAACCCTTTAAGCACATTATTACAGGATTCAAGACTAGGCTACAGATTGTGAAGGGGATATCAGGCTATATCTCATCTTCTGTACATGGATGATTTGAAACTTTTTGCATCTAACAAAGTCCAATTAATGACTTTACTAAAGATGACTGAAAACTTTAGTAAATGCATTAAAATGGAATTTGGTATTGACAAATGTGCTGTCATACATGTGAAGAAAGGTATGATATTAGCATCTGAAAGACTTGAACTTTCAGATACTATACGTCTGAAATCCCTCTCGGAATCTGAAACTTACAAGTATTTGGGTATGTCTCAAAACTTAGGAATTATTGAGACTGACATGAAACAGACATTGAAAGAACGTTTCTTTGGCCGTCTGACAAAAGTCCTTAATAGTCTTTTGTCAGGGGGAAACAAAGTTCGAGCTTATAATGGTTGGGTTATGCCGGTCTTAATATATTCATTTGGCATACTTAAATGGACTCAGACTGAACTTGACTCTATTGATCGCAAAGTCCGAACACTATTGACTGCACACCGTATGCATCATCCGCGATCATCGGTAATGAGGTTATATATCCCACGAAAATGTGGTGGTCGTGGCTTTTTGAATGCCAAGACCTTACATAATCGGGAGATATGTAACCTCAGGGAATATTTCCTGCATACCGAAACGGAAATGCATAAGGATGTGGTTAATGTGGATCGTGGATTAACCCCTTTATCTTTGGCTAAAGAGAACTGGCGTAGACCTGTAATATTAAGTACTGACGATCGCAAGGCTATATGGCAAAGTAAGGAGCTACACGGGCCTGATGTAGATACGTTGGCCTCCGTGTCCTGGTTACGTTTCGGGGACCTCTTTGGGGAAACCGAAGGTTTTGTCTGTGGAATTATGGACGAAGTTAATAAGACGAATGTAATGATTTTATAATGCATCTAAAGTTGTATTTGATTAATTTTATTATTTTATGAAATGTGTAATGATTTTTTTAGTGTTTGTAGGTTGTTGTACCGAGTAATGATCTATAGCTTTTAAGTGGATACTTTTATATTGATATTGTTTTTAATATTAATGTACTTTTATTTACACTAATTGTATTTACACACAGTAATAAAGTAATAGTGTAAAGTGTTACTCCGATTTCCGATTATCTGTATTTTCGGTTCAAGAACAAGTCACTAAATTGACTAAAGTGACCTGATCGTCGTCGCCCATCTGAAGGGGGCACATTCGTTGTAACGAGGCGCTAGCCGAGGGACATCTTGCTTGAAAAATTAAAGAGGAATATTCGATACTTGGCGGGAATTAATTAATGTACAAGGAAATCCCAATAAATCAGTTTAATTAATACTGTGAGTTCCTGGTTTTATTATATCTCCGAAGTGGGAACTGCCTACAAAAGTTTTTTTATTCACGTGGTAATTCTTACAAGTTATGTGTGCTTGTATAGATCAAGTATGATGTAATTACAGCAGGTTATGTGTGCCTGTGACAGCCAAGTGTACTGTGGATTTTTATTGGCTATGTATGCCATATGAGGCCAAGTGTGCCTGGTATGAAAAATTTGAGCTAGTACGCTCGGACTGTATCACCAACTGGATAAGTGAGTAACTATGTACACGTTTCCTTTTCTTTATGTGAATTGGTACTATGCGCTCAGTCTGAATGTGGCTAGGTACGCTACAGGCTAGGTGTTTAGTACTAGGCCAGGTGTGCCACTTGAAAATGATACCCATCTGCGAAATGGATTTGTCAGGCAAGAATAGATACATAATTTATGCGAAATACTATCATATGACGGTTTTGGTTTAACTGATTCAGGATGCGGTTTCATTTGTGTTTAAAGGCACATGATGACATGTGACTTAACACGGAACTGATTGAAAATGAATGCTCATAAGTATTTGTTATTTTCTTGATGATTTTAAGTGTCTAATAAAATATAAATTTGGTATAACAACCCATACGATTAATGTCGAGTTGTTCATGATAGCGTGTATTTATTCGTATATTATGTGTATTGAATGTATATGTAGTGGACAATATAAAGCCGTGTACCCAATGGGCGGGATTTGCCGCGTAGCATGTTACGCTCAACATGTTCGGCAATGTTGCACGACAGCGCGCGACAAGTTGCCGGATGGCGCGCTATATGACGCACGGCTTAATATATTTTGTATGACGAGTAGTACGACGTACATATTTAAGTTTATGTAACCAACGTTATATGTCGAATCTCTACACATGATGAAAAATAGCAAGTAATTTCCGTTTTCCGTTCCGTTAATTAACAAGATACAGTATAAGTATTGTTGTATAAGACAAGGTAGCCTATTTTTTTATTTTTAAATCTTGACGATGTAAATGTTTCTTTTCGAGGCCATGGATTCTGATAGTACTTACACTCCAGAGGAAGAACCGCCAGTTTCGAAACCTAAACTGTTAAAACGGGTGCCCCATAAGACTGCAAAATCAAAGGCTGCAGCAGATAAGGCAAAACAAATTAGGACGCGGTCAGACAGGAAAAGGAAGAGATGTACTTCTAGCTCCTCGTCAAGCTCCACATCTTCAGAGGACCCCTCATCTGATTCCTCAGGTACTCCAGTAAAGCGTAAGAGACGTAAAAAGGTAGCTACTTTATCCACTGAAAAGGTTATCAAAATGTTGAGTTCATTCAGTAATAATAAATGTAAGAAGCGTAATATAAGCAGTAATTATCTAAATAATGTAATACCGGAATTCGATCCCTCGAGTAAATCCCAAAACGTAGAAAGTTGGGTCAGGAAAGTAAATGAATGTGCCACAATATATGAATGGAACGAGACGCAAACCATACACTTTGCTCTGCAAAAACTTACAGGTCTTGCTAAGAAATGGTTTGAGTCTCTTCCAAGCGTAGTATTCAGTTGGTTAGATTGGCAAGTCAAATTAACAAAAGCATTTCCAAATGAACAAAACTATGGGCGGCTTCTAGAGGAAATGCTAGCTCGTACTACACAAACGAATGAAAATTTGCGGGAATACTTTTACGATAAACTAGCACTTATAAATAGGTGTGAAATCAGTGGAAAGAAAGCAGTAGACTGTATTGTGCATGGCATAGTTGATAAGTCAGTTAGGAATGGAGCTCAGGCGTTAAATTGTCAAGAACCAAAGGATATAAGAAATAACTACGTTGTAAAAAACCATAAAGTTTATAGGAAAGTTGCTGATAATTTATGTCTGGTTGTTCCTAGAGAAGCACGGTGGCGTATTTGTCAGTACAATCATGATGAGGCTGGGCATTTGGGCATTGCTAAAACTACTGAGAGAATTCAATCCATGTTCTGGTTCCCAAAATTGCGTAGATTTGTAAAGAAATATGTAAGGTCATGCATTCAATGCGCGTATAATAAGGACAATACATTTAGACATAAGACTGGTGAATTGCACCCCATAGAAAAGGTCGGCGTTCCGTTACATACTATTCATATTGACCATCTTGGTCCCTTTGTAAAGAGCAAGAATGGCAATGCTTACATTCTGACTATTGTGGACGCATTTACCAACTATCTATTTATAAAAGCAGTGAAAGATACTAAAACTAAGACAACGCTAAAAGTACTTACGAACATATTTTACGATTTTGGTTTACCTTCTAGAGTAATATCTGATCGTGGAACATCTTTTACATCTACTGCATTTAAAAGCTTTTGCGGTAATTATGGCATAAAACATGTACTTAATGCGGTCGCATGTCCCAGAGCCAATGGTCAAGCCGAAAGGTACAATCAGACTATTTTGAGTGCCCTCGCTAAACATAATAGTGGCAATGATGAAAGGAACTGGGACATGTGCCTAGGCAAGATACAGTGGGGAATAAACAATTCTGTCAATTCATCTACTCAAAAGACCGCCGCTGAAATTTTATTTGGTGTCCGATTGCGAGATAGTCTAACTAATATTATGGATATTAATGTTAACGTCACACCAGAAAACATACAAATCTTACGAAAGGAAGTCAGTGCTAATATCCATACGAGCCAAGAAAAACAAAAAAATATATATGATATCGGTAGACTTCCTGCTATTACTTATAAGGAAGGCGATTTAGTTAAAATCACTAGGACTAACTTTTACAATAAAGGTAATAGCAGTAAGCTATTGTCTAAATTTATTGGTCCATACAAAATCGTAGAGGTTCTAGGAAATGATAGATACAAAATTGCCGAAATTCCTGGATTTAATTCACGGAAAACTAAATTCGAAACTGTAGTTGCAGTCGATCGAATTCGACCATGGATAAACATTGTGTCTCATAATGACGATGAACCTTTGTCTGAAAACAGCAATAGTTCATCATCTGAAGACAACAACAATGACGATAAAAACGAATGATGACATTTAATACAGAGTGATTAAGTTGAAATTAAGTGATGCCGAATGTAATGATTTCTATGATAAACCGTTTAGTTATTATATAACCAACGAAATATATATATATTTAGTTAACCGTCACATGTGTGCAAATGAATATAATACTCCGTACATCAGGAGATTGCACGGTGTAGGATGGCCGAATGTAATGATTTTATAATGCATCTAAAGTTGTATTTGATTAATTTTATTATTTTATGAAATGTGTAATGATTTTTTTAGTGTTTGTAGGTTGTTGTACCGAGTAATGATCTATAGCTTTTAAGTGGATACTTTTATATTGATATTGTTTTTAATATTAATGTACTTTTATTTACACTAATTGTATTTACACACAGTAATAAAGTAATAGTGTAAAGTGTTACTCCGATTTCCGATTATCTGTATTTTCGGTTCAAGAACAAGTCACTAAATTGACTAAAGTGACCTACCTGATCGTCGTCGCCCCTCTGAAGGGGGCACATTCGTTGTAACGAGGCGCTAGCCGAGGGACATCTTGCTTGAAAAATTAAAGAGGAATATTCGATACTTGGCGGGAATTAATTAATGTACAAGGAAATCCCAATAAATCAGTTTAATTAATACTGTGAGTTCCTGGTTTTATTATACGAATAACTACCGGAAATATATCATGAAGGATGGCACGCTAGACATCTGTCGAGCGTGTCATCTTCCTGGGGAATCTCTCAGGCATGTTATTTCCGGTTGTTCTCATCTTGCTAACGGCGAGTACTTACACAGACATAACCAAGTAGCCAGGATTATCCATCAGCAACTTGCTTTGAGATATAGTCTTGTGGTTAGTGAGATACCATATTACAGGTATATGCCCGAAGCAGTTCTCGAAAATGACCATGCCACATTATACTGGGATCGATCTATTATCACTGACAGGACTATTGTAGCCAATAAGCCTGACATTGTATTAATAGATCGATCGACGCGCCAAGCAATCATTGTTGATATCGCTGTTCCACATGACGTTAATCTTGTGAAAGCTGAAAAAGATAAACAAACAAAATATCTTGATTTAGCTCACGAGATTACCGACATGTGGGATGTCGATTCGACAATCATTGTTCCGATTGTTGTGTCAGTCAATGGATTATTAGCCAAGAGCCTCGACCAACATCTGAAGAGGCTCACGTTGGGAAGCTGGATTAAGGGCCAAATACAGAAAGCAGTCCTCCTCAGCACGGCACGTATTGTGAGGAGGTTTCTGTCTCTGCGACCTTGACCATCGATAGTTTGGACCTTGTTCCCGCTATCGGAGGGATACTATTTTTTATATTTTTAAATGTATTTTTTTTATGCAATTATATATTTAAAAATGTAATTAATAAGAAAATAATGTAATAAATGAATAATAATAAAGCCATTTATTCCCATTAAAGTCATGCATATTACAACAATTCATTTATCATTTATATTCACATTAATACTCGTATCTATTCGTATAATTATATGTATTTACTTAATCAATTAAATGGGACACCCATTTTCGGGTGTAGGCCTCCTCCAACTCTTTCCAGCGTGTTCGGTCCTGTGCTTCTCTAGTCCACGCGATTCCGGCGACCGCAACGATGTAGTCTTGCCAGCGGCGGGCAGGGCGTCCGCGGCCTCTTGTATACCATTGTAGGATTTTTTCCGTCCACCTGCCGTCCCGCATTCTGGCCGTATGGCCAGCCCATCTCCATTTTAGCTGGCACAGTAATTCAGCTGCATGTCAATTTTGTTCTTCTTCTCAAATTAGCGTTCCTGACTCTATCGCTCAGTCGTAAACCCAGCATGCTTCTTTCGGCTGCTCTTTGGAACACATTAATTTTAGAAATGATTTTCTGAGTCAGACCCCACGTTTGACATCCATACAAAAGAGATGGTATAATTAGTGTATCGAAAGCTCGTTTTGTCAGCGATATCGGAAGTTTAGATTTAAAAATGTGTTTCAAAGACCAGTATTTTGACCAAGATTTTTTAATTCGGAGTTCGACTTCTTCGTTTTTTGGTTATGGAAACTAACATTTTGACCAAGTACATTACTTAATTATTATACAAAATATATATGTAAAATAAATTACTTTCAATATTCGCGCGGACAAACGCACCGTGTGTTTTATATTGCTAATGCGCAGGGCGACACAATGAAGAGGTAGGTGCGGTAACTGATTGCATCGAGAATTCATTCGCTGAGGACGCGCGATCAGTGTACGCCAAACTACTTGAGAGCCTGTACGCGTCACTTTAGCTTACAAAAACTACCGTTACATAATACGAAAGTAACGGCTATTTAAATTGAAACCGACTTTTTAATTTATTGGTGTTTTAGTGAATTTCCCTTACTGGGTAAGTTGTGCACACATTATCTATGTACCGCAAAGCAGTATCTGTGTAGTATCTGTTTGCTTATCCTATTTGTGCTATTTTTATTCTAATCCTGCCACTAGCAAAACATTAGAAATAAATCGTTCGTAGTGCTTGCTTTATCTATCGCAATGCCACAGCCGCTAGGAAAATTGTAATTAGTCTCGCATATGCCAAGCTCTCTTGCGTCTCGATTGCTAGTGGTAGTGGACTTCTCGGCTGGATCGTAATACTGTGGTACGGTTCACAGGAACACCGTTGGGGTTCATCTATCGAACCTGAAAGCAATCTACCTCATCTCTGACTGCGAGCCTCTGCACCCTGAACCAGCGCCGCAGCAACTGTCTCCGTGCCGGCGGATCTTCCGTGGCCAGACAAAGGAGAGTGCGGTAGTTCTCAACAATAGTGTACGGACTCGATCACTAAATTAAATCGAACCCGCGACCTGACTTATTCTCTTAGCTAAAATACTATTGGTAATAAATCTTAGTTTTCTGTTCACGCTTGTTTCTTTTACCCTCTATGCTAGGGCACCTTGTAGCAACGTGACAACGTCTTTCGGCTGATATGATGATGAGGAGACAACGCACAGTCTTGTGGGACGCCACCGTTCAGGAGCAGTGGATCCCAGCATGCGCCGTCAACTACGACCTTGATGCTCCGCCCAATGAGAAAACTGGCACCCCATGCAAAAAATTTTTTGGATAGACCAAAAGTAGGAAGCTTCGAGAGAGGTGATTTGTGCCCCACACGATAGAAGTCCAAACTTGCTTTCCACTGACTCAGCCCAGAGGTGGGTCAAGTTACCAAAATATCGCCAGCCGAGCGGCCACGACGGAAGCATTGGCGATCACTTATCAGCTGGCGATCCTCTAAGTAGTCTAAGAGTTGCTGGTTGATGATATTTTCCATGATTTTGGAAAATATGGGAGTTATTGCTATAGGCCTATAGTTGGACGGATCCGAGCAAGCACCTTTTTAGGGATCGCGTGTACCAAAGCCTCCTTCCTTCCGAATAGGAGTACCAAAAGAGGCGCGTTAGAATCAGAGCTAACTCCGGAGCACACATCTTCAACACAATAGGTGAAATTCCATCCGACCCGCTCGACCTATGAATGTCCAGGGAGATAGAAGGCCTTTTGCGAAAAAAATATTTCAGGCATAGAGTTCTCACACCGCGGGATGGTCGGCGGTGTCCCTCTCTGGTCATCAAGGGTCGAGTTGGATGCAAAAAGAGATCCCAGGAGATCGGCTTTCTCCTTTATAGTATGGGCCAGCGGTTCGTTCATTTCTCGTAACGGAGGAAACGACGACTGACAGAATTTATCTTGAACAGCTTTGGCGAGAGACTACAACGCACGAGTCCCGGAGGGCAAGCGTATGAGTCTCTCGTCAATTTTGCTAACAAATTCTGACTTTGCCCTCGCGATGCAATCCTTCAAAAACCTGGAGGCAGCGTTGTAGCTTTTTGTAAGTGAACTCGAATTTAAATCACCAGCCGCCTGAGCATTGGACCAGGCTCGATACGAATCCTGTTTACGTCGAGAGGCATCCTTGCAAGATCGATCGAACCATGGGCAAGATTTGCCACCTATGGGCACCGCAGAGCTAGGAATAAAAAGTTCCATACACTGCAGAATCACATCGGCGAGAGTGGCGGCACAGGCGCTGTGAACGTTCAGCGGGAAGCAAACCTGCCCCCAGGGGTAGGAGAAGAAAAGCGCAGCCCTCCCAATCCGCAGACCTAAAGTGCCACACACACCGGCAGCCTGCTACTCGCGGTTGCGTTAGGAATGCATGTGGCACCTCACTACTTATCAGCCAGTGATCAGAGAACAAATCTTAACATAAAGCAGGAAAGGTCTCGCCTGGAAACAGTTAATCTGAAAGATAGTGTCAAAACAGCGACATCTGGATCTCCCTTAGCACACGCCGTAGTCAAAGCCTCGTAAGCAGCCTGCTTAAGAAAGTTGGCTTCCTTACAATCTCCATGGTGATATGTCACATTCATAATGTCTGTTATTTTTTATATGAATTAGAATGACTCTTCGTCTTTGATCTGCGTTGACATATGTACTATTCAAAGGGAGACGGACTAATGTGTGTTATTAAATTAAAAGTGATCTTTCCGGATAAATCTAATTTCATATAACTCAGCTTCAAAATCTGTCTCTAGTTGCAAAACTTGTCTAATTCTAACTTTACATAACTCTCATTCATAGGGGTTCTAACCGATATGTGTCATTGAATGTTTCTTTAAATGACCCTTCTGATTAAATCCAACTTTACTTATATCACATTCAAAGGGTTTCTCACCAGTGTGTGTCATTAAATGTCTCTTTAAATGGCACCTCCGACTAAATCTAACTTTACATATCTCACATTCAAAGGGTTTCAAACCAGTGTGTTTCATCAAATGATACCTTAAACTATTTTTATGACTAAATTTAACATTACATATCTCACATTCAAAGGGTTTCTCACCAGTGTGTGTCATTAAATGTGTCTTTAAATGTCTCTTTTGCCTAAATCTAACTTTGCATATCTCACATTCAAAGGGTTTCTGCCCAGTATGTGTCAGTGAATGTTTCTTTAAACTACCCTTCTCAGTAAATCTAACTTTACATCTCTCACATTCAAAGGGTTTCTCACCACTGTGTCTCACTGAATGTTGCTTTAAATTACGCTTCTGACTAAATCTAACTTTACATATCTCACATTCAAAGGGTTTCTGATCAGTGTGTGTCATTAAATGTCTCTTTAAACTACCCTTCTGACTAAATCTAACTTTACATATCTCACATTCAAACGGTTTCTCACCAGTATGTTTCATCAAATGATACTTTAAACTATTTTTATGACTAAATCTAACTTTACATATTTCACATCCAAAGGGTTTCTCACCACTGTGTGTCACTGAATGTTGCTTTAAACTACCCTTCTGACTAAATCTAACTTTACATATCTCACATTCAAAGGGTTTCTGACCAGTGTGTGTCATTAAATGTGTCTTTAAATGTCTCTTTTGACTAAATCTAACTTTGCATATCTCACATTCAAAGGGTTTCTGACCCGTGTGTGTCATTAAATGAGTCTTTAAATGTATCTTTTGACTAAATCTAACGTTACATATCTCACATACAAAGGGTTTCTGACCAGTATGTTTCATCAAATGATACTGTAAACTATTTTTATGACTAAATTTAACATTACATATCTCACATTCAAAGGGTTTCTGCCCCGTGTGTGTAATTAAATGACTCTTTAAATGGCACCTCCGACTAAATCTAACTTTACATATCTCACATTCAAAGGGTTTCAAACCAGTGTGTTTCATCAAATGATACCTTAAACTATTTTTATGACTAAATTTAACATTACATATCTCACATTCAAAGGGTTTCTCACCAGTGTGTGTCATTAAATGTGTCTTTAAATGTCTCTTTTGCCTAAATCTAACTTTGCATATCTCACATTCAAAGGGTTTCTGCCCAGTGTGTGTCAGTGAATGTTTCTTTAAACTACCCTTCTCAGTAAATCTAACTTTACATCTCTCACATTCAAAGGGTTTCTCACCACTGTGTCTCACTGAATGTTGCTTTAAATTACGCTTCTGACTAAATCTAACTTTACATATCTCACATTCAAAGGGTTTCTGATCAGTGTGTGTCATTAAATGTCTCTTTAAACTACCCTTCTGACTAAATCTAACTTTACATATCTCACATTCAAACGGTTTCTCACCAGTATGTTTCATCAAATGATACTTTAAACTATTTTTATGACTAAATCTAACTTTACATATTTCACATCCAAAGGGTTTCTCACCACTGTGTGTCACTGAATGTTGCTTTAAACTACCCTTCTGACTAAATCTAACTTTACATATCTCACATTCAAAGGGTTTCTGACCAGTGTGTGTCATTAAATGTGTCTTTAAATGTCTCTTTTGACTAAATCTAACTTTGCATATCTCACATTCAAAGGGTTTCTGACCCGTGTGTGTCATTAAATGAGTCTTTAAATGTATCTTTTGACTAAATCTAACGTTACATATCTCACATATAAAGGGTTTCTGACCAGTATGTTTCATCAAATGATACTGTAAACTATTTTTATGACTAAATTTAACATTACATATCTCACATTCAAAGGGTTTCTGCCCCGTGTGTGTAATTAAATGACTCTTTAAATGGCACCTCCGACTAAATCTAACTTTACATATCTCACATTCAAAGGGTTTCTCACCAGTGTGTGTCAGTGAATGTTTCTTTAAATTACCCTTTTGACTAAATCTAACTTTACATATCTCACATTCAAAGGGTTTCTCACCAGTGTGTGTGATTAAATGTGTATTTAAATATCTCTTTTGACTAAATCTAACGTTACATATTTCACATTCAAAGGGTTTCAGACCAGTGTGTTTCATCAAATGATACTTTAAACTATTTTTATGACTAAATTTAAAATTACATATCTCACATTCAAAGGGTTTCTGCCCAGTGTGTGTCATTAAATGACTCTTTAAATGGCACCTCCGACTAAATCTAACGTTACATATTTCACATTCAAAGGGTTTCAAACCAGTGTGTTTCATCAAATGATACTTTAAACTATTTTTATAACTAAATCTAACTTTACATATATCACATTCAAAGGGTTTCTGACCAGTGTGTGTCATTGAATGTTTCTTTAAATTACCCTTGTGACTAAATCTAACCTTACATATCTTACATTCAAAAGGTTTCTCATCAGTTCTCTTTGAATAATCCTCCTTAGTAAATATTCGTGAACTGACTTCGTCGTCTTTACAAATAACCATCTTCAGATGTTTACTGTTGCTATTGCCGACATCTGTGCTAGTACTAGCGCACTCACGATCACTGTTCACACTCACATTAGTTTTGTTTATTACGGTATACATAGATGTGTTTTTTGAAACTTGTCTATTATTTGCAGGATTTTTAACGCACCGTAATATGTAAGGGCCAACGTTTCTGTTGGTTGTCTCTTCATGCATAAGTGCCCTACACATTCTTGGATTTTCTAAAACATTATCGTCGTCTGATGTCATTGTTCTTCCTTCTTGAGTCTTGTCCGCGTGTGTTTCTTTGCCCTCTTCAGCCGCCGCGGCACCTGTACAGAGTTACATCATTCATTTTATGTAAGAATCAGAATCATTTATTTGCTTAAAATGTAGGTACATTATATGATGGTAAAATTAATTATAAAATTCCCTTGTACATTTTGCCTTATTAAGGCGTGCAAAGTATATAGTATGAATAACTAGATTTAAAAATAATAATTAACTACGTACAAAACAAAGTTACAATATAATGCAATGTCAAACTAACAGAATGTCATTTAAAAAATCATTAATGTTATAGTAGCACTTATCTATTAAGAGTAAGTAAATTTATTTTTAAACAGTTTAAATTGTAATAATTGTACACTGTCTGGAATTTTATTATAAATAACAGGCCCCATACCGATTACACTTTTGCATAATAACGCAGTATTATACCCACCAACTGTTAACATATTTTGATATTGAGCGCGTACAGCTACCGTTCTTGTTCTTATTTGTGTCAATTTTACAAAAATATGCTTTCTTTTTTTTTTTTTTTTTATAGTAGTTCAGCATAGTGGCCCCTCTTTGCCTGATGGTAAGCGAAAGAGGTGCCTAAATCGCAACTGCAACTGACAATATACTACATCCCGTATCCTGTCAGTTGACGCTGCCATGCTGACCCGCAAAATGCTTCTTCACGCTTCGTTTGAAGGATCCCATATTGTAGGAAGGAGGGAACACATGTGCAGGCAAGGCGTTCCACTTTTTAATGGTACGGCAAAGATAGGAGTTGCCGAACTTTTTGGTACGCGAAGAGATCTCCTCAACCGTGGAACTATGACATCGCAAGCCCGCACGTGTGGTTCTATGACGGAAGGGTGAGGGTGGGATAAGGGAAAACAGTTCTTCAGAGCACTCGCCATGGTAAAGGCGGTAAAATACGCTTAGAGAGCCTATGTCCCTACGGAGTTGAAGAGGTTCTAGGTTTTTGGTGACCTCTTCGTCGTCAATTATGCGGATAGCCCGTCGCTGCAACCTATCGAGAGCCTCAAGAAGATACTGTGCGGAGCCGTCCCAGAGATGCGAGCAATACTCCACGCAGGCCCGAACTTGTGTCTTATAAAGCAGACAAAGTTGGTCCGGCGTGAAGAACCGGCGCACCCTGTTCAGGACTCCGAGCTTTCTTGAGGCTGTTGAGATGAGGCTCTCGATGTAATAACGCTGGTTAAGGTCGCAACGAATACCCATACCCAGCATATTCAGGCTATCACGCATACTGAGGGAAGCACCCTGAAGACTGGGAGTGGGAAGGAAGGGGGACATTTTTGTTGTAAACGCGCAAACCTGAGTTTTCTCGGCATTAAACTCAACCAGGTTATTGGAACCCCATTTACTAATGAGATCCAAAACCCGATTCAGTTCAACGACAAGACTCTCACGCCTCTCACCGATTTCTGTCCGACCAGCACCAGGCCGACCGAAATATCGCCCATGGACCGTACTGTCATCTGCATAGCAATGAATATTACCAAGTGGCAGCATGTCATTGATATGCAGAAGAAAGAGGGTGGGCGATAGAACGGAGCCCTGTGGGACACCGGCATTCACTGACATGAACCGCGAAGCGCATCCATCTGCAAGGACGCGGATTCTACGCTCATGCAGGAAGCCAGCAATCCAATTACATAGCTGGAGGGGCAGACCGTATGCCGGAAGTTTGGAGAGAAGTGCTTTGTGCCAGACCCGATCGAACGCCTTGGCGATATCTAGGCTGACTGCCATGGATTCGCCATATTTATCGATTGCCTCCCCCCAGAGGTGCGTCACATACGCTAGAAGATCACCCGTTGATCGTTTCGGTCTAAAACCATACTGACGATCATTGATTATGGAGTGATCTTCTAGGTAACGGATCAATTGATTGTTAAGGATCCGTTCCATGACTTTGCACAACACTGAAGTTACGGCAATGGGGCGGTAATTCGATGGGTCAGAACGGTCTCCCTTTTTGGGGACCGGCTGCACATTGGCCTCTCTCCAAGCATCCGGAACAGAACCGGTCGAGTACGAGAGGCGGAAGAGGCGCGTCAGCACCGGAGACAACTCCGCTGCACATTTTTTAAGAACAATCGCTGGGATACCGTCAGGACCCATGGCTTTTCGGACATCGAGTGACTGTAGTTCAAAACGCACATCGCGCTGCCTGATGTGGATATCAGGCATAACGGATCCACTGGAGGGTATTGTTGGTGGTTGCGTGCTACAGTCATCGATCCGGGAGTTAGCCGCAAAGAGGCTGGCCATAAGATCGGCTTTCTCCTGCGGCTGATGAGCCAGTGAGCCATCAGGGCATCGCAGCGGTGGCAGCGAGGGCTGGCAGAAGTTGGCCTGCACGGCTTTGGCCAGTCGCCAGTAGCTACGCGATCCAGTAGGGTGCGCCACTAGTTCCGTGCCGACACGTGTAACGCGCTGGGCGTCCGCTCTTATGTATGCTCTCTTGCAGATCTTGGTGGCAGTGTTGTAGGCTGATTTCAGTGAGTCAGTATTCGGATCTTTAAGGGCGCGACCCCTGATTAAAGCGCGATACGCCGCCTGTTTGTTACTAACAGCTTCAGCGCATTCGCGATTAAACCAAGGGCGTCTCCGGCTTTTGATGACGACATCGGAGTGGGGAATGTAGTATTCCATGCCAACGCCGATCTCATCAACAATGGCCGCAGCACTCGCCGTTAGATTCTTCTCACTGAAACAGCGCTGCCCCCATGGGACGGAAGCAAAGTAGTCGCGCATACCGTCCCAATCTGCTGACGAGTAGTGCCAGACACGACGCCTAACCTCTGTGGGTTGTGGCGGAATCGCGCTTGGCACTGTGCTGGATACTAGGCAGTGGTCAGATGTGCCCAGGGGCGCCCCGACCTCAACCCGGTAGCCAGCAGGGTGGGTGGTCAGCAGTAGATCTAGCAGAGAGGGCTCCTGACCAGCAACATCAGGTATTCTGGTGGGTTGGTGCACCAGTTGCGTCAGGCTGTGCGAAAGAGCGAACGCGTGGGCAGTCCTTCCTGCATGGTTAGTTGTGGAGGATCCCAACCAGGAGTCGTGGTGAGAGTTAAAGTCCCCCAAACATACCATCTCTGCAGTAGGGTACCGCTCCTGCGCTTCATCTGCCGCCCGACTCATGTACTCAAAGAGCCGAGTTGTCTCCGTGTCCCTAGTATGGGGTCGGTATAGGCACATGTAAATACGGCTCTGAAGGCCCAGGTTTACATGCACCCAGAGGACAGGAAAGGAGGAATCCTCTAGGCAGCGCAGACGGCGACAACATACATCCGAGCGGACAAACAAACAGACCCCGGCTTTCGCGAGGAAATTCTCCTCAAGCACATAACCGGGATACTGGAGGTAGGACGTGTCCGCTGGACGCTGAATCTGTGTCTCCGTCAGGAAGAGCATGGCGGGCCGTGCCGTCTCTAGGTGTTGGTGGACGGCATTAAGGTTAGAGTGGAGTCCGCGGATGTTAGCGAACTCAACCTTGAACAGGGTGGTGGGGGAGTGCACCGCTGTTAGACCATCTTTTCCTATTTGCGCTGTCATGAGTAATGTAAAGAACGGAAGCGTGAAGCGGGAGAGAATTGCCACGACATTGGGGAAGAAACGCGGTGGACTGTTTCTCCATTAGTTTGTCGACAAAGGAGCTGTGCTGATCCGTCGGACGGAAGGGCCCCCGAACCCCCCCGGAAGTAGTCGCCGGGTCCCCACCATCCGGTCACCAATCGGCACGACGATCTACCCCGAGATTATGCGCGGTATGAAAGGGCAGCCTCTCAAGGTGGTTAGTCTTAATTGGGCCCCTGTACTATACCGCGGGCGGCCAGCGGAACAACCGTTTCAACGGGTCTCCCTGGCCGACGGGTCAGCTCAGTCCTTCTGACAATGGATGGACAGAATCCACCACTGTTCCCGCAATATCGCGTCAACAATCCCCCGAGCACTGGTTATACACCAGCTGACCCCGAAACGCGACGTACTCATAGGTACGCCACTTCACGGGTGTTTCGCCGTGTGTACGGTGGTAGCCAACCAGGCGGGTATTTACCCTACCACCGGCAAAAATGCTAATTTAGTTTCACAAAAATGCATATTTCTAGTATATATAGTGACGGTAAAGTCAACAGCTTTAGGGATTTAAACACAGGTACACAACTGTCGGTAGCTTTTAAGTCCACACATTGCTCTTACACATCTTTTTTGAGCCTTTAAAAATATTATTTCTGTCGCTTGTGTTACCCCAAAAAATTACTCCGTATCGTACAGTTGGTGCGACAAGACCATGATATGCCATTAGTGTTGCTTCTAATTTAACTTTATGTGAAAGTCGATAAAAAGCATACGCAGACTTGCTCAGATTTTAACAAAATATTTGTTCTGCTTGCGGCTTCCAATTTAGGTGGTTGTCAATTAGCAGCCCTAGAAAGTCTTCCACCTTCTGTCCGTTATAATTTATATTAAATGTGTGCACTTGTTTTCTTTGATGAAAATGCATAATTTTCATATTAATATAACATAATTAGCCATGTAATGATTTTATTCAATAAATTGTTAATCTCATATTCATATTCGTTTATGTTATTATTGTTACAATTGACTAAGCCAGTACTGTATAATCGGGTAAATCATTTATATAAATGAGGAATAGCAGAGGTCCAAGAACACTAGCCTGGGGTACTCCATATTTAATTTGTTTAGCGGTAAGTTACTTTATTTTTTGTTTTGGGACATATTCTGGTTATTTCCACATACTGAACACGGCCACTAAGATACGATTCTAGGAGTTTAGAAACATTCCCTCTTATGCCATACGCATTGAGTTTGCTTATTAGTCTTTTATGATCGACATAGTCAATAACTTTTGTCATATCTGTATATATTGCACAAATAGGTATCTTATATATATTTTTCATTACAATGTCAAGTAAGTTATAAATTGCCATATTGATTGATATATTGTTCCGGAATCCCTTTTGTTCGTCACATAAAATTTTATATTTAGTCAAATAAGAATAAATAGCATCATATATGACCTTCTCAAATATCTTGGAGAAAATGGAACACAATGCTATAGGTCTATAGTCATATATTGTTTATTATCTTTTTATGAAGAGATTACACAATTAAAGGTTTGAGCTTTTCTGGATATATTCCATGACTGATACTTAGGTTGATTATGTGACACAGAAGTGTAGTAAGCTATACTTTCGTATACAAATTTCACCACTTTTGTTGCGATACCGTCATAGCTTATACTGTTATGTTTTTCAACAATTTTATTATATTTATTACAGACTGAGTTGATACTGGCGAGATAAACATAGATTGACCATGCGTAGGATTTTTTGCTGTACTACTTAAACAATTTGAAGATTTTGTGATTTGGTCTATAAAGTGATCATTAAAGGTATTAGCAATTTTTCTAGGATCGGAGATCAGCTCTTCAACTTTTTTAATGTGTAATATGTTCTTTTATTTTTGTCTTACTATTAATAATTTTCCAGGTGGCTTTTGATTTGGTCTGTGATTTATTTATAAAATGTGTATTTTTAGCTTTTTGTGTCAGGTTGATAATTTACTTAAGTTTTTTAGAATAATTTTTAAATATTTCCTTGTTCTGCCTTGAAGGCTTTAACCTATATTTCCAGAGAAAAGTCCTTTTTTTCTGCTACAGATTTTTATACCTCGTGATATCCATATCATTTTTTTATTTATTTTTACTCTCTTAAAGGGGAAACAAAGGTCATAAAGCATTCTGGTCAATGGCTAAGTTTTTTTTTTTTTTTTTAAAGTTTATTTCTTACACCCCTGCCGTGGGCAAGGCACTTTTTGCACAATATAATAATTCAATTCACATTTTTTGTTTTTTTTTTAAAAAATCACTGTTCAATATAAAACACATTCATACATCACACTCTCTTTCATTTTCCACAAATCATTCTTACATTCATCATCTTTCAGTTACATTTCCAAAAATTTTTGATTTGCCCGTTTTAGAACGCCGGTGAAATATCTTCATATGTCCAACTTCCCTACCCATACTGCATCAGTCCAGCCACGGGCGTCAGCGAGCGTCACAGCTCCACCTAGCCACCGCGATCCCATCGGCTATACAGAGTATAGCCGAGGTATGCAACATTAGTCCTAGGTGGGGCTGCTCTGCTTGTTCCGATCTATGACAGCCGTCGCTAGACTGACGCAGTATTTTAAAAATTTTGGTCTATGCCCCGTCACTATTTCGGAGACCGATTTTTCGGTGACCCGCATTCCCAAATCCTGCTCCAAATCGTACCTCTGTTTGGAGAATGCGGGACACCGAAACAATATGTGCTGCACTGTCTTCTCAATGGCTAAGTTAGGGTCGTCTGTTTTGTAGATGTAAGAGAAAGATAAGCTGTATAGGTAATTTTTAAACTTACTGATGTATTATTTCGATAGATCACGTCTTGTAATATACCAGAATTTTAGATTTTTGGTTCTATTTATTGGTAGCTCTATTATTTGAGCCGTATGATCAGACAAAGCAAGGTCTATAATTTGAGTTTTGCATTTACACGCGAGATTATGAGCAATATTATCAATACAAGTTTTGCTTTGTAGTCTAGTGAGTTGATTTATTGTTAATTTAAGATTGTAACCTAAGATGCAATTTGATCTAACCTGCTTTGTGTGCTTGCGCCACCAATTAGTTCATGCGGCCTAGCGCCGGCCGGAACCCACCCACTACTGTTAGTAAGTGCAACATGCCGACGCTGCCATGGCTGCTCCGGTAGTCTCTGCCGCGGCTGCGGCGGTCGTCCGCCATCTGGAACAGAATCCGCATGCCCCCACCACCACCGTCGCTGCCACGACTGGCCTGGTCGTCGCTGCGACACGTGTTTCGCCTCTCCACGAGGCATCATCAGGCGTTGTAGACGTTAATCGTAAGAATAACATGCTACAAGTGACAAATCCATCGCAGTGCCGTCCCTTATATTGAATTGAGGGTGGGGGTGGATGGTGTGAGCGAAAAGATATTTAATAGTGGGGAATGGTTTACGTCAGTCTGTGTTTTGAATTCTTATTCGATGCTCCCGAGCGCGGCGCGTGACCTTGCCATAGGCTCAAAGGACGATGTCATTCGAACGGGCGGTAGCGGCGTGGCAGCAGTGTGCAAACGAAAGCGGTAGCGGAAGCGTGTGTGTCGCGCGCTGATCGCTCCGAGCAGTCTCGAGGCTCGGTATGCACGCGTAATTGTTAATGTCGGAATAATTTGTGTTTTGCAATCACGTTGGATGTTTGTTAGTCCGTGCCACTTGTAATTAGTGTGAATAAATTGAACGCGGTAATAGTGCAAGAATCCTGCGTGATATAATTTAGTGATCGTGACGCGGATAACGTCCGTGAGAGTTATTTACATTGAAACAAAGTAATCATAGTGGAACCATTGTCTCAGTTGATTGAACGATTGAGTTTGTTGAGTTGAAATATTGAACATACAAAATGGAGGTTGAGTGGCGTCACTCGCTCCAGTAGTGCTATATTCGCGACCGTTGCAAGTTTTGGTTGACTTCCTGAATTCGAATTTGTGTACGCGTTGTGTAGTAGAATACATTATTCACTTGTGTTGTGTCGTGCTGTTGGCTGGTGAGAAAATTTGTGTGCTAAATACTTCCGGCTGGCCGGCCGGTACGCCGCTTCGGTTCACCTACCAAACGCCAACAAACTTCAAGTGCACCTAAATATTGGTAAGCTAATTTACTGTTGTTTGTTAAGTAGTCTATTAGGGCGGATCCCTAAACACCGCTGGCGAGCTTGTGTCTCCCCACATTAGCGCTGTGTAACACGGCCGAAAGTAGTGCTCGTAATTTAGCCTGGCTCAGCGATCGAGACCGGGTCCATTCGACGTTTGATCCCGACTTTGGCCCGGCCCCGCCGAGGGCAGTTACGGACCGCACTCATCGCGAAATCGCGAACAGTCTGTTTGTTCATGAGAGTAATTTTAGAATTTTTATGTTTATTAATTTCTAATTCATGTTGTAACAAATCTACGTATTATGTTTTAAGAGTACATTGTATTAATATTAAGCACACAGCAGAGGCTCCCAATTCATCGCCTTGCTGTTATCAATGTTTTAGTTACTACCTTGTAAACTAGATGGCGCTGACCACAACAGAGTCAAAACCTGGATCGCGCTGTTAAGAATTTTATAGAAATAATGACCACCCCAGCGAACTTAAGCATTAGTATGGCGAAGTTGCCTTGCTTAATACATTGCACCTAGTAGTTGCACCACATACGGACTTCTTTCTGGGACATTGTACTTATTGCTTTGTTACTTCAGTCGGACCTGGGTACTTTAGGCGCTGCATCTGCCGCTCCCATCCTACTTGGAAGGAGTTGTGCGGGACTGTACCTTACGGCCATGGTGGCCTGTATCCTACTATATTCTTTTTTTGTAAACCCTTTCATACAAATAAAGACCTCTTCACACTCAACGGAACTTTTCTTCAAAGTACTCGTCAGCGATTGCGAAGCCCTTCTACGAACTCACACTACAATGTTTATTTTTTATGTTTATTAAATTCTAAAATTACACTCATGTACAAACAGACTGACGTAAACCATTCCCCACTATTAAATATATTTTCGCTCACACCATCCACCCCCACCCTCAATTCAATATAAGGGACGGCACTGCGATGGATTTGTCGCTTGTAGCATGTTATTCTTACGATTAACGTCTACAACGCCTGATGATGCCTCGTGGAGAGGCGAAACACGTGTCGCAGCGACGACCAGGCCAGTCGTGGCAGCGACGGTGGTGGTGGGGGCATGCGGATTCTGTTCCAGATGGCGGACGACCGCAGCAGCCGAGGCAGAGACTACCGGAGCAGCCATGGCAGCGTCGGTATGTTGCACTTACTAACAATAGTGGGTGGGTGCCGGCCGGTGCTAGGCCGCATGAACTAATTGGTGGCGGAAGCACACAAAGCAGGTTAGATCAAATTGCATGTAAATTTGACTTTCGCAAAATAACGCCTGAATCTATTAACTATGTAACCCAAGAGAAAAAATTCAAAATCTAGACTTAAGTTATTTCTTTTCAAAATAACTATGTTGAAATCCTCACAAATTACAAGTCGCTTATTAGAGTTGGAGCACAATGTTTTCAAGATGAGATCAAGTTTGTCATAAATAATATTTAGATTATTTGAGGTTGGCCGCCTGTATACACACAAAATTAATAACTAGTGTGGTGTTAACTCAATCGCACAACATTCCAGTGCACCAACTACTGAACAACTCGCTGTATGGTCTAGTTCCTTGTACTGATGACCATTTTTTATTAAAATACATGCACCCCCACGTGTCTTGTCCTTTCTTGAATAGCATGAACTAAGACCATAGTTTGGAATATTCAATAGTTCTTCGTGACCCTTCATCATAAAATGCTCAGTAATGCAGACAACATCCATATTTTTGTTTTGACTATTCATTTCTTCAAGATGCACAATAAGTGAGTACGATTTATTTAATAGTCCTCCAATGTTTTGATGAAGAATATGTATCTTGCTTTGAATAACAGTTAATGTCGAAAGGAATCTTCATCGGCTGATTCGAGTATGTTCTCATAATTATAATATAATTATATTCATAAGATTCTATGTCTGTAATCATATTTTTTTTTTTATATTTTTCTCTTTAAAATTTATTAAACATGTCATAGTCATATGACAAACCGAATTTGAGTCAATTAAAAATGCATAATTGTGCGTATAAATGTCCAGATATAACAGATTAAGCTCTCTACTCTACAATTAAACATCATTGAAGAGCTGTTAAACACGTAAGTTGGCAGACATATTATTATATTTGTATGAGTGTCTGAATTTAGCGTGTCTCTTATATATACAATTAAATCAAAATAATCATTTGTTTTTTTGAAATCCTCTTCTCCAATAAAAATGATGCAATAGTCAGTATAAGTGTAATTTTCAAGTTTTATATGTACTTGAATAAGTTGCTTGATCCCGCAGTCCGGTTTAAGATAGTGACGTATTTTATAGTTTTCAAATGTATTCTCAGCTAATGATAACATTTTATTATTTTTATTGGTACTTAACAAACACACTATAGCCTTTTCCTATGTATGCGCTAAGTGTGGTCTATCAGCGCCATCTAGCGGTGAAAGTCGGAAACAATTGTCTTGTCGTTGCATAAGTTAGTGACACATTCATTTTTATTTGATGTGGATTTAACGCCATCTGTAGTATTTTCTTCGTCCTTTTTTAATCTCAGATCGATGATACTCGTATCCAGTTTTGAGCTGTTTAGTCTCGTTTTTAATGTTTCTTTTTTTGCCTGTAGATATTGTATCGGAACATATTAATTTCAACTTTGATATCGTACTTTCGTGACTATTTGAGTTTCTTTAGAGTGATGTTTTCTAAATTTAAATTATCGATTTTGGTGTGTGATTTTGCTAACTGTTCTTTTAAAATAGTTATTTCATTTTTTAGTCCTATTATATCCGCACTATGAATGCAAGAATTAGACAAATCTGGTAGACTTTTTGATAATTGGTCAGAACATGTAGAAGCAAATGATGAGTTAAGCGTTTCATCCAACATGTTTCTTCTAATTTTTTTGCGCATTGTAATGTTCTCATGTTCTGATTCCATTGTCAATTGTTTATGAATAATAAATAGTTCAAATCCTTCATACAATGAATAATGAAAATCATTCATTTCAATACAAAAAATATAAGCCGTGCGTGGGCTCGAACCCAGTTCTCTAAAATGAATAGTGTATAGTTAGTTTGCGCTCTACGGCAACGATATGAAAATGGTTGCTTTATCTGTCGAAATTGTCCGTTTTATGCGTTCTGCTGATTTTTATGTTAGTTCGTCACATGCACCGTAGATGGCGTTTTTAAAAGCAAATGCTTTCTTAAGAGTATTTGCTGTACAAGTATCTTGCTGTGACATAAACTTCCTTGCAGGACTAATGCTTTTAAGTCAATCAGTTTAAATGTAACGAAGTTATTTTTTATGTAAATTCAGCAAATAAATAATATAGCCAATATAGTCAATTTATCTTGCATATTTTACTCACGTGCACAGTGTTATATAATCCATTGCACTATTTTTATGCTCACTATATGAATAGCCATAAAATTTGACTTTTTAGCACTGGCTCTGAACCCACATTTTTTTTATATATTTTGCTTTTTGTTGAGTCGATTTCTTATATAACACTCACTGTTGTTCCTTGGATGACACACGTTAAGAATTTACATACTATGTGCACTAATTTGTCAATTTTTGTTTTATTTCTACAATTAAAATACGAACAGACTACTACAACGATGTTTACTTTTCAGCGCCCTCTAGCGGAAAAAAGTAATAAGCAGCGGAAAAAAAGTAAGTAAATAATCTTTATGAAACATAGGTTGAATATAAGAACACAGTATTACTCGTAGTATGACTGCACACCAGGCTCGGCCTGTATCGTGGGGCGACAATACATGACAATTACACGGAATTTGTGACAGTATAACGACGAACAGCGATTACAAGAGTTTACATTGTAATAAATACCCACATCCATCGCTACTTCATACTGCGGGTACTCTTCTGCGAGTGTGGTATGCAACAAGCGACAGACGCTATCTACCAATACTATTCATTTATCTGCTTACTTACTTCCATGTAAATATCTTTTTTTTCCTTCTAAGGTGCTGCACGTGTATTTGTGTGTATGAATGTGTGTGTGCACGTGTTTTTGTGTGAGTTACGTGTGGATGTTTCGTTTATCGTCCGGGAGTGAGCGCGTCTGAAAAATCCATACTCAAATCGTATTTTGATCAGTTAACACATGATCTTCAGTAAATTCTCTGTCTCTTCATAGTCCATATCCATTAACAGATTCTTTATGAGATTTTTTGCGTCAAATATTTTACAGCCCCGTAAATTGCATCTCTTCAACAATCTGTTATAAACCAAAGGAAAGAGAAATGTTTTGAAGTGCTGAGCAAAAGTTGTCGATGTTTGGGGAACAGAAAGCTTAAATACTCTTTTCTGAATCATTGAGCTATTACGTAGAACAGCTTAAGATACCTTTATGTATGTAGAGTGTGCTTGACAGAGTGTCGGTGTTAAGATAAGGAAAGGCATGTTCCATTGGGGTTTTTTTTTCTCTTGCACCCCTGCCGTGGGCAAGTCTCTTAGTATTACACTATTTTTTATTACCTAACCACATTCATATATCGTATTTCTTTAATTCCACACTTCTTTCATTCATTCATCATCTTTCATTTTTATGCCCATATCTTAAACGCCGGTGAAACATTTATACCTATTGCCAAACTTCCCTCGCCATACTGCGTCGGTCTAGCCACGGCCGACGCGAGCTTCGCAGCTCCACCTAGCCGCCGCGACCCCATCGGTTATAGTAGTCCTAGGTGGAGATGCTCTGCTTATTACGATCTATGACGGCCGTGGCTAGACCGGCGCAGTATTTTAAAAATTTCGACCTACTTCTCCCCATCACCACTTCGGAGACTGTTTTTTCGGTGACCCGCATTCCCAACTCCTGCTCCAAATCGTACCTCCATTTGGAGAATGCGGGACACCGAAACAATATGTGCTACACTGTCTAGTCCACGCCGGGCTCGCAGAAGCACCATGCCCCGAGAGGACCTGCATACTGATGCTCGACGGCACCATTTTGCCCATGATGCCGTACGCCGCCGCCGCACTCGGGAAGAACAGCTTCGTTATCGAAGCTGTTGTTCCTCCAGCCTGGAGGTGGAGAACCTGGAGAACCTCCAACCAACCGCTCCTGGCGAGTTCATCGGCACGTTCGCTCCCCTCCAACCCCGCGTGTACCTCAATCCAAAACAACGAGACGCTCTTACCCTGGCTTTTGCAAAGTCTAAGAGCGCCCCGTGTTTGCACCGCCAGGGGATGGGGGGACTCGACGTTCGCCACCGCCTGGAGCGCCGCCATGGAGTCGCTGAAGATGCCAATGCTGGGTCCATCGCAGCTCAAAGCGCACTTGCCCGCCGTGCAGATAGCCAAGAGTTTCGCCTGGTAGACGGTACAGTAGGACGACAAAGCAAGCTTGCCGGCCTTGGTTTCCGCGTCGCCGTTCCATATGGACACAGCGGCGCCAACCCGGCACTCAATCTTGCTGCCGTCCGTAAACATTTGCAGGGCAAAGTTGTAGTGTGTCCTGCATTGTTCCTTGTCCACCAGGCTGCCGAAATCCAAGCTATCTAGCTCCGCGGGATGCGAGGGCCCGATCTTCGAGGCCATCCGCTCGATCTCCCTGTCCCCGAGCAGCGGATGGGGTAGCCCCCTCTTGGCCTCGTATAAGAGGCGACCTCGCGCACTCTGACGTCAAGAGGCAGCACCCCGGCCAGCAGCAGTGCGGAGTTCAGGGAGACCGTGCGGTAGGCCCTGCAGATCTTCTGCGCGAAGCCCCGCTGTACGCTGTTGAGCTGTTTCTGGATGCTCCGTTGGTTCGGACGTGTTGAAATAATGCATGATGAAAGAATGACGAAACAGATATACAACGCGAAAGAATAAGGATGTAGGAGCCGAGAAAGACCAAGACTAACCCACCATGACCAAATTGGCCGTGTTTTATCAGAAGGTGATGTCAGGAGCCTTAGGAACCGGCGAGCTTGCATTAAAAGAGTTAGGAATGTTAAAGAAGCGAGTGAAGCCTACCCCGCAAGGGACCTGGCGTGAAGATATACAACTTAGAAAAAAACGAGTTTTAATTTTTCAGTACAAATCGGCAATTTCATATTTTAACCCCTAATATTAACTTAATTTTTGTTTATTTTTAGTCTAAAATAATATACTGTTGTCTAAATACATTGGTTTTATTCTAACTAGTCTAAAAATAATAAATAGAAATACTTTGACTAATTTTAAAAATAGAATGTTCCCGCTTGCCGAAAATAAAAAATAAATTCATTTTCATTCATTTTCAAATATGGAGTGGTCGCAGAAGGAATCGCGGTTATCGCGTTGCACCGCTGTGATTACGCGCCAAAAGAGATTTTCAACATTCTACAAAAATTGAAAATAACACTACGGTTTAGTTATCGCACTATCAAACGATATACTAAAGATTCAAGCTTCGAAGATCGTAAGAGGAGCGGCCGACCTCGCACAGTTAGGACACCAGCGGTCATCAAAGAAGTGAAGGTGCGAATCCAAAGAAATCCCGTGCGTAAACAAAAAATCTTAGCTCTTTAGATGGGATTAAGAACCACTGTCAAAAGTGTTAAATGTAGACCTGGGACTACAAGCTTATCGTAAAAAATCTGTCATTTTTTGAACGAGCGTTGAAAAAAATAGGATGGAAAGATCCCGCGCTTTGTAACGGCGGTACGCGGGAAAAATACACCGTGAAATTTTGTTTTCGGATGAAAAAGTTTTACTATCGAAGAAAGTTACAACAAACAAAATGATAAGGTGTATGCCCACAGTTGGTTTTGAGTATTCCGAGGGTCCAGCGAGGGCATTATACTTCATCAATCCTGGTTTAGCTTGGAGTCTCATATTCAGGCTTAACTGAGGTGTTTTTCTGTGAAAAAGGTGTAAAAACCAGTGCCGTGATTTACCAAAATACCGTCCTAACAAACATAGTAGAACCTCTTTCTCAAACAATGTTCAAAAACAGACACTGGATATTCCAACAGAACTGTGCACCAGCTCATAAGGCACGAAGCACTCAAAACTGGTTGACCGCCCGTGGAATTGACTTCATCGGGCATGAAGACTGGCCCTCTTCTAGTCCAGATTTAAACCCACTGGACTACAAGACATGTCAACATTTGGAGGAGAAAGTCTAAACCTCATCAGAATTTGGAGTCTCTCCGAGCATCTCTGGTTAAAGCAGCGGCAGAAATAGATATAAATGTGGTGCGTGCTGCCATCGATGACTGGCCGCGTCGAGGGCATGTATTCAAAATGGAGGAGGGCATTTCGAATAATGTAAATAATTTTTTATTGTACATTCAATTACCTTTCATTTCATATAAATATAACTTTTACATAATTATCAAAAAGTTAATTGAATCAAAAGTTATATACATATATATATATATATATATATATATACGTACGTGTTTATACGTGAATCAAAATGAACAACAAATTAACTTAAGAAATACTCCAGGATTTTTGTAAGGACTGATGAACAGATCTCCTGATACACATGTACATGGGTTCGTCAAGGCGGACATACTGGAGTATTACGTCCATGTCATTAAGACCGCAATCAACTAACAATTCCCTGGAGCACATTTGTCTTATTGTAAGTGAGGTTACCAGTTTATTTCCAAAGCCCCTAACTATACACTGAGATCCTGTTAAAAAATGCTCCAGCCTATGATTTTCTCAGTTGAGTCATACTCTAACCATTTAACTGCTGTCACACTCAAACTCAAGTGCTGTGCTACAGAGTTTTAAGAGCCTGAATGATATCGTGGCCTGAACCAAACAAGCCTACCGGATGAATAGGTCAGCAAACTACAGTGTGAGAGACCTAAACATCATACCAGTGAAGTGGAGGCATGCTAGGCAGGATAAGAGGTATTTTAAATTAGGAAACAACAATTCCTGTGCAACTGCCGTCGTGATTAAGAGAAATATAATCATTGTGATGATAGTGGACAATATGAGTGCATTTGATTATCTAATCCGACGATGATCACAGTTGGTGTTGGTGATGCTGTTAAGGTACAAATTTGTGTACACAATTGTACAAATAACAATATGATGTGTCTCGTGTACAGATAAAAAAAATGAAAGAGGTATGAGAAAGCCAGCTACTGCACTGTATTTTGTTTCTCAGATTATAATAGACCACAAACTAATAATTTGTATATGTTTGTTATCTTAATAACCTTCTCATCAATCATGACACTGTGCCAGACATGACTGTGTACACTTACACTACTAAAACAAAGTCGTGGAGATTCGAAAATGTTAGTTAAATGTGGCAGATAAATGCAATAAGTGAAGTTTTTGAAGTTATACTTCTTTAGGCGCGTTATGAAAAAATTATAAGAGTAAAATTTTAAGATGCGCGCGTATCACTGTAACACAAAAGTAACAGGTTGAAGCTGCCCGCTAAACAGCTCTTCAAGCACTATAGCGACGCATGCTTTTGTATTGTTGTGCTTTAAGTTTGTAGAGCAGTTAAGTAGTTGTACAGTTTTGTAACAGAGGGCGCTTTACTTACGAGCTACACATGTAAACCCTTGGAGTAAATTGGAAATGCTTGGTATAAAATGAAAATTTATAAGAGGTAACCTCTTTACGTCGAGTGAGCCATATGCTTATTTAATGATGCCAAAGAAGTATAACTTCTCACGCGTGTACATAAGTACACGCACCCATTTTTTTAAAAAAGCAGTGTTCTTTACAAGGCGGTCATATAGTGACTGTTACCTTCTGTCTTCTTGTCCTCATCTACTTGTACTCCTTCTAACTCCTCCTGTGTTGTAATTTCTTCAGGTATTACTACCACCCCAGTATAGATATCTTCCATTTCTTCTAATTCATTCTTGATATTCTCTTCAGTTATCAATTCTTGTCTCTCAATATCGACGGCTCCATCTGAAGCCTCCTGTTTTAAATTTCCGTCATTTATCAATACGCCACTCTCAGTGTCATACATATCCTCCAGTGCTGGTCTCTCAATAGTATCTTCATGTTCAGAGTCCTCAAACGTGAAACGTTCCACAAGTGGGAGTCTGTCAGTGTCCATTTCTCCTGTGCACTGCGATGACAGACGTTCCTCTTCGATCTCCTCCTTTATCAAGCTGTATTCAGTGCCTGTAATGCTGATGAGCTCAACGGGAGTCACACGTAGACCATTCAGTTGACACTGTTTTACCGCGGCAACAAATTCTCGCTGTTCCTGAAAAATAACTGTTCATGTATTAAATATATATATTTGCGTTGATAACGATACTGACTTTTTTATACCACTAAGGTGGCAATCAAGCATACGGTCTGAACGATGGTAAACAGTCACCGTAGCCTATGGACATTTGCAACACTCTCTATCTATAACTTCACGCCAAATCCCTTGCGGGGGTAGGCAGAGAGAACCGAGCGCCACGTGACTCGATCCTTACATATCTCACTCGCTTCTTTAACATTCATTGCTCTTCTCATGCACGCTCGCCGGTTTCTAGGGCTCCTGACATCACCTTCTGATAGAACACGACCAATTTGGTCATGGTAGGTAAGTCTTGGCCTTCCCCGGCTCCTACATCCTTCCACTTTTGCATTGTATATCTGCTTCGTCATTCTTTCATCTTGCATTCTTTCTACATGTCCGAACCATCGGAGCATGTCTCTTCTTATTTTAAGACCGACGCTCTCTTTCAGACCAACTCTGTTTCTAACATCATCATTGCGAATACGGTCTACAAGCCTTACGCCACAAATTTTGCGTAGCGCTCGCATTTCGACCGCGTTTATTCTACTTTCATGCTCTTTCTGCCATACCCAGCTCTCGCTTCCATAAGTTAGCGTTGGGACCAACACTGCATTGTGTATAGCGAGTTGTGCCTTCTGGCTCAGGATTTTACTGCCAAGAAGTTTTCCCAACGCTCCATTCACACTACTCCCAGCACTCACTCGTCTTTCCACATCTGCGGTGTACCTTCCATCCCTGCTGAAAGCGCATCCAAGATATACAAACTCATCCACTTGTTCTAACACTTCATCATCAATCGTAATCCCTACATTAGTTCTGGATTCTTCTCTTTCAAATATCATTATCTTTGTTTTCTTCGCATTCAGTAGTAAGCCTTTCTCCATACATTCGTCTTTCATCGTTGTGACCAGTGTTTGCAGTTTAGATGGTGTATCTGCTAATAGCACGGCATCGTCTGCATACAGCAGACAGTTCACCACTAGGTCACCCATGCGCAATCCCACATTCGTTGACCTTATTCTCTGCAGACAACTATCGAGATACAGGATAAACAGCCTAGCAGATAGCATGCAACCCTGTTTGACACCAATTCTGACATCAAACCAGGGTGACATGCCATCATCTCTCCGCACACATGCTGAGCAATCCTTGTAAGTGGACTGCACAGCACGGAGCAGTGAACCGTCAATCCCATATCTCGGCAATATGTCCCACAGTTCCTTTCGCACAACCCTATCAAAGGCTTTCTCGAGATCCACAAAACCGCAGAAAACCATCCGGTCTAGGGCCAGATGCTTCTCTACGATATTGCGGAGCGAGAAAACTTGATCCGTACATCCCCTTCCATTTCGGAAACCTCCTTGTGCGTCCCACAGCATTTCATCGGATTTCACCCTCATTCTCCTTTCAATCACCTTTCCATATACTTTTGCTGCTAAGCTGATCAAACTGATGGCCCTATAGTTGGCGCAGTCCATGCGTGACCCCTTGCCTTTATACAAGGGCACGATGACTGCGCGTCACCAGTCCATTGGGACCCTTCCAGTTCTCCAGCATAGATTGCATAAGTACCAGAAGGCGTCCCGGACGTAAGTGCCACCTAATTTGATCATCTCAGCTGTGATCAGATCAATTCCCGCTGATTTTCCATTTTTCAAGCTTCGTATCGACCATTCGATCTCATACATAGTTATGCCTTCGTTGGACGCCGTCAACGTGGAGTAAGCATCCGACTCACTCTCATTGTCAGCGTCCGAGGCATACTCATACATTTCTTCAAAATATTCACTCCACCGTTCTAACACTTCCTGAGTGTTCGCAAGAATGACACCAGCTTTAGACTTTATCTTATCCATTCTGGATGTCGACGAACCACTCCGAGACTTCTTTACCTCTCTCCAAAAGAGTTTGGTATTTGCCTCGAAGTTTTTCGTCAGCCTCTCTTCGTCATTCATAATTTGTCTTTCACGCTTCTCTTTCACTAAAGCCTTGGTTTCATTCTTGCATAGACGGTACATTTCTTTCTTCTTTTCTCTCATATTTTCATTTAAGGGCAAAGATGATACGCAATCCAGCCACGCTTTCCTATTTCTTGCTATGGAGGATTCAACCTCCGCATCCCACCAGGCATCTCCTTTCGGTGTTTTACGTCTCTTTGCGCATCCTTCTTTTGCACTATCCACTATACTTTCTTGCAAAACTTTCCAACAGCCTCTCCGACTCAGATGTGGATGATACATCTGAGTCGGAGAGGCTTGCATTTGCAAGTCTCTCACTTACTAGATGCACATACATTCTCCTTACACTTTCATCTTGCAATTTTTCGCTCATTATCCTTTCATGATCTCCGAAAGGGATACGCACTCGCCAGTGCCTCCACTTCCTAAAAAGGCCCACAAACCGACTTACCACCAGGTAGTGGTCCGTCTCAAGAGTGGGGCCTCTAAAGGCTCTTGTATCCATTATAACATTTCGGAGACGTCCATCTATTAAAATCAAATCAATCATACTTTTTTGGTCGTTCCTTCTCCATGTATACGTGTGAATATCCTTATGACGAAATAAAGTATTCGACACGAGGAGGTTTCGTTCCATACATAAATCTAGTATTGACTTACCTGCTTCGTTCACTCTCTTATCTCCATACGGACCAAGAACAGCTTCATAGCTTTATCGTTTGGTCCCAACCCATCCATTCAAATCTCCACACATAATCACTCTTTCATTCCCTTCAGCTAAGTCCAGAACATCCCTCACAGACTTCCAAAACTTCTCCAGTTCTTGAGCACACGCTGAGCTTACGGGAGCGTATGCTGCAACCAGAAATACTCGCGTGATGCCTAGTTTAATACGAACCCAGAGAAGTCTAGGCCCTACCAAACAGTAATCTCTTACACCAGTGGCTAAGCGAGAGGAGAGTACGACACCTACACCAGCACTGGCATGATCGTCCCGGTCTACCCCAGACCATAGGGCCATCATCCCACCGAGCAGATCATCGGTGTCGCTCCCCTTGCGCTTAGTCTCTGTCACACATAAAGCATCCAAACGTCTATCAATTCATTCGTCTTATCATTCAATCCACCTCTCACATTCCACGTGCCTATGCGGCACTCGGCTCCCCTCGTCCCGCCGGAATTGGCGCTGCGTGGTGGGTGGCGGCCCCACCGCCGCATGCAGCTATAATCGCACCGACGGGGGCGGATCGGTGCGCGTCGCCTACGGGGGACATCGGTCCGCACATCGGTGCGCTTTTGGTCCAGAATTGCAATCGACTGATTGGCAGGGGTCGCGAACGAGCACGCTTCTGGCACATGACCCCCTAATTTGCAACACTAGGGATGTAATTCACGAGTTCCCCACCCTCTAAAATCCTCTTCACGCATTTTTTGAAGAATTCCATGCTGTAGTCCCTTGGAAAATCCTCGGCTCATTCCAAGATGTTAAGAGTTCTCGGAAGAAAACTCCACTGGAACAACAAAGTACGCGACCATTGCGGTTCCGGCGTGTGAGGGTGAACTCCCGCCGTGAGCCAGCTTTCCGGTTATAAAAAGTAGCTGTCGGCATCATATCGAACAATTCTTCAGAATACAACCCATTGTACAATCGGTAGAACACTCAAAGGGAGGCAAATCCCCTCCTTAAACTTAAGGGATCAATACTATGTGTAAGCTTAGGATTGTCAATTCTCACAGCTCGTCTCTGAATCGAAGCACATGGTACAAGTTGGTATCTAGGTGCTCCCGCCCAAAGGTGGCTACAGTACTCAAAGTGCGGTCTGACTTGAGACTTATACAATATACATAAGTTATGTTGATACTGTAGATTGTAGGTGCTTGGTGGAATTTTGAAGACATCTCGTTAATGTTAATACTTGCACTTGTACAGATTCCACTTCACAATTTTACCGACCGGTTTCGCCTTTACGGCATTATCAAGGTATTTTATATATTTATATACAAATATATATATTGTATAAAATACCTTGATAATGCCGTGAAAGTGAAACCGGTCAGTAAAAATAATTATTAAATAAAATTGTGAAGTGGAATCTGTACAAGTGCAAGTATTAACCTTAACGAGATATACATAAGTCTTTGCCCCCGCTGAAGTACTGCTTTGGTCTGTTGAGCACACCAAGTCTTTTCGACGCTAACTTGACCTTCTCCTCCAAATGACTTCGATATTGCCACTTCACTGGAGATTTCGACGCCAAGCATCTTCATGCTTTTGGTGACGGTAAGAGGTGTGTTCTGGAATCACAGCAAATCGAGTTTTCTTACTCGATTTGCTGTGTAACCAACGTTAGCCCATTTCAGACACAAGTTTGACATTTGACATTTCTGACTGCAGATATGATGGAACACACATAATCTAAAAAAACTTTGACACTGTCTTTGGACGTGTATGTGTACTCTAAACTACGTTCATTTTACATTACATCACGGGAATGTCAAACAGATACTGTAACCTATTAGCCCATTCTTGCTCACATCAGCGACACCCTGATGCTCAGAGACTTGCTGGTAGATGGCTCTTCTTTCTCTACATAGTTTTATCTTGTTTCCTAATTCATTAGGCACGGTTCGGTCTGCTACCTAAGCACGGGACACCATCATAATCGGTGTATGTTGCTACAACTGAACACAGGTACCAAATAAGTCTACCATCCATGGTGCTAGGAGTAACAAAAAGTGTTTACGTTTCAGCAGTGCCTTAGGGGCTGTTCAAGTATTACGTAAAGCATTTTTTGAAGATTGCCCCTCCCCCTTAAACGTTAGGTAACCAGCAATTGACCATTTTTACCCTAAGAGAAAGTATATACCTAGAGGTGACAAGCAAATAATAATACCAAGATAGAACGTGATAGATGTATACAGTTACTGATAAGAAGGAAAGAGACAGATAAAATATTTTTTGTCCCTGTCATAGTATCACTATTTCATCATTTCGTTCCTTTAGTACAACAAATTGTTTGCATAAATTACTAAAATAAGCGAAATATTAGTGCATATTTGTGTTCCTTTGCTTGTTTGGGATTGTCTTTTTACTTTAACAATGGTACGTTGCTGTGTAAAAGGCTGCAAAAGCCTCAGTTAGCAAAAATACGAAAACATAACCTTTCATACGTAAGTATAAAGTTTTAATAGTTGTTATCAAATATTTTGCCAAAATTAGATTCACATGTAGTTTTTAAATAGATTGTTTGTATAATAACGTAAAAACAATGAAAATATCGGTTTAATTTACAAAAAGTATTTCTAGTATAATCCGCCTAAATCTTGAAGGTTGTCTGTGGTTAATGCGTCAGCCATTTTCTGTTGTATTTTCAATTTATCGGTATAATGAGCGTTTTAGGGGTACCAGTATGTAGTATGGGAAAACACCCCGAAATTATGGGTAAATTATATGGGTACAGACACCTTTTTTTTTAACTTCTTACTTTTCGTAGACTTTTTGTTTATAATTTTTCGTCAAAATGTATTTATTTATTTTTAAATTAAAAATGTTAACATGTTTAATCTTAGATGTATGTTTATTTTTTAGATTTCCTAAAGATATATATATATATATATATATACAGTGGATTTCGGGTATAACGACAATGAAGGGACCACTCTATTTTTGTCGTTATATCCGGAAGTCGTTACAGGCAAAGGTAAAGAGATACTTATTCAAAAGTTTACTAAACCAAGTTGCTACTCAGAATATCGCTTTGTAACTGAACCATAAAAGCTCCGAAACGTATACGCTTCCCTACCTACTTAGTTAATATCTATAAACAAAAGGTAAAGGTCTCCACACTTGCTGACCATCTGTGTGCAATGGATGTAAATAAAAGATAAGAAATGTTTGTGAAAGAAAAAAATCTTTGTGTCTTTGGCGGCCGACTCCGGTCGCAATATCTGCATGGGATTTCTAGGAATTTGTTACAAATGATTCATTATAAACAGTCGCTACACCCGAACTCGGCGTTACATCCAAAGTCGCTATAGCCACATGAATTTTGTACTAAAGTATGCTTTAAATTCAAGGGACTTAGATTTAACGTCGCTATAGGTAAATGGTCGCTACAACCAAGGTCGTAATAAATGATATCCACTGTATATATAATTCTTCTGTCCATGTAAAACGGCTGGACAGTTTTTGACAAAAAAAAATATGTGTGTTTAACTGGAAGAGAGAGAATTATTTAAATTTAGATTCACAATTGGACTGAATGTAATAAGTGGCGCTGCAGTCGTGTCCTCTGACACTTTTATATTATCGGGCAGGACAACATCTGTTAGTATATAAATCACACAGGCAGGCATGTGATTCATCCAACCAAAATAACAATGGTAAAGTTAAAGTATTTTCAGGAACACCATTCCTATATGAAATCTATATGTTTGTCTCTGTGTGTGTCTGTCGCTTTTTTTCGAATATTCGAATTTTGACTTCAGATTCGGATTCAGCATAAAAAGGTAGAATAGGAATGTTTGAAAAACCAACCTCCTATCTCTTAAGGAACATGATCAGAATGGCCGGCAGATTAAAAAAAAATGATTTTTTATTTCAGATTCGAAAAGTAAATTAAAAAGTAGAATAGGAATGTCTTAAAAACCAATATCATATTTCTTAAGGAACATGGTCAAAATGGCTAAGTTTAAAAAAAAAAATTGTTATATAATTGACGAACCAGGTGTTCCTCTGGCAATGCAAGCTTGCGCATTCTCAACTGATTTATATTGTTTTTTATTTATTTATTTACACGATACAGTTACATAGTACAAATTATTATGTTCGCCAAACTGTTATAACAGTTTGTTGGCGAGTATATATGATGATAGGTATTAAAAAAAATAAGGAACTAAATTAGATGATTTACATGCCTGCCTGTTCGTCTGCTAGTCTGTCTTATAAAGTTTCACGTACAGACTTGAAATTTTACATAGTTACATTTTAGTCGTAGAAACGTGAAGTACAAACACATTTGAAAATATTCCAACGACTCCGACAATCCGTAATTGAGTAGTTTCGGGACATATCTTCTAAGGGCCCTCGCCCACGGCGACTTTTTGTAGCGATGCAGTAGCGATGCTGTCACGCATTCGTATCGGTACAGTCGCGATGCGGTCGCTAGCTGTGTGCCCTCGCCCTCATATGCACGATGCAGTCGCGATGCAAACGCGACACTGTCGCACACAAAAATGATTGCGACCTGTATGTCTGTGTTGCACTGATGCTCGGTTCTCCACTCACGCGCCACTCTCCCTCTGCTCTCTGCCCGATATCGTCCGACATGGTCGCGCGTTTGTATCGATACAGTCGCAATGCTGTGGCGCGTTAGTAGCTCGTTGGCATCACTTCTGTAGCGCGTTGCAAATGCGACTAACGCGCGTTAGTAGCGATGCTGTCGATCGTTTACGAAACGTGCGACAGCATCACTACAAAAAGTCGCCGTGGGCGAGGGGCCTAAGGTCTTTTGGTTGAAATAAGAACCCGTACTCCAGTAATGAAGTGAGTATGGGTTGATATGATGTTGATGGGTTGATGATTGTGAAACATACGGAGGGTAGTCGTGTAGATTATTCTATACCAATTATTTATGCCACGTTAATCAAGTTAATCAAGCACACACACATGCTTTTGTGTCAACACAAAAATGCTAATCAAGCATTTTATATTGTCTGAATTTGTAAACTTTTATAATGTGTAAAGCTCAATTAAATTATAGTATTCACAAAAGTTTTAATATAATGTTAGTACTAGGCTGTCGATATTACATGCTAATAATGCATTACAAAATTAAAATTGTCCTATTTTCCAGACCGATGATCCAGGGCTTCCAATAGCGACGGACACTACATTAACACCATGAAAATTAAAGCTTACTTTTGAATTGAGACTGAAAACATTACTGGCTGAGTCACGCAAGAAGAAATTAGCTATATTAAGGTCAAAAGTTAAACGACTTGAAATAAAAATGCTGAACTATCTGTCATTATACAGAATTTAATGTAATCGATGTATAGATGATAGATATCATTATATAAGTTAGAGGAAAAGAGTGAACCAGGGAATTAAGGGACCGTAGCAGTTTACCACCTTTTGAGTACAATATGTGAAAGGATAATCCTTGATCAATTGTAGCTTTAGTTTAAGTCTAATGAAAACCATGATGCGCAATACAAAATATTTAAAAACAAAGATTGTTTACCTTTGTTTAATATTTACACTTAAATCATCCCTGGCACTAATTGTTTTTTTACATGACAATTATTGAAATTTTTTATGCTATATGTTTAATTTTAAGAAGGAATAATCCGCATTTATTGTGTAAAGAAGATTCAACTAAAAACCGTGTATGTAAATGTGACCATGAATATTTGACGGCTGTTTCATTCTCACGATATTTATATAAATACACGATGTAGAAAAATCGATCTAATATTATATTATATTTATATAGATCTATTATAATATTATATTGATTTCAAGAATAAAAATCTATGAAAAAATAAACATTAATATGTTTGTAAGGCACGAATATTTTTATTTACAAATTGTCTATAAAGTGTTTTTATCTCATATCTATGCCTATATTTAGTACCATGTCACCGCTTGTATTTTAAAATATATGTCTAAAATAGAAAAATATATTGTTTAATTTATATAACTCTGCTAGGTTTGACCAATCTCCTATCCTTATTCCAATGATTTCACAGATCTTACTGAAACTAACTCAGGCTTACTATTAATTAATAATAGATCTATACAGTAACTCGATTTGCGTAAAAAAATACTATTCTAATAATATTAAAGTGCAAATATGTTTGTTGATCTATTCAGATACTGTAGTTTTCATACGTATGTATATATTAACTTTTATTACTTTGTGTGTAAAAATGGCTGTATCGACTTATTCGATTTTTTTTACATTGCTAATATCATATTATGAGTATATTATTATAGCACACAATACACATCCTATGCAAGTCTTATGGTAAACAGTTAACTGGGTACATTGTAAATTTCAAATTGCCGATACGCATTAGTGGGGTAAATTTTCCACAGTCTGGTAACCTTGTTATTGAATGTACTTTTGTTGCCGTCCCTTACGGGTGTACGCGTTTGTCAACTCTAGGTATATACTTTCTCTGAGATTTTTACCTAACAGTCACATTTATGTTGCGCCAAGTACCAGAAATTCGCTAAAATACCTTTGTTATTGTCATAATCGCGTTTCCGGTAATAATAAGTAAGCAAAGTCATTTCTAACTTGCAATATGTGCGTATGTTGTTTATTTTATTTATTCATATTTTTACAAAACAAAATATAATTATAATACTTATGACCAGTTGCTTTATGAAAAATCAATGTTTAGTTTATTTATTATATACCTACCTATACTTAGTCTGGCCATAAATACTGTTACAATTAAAAATAAACAAAATATTACATTTGAATTTGGAATCTGTCATTTTTATATGATTGTTCATTGAATTTCCTAATTTTGGTGCCAATACATTGTACAATATTTTGCGATATTAAAATGGAGTGGGGTGATAAAGAGAACCGAATCGCTGTAATTGCATTACACAAAGTAGGTGGAGCCAAATGCAATTTTTAAAACTCTCCATACGCTTGGTATTAGTAAAATGTTTGTGTACCGGGCTATTAATAGATACAATGAGACCTCCTCTGTATGTGACAGAAAAACATCTGGCGGTGCACGTAGTGTTCATACGAGCAATAGCAGTAAGGGAAAAAATTCGCAGCAATCCTGTCCGAAAGCAAAAGATTTTATCTCGGGAGATGAAGATAGAGGTATTTTAAAAGATGACTTAGGACTTGCAGCCTATAAGAGACATACTGGTCATTTCTTAACTGATAATTTAAAAAAGAATAGGGTGGTAAAATCGAAACAATTACTGAAGCAGTACGCAAAGGGAGGTCACAGAAAAATTTTGTTTACGGATGAGAAGAGATTTTACAATTGAGCAGCATTTTAACAAACAAAATGACCGTATATATGCTCAAAGCTCTAAGGAAGCTTGCCGATTAGTAGACAGAGTGCAACGTGGGCACTATCCGACTTCAGTGATAGTTTGGTGGGGTATTAGCTATGAAGGAGTGACTGAGCCATACTTTTGTGAAAAAGGTATCAAAATATCGGCACAAGTGTATCAAGATACCATTCTTGAGGTAGTGAAGCCCCTTAACAACACCATGTTCAATAACCAAGAATGGTCCTTCCAGCAAGACTCGGCCGGGTCATAAAGCTCGGTCTACGCAGTCTTGGTTGGAAACGAACGTTTCGGACTTCATCAGAGCTGAAGACTGGCCGTCGTCAAGTCCCGATCTTAATCCGCTGGATTATGGTTTATGGTCAGTTTTAGAGAGTACGGCTTGCTCTAAACGCCATGATAATTTGGAGTCCCTAAAACAATCCGTACGATTGGCAGTGAAGAATTTTCCCATTGAAAGAGTGCGTGCTTCTATTGATAACTGGCCTCAAGGTTTAAAGGACTGTATTGCCAATGGAGACCACTTCTAAAAAGCTTTTTATATTTTAAATTGTTTTATATTTATGAATTAAACTAACTGTAAAAGTAATAAATGTTATTTGCAATAGATTTTTTTCTCTTTGTTTCAGTATTTATGGCAAGACTAGGTATAAAATCGAGGGATTCCTCCTAAAAGATAAACGAAAAGGGTTGCCAACTTTTCGTTTATCTTTTAGGAGGAATTTTGGGAATTTTTATTCTCTACTTTTTATTTTATATAAAAAAACAATGTTACGTAAGGAGCTGATCGAACCACACTCCCACCCCTGTAACTCATCCCAACATTTTAAAAGATCACCCCGCTCCCCTCCCCACAGATTGCGTTACGTAATAATTGAAAGCTCCCTTACTGAAATTGTTTCGAGATTCGTTTGTGTAAAACATTTGTAAAATTTTTAGACTAATAGAAAATTTTTGATGAGGGGTAAATTTTAACCTACATTATTATTCATATAGTAGTAGTTATATTCAACTTACTATTTCAACCCCCTGCAGTATCTCTGTGAGCACTTTGTTGGCCCTCACAGACCTCATCATCAAGTCCTGGCACTTTCTTAGCTGAAAGTAGCATGGGTAACACGCTGCCACCGGCCCACACAGCGTGTTAATCTGAAAAACAATTGAATAAATTCAAAATATTAAGATAATGACACTGAGCTTTCATTATTGTTCAACACTCACATAGCAAACACGTAGCCTGCTGGATGGCAGCCACTGCCACTCAGACAACACCTTGCCATTCAAACATATTTCTATGCTACATGCTTACACAACACCTCTCCAATAGCTTGTTCTGCTCGTAACAAACACATGGATCACAATTAAAGACTAAGGTGCAGTCGGCCTGCTGCCAGTCGCACTACTACTACCAAATAAATTTTGCTAAAAATGTGGCACAGATACATTAGAAGTTACATAAATATGTTTCACACATTTCACCAGACACTGGCATGCCAAAAGGAGAATGGCACCTTTCTACACATAATTTGGCTCTAAGTATCTGGAAGGGTATGTCAACCAAATCTAATACATTTAGCACCAATATTACCTAAAAATCTATCTATCTATCTTACGGGGTAGGCAGAGAGAACCGAGCGCCAATCGACTCGATCCTTACATACCTCACTCGCTTCTTTCACATTCAGTGCTCTTTTCATGTACGCTCGCAGGTTTCTAGTGCTCCTGACATCACCTTCTGATAGAACACGACCAATCTGATCATGATAGGTAAGTCTTGGCCTTCCTCGGCTCCTACATCCTTCCACTTTTGCATTGTATATCTGCTTCGTCATTCTTTCATCCTGCATTCTTTCTACATGTCCGAACCAACGGAGCATGCCTCTTCTTATTTTAACACCGACGTTCTCTTTCAGACCAACTCTGCTTCTAACCTCATCATTGCGGATACGGTCTGCAAGCGTTACACCACAGATTTTGCGCAACGCTCGCATTTCAACCGCGTTTATCCTACTTTCATGCTCTCTCTGCCATACCCAGCTCTCGCTTCCATAAGTAAGCGTTGGGACCAGCACTGCATTATGTATAGCCAGCTGCGCCTTCTGGCTCAGGTTTTTACTGCCAAGAAGTTTTCCCAACGCTCCATTCACACTATTCCCAGCACTCACTCGCCTTTCCACATCTGCGGTGTACCTTCCATCCCTGCTGAAAACGCATCCAAGATATACAAACTCATCCACTTGTTCCAACACTTCATCATCTACCGTAATTCTTACATTGGTTCTGGTTTCTTCTCTTTCAAATACCATAATCTTTGTTTTCTTCGCATTCAATAGTAAGCCTTCCTTCATACATTCGTCTTTCATCATTGTGACTAGTGTTTGCAGCTGAGATGGCGTTTCTGCTAACAGGACGGCATCGTCTGTATACAGCAGACAGTTCACCACTAGGTCACCCATGCGTAATCCTACATTCGTCGATCTTATTCTCTGTAGACAACTATCGAGATACAGAATAAACAGCCTAGCAGATAACATGCAACCCTGTTTGACACCAATTTTGACATCAAACCAGGGTGACTTGTTGCGATCTATTCGCACACATGCTGAGCAATCCTTGTAGGTAGACTGCACAGCATGCAGCAGTGAGCCGTCAATCCCATATCTTGGCAATAAGCAACCACAGTTCCTTTCGCACAACCCTATCAAATGCCTTCTCAAGATCCACAAAACCGCAGAAAACCTTCTCGTCTGTGGCCAGATGCTTCTCTACGATATTGCGGAGCGAGAAAACTTGATCCGTACATCCCCTTCCATTTCGATATTTTTTTTACATAAGCATATTGGTACAATAATGATATCAAATGGTAAAATTAAAGATTATTAATTATTATTAAGGACAGGTAGTATGTGCTGAATTATTTCCAGACATCTTTGTCAGTTACATATTCATCAATTCTATAATAAGCCCTTCTACAGAGAGTATTTTTAATGTGATTTTTGAATACATTGTCAGGAAAGGACAGAACTGTTTCAGGCAACTTATTATAAAATCGAATACAATTTACAAGAAAAGATCTACCAGTCCAAGCAAGCCGATGTACCGGCATACGCAGCTTATTTCTACTTCTAAGTTTTTCACTGAAGTTTCAAAGGTCTTTAATTTTTTACGGGCATACATTATTTTCATAAATATATTGAGAAGTAACAGTGACATTTATTTGTGATATTTATTTCTTTGAACAGTTCCCTGAGGGATTCTCTGGAGCCCATGTTATAAATAAAGCGAATGGCTCTTTTTTGGAAGACTAAGCGCGCAGCAGTGGCTACTGTGCGCTTAGTCTATATCAGCTACTTTCTCAGCATTTTGTCGTATGGTATACTGTTGTGGGGAACGGCGGCTGACATTGAGACAATTTTTATCAAGATTTTTTATCAATTATCAATTTTTAAAAAGAGCCTTTCGCTTTATTTATAACATGGACTCCAGAGAAACCCTCAGGAAACTGTTCAAAGGTACATCGCCTTGCTTGGACTGGTAGATCTTTTCTTGTAAATTGTATTCGATTTTATAATAAGTTGCCTGAAACAGTTCTGTCCTTTCCTGACAATGTATTCAAAAAAGCACATTAAAATTATTCTCTGTAGAAGGGCTTATTATAGAATTGATGAATATGTAACTGACATAGATGTCTGGAAATAATTCAGCACATACTACCTGGCCTTAATAATAATTAATAATCTTTAATTTTACCATTTGATATCATTATTGTACCAATATGGTTATGTAATTTTTTTTTTTGTAATATCTAATTGACAATTTTAAAAGAGACCTATATTGGCAAGTTTCTTTCGGCATTTCTTCTTCGCCAATGGTCATTTCCGAAATGCTAGTAGATTAAAAAAAAGGAAAAAGTAAAATAAGAGAATTAAACAAGATACAATAAGATTATATTTAAAAAAATTTAAGACGTGTCTAAGTGCCCGCGAGGGCCCAGTAGCAAATAAAGAATTTTTATCTTTATCTTATCTTTATTTTTAAATAAAAATCACTAATAAAATTATTAGTGTCAAAAAATACAAATTTGTCATTATGACAACATGTCAAGTGGTATAAGTTGTTAATATTGTATATGTTAGTATTCAATTTTGGTGTCTGAAAACATGTCTAAGGTAGTGCGCGTAACAATATCCTATTTAGTTTTATGAGTGGGTTTGCAATATATAGAAAATTGATGGATGGATAGATTTCTAGATATGTAGTACCGCTACCCACCGATAGATGGCGATGTACCCAAGTTAAATCGCGCTATGGTTACAAATACGAGTCGATATAACACTCTCCGATGGAATATCGTTTGTAAGTTCGGTTTCGCGCTAGGCTTTCCGTTAATAGTTGGTTTGCGCTCAGGCTCGCATCTAATTCGTTAGGTCTTGCCCGTACCACGCCATCTATTCCGGGAGATCCGTAAGGAAGCACGCTCCACATACGTGGACGTCTTCTGACACGGTTGCGCATTCTGAGCAGTGGGTGTTGTACTGTAGCCTATTAGATTAATATACGCATATTTCGTTCGTATACCGCCTACATTATTTCGCCTTCCGCCCTACGACTAGGTTCCCGCCCTTACAGATATAGTTAAATACAAAAATTTAAATGAATTATTTTGTTCCACTTCTATAGTAAATTAAATTTTGGGGTGGATTTTATTTAATTTTAAAACAAAGAGCTCCAATTGACGCTTGGTACCTGTCATTCTTATATGTTGCGACAGATACCAAGCGTTTGTCATACCTAGGAAAAATTACTGACAAAATAGTGTAATGTAAATTTTCTTTGTTAATTTTACATAATGGTTGGGGTCCTTTTCTAGGCAACCTCAGCCAGTGGAAAGGCGTGACACTAATCTAAGAAAGGGTTTGAGTTTACTTCGGGCGCCAGCTACACTCTTTCCATAACAAAGCTCCTTACAGTCCATATTTAGAAAAAATAACATACATGTTGCACTCAAAACACGTAACACTCTCAAATCGCTTTGTAACAGTAAAGACAAAATTCTGCCAAATAAAAAATCCGGCGGCTACAAGTTGTTTTGCGATGAATGTGATCATGATTACATCTATCAAACTGGTCGTAATATTCAAGAACACATATCGGCATATAAAAACAATAGCCCAGAAAGGTCACACTTCGCAACATCTTGTAGACAAAGGACATCATTTATCCGCTACTAACATATTTAAAATCTTACACACAAAGATTAAGAAAGTACTAAAATTGAATATTAGGGAACAATTAGAAATACTTAAACATAAAAATTCTAATAACCCTCTGTGACGATTATTTTCGAACGTCACATGCATCGACTTTATTTTTAGCTGTTTCGTTCTTTTCGAAACCTATTTTGTCGTTTATCGAGTTTTATAAACCATTTTTCTTACGAAATCTACCGTTATGGTAGAAATTTGCTTTGGTATCCACGGTCGTCAAAATCGGCGATGTTTTTTTCTGAGAACGAGAAGTCGACTACTTTCCTGCCATCTTTGGGACGACGATGTTCTCGGAATATTAATTTGTTAGAATCTTGATAGAACACATAAGAAATGTTCTTTTTCTTTCGTTTTTGTGCTCTGTTGATGTTGCAGAGTCATATTGGAGCTTGATTTTTGGATTTCACGGTGGTAAGTGAAATTATATCATTTACGCGTGCACCCAAGTTCGCCATTTTTCATAGGCATTGTTTTTATCTTTTGGTTTCTTTTTGTTACAGCAATGGACCTAAATAAGCCCATTGCGCCCCGTTAGTTGGAGTAATGTGGTTTTTCGAATTATTCTACTCCACCTTATGATCGAGGCTCGTCGTGCATTCCAGAGGCCATGAATCGTGTTCGGCGAAAACATTCTGGCGTGTAACAATCGATCTGGATATGAAGTAACGTGAGTCCCACTACCACGGGTATGTAGTTTCCCGATTATCTCGTTACAAAGTTTGACCACCCCTCATGGACGCGCGTCGGCGACCTGATCACTTAGTTTATTTAGTTTTTTGAAATATTCTTTGCAAAACACACACATTATACATCTTTAGTGAGCCCATTACTTTTGTTTGGTAATGGGGCCGAAATTATATGTTTTAGTACAGTGAAAGTAAGTCAAGTTTAACACCCATAGTTATTTCTTTACGGAAGCTTGATAGACCTAAAATAAACTCTTTGTAATTAGCATATACTTAAGTTTAAGGCAGTGTTACTTATATTGTTAATAACCTTCCACATTGTAACTAGAGTCAGTGTTATACAATAAAATATGATCCACCAATCCAGGAATTATTTCACTCCCCTGAAGATTAAAGGTTCAACACCCGCGGTAGCTATCTGCGAGCATTAAGAGCATCACTGCTGGCGCCCGATACCCCTAAAATCATCCAGCTCAACATTAGGGACCTTTGTTAGTTTGTTTGTAGTGAGCTCAACCTTTGAGGGTCGAGATCCGACCTCATTTCATTATTTAGTTAAAAAAAAAAAAATATATTACAAAATTGTCTCCGCGAACAGGGACTTGACTGGATTATTGGATCATACAAGTGTTTGCAAAGAATTTAGCTTTTGTAACTTTGTTCCCAGCCTTTAATATCAGCTGGTTTATTTATTTATAACCTTTATTGTTCACGCCTTTAAAAAATGGTTTTGGATGAACATTTATATTTTGTTTACAATTTGTTTACTATATTTTTGATGTTTATAAGGTGTAATTTGTTTAACTGGTCTCCTCAAGCCAAAATAATGTATAGTTTTTGAAAGCTGATAGTATTACTCTCTGCTAGGGTACATAAGTGTATTTAATATCATTGTAGTAGTATATATGATAAGTAGTTGCAGTGTAAACAGTTGAAATAGTGATGTAATTAGTGTAAATTGTAGAGAAATAACTTAACCAACAATTAATTTGAAAAACTTTTATTAAACATTTAAAATAACTTTTAAACATGGATAAAGAAACACACACTTCACCGATAGATGGTAGGGAAGGCCCATTACAGAAGAACACTGAAATGGAAGCTGCGCCACCAGTTGATAGTGTTGATCTTCTAGGAGTTGATACCCCCGTTGCTAATCCTTGTGGTAGTTCCACACTTAATACTTTGAACTTTGCGGTTAATCAATATGTTAGGAATAATTTGCCTCCTTGTTCCAGAGTTTATGACCTGCGTTGCAGTAAGATTAATTTTGATGGTAGTTCATGTGTTAGAGATTTCATTAATAGCGTTGAAGAATATTATTTATACAGGAATTTTGCCTAAAACTTATTCAGGACATAAATATATACTTTCGGTTGTAGATGTATTTACTAAATATTGCTGGATTTTCCCCATGATTAATGCTACTACTAGAGTCATAAATAAACTTTTTGAAAAGGAAATATTTTTGAGATTTGGTTGTCCGAAGGTTATAGTATGTGACAATGGTACTCAGTTCACCTCTAAACATTTTGTAGATTTTCTGAAAACATTTAATATAACTAAAATATTTTACAATACTTTATATACACCACAGAATAATCCCGTTGAGAGATACAATAAGGTAATTGAAACTTGCATAGCGTGCTTTGTTGAGGATGATCAGCGCACTTGGTCTAGATTTTTGCCCCATGTGCAATTTGCTTTGAACAGTAGTCTTAATTTAGCTACTGAATTTACACCTAATTTTCTTATGTTTGGTAGAGAAGTTATTATAGACGCTTCTTTACATCGTTTTAGTAATTCTTTTGACGACTTGTCACAATTAGAAGTGGGAAGTCGTAACATTTTTGCTTCTTCACTAAACTTTCTTAGTGAACTTTTTGTTAAGGTGGAAGCCTCTTTGTTAAAAGCTTACAAACGTAATGCTTATTATTATAATAAAGGCAGGAAAGTCATTTCTTTGGATGTGGGAGATATTGTTTGGAGGAGGAGCTTTGTGCAGTCGAGCGCTCCTGCTTACTTTTCGGTTAAGCTTGCACCTAAGTTTATAAAGTGTGAAATTGATGAAAAAGTTTCTAATAATGTTTATGTATTGAAAGATTTACAAAAAGGCTCGAAAGGTCGTTATCATGTTAAGGATATAATTAAATTTTAATTGTTTTAGGTCTTCAAGTCAGACTGGAGTTTGGTGATTTGGTATGAAAATCCCGTGCCTTTGTTGAGATTGATGTCTGAATGTTGTATGAAAGATAACTGGCACAATAATTGAAAGGTGATGTATGACAGGTCATATTGAGTTGCTGGATTTTAGTTCTGAACTTTCTAAACTATAACTTAGGTACATTTTTGGATAATTAGCACCGCTTTTTCTTCACGCTTGCCCCGCATCAAAGATCTTAATTTTGTTTTGTTTGTCTACACGTTTCCCGTGTTAGATGTTTTTGTTTGTCTACACGTTTTCCCGTGTTAGATGTTTGGACATGCTTTTTGTCATGTCATTTTGTTTATTAGATTGGTTTTTTGTGTCTTGTATATTTAGTCACTTTTGTTTGTTTGCTATTTTTATTACACTTTGTTGGGATCTTTGGATCTATTTTTCTTGGATGTGACTTACATGGACATGGACCTTGGGCTAGTCCCATTTTTCTTTTTTACTGGATTGTCCCGTATTGGCCATCGGTGACATCCAGGTGACTTTTGGTTTTTCTTCCGTTTTTGTTGAAGGAACTCAACCCGTGTTGGCCCCGGGTAACACACAGAATAGGCCACCTGCTCTTCCCCAGGCATGTCGTAGAAGGCGACTAATTGGAGGTGTTGTTCCGTGTTGGCTCCGGATTAGAATAGGTCACCTGCTTTTCCCAAGCATGTCGTAGAAGGCGACTAAATGGTTTTGGAGGCTCGTAGTGGAATGTTTAGATCCCTGCGGACTTTTTTTTTGCTGTTGTGCTCGGAAGGTCGGTGGTGTTGAGCCGGTCACAACTGGCTTTTGTTTTGCTTTGTTTTGCAATTGGTTTTGTATTTGGTATGCATTTGTTTCCCAAATGTTTTTTTGCTGTTGTGCTCGGAAGGTCGGTGGTGTTGAGCCGGTCACAACTGGCTTTTGTTTTGCTTTGTTATGCATTTGTTTCCCAAATGTTTTTTTTTGCTGTTGCGCTCGGAAGGTCGGTGGTGTTGTGCCGGTCGCGACATGCTTTTGTTTGGTTCCTTGTGGACATTTTTGGCTGTTGTGCTCGGGAGGTCGGTAGTGTTGAGCCGGTCACAACATGCTTTTGGTTTTGTAGAGGTTTTGGCTAGTGTGCTCGGAAGTTCGGTGGTGTTAGGCCGATCACATTATGCGGTGTTTTGGGGTTAGTATGGAACATGATGAAGTCAGTGGCGAAGTTGCCTAACTGTACTCGAAGGGGTGGGTATGTTCGGAGTTAGAAACAGCGGCGTTGGTGCCTCACTGTAATTACGTTTGTTTGAATAGCTTTATTGAGAAGTTTAGTTTGATGGAAGTTTGTGAAGTCAGTGGCAAGGTTGCTTAACTGTACTGAGGAGTCATTTGGATTTTGTTTGAAGTTATTGGAGTTGTTAGAAGAATTTTGTTGGAAGTTTGTGAAGTCAGTGGCAAGGTTGCTTAACTGTACTGAGGAGTTATTTTGTAGGTTTATTAGGAGTTTCGGGAGTTATTTCATATAATTTTCTTAGAAGTTTCAAGTAATTCTGGAAGTTTTGTTGGGAGTCCCAAGAGTTATTTTGTAACTTTTGTTTGGAGTTTTAAGAAATTATTTTATGAGTTTTGTTAGAAGTTTTGGAAGTCAGTAGCGAGTTGCTTAACTGTACTTGGTTTTATTTTGAAAGTTTTGGATGGTTGCTTTTAGGGAACCTTTTGATGTTTCAGCAGCTAACATTCATCTTTGTTGGAAGAGTTTTTTGTTGTCTTAGTTAATATTTTGAGATTTTGGAGAATCTTTTGGATCGGATTTTCAATTAGTCTTTGGTTTTGTTAATAAAAGAAACTTCATTTCTTTTATTATAATTTGGGAGGGGTGTAATGTGACGATTATTTTCGAACGTCACATGCATCGACTTTATTTTTAGCTGTTTCGTTCTTTTCGAAACCTATTTTGTCGTTTATCGAGTTTTATAAACCATTTTTCTTACGAAATCTACCGTTATGGTAGAAATTTGCTTTGGTATCCACGGTCGTCAAAATCGGCGATGTTTTTTTCTGAGAACGAGAAGTCGACTACTTTCCTGCCATCTTTGGGACGACGATGTTCTCGGAATATTAATTTGTTAGAATCTTGATAGAACACATAAGAAATGTTCTTTTTCTTTCGTTTTTGTGCTCTGTTGATGTTGCAGAGTCATATTGGAGCTTGATTTTTGGATTTCACGGTGGTAAGTGAAATTATATCATTTACGCGTGCACCCAAGTTCGCCATTTTTCATAGGCATTGTTTTTATCTTTTGGTTTCTTTTTGTTACAGCAATGGACCTAAATAAGCCCATTGCGCCCCGTTAGTTGGAGTAATGTGGTTTTTCGAATTATTCTACTCCACCTTATGATCGAGGCTCGTCGTGCATTCCAGAGGCCATGAATCGTGTTCGGCGAAAACATTCTGGCGTGTAACAATCGATCTGGATATGAAGTAACGTGAGTCCCACTACCACGGGTATGTAGTTTCCCGATTATCTCGTTACAAAGTTTGACCACCCCTCATGGACGCGCGTCGGCGACCTGATCACTTAGTTTATTTAGTTTTTTGAAATATTCTTTGCAAAACACACACATTATACATCTTTAGTGAGCCCATTACTTTTGTTTGGTAATGGGGCCGAAATTATATGTTTTAGTACAGTGAAAGTAAGTCAAGTTTAACACCCATAGTTATTTCTTTACGGAAGCTTGATAGACCTAAAATAAACTCTTTGTAATTAGCATATACTTAAATTTAAGGCAGTGTTACTTATATTGTTAATAACCTTCCACATTGTAACTAGAGTCAGTGTTATACAATAAAATATGATCCACCAATCCAGGAATTATTTCACTCCCCTGAAGATTAAAGGTTCAACACCCGCGGTAGCTATCTGCGAGCATTAAGAGCATCACTGCTGGCGCCCGATACCCCTAAAATCATCCAGCTCAACATTAGGGACCTTTGTTAGTTTGTTTGTAGTGAGCTCAACCTTTGAGGGTCGAGATCCGACCTCATTTCTTTATTTAGTTAAAAAAAAAAAAAAATATATTACACCTCTTATGAATAAATAAACTGTCCTAAGCAACTCCCCTCTATTAAATATCTATAGCGAATGTGGATGCCTCGTGGAGAGGCGTAACACATGTCGCAGAGACGACCCGAGCAGCCAGGGCAGCAACGGTGGCAGGTGCATTCGGTTCACATTTCAGATGGCTAACACTCGCAGAGACAACCGGAGCAGCCATGGTAGCGGCGGCATGCATCTACTAACGGTAGTGGGCGGGTGCCAGCCGGCAGTAGTTCGCTCGAACTAATTGGGAGCGGAAGCACACAAAGTAGTTTAGATCAAATTGCCTATATTATTAATGTTATTTGTTCATTACTGAGGTGTAATTAGTAGTAATGTTTAATGTGTGTGTGCTTCGTGTGTGAATTAAAAGTTTTTAAGCCAACTGACTTAAGGCTACAGATGTACTGTATGCAGAAGTATTCCAAGTCATTTCTTTGTTATTTCATTTTATGAAGTTATATCACTTGGACCTAAATGTATCACATTTCATGTTCATCATCATCAATAGAAGATAACATCGCTCAAGCAATTAAGAATAGCTTATTACTTTGATGGAATTTACATGTCTAAACACACATTGATTGCAGTCAGAATATCTGCAGTCACTTAGCTCCCATGAGCCCCGTTTAGAGTAGTATTCTAACTCAGTGAATGTTCTCTGGTGTGTGGTGGGTTGTGCGGCTACAATTTTTATTCTACATCTATCTACCTCTACTGTGACTTGATAAATTATGCAACCAGCCAGGAACATGTTCCGGGTGGCTGAAAGTTGCATTTGATTCTTCATATTAGTCTCACTCAGTTATACCAAGAAGTTTTCTGCATGCGTTTAGCGTGATGGTTGGGGGTATGGCCCCCAAGAATGTCTTTGGCAAAGTGATTGCAGTGTAGTGTTATCACAATGTAATGATATACCTTCTAACATTTAAATTGAAAATACTATACATTATTGTCGAAACATCCTTAACAAAACACAAAGTTAATACTTATAATATATAACAATATATTATAATATGTGAAAAGACTATGCTTTGATTTAAATATGAAAAAACCACGGCAGTGGCATCTCATGGACCAACAGTAAATACACCGTGTTGTTTGAAGAAGGTGGAATACAGTATTACGTGTTGCACGATACTCACAGAGATCTTGGTCAGTCTTTCATAAACATCTTGTAGCGGACTGCCGGCTATATCGCGGACAGGTGCGTCCATCGCTAGACAAACTCTGCACACGTTTACAGTGGACGTCATTTTACAACTATTTTGATGGTCTTGTCTAATAAATGAATTTTACAAAATTATGAACTGTGTTATTACTGCAAACAATGAAAGGAATTCCTTTTATAATACGCTAGTAGAGTCGTCTTTTTACGATAGGTACAATTTGGCATTTTCCGTAAGAAATTATACTCTTTTCTTTTTTTTTTATAATATAAGGCAATAGTGTTGCTACTTTATGCCAGTGTCAAAGTATTCAGTTTAGAACCCATAGACGCAGTGTTGCCAACAATTATTTCTAAATTCCGTTATGTTCCTCATAAATTTCCGTCGAAAATCCGTCAACTTAATATTATTCCCGTCAAACAAATCCGTCAAAGTATAATTATAGAGATTTTCACAACGGCTTTATTATTAAATAATTACAAACAAAAACATTATATTTCAAAATCGAAATCATCATCACTTTCAGTACAGTCAGAGTGCGAGGTGACGACCGTTGTAGAAGCTGTAGAAGTGGAAGGCTGATCATAGGTCTGCATTGTTCCAATCATATTTAATACTTCATCTGGCAAATCGTACGAATAGCAAGTCTTTTCTTTTCGTTTTAAGCCTGACCGTATAGTTAATATAGCGTTCACCATGTTTTCCTTCATTTTGTTTCTCAGTTTTGTCTTTATCACATTCATAACACTGAAAACCCTTTCCACCTATGTTTAGTGTTGCTTTGTGAAAAAAAAAGTACATATTCTGTAATAGATTTATACTGTCTTCTAAATTAAAATCAAAAAATATTCGACTTAACATTATATACATAAAAGCGCCCGTTAAAAAATCCCGTTAACCGTCAGCATATGTTTTTCCCGTTTTCCTATCATTCAAATCCGTCAGAAATGACGGAAAATCCGTTAATATGGCAACACTGCATAGACGTAATAAAAAATACTTTTTTTATTACGTCTATGTTAGAACCATTTGAAAATCATAATTCTATGTTCCAGCTTCAGGAACTGTGCTGAATAAATACTTGGGAACCCTTCCCAAGTATTTTTGCAGCCTAGACCCAATCAACCCAGTTTAAATACCACCCGTAAAACGATAGTGATTTTTAGAAGGTGTTCTTGATGAACTTATTCACGGCCTCCAAAAAAGTGCATAAACGTGTTATATTTGAGTTTTTTCATTACTAATTAATTTCACTAACACTTATGTTACAAAATACTATCGAAATTGTCCCATAAAACTAACTTTATACTGAATTGTAAAAATTTCAAGTAAGTAGACCAACAATTCGTTACTACTAAAAAACAATAAAAGTGTTGCCATTGCCAACACGACTAATACTCAATTAGCTAAACTGCTGTTAAAATTTTGCCAAAATTATGCTAACATTTTTCAATGTCAAATAAAACGTCATTTCATTTTAAATTTTTAATAATCAATGAAATCTAAATTTATTTTATGTTTCAATCAATTTATGTTATCGAACAAAATATTAATATATGTATTGGTCTTTATCGACAGCTGATGCTGCGGATGTACATGTAGACGTAGAAGCTTCATTGTCGAAACTATAACTCTCCTTAGTACCTATAGAGGGCACTACGCTATCCGGAACTGTAAAAGTATAACAGCATTTTCGTGCCCTCTTTAGGCCGAATCTGATGTATAAAATGGCATTTAAAGTTTTTACTGACAAACGGTTGCGAAATTTGGTTTTAAGTACAATCATTGGGCTGAAAACGTGTTCAATTTCCACGTTAGAATGTTGTAGTGATAAAAATGACATTGCTAACCGAGATAAATCTGCAAAGGGGTTATTACCAGCTGCATCTTAATAATTAATTACTTTACTTCATTCCGGAATTCTATGGTAGAAGATGTGCATTCCCATTTCATGTGCACTAAATTTCTCCATTGAGACATGAGCCTATCTATTGTCTCTTGAAATTTTGCCGTATAAGTGTGGATTCACAACCAGTTCTTTTGCGATAATATCGCAAATTGATGAAATTGATTGTAAATCGACGCGGCAATTTAACGCCAGCCGCGATTTTAGCGATTCTGTCATTTTCACTGTCTCTGATTGGTCGAAAATCGCTGGCACTATTCCTATGTGAATCCACTACACTAAGGCGGCAGGTCACATGAATAGACAGGGGTGCCAACAATGACAAAGGAAATCTTAATAAAGCTGCGTTCCGAAACAGGATAAAAATTACTCTGACAAGAGTGTTCCCTTCATACCAACTTGCAAGTGTGATAGGGACAGCCTTTTGTCAGAGGATTTAGTACCCTGTTTTGGAACGCACGTTTTGTAATTAAATTGGATCTAAACGATTTCATGGTTAAATTATTTGTAAATAAATAATTATATGCTAAAAAATATGCAATATGCTAAACAACTAATAAAATATACTAAACAACGTAAAAATATACCAAATCTAGCATAAAATATGCTAAATTGGCAACACTGCACATTACTATACGACCAAGGAGAAAATAATTCTTGACCACGTCGGGAGCCAATAATGTACAGCCAAATAAAGGACGGCCTGATAATATACATTATTAGGCCGTGCAATATCAGCACGGGTTGATATTATACGACAAGTATTGCACGGCCAACAATGCAGAACCCAATAATTCATGGTCTGCCTTCCAAAAACTGCATGGCCGTGCATTACTGGCCGTACAATATCAGCCCATACTGATATTGTACAGCCAATATTCCACAGCCCAATAATGTACGGCCAAACAATGGGCGACACCAACTGTCAATGTCAAGATGGTTCGTGCCTCGTTTAGCCAGAACTGGTGGCTATTATTATTAGTTGTTATTAGTGTTCACGACGAAAACAGTGAGAACAAATACACCACGTGCATACGCAACGTGTAGCCACCGTCTCAAACCAATGTGTAACATGAATGAATATGAAATGTGAAATGAATATAAATATGTACTTGTCCACAACGAAAAACATTTGTAGACTATAACAATATATGTAAATAAAGGAAAATAAATAAAGTAAAATTGTAGTATCTAGCATAAGGAAAATAAACGTATAGTTATGGTATTGGATTAAATGTATAGAATAAGTAGAATACGAATGTAAAATTAAGTCACTAGGATTAAGAAAACTTGTAAATAAATAAATAGTATAAATAAACGAGATATCGGAGGGGTGAGGTATGGAGAGGGGACGAGGCGGGGGAGAATAGCGCCATGAAACTATACGCGCGTTGTATGGCGTGCCGACTACCTGGGGCGCGCCGACGCGCGCATAGAAATACCGGCGCCCCGCCTCGGATCCGTCATTCTACCGATCGAGAGCAACACAAGCGGACGTCTCAGAAGAACAAGAAATACCTCTCTCCTAACCTCAGCCAGCACGATCTCAGAAAAGAAGCCTTGCCGTAGTTATTTGGAATACTGAAGAACACCCCCCACAACATACAGTCCACTACTCTGGTGGCGCGACGCAACGTCACCAACATTTAATGGTCCTTCCGAAGCCGGATCACTGAGCCACAAGAAAGAAAATATCAAGAAAATGGTTATCACAAGAAGCAACCACGCCTAAACCCGCTCGGTCACGCCGATCTACAGCCTCAAGAAGAAAGCTCCTCGCGGAGTTGGAGGCTAAAGAAAGGCTAGCCGAGCTGGAACTACAACGTATCCGTGCCGAAGCACATTTAGAAAAAGTCAGGCAAGCGAGAAGAGAAGCTGAGTCATCGGAGTCAGAAGAGGAAAACGACTTAGCGCCGCAACGAATCTCCGATTGGTTTAATCGCCAACCCGAACCCGAGAACCGGGTGCCACCTATGGATGAAGACATCAACGCACTCACGGCCCAGCAGAATACGAGAACAGAGGAACGTCGCATCAACGAGGACGAACAAGGGCTAGTCGCCCGTGTTGAGAAGACACACGAGCGGCAGACGAAGCAGCCCCCACAAGTCTCCGCGATAGACGTCACAACGCTGTCCGCCGCGTTTGCAGAAGCCATCCATATGAGCAAATCCAGGAAGAAATTTATACCAGACCTACCTCCGTTCAGCGGCCAGTGCCACGACTGGCTACCATTTAAAGCAGCATTCGTCGAGTCTGCACCGAGCTTCACGGCGGGCGAGAACGTCGCCAGAATAAGGAAGAGCTTACACGGAGTCGCCTTGGAATCAGTCAGCGCCCTCCTCATGAGTAAGCCTCAACCAGAAGACGTCGTGAACTCGTTGGAAAGAAGATTTGGAAGACCCGACGCCCTGCTTATAAATGAAATGGAAAAAATGAAAACGCTGCCTCGACTCACCGAGAACCCACGCGACTTGTGTATCTTCGCGAACCGCGTCGCCAACACCGTGGCCATGATCGAGATGTTGGAGCGGCCGCAGTATCTACACAACCCTGTGGTACTACGGCTCATCGTCGACAAGCTCACTCCGATCCTACGCAACAAGTGGTACGACTACGCGGCCCAACGAAGAGACACACCCGAACTGAAGAACGTCGCAGTTTCTCAACAGTGAAGCCGACAACAGCGCTCCGTACGCACTGCCCGAGCCTACAACGGAGAACAGGGACAACAAGAGCGTCAGGAAGAAAATTGAACGTACCTACGCCGCGACGGAACCTAAGAAAAAACCCGCTGAAGAAAAACCGCCATCATGCCCGTGTTGCCAAGAAAACCACCAACTACCGGCGTGCCCGCGATTCGCTAACGCGAGCACTGACGAACGCTGGGAAGTTGCGAAGAAGAGCCACATCTGCTTCTGTTGTCTTACGTACAAGCATCGCCGCTCCGTATGTAAGGCCAAGCCCTGCGGTGTCAACGGCTGCTCCTTGCGACATCATCGCCTTTTACACCACGAGAGGGCGCCGCAAGCAGACATAGCCGCGCCGACGCAGCCGACGACTGAGAAGAATGAACAAGTCATCGCGTCGGCAATAAGGCAGGCAGCGAGCGACGCGACAGTGTCAAGCCGCGCCTACCTCAAGATAGCCCCGGTAACACTGAGGGGGCCGCAAGCCACGGTACAAACGTACGCGCTGCTCGACGAAGGAAGCACGGTCACGATAATCGACTCTTCACTCGCCAACACACTCGGACTCGACGGACCGAACGAACCGATGTGGGTACAAGGCGTGAGCGGGGCGGAGATAGCGCACGACAAAAGCAAGAGGGTGAACGTTCTCATCAGAGGCCAACACAGTGAGGAAGAACTGCAAATTAACAACGCACATACAGTCTCGAGCCTAGACATCACGACGCAGTCTATCACCGAGCAAGAAGTGAGAAACTGCCTACACCTGAGGGACATCAAGCACGAGCTGCTGTACACCAAAGCCACGCCGAAGATACTCATCGGTCAAGACAATTGGGAGCTGATCGTGTCACGTGTCATTAGAGAAGGTCGGCGAGATCAACCCGTGGCTTCGAAAACTCTCCTGGGCTGGGTGTTACACGGCTACACCTCACAAACAGCGCCTGCAACGTTCTGCTGCGCTCATCTTAGCAAGATAGAGCCGGCCGACCCCATGGAAGACATGATGAAGAAATACTTCGCGCTAGAGTCGCTGTCAATCGAGCCTAGGAAGCAAGACAGCGACCCCGAACAACAAGCTCTCCGAATATTAGAAGATAAGGCGTCTGCCCGACGGCAGATTCGAAACAGGGCTACTATGGCGAGAGCAGAATACGCAAATACCCAACAATCGTCCGGACGCGCTCAAGCGACTGCGCAGCCTCGAGAAAAAACTTGATCGCGATGAAAATTTGAAAGTGAAATACAACGAAAGAATGAACAATCTGCTGACGTCGAACTACGCTGAAAAGGCAACAGCGCCACCTAGTGTGAGAACGTGATACCTACCTCACTTCGCCGTCTGCAATCCGGAGAAGCCGAAAATTCGCGTGGTCCACGACGCCGCAGCTAAATCGCACGGCCGTAGCCTCAACGATATGCTGCTACCCGGACCAGACCTACTGCAGTCCTTGCCTGGCGTCATCATGAGGTTTCGTCAACACAACATCGCTGTATCGGCCGACATAAAGGAGATGTTCATGCAGATCAAGATACGCGACGAAGACAGGGACGCGCTCCGCTTCCTATGGAGAGGCGACCGACGAGAAGGGGAACCGGAGGAGTATCGAATGACCTCCGTAATATTCGGTGCATCGTCATCGCCGTGCACCGCCCTGTACATCAAGAACAGAAATGCAAGAGAACACGCAGCAGAGTATCCGGAGGCAGCGAGGGCGATCGAGAAAAACCACTACATGGACGACTACTTGCAGAGCTTCCCGACTACGACTGAAGCACAACGAGTCGTCAGAGAGGTCAACCACGTGCACCGACAAGCTGGGTTCGACTGCGTACGTTTCCGCCTCAACACCAGAAGAGCTCCGTCGGAAGTACTCAACGATGCACGCCCGCCGACGAAACGTGAAGCGCTGAGCATAATCATGTCGATTTTCGACCCGCTGGGCTTAGTTTCACCGATGACTACGCCGGCGAAGCGTATTATGCAAGACACGTGGCGCTACAAGACGGGGTGGGACGAGACAATACCGCCGGAGCTGCAAGGGAGATGGAGCCGATGGCTTCAACAGCTGCGCGACTTAAGCGACTTGCACATACCTAGGTGCTACGACGTAGAGCCGGCTATCCGCTACGAGCTACATGCGTTCGTCGATGCAAGCGAAGAGGCGTACGCAGCCGCGATCTACTGGCGCTTGCAGCGAGCAGACAGAAGCATCAAGGTAGCGTTAGCCGCAGCGAAGAGTCGAGTTACGCCCACGAAGCCCATCTCCGTGCCGAGACTGGAACTCCAGGCCGCAGTCCTCGGCGTCCGTCTAGCCAGATCGGTCGCAGAAGAACACGACTACGAGATCGCTACGAAAACCTATTGGAGCGACTCACGCACCGCTCTGGCATGGATTCGAGCAGAGCCTCGCACGTACAAAACGTTCGTAGCGCACCGGCTAGCAGAAATAGAAGAATCGACCAGAAAAGACCAGTGGAGGTGGTTGCCGTCAGCCGACAACGTAGCAGACGACGCGACTAGAGCTACGCCGACCGACTTCAACGCGCAGCACAGATGGTACAAGGGACCGGCGTTCCTGTATCAAGCTGAGTCGACTTGGCCCGTTGAAAATAAGGTCGAGATTCCCGCGACCGGCGAGGAGAAAGAAAAGTGCCACACACTCCAACGACGACCACAACAAGCGCACCTGCCAAATATCGAGCGTTTCTCCAGTTGGACGAGGCTATTGCGAGCGACGGCGAGAGCGCTACATCTATCCGTGCGGTGACGGAGAAAGAATATTAAAAATCACCGCTCCCTCTCTTCCCCTGGGTGTCGTAAGAGGCGACTATGGGATTTCCTGACGTTCCAGCATCTCAGCCGGTGGTAGGGTAAATACCCGCCTGGTTGGCTACCACCGTACACACAGCGAAACACCCGTGAAGTGCGTACCTATGAGTGCGTCGCGTTTCGGGATCAGCTGGTGTATAACCAGTGCTCGGGGGATTGTTGACGCGATATTGTGGGAACAGTGGTGGATTCTGTCTATCCATTGTCAGAAGGACTGAGCTGACCCGTCGGCCAGGGAGACCCGTTGAAACGGTTGTTCCGCTGGCCGCCCGCGGTATAGTACAGGGGCCCAATCAAGACTAACCACCTTGAGAGGCTGCCCTTTCATACCGCGCATAATCTCGGGGTAGATCGTCGTGCCGATTGGTGACCGGATGGTGGGGATCCGGCGATTCCGGGGGGTTCGGGGGCCCTTCCGTCCGACGGATCAGCACAGCTCCTTTGTCGACAAACTAATGGAGAAACAGTCCACCGCGTTTCTTCCCCAATGTCGTGGCAATTCTCTCCCGCTTCACGCTTCCGTTCTTTACATTACTCATGACAGCGCAAATAGGAAAAGATGGTCTAACAGCGGTGCACTCCCCCACCACCCTGTTCAAGGTTGAGTTCGCTAACATCCGCGGACTCCACTCTAACCTTAATGCCGTCCACCAACACCTAGAGACGGCACGGCCCGCCATGCTCTTCCTGACGGAGACACAGATTCAGCGTCCAGCGGACACGTCCTACCTCCAGTATCCCGGTTATGTGCTTGAGGAGAATTTCCTCGCGAAAGCCGGGGTCTGTTTGTTTGTCCGCTCGGACGTATGTTGTCGCCGTCTGCGCTGCCTAGAGGATTCCTCCTTTCCTGTCCTCTGGGTGCATGTAAACCTGGGCCTTCAGAGCCGTATTTACATGTGCCTATACCGACCCCATACTAGGGACACGGAGACAACTCGGCTCTTTGAGTACATGAGTCGGGCGGCAGATGAAGCGCAGGAGCGGTATCCTACTGCAGAGATGGTATGTTTGGGGGACTTTAACTCTCACCACGACTCCTGGTTGGGATCCTCCACAACTAACCATGCAGGAAGGACCGCCCACGCGTTCGCTCTTTCGCACAACCTGACGCAACTGGTGCACCAACCCACCAGAATACCTGATGTTGCTGGTCAGGAGCCCTCTCTGCTAGATCTACTGCTGACCACCCACCCTGCTGGCTACCGGGTTGAGGTCGGGGCGCCCCTGGGCACATCCGACCACTGCCTAGTATCCAGCACAGTGCCAAGCGCGATTCCGCCACAACCCACAGAGGTTGGGCGGCGTGTCTGGCACTACTCGTCAGCAGATTGGGACGGTATGCGCGACTACTTTGCTTCCGTCCCGTGGGGGCAGCGCTGTTTCAGTGAGAAGAATCTAACGGCGAGTGCTGCGGCCATTGTTGATGAGATCGGCGTTGGCATGGAATACTACATTCCCCACTCCGATGTCGTCATCAAAAGCCGGAGACGCCCTTGGTTTAATCGCGAATGCGCTGAAGCTGTTAGTAACAAACAGGCGGCGTATCGCGCTTGGATCAGGGGTCGCGCCCTTAAAGATCCGAATACTAACTCACTGAAATCAGCCTACAACACTGCCACCAAGATCTGCAAGAGAGCATACATAAGAGCGCCCAGCGCGTTACACGAGTCGGCACGGAACTAGTGGCGCACCCTACTGGATCGGGTAGCTACTGGCGACTGGCCAAAGCCGTGCAGGCCAACTTCTGCCAGCCCTCGCTGCCACCGCTGCGATGCCCTGATGGCTCACTGGCTCATCAGCCGCAGGAGAAAGTCGATCTTATGGCCAGCCTCTTTGCGGCTAACTCCCGGATCGATGACTGTAGCACGCAACCACCAACAATACCCTCCAGTGGATCCGTTATGCCTGATATCCACATCAGGCAGCGCGATGTGCGTTTTGAACTACGGTCACTCGATGTCCGAAAAGCCAGTGGTCCTGACGGTATCCCAGCGATTGTTCTTAAAAAATGTGCAGCGGAGTTGTCTCCGGTGCTGACGCGCCTCTTCCGCCTCTCGTACTCGACCGGTTCCGTTCCGGATGCTTGGAGAGAGGCTAATGTGCAGCCGGTCCCCAAAAAGGGAGACCGTTCTGACCCATCGAATTACCGCCCCATTGCTGTAACTTCAGTGTTGTGCAAAGTCATGGAACGGATCCTTAACAAACAATTGATCCGTTACCTAGAAGATCACTCCATAATCAATGATCGTCAGTATGGTTTTAGACCGAAACGATCAACGGGTGATCTTCTAGCGTATGTGACGCACCTCTGGGGGGAGGCAATCGATAAATATGGCGAATCCATGGCAGTCAGCCTAGATATCGCCAAGGCGTTTGATCGGGTCTGGCACAAAGCACTTCTCTCCAAACTTCCGGCATACGGTCTGCCCCTCCAGCTTTGTAATTGGATTGCTGGCTTCCTGCATGAGCGTAGAATCCGCGTCCTTGCAGATGGATGCGCTTCGCGGTTCATGTCAGTGAATGCCGGTGTCCCACAGGGCTCCGTTCTATCGCCCACCCTCTTTCTTCTGCATATCAATGACATGCTGCCACTTGGTAATATTCATTGCTATGCAGATGACAGTACGGTCCATGGGCGATATTTCGGTCGGCCTGGTGCTGGTCGGACAGAAATCGGTGAGAAGCGTGAGAGTCTTGTCGTTGAACTGAATCGGGTTTTGGATCTCATTAGTAAATGGGGTTCCAATAACCTGGTTGAGTTTAATGCCGAGAAAACTCAGGTTTGCGCGTTTACAACAAAAATGTCCCCCTTCCTTCCCACTCCCAGTCTTCAGGGTGCTTCCCTCAGTATGCGTGATAGCCTGAACATGCTGGGTATGGGTATTCATTGCGACCTTAACCCGCGTTATTACATCGAGAGCCTCATCTCAACAGCCTCAAGAAAGCTCGGAGTCCTGAACAGGGTGCGCCGGTTCTTCACGCCGGACCAACTTTGTCTGCTTTATAAGACACAAGTTCGGGCCTGCGTGGAGTATTGCTCGCATCTCTGGGACGGCTCCGCACAGTATCTTCTTGAGGCTCTCGATAGGTTGCAGCGACGGGCTATCCGCATAATTGACGACGAAGAGGTCACCAAAAGCCTAGAACCTCTTCAACTCCGTAGGGACATAGGCTCTCTAAGCGTATTTTACCGCCTTTACCATGGCGAGTGCTCTGAAGAACTGTTTTCCCTTATCCCACCCTCACCCTTCCGTCATAGAACCACACGTGCGGGCTTGCGATGTCATAGTTCCACGGTTGAGAATATCTCTTCGCGTACCAAAAAGTTCGGCAACTCCTATCTTTGTCGTACCATCAAAAAGTGGAACGCCTTGCCTGCACATGTGTTCCCTCCTTCCTACAATATGGGATCCTTCAAACGAAGCGTGAAGAAGCATTTTGCGGGTCAGCATGGCAGCGTCAACTGACAGGATGCGGGATGTAGTATGCTGTCAGTTGCAGTTGCGATTTGGGCTCCTCTTTCGCTTACCATCAGGCAAAGAGAGGCCACTATGCTGAACTAATATAAAAAAAAAAAAAAATTCATCGACCTCGAACCTCTGTCGAGGAAAGCTCTCCGAACCCAAAAAACAGCTGGTAGCCGCTATACGTCGCAAACGAACGCGTGCGAATCCGGAACGAGACGGAGACTTTAACAAACCGACGACCCCACGCGCCTGCAAGCGAGGCAAATCCACCACTAAGCCTACGGAGAAGAGCAAGTTCGTCGTGTTAGAGGCGCGCTACCTACTCGCAGCGGAGAAACTCTGGATTCGCGCCTCACAAGAAGACAGCTACGGAAACGAATTGAAGAGAATACAGGACGGCCGGACACCGGATAAAACCGATCGACTCGCCGCGCTAAGCGTCTACGTAGATGAAGACGGTATACTACGACTTAGAAGCAGATTAGCCGCGGCCGAAAACTTAACAGTGGAAGCGGTGCGACCGACCGTACTACATGGGAAGCACGCTTACACGAAACTGTACATAGCTCATGTACACGAAAAACTTCACCACGGAGGCACCGAGATAGTGGTTAATGAACTACGTCAACGAATGTACATAGTAAAGATCCGACCAGCTGTTAAAGAAGTCATCGCCCGCTGCGCCGTCTGCCGACTAAGAAAAGCGAAGCCGGCGACGCCATCCACCGGTGATCTGCCCCCCGCACGCTTAGCTCACCACGCCCGGCCCTTTACTTTTACAGGGTTGGACTACTTCGGGCCCCTGGAAGTCACGGTGGGAAGACACCGGGAGAAAAGGTACGTCGCGCTCTTCACCTGCATGACGTCGCGAGCGGTGCATTTGGAAGTCGCCGCCTCTCTAAGCACGGACTCCGCCATCAACGCCCTCCGCCGCTTCATAGCTCGGCGGGGATGCCCTACGGAGCTGTGGAGCGACAACGCCACAGCATTCCGCGGGGCGGACCGCGAGCTCTCCGAAGCAGTGAAGAACGAAGCCGCCGCACGCCGAATCAACTGGCGCTTCCTGCCCCCTGCCGCGCCCTTTATGGCAGGGGCTTGGGAGCGCATGGTGCGAACGGTGAAGGAGGCGCTGCAAGCCACGCTGCACGAGCGGTACCCGAGCGACGAGACGCTGCACACACTGCTGGCAGAGGTGGAGACAACGGTGAACTCCCGCCCTCTGACCCATGTGGCGGTAACGGCAGAGGACCCACCAGCGCTGACTCCGAACCTGATTCTGATCGGGCCCGACTGTCATGTGCCTGCTCCGGGCACCTTCAGCGAGCACGACGCCGACGCCCGTCAGCATTGGCGACGCGCCCAACAGCTCGCCGACTGCTTCTGGCGACGCTGGGTGCGGGAGTACACGCCGGTACTCCGACACCGGCGGGAGCCATTCAGCACTGGAGTCATACCTGCCGTCGGAGACATCGTAGTCATCTGCGACCCGAACCTCCCGCGGAACATCTGGCCGCGAGGACGCGTGACGAAGACCTATCCGGGCAAGGACGGCGTAGTTCGAGTGGCCGACGTCGTCACCAGCAAGGGACATACGCTGAGACGGCCGACCAAGAAGATCGTCGTGCTACCAGTGGAATCGCGAGGCGACGGCGGGAGAAATGTTCACGACGAAAACAGTGAGAACAAATACACCACGTGCATACGCAACGTGTAGCCACCGTCTCAAACCAATGTGTAACATGAATGAATATGAAATGTGAAATGAATATAAATATGTACTTGTCCACAACGAAAAACATTTGTAGACTATAACAATATATGTAAATAAAGGAAAATAAATAAAGTAAAATTGTAGTATCTAGCATAAGGAAAATAAACGTATAGTTATGGTATTGGATTAAATGTATAGAATAAGTAGAATACGAATGTAAAATTAAGTCACTAGGATTAAGAAAACTTGTAAATAAATAAATAGTATAAATAAACGAGATATCGGATGGGTGAGGTATGGAGAGGGGACGAGGCGGGGGAGAATAACGCCATGAAACTATACGCGCGTTGTATGGCGTGCCGACTACCTGGGGCGCGCCGACGCGCGCATAGAAATACCGGCGCCCCGCCCAGTGTTGCCATATTAACGGATTTTCCGTCATTTCTGACGGATTTGAATGATAGGAAAACGGGAAAAACATATGCTGACGGCTAACGGGATTTTTTAACGGGCGCTTTTATGTATATAATGTTAAGTCGAATATTTTTTGATTTTAATTTAGAAGACAGTATAAATCTATTACAGAATATGTACTTTTTTTTTCACAAAGCAACACTAAACATAGGTGGAAAGGGTTTTCAGTGTTATGAATGTGATAAAGACAAAACTGAGAAACAAAATGAAGGAAAACATGGTGAACGCTATATTAACTATACGGTCAGGCTTAAAACGAAAAGAAAAGACTTGCTATTCGTACGATTTGCCAGATGAAGTATTAAATATGATTGGAACAATGCAGACCTATGATCAGCCTTCCACTTCTACAGCTTCTACAACGGTCGTCACCTCGCACTCTGACTGTACTGAAAGTGATGATGATTTCGATTTTGAAATATAATGTTTTTGTTTGTAATTATTTAATAATAAAGCCGTTGTGAAAATCTCTATAATTATACTTTGACGGATTTGTTTGACGGGAATAATATTAAGTTGACGGATTTTCGACGGAAATTTATGAGGAACATAACGGAATTTAGAAATAATTGTTGGCAACACTGGCCCCGCCTCGGATCCGTCATTCTACCGATCGAGAGCAACACAAGCGGACGTCTCAGAAGAACAAGAAATACCTCTCTCCTAACCTCAGCCAGCACGATCTCAGAAAAGAAGCCTTGCCGTAGTTATTTGGAATACTGAAGAACACCCCCCACAACATACAGTCCACTACTCTGGTGGCGCGACGCAACGTCACCAACAATTAGCTTTCAAAATTATTCCAGTGCTCCAAGACAAGTGTGGAAAGGCCTCCCACAGGGGTCCGTGCTCAGTCCCCTCCTGTTTAGTATATACAAATATGACTTGGAACTTTCTGCCAACAGCTTTTGTAGTGTACTACAATATGCTGATGATTTGGCCTTGTACACCTCATCTAACAATGTAGCAGAAGCCTCTTCAAGGATGAATTCAGCCATATACTATTTGCAGGATTGGCTCTCAAACCACGGGTTATCCATTTCAATCCCTAAAAGCAGTATTGTTGTTTTTGCACGTCAAATAATTATACCGGAGATTTCAATTGCTTATGATGAGCAAACTTTCCCTATAAAAGACAAAGTTAAGTTTCTTGGTGTAATTCTAGACTCTAAATTAACAGGCACCCACCATGTTTATCACATTGTCAAAAATTCAGAAAAGAACATTAATGTTCTTCGTTCACTTTCTGGAGTATGGTGGGGTTCTCACCCTTATACGCAGAAACTAATTTATAATGCCCTGGTCCGCAGTCATCTGGACTATGGTTCTTTCCTTCTGGAACCATGTAACAAAGATGCTTTAAAATCCTTGGACAAAATACAATCGAAATGTCTCCGCATCAGTACTGGTTCCATGAAATCCACTCCTATTAATGCCCTGCAAGTTGAATGTGTGGAACCTCCGTTGCATTTACGTAGGCAATATCTATCAGATAGATTTTTGCATAAAGCCCTACAAGTATCTGACCACCCACTCCTAACTAAGCTGCATGAGCTGTCAGAGTATATTCCCGCTGGTGAATACTGGACACACAAAGACCCTCCATGTTTGTTTAACAGTTTTGTTTCGTTTCTTCGACTTCCATGCCCTGTATTTCAATGCAGGGTAAACCCTTTATTTGACATTCCCTATCAGGCAATCATCTATCAGCCTGACATAGTTTTCAATTTAGGTATAGAGAAAGATTCCCCATTTGCTGCAGTAAGAATAAATGCTGAAATAGATAAATTCTGGAGTGACCGGGTGGCTATGTACACGGATGCCTCAAAATCCTCAGAGGAAAGTTGTGTGGGAGCCGCCGTTTGGATCCCGAAATATAGAATTATCTTAAAATTTAAATGCCCTTCAGTTTGTTCAGTGTTCACCGGCGAAGCCACTGCTATCCTGGAGGCTCTATTATATATAGACTCTCATAATATACCTAAGACGGTTATCTTCACAGACTCTAAAAGCTGATTATCCGCAATAGCATCTCATCAGTTCAGCAGCAAAGCCAAATCCCCTGTTATCTTGAACATTAAACAGGTTCTATGTAGGTGTCATATCAAGGGCTTACTGATCTGTCTTGCGTGGATCCCTGGACATAATGGTATCCCAGGAAATGAAGTGGCTGACCAATGTGCTAAAGATGCAATAGGTAACGGATGTTCGACCCCTCAGTGTACAGCTTACTCGCACGACTTGGTACCCCTTGCCCGTGTCAGGTTGGCAGGTGGTTGGAACAAAATATGGTCACAAACCCGAACAATGAAAGGGAAATTTTACAGTTCCATCCAGGACCATATACGATCCAAACCTTGGTTTTTCAAGTATCCTGATACCAGCAAGCGAGCTACATCAGTGATTTGCCGTCTCCGATTAGGCCATGTTTGCACCAATACGTTTCTGGCAAAAATCAGGGTGAGGGATAGCTCTCTGAGTGTGGTCTGGATGAGGGTACTCCAGACCATATCTTTTTTTCCTGCCCAAAAAATTCTTCCCCTCTCTATGACCTACTCCCTTCCTCTATTCCCCGTCCTATCAACTTTAAATCCCTCCTTACATTTGTTAACTCCCCCTCCGTTGTATATACTTTGTGTGCGTTTATTAACACTAACAACATTAAATTGTAATGTGTATGTCTTATAATCATACTATACTAATCCTTGTTTGTGATGTCAGTGTATGTCTATTGTTTCAGGCATGTAGACGGAGCGTCACAGTGTTTACACCACTTGCTTAACTATTTAATATACTGTACACTCACAAAGCCACTTCTTAGCAGAGTCACATACTAAGAGTAGTCACATACTCAGTTAAATTATGAACTGAAATATGAAAGCACTGACATTGGCGAGAACACCAGGATCGCCATAAAGAAGAATAATAATAATAATAACTGGTGGCGAGTGCTCAAGCTAATAAGATAGTATCGTTCGTGTTATGATACAATGCGTGTATGAACCTTTCGATTACCGGGCGGTCGTTTACGACCGCGAAATGTATGGGAAAACGTATATAACGGGTACTGGCAAGTTAAATAAAGAAAGAAGTATTTTTGGAAATAAATGTATTTTTGGAAATAAATGTATTTTAACATGAATGACATAAATCACACACCCAGTCTATTCCAAAACCAAAGACAATCCAAAGCCCCAAAGAGATCGTATATAATCACATACGTAATAAAAAAAAAGCAGACACCGTCTGCCAAACTAAACACTGAAGCACCGCCATAGTAAGTCAGTCGCTATACGTACGAGCCGACACGCACACATTCACACCATAGTAAGTCTACCGCCCGCCATTACGCACCGTCCCCTCTGTGAGCACTTTGTTGGCCCTCACAGACCTCATCATCAAGTCCTGGCACTTTCTTAGCTGAAAGTAGCATGGGTCACACGCTGCCACCGGCCCACACAGCGTGTTAATCTGAAAAACAATTGAATAAATTCAAAATATTAAGATAATGACAATGAGCTTTCATTATTGTTCAACACTCACATAGCAAACACATAGCCTGCTGGATGGCAGCCACTGCCACTCAGACACTTCAAACATATTTCTATGCTACATGCTTACACAACACCTCTCCAATGCTCTGCTCGTAACAAACACATGGATCACAATTAAAGACTAAGGAGCAGTCGGCCTGCTGCCAGTCGCACTACTACTACCAAATATATTTTGCTAAAAATGTGGCACAGATACATTAGAAGTTACATAAATATGTTTCACACATTTTTTCCCCCCCGGACCTCTGAGGAGTTCAGACGTGTCTAAGAGAATCCATATTTCTTTTTAATTTTAATTAAATATAAAGTTTACACACAAAAATAGCTCTTAAAAAATAGGATATCATAAACTGTGAGGAGTTCTGCGAATCTACCAAGCAGCACGCGCCGGGTGAGTCATATTCTGCATCGGCCCTCAACCACAGCGACTACGTTACACAAGCTGCACCCGCCCACTGCTCCTGCGCACCGAACAAGGGGGTGGCGCCTTAAACCAGCGCGCTATTGGCTGCATTGGTGACGTCTCGAATCCAATCTACGACCACCACTCATTGAAGCTGAGGGCGGCGCTGTAGTGATCAGTGGATGAGTATTCGCCTTTGCTCTTTGTATGTTCTAATCGCCTGGTACTTCTGACCGCTCGACTTGTAGCATAATATCAATATAATATATAGATTTAGGATAAAATCAAACGAGAATGCTATGCCACGGCTGTAAATCTTCACTAAGGGCTAATGGTTATCTGAAATGCAATAGTTGCAAATCCGAATATTGCTTAGAATGTCTTAATTTAACTGACGATACTTACCAAGTACTAACCCAGGAACAATTAAAATCGTTAAGTTGCCCCTACTGTCGGAATGTGACGCGGCGAACAAACAATGACAATACGCCCTGCCGCCAGACATGCCTAAAGAGCCAGATGCAATCGTTAAATCAATCTATGAATGTGTCTTTTGGCGATGTGACACATGACAACAGTGCCAAAACTAGTGTTGGTATCTCCGCGGGTACCGACCTAGCGAACGAACCCGTTACAATGGATAGTATTAGTAAACTTTTCGACTTAAAGCTGGCACCAAACTCCACAATTATGATGAATTTGAGAGCAGCTCTTAATAAAGATATTGAAAAAATGGTGGCTGTGCACGTGAACCGAGCAATCGAGAACTTGAAGACTGATTTCTCTTCTACCACTGACTACTTGGCTGCTGAACAAGCAGATTTGAAGTCTGAGATTAGAGAAAAGGACAAATTGGTCAAGCAGTTGCAATCTGATCTCTCAGAATGCCAGAATTCACTCGCTAAATTTCAGTCACGAGTACAAACTATAGAAAAAATCTCACGCGACATGAATCTTGAGATACACGAGGTGCCGGAGAATAAAAACGAGAACCTGTCTGGCATATTCAAGAAACTTTGCGAGTGTTTGCAAATTGATATTTCTGAGACTGATGTAAGAGCTTGCCGTCGGATCTCGAAAATGAATCCTTCATCTGTGAGACCTCGTAATATACTTGTTAATCTTTCATCGCAGAGACTACGAGACTTATTCCTGTCAGCGGTGACTCGTTTTAATAAAGCTCATCCCAGAGATAAACTCGCCTCTAGTCATATTGGTTTTGTGGGCGAAACGCGCAGAATTTACGTGGCTGAACACCTCTCTCCGGAAATTAAAGAAGTGCATAATGCAGCGCGAAAATTTTGCAGAGACAATAATTTCAAGTTTGTGTGGGTTCGCTTCGGCCAAATATACATCCGTAAGGACGAACAGAGTCCTGCTCAGCATGTCAAAACTATTGACTGTCTTAATAAATTCTTGTAAAAATTGTTACTTTCTCTACTTATCTAAATATTTTTTATATAATAATTCCAATACACTTACATTATGATTAGTGTTTATTATCAGAATATTAATGGAATGCGCACTAAATTGCCACAATTTTGTCAAAATTTATTGAATAGTAACTATGACGTCATCTGCCTAACGGAGACAAACTTGAATAGTAATATCTTTGATGGAGAGATTGTCGACTCTCGCTATAACATTTTTAGAAGAGATCGCGATGTTATTAATTCCTCAAAAGATAATGGCGGTGGTGTCCTTATAGCAGTAAAAAAAACATTTCAGGTTCTTCGACAGGAATATTGGGACAGCAATCTGGAGGATATCTGGATAACTATTACACCAAATGCTTGTAACTCTCCTAAAATCAATATGTGTGTTTGCTATCTTCCTCCTGACTTAAATTGTTTAAAGCGGGATGAATTCTATTCTAATTGTCAAAACGTATTGTTGAATCACTGCCAAGATGACAGATACATAATTGTAGGAGATTTTAACACACCTGAGTATTCTTCTATATACCTTGACACTGACGGGCCATCACGTACCTCCCAAAGTAAAAGACTACTACTCTTACAGGAATTCATTTCACTTTGCAACCTACATCAAAGTAACAGCGTCCCTAATGAAAAAGGCCGGTATCTTGATTTGGTACTCTCATCTGTCAATTCATTGACGGTTACCGAAGCTGATACGCTGAGTTTAAAAGATAAACATCACCCTGCTTTAGAGTTCGAATTTCCTTCTTTATGTAATAATACGCCAAACAACTTAAAACCAAATAACAACAAGCGTTTGAACTTCTCAAGGTGTAATTTTGATAGCATACGACATGATTTGAATTTAATAGACTGGCACGACCTTTTATCGAGCTCTGACGTAAATGCTTGCGTAGATATTTTTTATAAAAAACTTTTCGAAATTATTAATAAATATACTCCATTAACAACTATGAAGTCCAATAAATATCCTGTCTGGTATAGCAAACCCTTAATAAAATGTATAGGAGAAAAAAATAAATACCATAAACTCTTTAAGAAATTCAATAACCCACGAGATTATGACGTATTCTCTCTATTACGAGCTAGAGCTAAAAAAATGATGGATGTATGTTATAAAGACTATGTTGCCTCAATTGAAGAGTCAATGGCAGACAATATAAAACCTTTTTGGAAATTTGTAAATAATAGGAAGGGGCGTGTCTCAATTCCAAATGTCATGCAATTTGGCAACTCTTTTTCTTCAACTGGACAGGGTGTCTGTGAGCTGTTTTCAAACTACTTTACCTCGGTATTTGAAACAGATCATCAGCAGGATCAATCCTCTGATATATCTAACGACAATCACCAGTCGACTAGGGGAGGTGTTATGGATTCTATGGCCCATATTCATATTACTGAGACAGAAATAATGACGAAAATGAAACATCTCGATATAAGTAAAGGAGCTGGTCCCGACCAAATACCCCCATCTTTTGTCAAACGTTGTAGAAAAGAGCTATGCACACCATTAAGCATTTTATTTAATAAATCTCTCACAAATGGAATCTTTCCTAATCGATGGAAGATAGCTCATATTGTTCCCATTTTTAAAAACGGTGACAAGTCTAGGTGCGAAAATTATAGACCCATAAGTATATTGTCATGTTTTGCAAAGCTCTTCGAATCGATAGTATACACTCAGTTATACTGTCATTTTAGGCCTCTGATATCTGAAAGTCAACATGGCTTTATAAAAGGTAGATCAACCGTAACTAATCTTTTAGTATATAAAAATTACTTATGTAGGAGTTTCGCCTCGGGTGGCCAGATTGACTCTATCTATACAGATTTCTCGAAGGCTTTCGACAAAGTGAATCATAGATTACTTTGCATCAAACTCGCTTCCTATGGTATTCAGGGTAGTCTCCTTCGTTGGTTGACCTCTTATTTAATTAAAAGAAGCCAATTGGTAGCCCTGAGGGGATACACCTCATCTCCCACTGACGTACCATCTGGAGTGCCTCAGGGGTCACATTTAGGGCCGTTGTTATTTGTTGTATTCATTAACGATCTCATAATAAACATATCTTGTGAATGTCTTTTATACGCCGACGACTTAAAAAATTTTAAAACAATAAAGTCTCGTGATGATTGCGATCTTTTACAGAAAGATTTAAATGTTGTTTCTTGTTGGTGCAGAAATAATTTGATGTACCTCAATATTGACAAGTGCTTCGTCATCTCATTCACTAACAAACATCAAGGGATTGTTAATGATTACACCATTGACGGCCAGGTCCTTAGGAGGTCTCATGTCGCCAAAGATCTGGGAATTATTTTTGACAATAAACTTACATTTCGGGAACATTACCAGCACATAGTGACAAAAGCCAATCAACTTCTTGGGTTTATTTTCAGATCCACTAAAGATTTCAGAGGCACCCATTCTTTTCTCTACTTGTACAATACACTCGCCAGAAGTATTTTAGAATACGGTAGTCCAATATGGTCCCCGCACTACGCTGTTCACATTGAAAATATAGAGAGAGTGCAGAGGAAGTGCCTACGGATTTTATGCTACCGTCAACACTTGGGGCGCACCACTGCCGATTATGAGGCTCGTCTAATTAAATTTAATGTGCAGAAGCTGGAAGCACGTAGACGGTATTTTGATTTTATTTATATTTATAAAATAATTCATTCAATATTAGACGTACCTAACTTACTTGTTCAAATAACTTTTAATATCCGATATAGTGCTCGTAGATCCAATCAAACAGGACTTTTTGCTCTACAAGTTTATCAAAATAATACTTCCTTTTACAACCCCCTGGTTAGGATGGCTCGTCAGTGCAATGAAATCGCTAAGGACAACCCAGCATTCGACATTTTTCTACCTAAACTGGCTTTATATATTAAAATTCTTAAAGATATTCTTTATCACAAGCCGACGACAATCTAAAAACTCCTACTTGAAATTTTAGCCATAGATTTAAAATATATGTTTTTACTGAGTTTTATTTTTATATAGTTTAATCCATAGTGTTAGACTCTTCTTGATAGTTCTTATGTACACACATGTTTGTGGAATGCAACCTAGATTGTAATGTTATGATTTGTATATTTCGTTTTATAATAGTTGTAATCTGTTATGTGTGATAATAATAAAATAAAATAAAAATAAAACATTTCACCAGACACTGGCATGCCAAAAGGAGAATGGCAGCTTTCTACACATAAATTGGCTCTAAGTATCTGGAAGGGTATGTCAACCAAATCTAATACATTTAGCACTAATATTACCTAAAAATCTATCTATATATTCTATCTATAACTTCACGCTAAATCCCTTGCGGGGTAGGCAGAGAGAACCGAGCGCCACGTGACTCGATCCTTACATATCTCACTCGCTTCTTTAACATTCATTGCTCTTCTCATGCACGCTCGCCGGTTTCTAGGGCTCCTGACATCACCTTCTGATAGAACACGACCAATTTGGTCATGGTAGGTAAGTCTTGGCCTTCCCCGCCTCCTACATCCTTCCACTTTTGCATTGTATATCTGCTTCGTCATTCTTTCATCTTGCATTCTTTCTACATGTCCGAACCAACGGAGCATGCCTCTTCTTATTTTAACACCCTCTCTATCATTTGACAGCGTCACGTCTCACGTCATATTTATGTCAGTCAAATTATGAATCTATTCAGTTTTTATTTTCGCGCACAAAAAGATAATTATGTGTGAAATAAGGCGATAAAGTACTTTGTTAGAAAATGTAACGCAATTGTCAAATGAACTTGTATTTCATTTGTAGAGTCATCACCCTGACATGGTGCCACACAGACAAGATACCTAACCTAAATAGGTTCAATAAATGCCATCAAGGTTTATTTAGCATGTCAGTTTCCTTTTAAAACTACCTGGAGATAGCGACTTGATATCTTCACTTAATTTATTATATATCCTACGAGCAATCTGATAGCTGTTATTGCTATATGCAGAAGTGGTCATTCGGAGCGTATTCATTCGGTTAGGGTGTCTGAGACATATCGTTTTCATTTCAAAATCAGTACCGCCTCTCAGAGATTACCCAGACAAATATTGTTTTCTTGGTGTAAATATCATATATGTATACTTTCATATGCATTTAGTAAAAAAAATGTTATTTTAACATTACACTTATTATTTGAGAGCTGTAGTTAATAATAAGTAATTGTTATTATATTATTAGTACTTAATAGATATAGGCGTTACTTTGCGAAAGTCAAATTTACAGGCAATTTGATCTAAACTACTTTGTGTGCTTCCGATCCCGATTAGTTCGTGCAAACTACTACCGGCCGGCACCCACTCACTACCGTTAGTAGACGCATGCCGCCGCTACCATGACTGCTCCGGTCGTCTCTGCGAGTGTTTGCCATCTGAAATGTGAACCGCATGCACTCGCCACCGTTACTGCTCCGGTCGTCTCTGCGACATGTGTTTCGCCTCTCCACGAGGCATCCTCAGGCGCTGTTGATATTAGTCGTTAGAATAATATCAACAGCGCCTGACTAATCCATCTTTTTTTTTTTTTTGACCTGACTATGTAGTTAGCCCCGAGTGGGCTGTCACTACGTCACCGCACTAGAGAGGCGGGCGTGAGGCGCCACAGCCTAGAAAAACAAAGTTAAGCGACAGCCTAAGGGCCCCCGAGAGGGGTCGGACCTCGGCTCAGGACGTCGCTGGAGAAACAAATCGAACACGCGGGTTCGTGCCTGAAGGGCCTGTCGGAGAGAGGCGCCCAGGTACCGTGGGCTACCGGTACCTGGTGTATCGCGCAGAAGTCCTTACTCTTCGCGCCCGGAGCCGCCGAGCGCGGTGTGTGTTTGGAGTGTTGGGGTTGGAGGGGGAGAGGTAGGGGGCGTTCGCAACAGTAATGCGATCATCGGGTTCAAAGAGTGAATTTCGCGGTCTGCGCCGGAACCCCCGGGCGTCGATCCGCGGGGTGTAATTGACAGCGCGGGCTATCAATGGGTTGGGGTGTTGGGAGGCAGTTTCGAAGTAGCATCTAGACGCTTTCTCATGAAACTAATGACTAATCCATCGTAGTGCCGTCCTTTATATAGCGAAGATGGAGGGGATGGAAGGGGTAAGCGAAAAGATATTTAATAGAGGCGAGTTGCTTACGTCAGTCCGTTTGTTCATAAGGGGGATATTAGAATTTTTATGTTGAACGATTTCTAATTGTTCCCCAATATTCAATTTTAGTCCATTAGTATTGTCTTAGGTTTTCGCGATTGTTATACATTGAATCAAACAGTTTTTAACGGAAATATCGCGTATTTTATTTATTTTGTTGAACCCGACGTTTCGAACGCTTTGCAGCGTCCGTGGTCGCAGGAAGACTAAGGTGACATGTGTCTTACATTGGTTATTCAATTATTACATCTACCGACATGAATGGATTAATTATATATGTTCCGATTCACACAAAAATCGCCCACGGTGACCGAACGTTTTTTAATACTTTGGAATAGTTTAGTCCATTATCTATTGTGTGTAAGATTTTAAATGTGTTTGTAGCGGATAAATGATGTCCTTTGTCTACAAAATGTTCGACGAAGTGTGACCTTTCTAGGCGATTGTTTTTATATAACGTTATGTGTTGTTATGTGTGTACGACCAGCTTGACCGATGTAAACATGAACGTGTTATGAATTATACAAGAAACGCCAAGTTTTCCGTGACAAGCATCAAAGACTACAGTCATAGACACACCACAGAACACATTCATCGCAAAACAACTTGTAGACGCGGGATTTTTTATTCGGCGGAATTTTGTCTTTACTGTTACAAAGTGATTTGAGAGCGTTATGTGTTTTAAGTGCAACGTGTATGTTATTTTTACTAAATATGTTAACTATTTTGTCAGTCATTTTTCCTAGGTACGACAAACTCGCAGTGTATTTTGTTGTTGAAACATATGAAACTGCATATAGCAGTTTATTGACGATATTATTCGTCTTTTTTCGCAACAGTTTGTCGATGGTGGATTTCGTGTAACCGTTTGATTTCGCGATCTGGTATATTATAATTACTAAGTGGGACGCTCGTCAAACGGTGTACCATAGATTTATACGCTGCGAGTTTGTGTTGCCAAGGATGGCTTGATGACGCAGGGATCGTGATATCGGTATGATAAAAAGACAAAAGATAAGAATTCTTTATATGCCACTGGGCCCTCGCGGGCACTTAGACACATATTACAGTTTTTTGAAATATAATCTTATTTAATTCTCCTATTTTACTTTTTTCCTTTTTTAATCTACTAGCAATTCGGATATGACCATTGGCGAAGAAGAAATGCCGAAAGAAACTTGCCCATATAGATCTCTTTTAAAATTGTCAATTAGATATTATAATATTTTTTTACATAAGCATATTGGTACAATAATGATATCAAATGGTAAAATTAAAGATTATTAATTATTATTAAGGACAGGTAGTATGTGCTGAATTATTTCCAGACATCTTTGTCAGTTACATATTCATCAATTCTATAATAAGCCCTTCTACAGAGATTATTTTTAATGTGATTTTTTAATACATTGTCAGGAAAGGACAGAACTGTTTCAGGCAACTTATTATAAAATCGAATACAATTTACAAGAAAAGATCTACCAGTCCAAGCAAGCCGATGTACCGGCATACGCAGCTTATTTCTACTTCTAAGTTTTTCACTGAAGTTTCAAAGGTCTTTAATTTTTTACGGGCATACATTATGTTTTCATAAATATATTGAGAAGTAACAGTGACATTTATTTGTGATATATATTTCTTTGAACAGTTCCCTGAGGGATTCTATGGAGCCCATGTTATAAATAAAGCGAATGGCTCTTTTTTGTGAGATTGAATTGTCTCAATGTCAACCGCCGTTCCCCACAACAGTACATTAAAAATTAGAGAGGTATCATCAGCAAATAGTATCCGCCATTTTCTGCACCATGTAGGGCAGATCTTTCGCATATACTAAAAATAACAATGGACCCAAAATAGAACCCTAGGGCACCCCGATATTAACATTATTGCCTTTAGATTTAACCCCATTTATGTCAACTGTCTGGACTCTGTTATTTAAATAAGATTCAATCAAGTTCTGGGCTTTACCTCTAACTCCATAATAGTTCAGCTTGAGTAACAATGTCTTATGATCGACACAATCAACTAAAAAATTTGATAGAATAATGTATTGGAGGACAGGTTGCAATTGCTGGATTACACTGTAGAAGATCCAGATTTTCTTTATACCAATCTGTTTCATGCTATATCGAGTGAATATCAAAAAATTTTTAAACATTAAAAAATTGGTATTACACAGAAATTTGAGTTTAATGATTGGGCAACTACAGGTATACTGCGAAGTAGAAACAAAATGTTTGATTTCTATGCAGAAAAGTGTTACAGATTTGACCCAGACTTTGTCAATTATGTCAAGAACTATTCCAAAATATTTAAAAATGCAAACATTTTTAAAGAGAAGCAAAGTCTATGTATATTAAAAATAAAAATTAAGCAATCATCAAATAAAATTAAGGCTGTATGGGATATAGTTAGTAAAGAAACAGGTAAATATAAGCCACAGGATAATGAGTGTTCTATAAAATATGACAATCGAAATATTACAGACGTTAAACAAATAGCAGATCTATTTCAAGACCACTTCATCAATATCCCTTACCTAACCATTAACTCCCTTAATTCATCTCCAGATGGTGCTGCTGAGTTATTAAAAGAAAATGTACTACCTAGTATGGAACTTTTTCAGTTTACACATATTGAACCCACTAAAAAAATTAAAACTTTTAAACAGTTGAACATTAAAAACTCAGAGGATCACTGGGGAATGTCCATTAAAGTTTTTTACTGTATTATAGAGGCAATATAGCTCCACACTTGTCACATATTTTTAATATATGTACAGATATGGGTGTGTTCCCAGACTTGATGAAATTCAGTAAACTTATTCCTTTATTTAAGTCAGGGGAAAAGAGCGAGCTGGGGAATTACAGACCCATATCCATGCTACCAGTTTTGAGTAAAATATTCGAAAGGATAATGCTTGATCAATTGCAACTCTTTTTTAAGACCAATGAAATTTTACATGATGCACAATACGGATTTACAGCTGGTAAATCTACTACGGATGCAGGAGTGGCATTAGTTAGGCATACCCTTAACGCATGGGACAGATCACAGGATACTATTGGGCAGTGGCGTGCACAGAGATTTTTGACAGGGTAGGTAGAATTTTTTTAAAGCTATTAACTTACCAAAAAATACAGAATGTTGATTTTGGTTACCCAGTCTTGTGGAAATAATGATGTATGTGATCACTTGCTTTTTTCACCGAAAGATAGTTTTGAAAACGCATCATTTTTTATTTTCCCTACACACACCACGTGAACAACTTTCGCAGTGAATATCATCCATATTTATCAACTTTAAAACTTAAAATCTTATTACGTCTGCTACCAGTCAATCGATTCAAAACAAAAACAATGGCGGCCGTTTTAAAATCAAAATAAAATTTAACATCAATTTTATACGAAAAAAAGAAATGGCAATATCTTTCACTATAATTATATGCAGCAAACTACTTTTTAAAATAGTTACGTAGCACGTAGCAATGCTCACGACACGTCGGTAATTTATGTTACAGTTCAGCTGAAAAGACATTGTCTATACTATGCGATTGTGTTATTGTGGGCAATGTAATTACAGAAATGTACACTACAGTATTTGTATTAACAACACGGCACACATACGTAAATTTAGACAGAAATAGTTAGTGTATCTGCCGTTAAAAGCTGCCAATGCGGCGCTAGTGTAGTGTAGCGCCTAGCTGTGATTTGAATATGACTAGCGATGATTTTAATAACTTGCACCGATACCGATAGATGGAGCTGTTTTTAATTTTTTGTTTTTGATACGAAATATTAGTTAAAAACTATGTTTAAGAATGAAACATCGGATGGTATTTATCAAATTGATAGGGTAGGCAATGTCTTTTGCCTATATGGAGTGCATGCCACTACTATTGGGATATTCTGTGATCTCTCTAAAGCTTTTGATTGTGTAGATCATCAGACATTGTTACTCAAACTGAACTATTATGGAGTTAGTGGTAAAGCCCAGAATATGATTGCAGCTTATTTAAATAACAGAGTGAAGACAGTTGACATAAATGGGGTTAAATCTAAAGGCAATAATGTTAATATCGGGGTGCCTTAGGGTTCTATTTTGGGTCCATTTTTATGTTTATTATATGCGAACGATCTGCCCTACATGGTGTAGCAACTATTTGCTGATGATATCTCTCTTATTTTTAATGTGGCCCGCCGGTGTGAATATATTGGCAAGGTAAATAGTGTTGTGTCTGCTATTTTAAACTGGTTCACATGTAATAATCTGTTGCTAAACTCAGCTAAAACCAAATGCATCAAATTTGAGTTCTGCCAATACAGAAGTTCTCATTGGGAATAATAAATTAGAATTTGTTAATAACACTGAGTTTCTTGGAATTACAGTAGACTCCAAATTACAATGAGGACCCCACATAAATAAACTTGCCGGTAAGCTCAGCTCTGCTGCGTATGCAGTTAGGAGAATCAGGCAATTGACGGATGGGGCTACTGCGCGCTTAGTCTATTTCAGCTATTTTCACAGCATTATGTCATATGGTACTGTTGTGGGGAACGGTGGCTGACATTGAGACAATTTTTATCAAAATTTTTTATCAATTATCAATTTTTAAAAAGAGCCTTTCGCTCTATTTATAACATGGACTCCAGAAAATTCCTCAGGCAACTGTTCAAATAAATAAATATCCTCACTGTTACTTCTCAATACATTTATGAAAACATAATGTATGCCTGTAAAATTTAAAGTTGTTTTCATATTTCAGTGCAAAACTTAGAAGTAGAAATAAGTTGTGTATGCCGGCACATCGGCTTGCTAGGACTGGTAGATCTTTTCTTGTAAATTGTATTCAATTTTATAATAAATTGCCTGAAACAGTTCTGTCCTTTCCTGACAATGTATTCAAATAGCACATTAAAAATACTCTCTCTAGAAGGGCTATTATAGAATTGGTGAATATTTAACTGACAAAGATGTCTGGAAATAATTCAGCACAGACTATCTGTCCTTAATAATCTTTAATTTTACCATTTGATATCATTATTGTACCAATATGGTTATGTAATTTTTTTTTGTAATATCTAATTGACAATTTTAAAAGAGACCTATATTGGCAAGTTTCTTTCGGCATTTCTTCTTCGCCAATGGTCATTTCCGAAATGCTAGTAGAATAAAAAAAAGGAAAAAAGTAAAATAAGAGAATTAAACAAGATACAATAAGATTATATTTAAAAAAATGTAAGACGTGTCCAATGGCAAATAAAGAATTTTTATCTTTATCTTATCTTTACTTTTAAATAAAAATCACTAATAAAATTATTAGTGTCAAAAAATACAAAATTGTCATCATGACAACATGTCAAGTGGTATAAGTTGTTAATATTGTATATGTTAGTATTCAATTTTGGTGTCTGAAAACAAGTATAAGGTAGCGCACGTAACAATATCCTATTTAGTTTTATGAGTGGGTTTGCGATATATAGAAAATTGATGGATGGATTGATTTCTAGATATGTAGTACCGCTACCCACCGATAGATGGCGATGTACCCAAGTTAAATCGCGCTATGGTTACAAATACGAGTCGATATAACACTCTCCAATGGAATATTGTTTGTAAGTTCGGTTTCGCACTAGGCTTTCCGTTAATAGTTGGTTTGCGCTCAGGCTCGCATCTAATTCGTTAGGTCCTGCCTGTACCACGCCATCTATTCCGGGAGATCTGCAAGGAAGCACGCTCCGCATACATGTACTTCTTCTGACACGGTTGTGCATTCCGAGCAGCGGGTGTTGTACTGTAGCCTGTTAGACTAATATACGCATATTTCGTTCGTATACCGCCTACATTATTTCGCCTTCGACGACGAGGTTCCCGCCCTTACAGATATAGTTAAATCCAAAAATTTAAATGAATTATTTTGTTCCACTTCTATAGTAAATTAAATTTTGGGGTGGATTTTATTTAATTCTAAAACAAAGGGCTCCAATTGACACTTGGTACCTGTCATTCTTATATATTGGACAGGTACCAAGCGTTTGTCATACCTAGGAAAAATGACTGACAAAATAGTGTAATGTAAATTTTCTTTGTTAATTTTACATAATGATTGGGGTCCTTTTCTAGGCGACCTCAGCCAGTGGAACGGCGTGACACTAATCTAAGAAAAGGTTTGAGTTTACTTCGGGCGCCAGCCACACTCTTTCCATAACATAGCTCCTTACAGTCCATATTCCTTACAGTCCATTTCCGAGTGGCTGAAAGTTGCATTTGATTCTTCATATTAGTCTCACTCAGTTATACCAAGAACAGACTAAGAAGTTTTCTGCGTGCGTTTAGCGTGAGGGCCCCATACCCCCAAGAATGTCTTTGGCAAAGTGATTGCAGTGTAGTGTTATCACAATGTAATGATATACCTTCTAACATTTAAATTGAAAATACTATACATTATTGTTGAAACATCCTTAACAAAACACAAAGTTAATACTTATAATATATAACAATATATTATATGTGAAAAGACTATGCTTTGCTTTAAATATGAAAAACCACAGCAGTGGCTCATGGACCGACAGTAAATACACCGTGTGTTGTTCGAAGAAGGTGGAACGGTTGGCTTTACTATCGGGGTGCACAATTTCGGGGTTGGTCAGGGTTGCTTTATGTAGGTGTTAGTCTCCCCTTTCAAACGACACTACTTGGAGCTCGAGGAAATGTTTACTTTTTTTTAAATTATTATTTTAGTGCACGTGAAATGGAACAAATTTTGTTCAATAAATATATAGTTTGTTGTAAAATTGTAATTTGTTACCTTGAAACGGAACGTATTCCGCCATTTTGTTTGACATTACGGTTCGCGTCATTCTGCTTTCGTAAATTTTGTTTTCATTTAGTAGTTATATCAGTGGGTTCAATAACTCCCCCCTCCCTTCCTTTTTTATAAATTCTGTATTTCGGGGTTGGTCAGGGTTGCTTTATGTAGGGGTTAGTTTCCCCTTTTTGTTTGACATTAAGGTTCGCGTCATTTTGTTTTCGTTTGTACGTTGTGTGAATGTGTTCCAATAGTTGGTTAGGTTATGTTAGAGTATGACAAACAAAGCACGAGCCGAGCGAGCGAAGCGAGCGTGCCGCGGTAGCGGCCGGCGAAGTGCCAGAAGCGAATCGTTGACATTTTGAAAAGTGTCATTATAAAAAGTAGACCAAACCACCATTGTAGGAGACATAACCTCAAAAAAATTAAATGTTAATAACTTTAAAACTATACGTTTCCTCTGTGTGGGAGTGGTACCAGGGGGTAGCCCTCCTCCCCCTCCCCTCCGATCCCTCCAAATCGTGCGCCCCGATTCAAAATATTAACCAGGTGGAATACAGTATTACGTGTTGCACGATACTCACAGAGATCTTGGTCAGTCTTTCATAAACATCTTGTAGCGGACTGCCGGCTATATCGCGGACAGGTGCGTCCATCGCTAGACAAACTCTGCACACGTTTACAGCGGACGTCATTTTACAACTATTTTGATGGTCTTGTCTAATAAATGAATTTTACAAAATTATGAACTGTGTTATTACTGCAAACAATGAAAGGAATTCCTTTTATAATACGCTAGTAGAGTCGGCTAGTTACGATAGATACTATTTGGCATTTTCCGTAAGAAATTATATTACTTTTCATTACTACTAAAACCTCAGAGAAAGTATACCATGAATGACCATGATCCAAGAAAACAAGGTCTAGCACGTCACTGTCGAGTTGCCACTTTAAAGTAAATTACAAACAATTAAGGAAAGATTTTCTGCCGTCGCTCATGCATAAAATATTATTTACGCATTACAATTATTATTTGTTTATCTTTGCAAACGTAATAGATCATGTTAAACATGAATTAATGTAATTAAGTAATTATACTCACTGTTTTATTGGATATCATACAGGTAATATATGAGAGTTGCGGAGTTTGATTTCATACCTCTGGCAAGACTGTAACGGACTGTCTCTTTGACTTTTGACGTTTAACGCCATCTCATTCGCACTTGTTGGAATTGTATATTTCGTTCTCTTTCGGTGCTTGTGTACACAGTGATTGCAAAACTTTTAAGGCCGGTTAAAGTTTATTATTTTAAAATAGTAATTTGTTCCATTCTGAACTGTACGAGTAAAAGTGTTAATGGCGGTACAATAAGATTTTTTTTCATTTCCACGAAAAAAATCTGTAGCCAACGAATGGTTTCGCTTTCGTGGACCAAAAACAACTACAAAATATGGTTAGTAGGTACCTAAGCATATAAAATTACCCTTATAGACTTTTAAGTTCTCGCGGTATTTATACATTCAAACAACATTTTTAATTTCGGTGGCACTATACAAAGGATTATGTAAAAGTGAGGTTACCACACGTCCTTTACATTCATTTTTTTTTTTGTTAAACGTCTAACATAATTTTTTTCTTCAATATTTACTATAAAATGCTCGTTCCACTCGTTTGAAAGCTTCCCGGACTTAGCGACAATAAAAGCACAATTTGGATACTAAACAGAAGTCCTTCGTATGAAAACGTCACAAATCACTTGACACAGAATGCCATGTTTAAACAATGAATTTACAATATTCAATGTAACTGTACACTTCAGTATGATGACTGTGTAAAACGGCACTGGATTTAAATACTAATTCGCACAGTAAACATTTAAATTAATAAAACAAATTCCCGCGTCACCGTCCCTGTACGAGATTTGGCGCCAAGCCCCTTTTATCTCTTTTATGTGGGATAAACTTGACGAAATTATAAGAGGTCCTTGTAATGATATTGTACAGACCCAGACAGAAAGCATTTAATGATTAGTTCGATGTTTTCAACGCTCGCATGAAATTGGAAGGAAATAAAATGCATATGGAATTAAATTAGATGCACAAAATTTGGTACTGGAGAAAATGAACCATTTAGTAGAATACATAAAAACAGGCAAAGAGACTACCAATTTGACGTCTTTTCGAAGAGCCAGTAGCAAATAAATCTTACTTTTCTGAATTGCGACGTATTAGAACCTGAAAACGTTGAAGATTGCGTCTTAACTATGTATATGCCAAATGCCGAAGAAGAGCAATTATTGAATGCTTTTGAAACCGAGGTGGCTAAAAATCAAATCAATGAACAAGGCCTTAAATACATTGCCCGCTATGCAGCTTTTAGATATTTAGCATAATATGCAACGCTTTGGGAATCAAACCCGAGCATTAAACATTGAAAGTGGCTCCTGTGAGTGGATACATTTTATATCGAGAGGAAAACTTATTTACCCATGTGAAGGGCATATTAGTGTGGCATAAATAAGGAAACTGAGAAATTTCACGGGAAATTGCTGTCTACGGAAAAAAACATTTTCCGAGCTTGGATTACATTGTATACAATTGTGTTAAGGATCGCTATCCCCAAATAGATCACTCTGTAATACTTTGCTTGGTTCCAACTAGAACTTATATTAGATTCAAAGGGTTAAATAGAAATAATGCATGTCATCAACTAGGTGACGAGCTTGGTGGCTCAGTCGTGAATGACGCGACTTTGACACCGACGCTCGTGAGTTCGATTCCCACACAAGGCAAACATTTGTGTGCATAAACATGTCTGTTTGTCTTGGTCTGGATGTTTTAAAAGAGGTAGGGCGCATCAAAGCAGACCGTATGGGGAAGTACCTCTACCTCACAGAAAACCGCAGCCAAATAACAACCCCTAGAGGGTAGTTGCGTTCCTGTATGTGAGTGAGGTCACCAGTAATCTCCCAAGGTGTTGCAGTGTAAGCAGCAGAGTAGGCATCGAGTGATACTTAATATATCATAAGCGTTAATAGGCTACGGTGCCCGCTTTACAACAGGTAGGCCGTATGCTTGAATACCTCCCGACGTAGTATAAAAAAAGGAAAAAAGTGTAAAAGTACATAGTAAATTATATAACGTATCAAACACTCATTATTGAACTATAAAAATTGTAATAAAATTTTTTTTTACTGTAATATTTATTTGTGTATTAGTAACCCTTAGATGACCTACACCGAAATAATATATCTGTAGAAACATATACATACATTTGGAGATACAGGCAAAGTATCTACAGATAGATATATAATAATTAGGTATTTTTTTTAATGTAGTGAGATTTAATTTTCCCCATAATTTTCCCAAATTATAAAGTTTGAGAACCATCGATAGCGGCGATGACGTAGCCTTGTGTTTCCTACGTCACAGCTGTCACCGGGAGTGCCATACCTGGCGTAGCTCAGAGAAAGTATATACCTAGATGTGACAAGCAAATAATAATACCAAGATGGAACGTGATAGATGTATACAGTTGCTGATAACAAGGAAAGAGACAGATATAATATTTTTGTCCCTGTCATAGTATCACTATTTTGTGTTTGCCACAAACACAAATTCGTGGCAAACAATCATTTCGTTCCTTGTAGTTCAACAAATTGTTTGCATAAATTACTAAAATAAGCGAAATATTAGGGCATATTTGTGTTCCTTTGCTTGTTTGGGATTGTCTTTTTACTTTAATAATGGTACGTTGCTGTGTAAAAGGCTGCAAAAGCCTCAGTTAGCAAAAATACGAAAACATAACCTTTCATACGTAAGTATAAAGTTTTAATAGTTGTTATCAAATATTTTGCCAAAATTAGATTCACATGTAGTTTTTAAATAGATTGTTTGTATAATAACGTAAAAACAATGAAAATATCGGTTTAATTTACAAAAACTATTTCTAGTATAAACCGCCTAAATCTTGAAGGTTGTCTGTGGTTAATGCGTCAGCCATTTTCTGTTGTATTTTCAATTTATCGGTATAATGAGCGTTTTAGGGGTACCAGTATGTAGTATGGGAAAATACCCCGAAATTATGGGTAAATTATATGGGTACAGACACCTTTTTTTATTGTTTATAATTTTTCGTCAAAATGTATTTATTTATTTTTAAATTAAAAATGTTAACATGTTTAATCTTAGATGTATGTTTATTTTTTAGATTTCCTAAAGTCCTCAGTGTGCGTAATGCATAGATTTTTGCTACTGGACGACAACAGAATTGGGAGCCGAGTACAGTCGCATATGTTCCAAACATTTTAAAGACCACTGCTTTCGGAAGAAGTTTATTTGGATAAGTCGTCAGTTTCAACATCCACCATACACGTAAGTTAACATTTGTAATATTTTGTTAAATTAAATTTGAGTCTCTATACTTAGAAACTATACTTAGAAAATCAACCAAACTAATTTTAGGCATAATATTTACTTCACTACTAATTATTAATATATACTTGGACATATGTATATTAGTTGTAAAAAAGATTATATACTATAAATATACTACCTACTTTCCAAAGATCATGACTCGATAGAGTCCAAGTGGGAAACTAATACCGTTTTACTGTCTATATTCATAATGTTGTGAAAAGGGAAAAGAAGAATAGAATTAGATGTATATGCCTGACTGTATTATATTATATATAATTTTTATCACATCTCAGATATATATAATTCTTCTGTCCATGTAAAACGGCTGGACAGTTTTTGACAAAAAAAAATATGTGTGTTTAACTGGAAGAGAGAGAATTATTTAACTTTAGATTCACAATTGGACTGAATGTAATAAGTGGCGCTGCAGTCGTGTCCTCTGAAACTTTTAATATTATCGGGCAGGACAACATCTGTTAGTATATAAATCACACTGGCAGGCATGTGATTCATCCAACCAAAATAACAATGGTAAAGTTAAAGTATTTTCAGGAACACCATTCCTATATGAAATCTATATGTTTGTCTCTGTGTGTGTCTGTCGCTTTTTTTCGAATATTCGAATTTTGACTTCAGATTCGGATTCAGCATAAAAAGGTAAAATAGGAATGTTTGAAAAACCAACCTCCTATCTCTTAAGGAACAGGTCAGAATGGCCGACAAATGAAAAAAAAAATGATTTTTATTTCAGATTCGAAAAATAAATTAAAAAGTAGAATAGGAATGTCTTAAAAACCAATATCATATTTCTGAAGGAACATGGTCAAAATGGCTGACAAAGTTTAAAAAAATAATAATTAAATTGTTATATAATTGACGAATCAGGTGTTCCTCTGGCAATGCAAGCTTGCGCATTCTCAACTGATTTATATTGTTTTTTATTTATTTATTTACACGATACAGTTACATAGTACAAATTATTATGTTCGCCAAACTGTTATAACAGTTTGTTGGCTAGTATATATGATGATAGGTATTAAAAAAAATAAGGAACTAAATTAGTTGATTTACATGCCTGCCTGTTCGTCTGCTAGTCTGTTTTAGAAAGTTTCACGTACAGACTTGAAATTTTACATAGTTACATTTTAGTCGTAGAAACGTATAATTTGAAGTACAAACACATTTGAAAATATTCCAACGACTCCGACAATCCGTAATTGAGTAGTTTCGGGACATATCTTCTAAGGGCCCTCGCCCACGGCGACTTTTTGTAGCGATGCAGTAACGATGCTGCGACAGCATGCATTGCAAGCATTCGTATCGGTACAGTCGCGATGCGGTCGCTAGCTTTGTGCCCTCGCCCTCATATGCACGATGCAAACGCGACACTGTCGCGCACAAAAATGATTGCGACCTGTATGTCTGTGTTGCACTGATGCTCGGTTCTCCACTCACGTGCCACCCTCCCTCTGCTCTCTGCCCGATGTCGTCCGACATGATCGCGCGTTTGTATCAATACAGTCGCAATGCCGTAGCGCGTTAGTAGCTCGCTGGCATCACTTCTGTAGCGCGTTGCAAATGCGACTAACGCGCGTTAGTAGCGATGCTATCGATCGTTTACGAAACGCGCGACAGCATCACTACAAAAAGTCGCCGTGGGCGAGGGGCCTAAGGTCTTTTAGTTGAAATAAGAACCCGTACTCCAGTAATGAAGTGAGTATGGGTTGATATGATGTTGATGGGTTGATGATTGTGAAACATACGGAGGGTAGTCGTGTAGATTATTCTATACCAATTATTTATACCACGTTAATCAAGTTAATCAAGCACACACACATGCTTTTGTGTCAACACAAAAATGCTAATCAAGCATTTTATATTATCTGAATTTGTAAACTTTTAAATGTGTAAAGCTCAATTAAATTATAGTATTGACAAAAGTTTTAATATAATGTTAGTACTAGGCTGTCGATATTACATGCTAATAATGCGTTACAAAATTAAAATTGTCCTATTTTCCAGACCGATTATCCAGGGCTTCCAATAGCAACGGACACTACATTAACACCATGAAAATTAAAGCTTACTTTTGAATTGAGACTGAAAACATTACTGGCTGAGTCACGCAAGAAGAAATTAGCTATATTAAGGTCAAAAATTAAACGACTTGAAATTAAAATGCTGAACTATCTGTCATTATACAGAATTTTAATGTAATCGATGTATAGATGATAGATATCATTATACAAGTTAGAGGAAAAGAGTGAACCAGGAAATTAAGGGACCGTAGCAGTTTACCACCTTTTGTGTACAATATGTGAAAGGATAATCCTTGATCAATTGTAGCTTTAGTTTAAGTCTAATGAAAACTATGATGCGCAAAGCGCAATACAAAATGTTTAAAAACAAATATTGTTTACCTTTGTTTAATATTTACACTTAAATCATCCCTGGCACTAATTGTTTTTTACATGACAATTATTGAAAACTTTTATGCAATATGTTTAATTTTAAGAAGGAATAATCTGCATTTATTGTGTAAAGAAGATTTAGCTAAAAACCGTGTATGTAAATGTGACCATGAATATTTGACGGCTGTTTCATTCTCCCGATATTTATATAAATACACGATGTAGAAAAATCGATCTAATAACATTGATTTCAAGAATAAAAATCTATGAAAAAATAAACATTAATATGTTTGTAAGGCACGAATATTTTTATTTACAAATTGTCGATAAAGTGTTTTTATCTTTTATCTCATATCTATGCCTATATTTAGTACCATGTCACCGCTTGTATTTTAAAATATATGTCTAAAATAGAAAAATATATTGTTTAATTTATATAACTCTGCTAGGTTTGACCAATCTCCTATCCTTATTCCAATGATTTCACAGATCTTACTGAAACTAACTCAGGCTTACCATTAATTAATAGATCTATACAGTAATTCGATTTGCGTAAAAAAAAACTATTCTAATAATATTAAAGTGCAAATATGTTTGTTGATCTATTCAGATACTGTAGTTTTCATACGCATGTATATATTAACTTTTATTACTTTGCGGGTAAAAATGGCTGTATCGACTTATTCGATTTTTTTTACATTGTTAATATCATATTATGAGTATATTATTATAGCACACAATACACATCCTATGCAAGTCTTATGGTAAACAGTTAACTGGGTACATTGTAAATTTCAAATTGCCGATACGCATTAGTGGGGTAAATTTTCCACAGTCTGGTACCCTTGTTATTGAATGTGTGTTTTGTTGTCGTCCTTTACGGGTGTACGCGTTTGTCAACTCTAGGTATATACTTTCTCTCAACTGCGATGCGAGCCGATTACGATCACTGCTTGACCGCGCTCTGTGGGCCAATTCTGCTAAATAACAGCAACTGCACGTTTACGCCTGTCACTTGTGTCGTGCAGGAATAGTGCAGTGCCGATAGGTGTATTCTACTAACATAACCTGCACTGCAACTGCGCTGGAACTGCGCGTATGCTGCACTGCAACGGCACTGCAACTACGCTGCAACTGTGCGTATCCTGCAAGTAAACTACTTAAATCCTGAAATGTTGCCATATTTCAATCTAATAAAACTGATTTTTTATTTAATGTTGACTCATATAGTTTCACTATTGACCTTGGTTGCCGGAGTGGAGATATTTCTAACCGAAAAGAAGCTTTACTTAATTATATTTATCCACAAACATCTCCCAAAACATAGCAAATATAATTCACCGCCTCAGAATATTAATTTCACTTCGCAAAAGTTGCTCAAGAGTAACGTTAACAAAACTGCAAGTAAACTCCTTCAAAACATCTGTCACCGGTATACAAATGTCAAAACAATTTATCAGAATACGATTATATTGCAGGAAACGTGCAGTTGCAGTGCAGGTTTTTTAACAGAATAGCGATTCATTTACTGCAACATTCCTGCAACGTCGCTGCTGTCAGATCGTTTAACAGAATACCGAAACGTCAAAATGTACGCATTTTGACACACGCCGCGCTGCAGTGCAGTTGCAGTTTTTAGTAGAATCGGCCCACTGCTCACTACCGCCACTTTGGTTCACCAGCGCTCGGAGTTGTGTCAGAGCGGAAGTGACGTCACCGATTCTCGCGTCAACAGACGTCCTGGCCCACTCTGAAATAAGTGAAGCGCAGTCATATTAATATTTTGCTCGATAACATAAATTGATTGAAACATAAAATAAATTTAGATTTTATTGTATGTATATCTTCACGCCAAGTCCCTTGCGGGGTAGGCAGAGAGAACCGAGCGCCATAAGACGCGGTCCTTGCATACTTCACTCGCTTCTGTGACATTCATAGCTCTTTTCATACACGCTCGCCGGTTCCTGGGGCTTCTGACATCACCTTCTGATAAAACACGACCAATTTGGTCATTTTAGGTTAGTCTCGGCCTTCCTCGGCTCCTACATCCTTCCACTTTTGCATTGTATATCTGTTTCGTCATTCTTTCGTCCCGCATTCTTCCTACATGCCCGAACCAACGGAGCATGCCCTTTCTTATCTTAACACCGACATTCCCTTTTAGACCAACTCTTTCTTTCACGTCTTCATTACGAACGCGGTCAGCAAGCGTTATGCCACAAATTTTGCGCAATGCTCGCATCTCGACCGCATATTCTACTTTCATGCTCTCTCTGCCATACCCAGCTCTCACTTCCATAAGTTAGCGTTGGAATTAGCACCGCGTTGTGTACAGCGAGCTGTGCCTTCTGGCTTAGATTTCGGCTGCCTAGAAGTTTACCCAACGCTCCATTCACCCTATTCCCGGCACTCACTCGTCTCTCCACATCAGCGGTGTACCTTCCATTGCTGCTAAAAGCACTTCCAAGATATACAATCTCATTCACTTGCTCCAACACTACATCATCAACCATAATCCTAGTGTTCGTTCTGGTTGTCTCTCTTTCAAATACCATTATCTTGGTTTTCTTCGCATTCAATTGTAAGCCTTTCTTCATACAATCATCTTTCATTGTTGTAACTAGTGTTTGCAGTTCGGATGGTGATTCTGCTATTAATGCCGCATCGTCTGCATAAAGCAGGCAGTTGACCACTGAGTCACCCATTCGCATTCCCACATTCATATTTCTTATTCTCTGAAGACAACTGTCCAGATACAGGATGAACAGCCGAGCCGACAGCACGCATCCCTGTCTGACACCAATGTTGACATCAGACCAGGGCGACAAGCTGCCGTCCACCCGCACACATGCTGTACAATCCTCATAAGTGGATTGCACAGCACGGAGTAGGTCACCGTCAACCCCATATCCGGGCAAAATGTTCCACAGATTCTTTCGCACGACTCTATCAAATGCTTTCTCAAAGTCCACAAAACCGCAGAAAACCTTCTGGTCCAAAGCCAGATGCTTCTCTACGATGTTGCGGAGTGAAAAAACTTGATCCGTACATCCTCTGCCGCTTCGAAATCCACCCTGTGCTTCCCAAAGCATTCCATCGGATTTCACCCTCATTCTCCTTTCAATGATTTTTCCATACACTTTAGCTGCTAAGCTGATCAAACTGATGGCCCTATAGTTGGCGCAGTCCATACGTGAGCCCTTGCCTTTATACAAGGGCACGATGACTGCGCGTCTCCAATCGCTCGGGACCCTTCCGGTTCTCCAGCATAATTTGCTCAAAAACCAGAAGGCGTCCCTAACGCAGATTTTATTGATTATTAAAAATTTAAAATTAAATGACGTTTTATTAGACATTGAAAAATGTTAGCATAATTTTGGCAAAATTTTAACAGCAGTTCAGCAACTTTAGGGCGAAGCTCTTTTCATTTAGACTTGTGTCATCGCCTTTATGTGAGTGTTCTACCACAAATCATGAATTCATGTTCTCTGGGAGTGCGATCTCTAGCAACGGGAGCGGGACGATATGTTAAATTCCTTGCGTGTCAATCCATACTATTCTGATTTGGTGGCAACAAGGGAGAACTACCAGGCGTTTAGGCGGTTCTGCAATCTATATTATTGGAATCGATGTGTTAGGTAACAACTCACAGTTTAGGTCCCAATAGTGTTAGATATTTGATAATCCGTGGTGCACGGCAGTTGAGCTTCACTTGACTAGCAATCTCTTTGAGGTTTTAAATGCCTTATTTGTCATATTGCTGTCTCTTACTTTGCCAAGAGGGGAAGTCAATTCAAAAACTTCCTACTCCTACAAATTTCTTCTGATTAAATTCGTTGTGAGTTCCAAGGCAGCTGAAGTTTAACCCCCGGGACGGCAATGGACTTCACTGTTTATTGCCTTTTTTGTGGTCGCCGCTGTTAACCCTTCGAAACCCGGGTGGTCGTATACGACCGCGAAATGTATGGGAAAACGTATATAACGGGTTCTGACTGCTCAATTCTGGCTACACAGGAGACACAGTGGTGGGTATGAGTGGTGGGCCTGTCCCGAAAAAAAAGAAAAAAGCAGTTTAGCAAATTGAGTATTAGTCGTGGGGTTTCTTCCCGCGCTTTTGACGAGTGACATTGTTGTTTTATTTGAAATTTTTACAATTCAGTATAAAATTAGTTTTGTGTGACAATTTCGATAGTATTTTGTAACATAAGTGCTAGTGAAATTATACAGTAATGAAAAAATTCAAATATAACACGTTTATGCACTTTTTGGAAGACGTGAATAAGTTCATCAAGAAAACCTTGTAAAAATCACTATCGTTTTACGGGTGGTATTTAAACTGGGTTGATTGGCTCTGGGTACCCCTCCCAAGTATTTTTTCAGCACAGTTCCTGAAGCTGGAACATATAATTAAGTATTTTGAAATGGTTCTAAACTGAAGACTTGGCTGTATGGGCTAGATCCCTTTGCCTTTCCCCTCGGGGATAAAAAGAACCAAAAAAAAAAGTATTAGTCGTGTTGACATTGACGATGGCAACACTTTTATTGGCGTTTAGTAGTAATGAAAAATAATATAATTTCTTACGGAAAATGCCAAATAGTACCTATCGTAACTAGCCGACTCTACTAGCCTATTATAAAATAAAAGGAATTCCTTTCATTGTTTGCAGTAATAACACAGTTCATAATTTTGTAAAATTCATTTATTAGACAAAACCATCAAAATAGGTGTAAAATGACGTCCGTTGTAAACGTGTGCAGAGTTTGTCTAGCGATGGACGGACCTGTCCGCGATATAGCCGGCAGTCCGCTACAAGATGTTTATGAAAGACTGACCAAGATCTCTGTGAGTATCGTGCAACACGTAATACTGTATTCCACCTTCTTCAAACAACACAGTTTTTCATATTTAAAGCGAAGCATAGTCTTTTCACATATAATATATTATTATATATTATAAGTATTGTAAGCCCCGCAAGTTGATATTGCGTTGGAACCTTGTCACAATAACAGCTGCGTGACGTCATCCATAGCAAAAAAATACAGATAGCAAAAAAAAATTTCATAAAAAGTAAATGCTATAAATACCTAAATGTCCTAGGTAGTGTCCGAAGCACTTTTTAAGGCACGGTTTATATTTTGAATAACTAACTTAGAGTCCTCTCTCTCTTTTACAAAATAATTGTCCAATTTAATAATCATTTCACGAGCACGACTGTTAATTAATTTCTTACTCATTTTAACGGGTAACAGGTAACAAAACTCAACAGTAAAACAGGATAACAAAAACAAAAAGCTATAGTTAACAAGTACTCGATGCGCGTAAGCACGTAAGCGTGGGCTGCGAACGGTACTGACGGTGCGACTTCGACTACGTCACCAAGATGGCCGCCAATCGCAATATCAACGCGCGGGGCTTATAACTTTGTGTTTTGTTAAAGATGTTTCTACAATAATATATAGTATTTTCAATTTAAATGTTAGAAGGTATATCATTACATTGTGATAACACTACACTGCAATCACTTTGCCAAAGACATTGTTGGGGGTATGGGGCCCTCACGCTAAACGCATGCAGAAAACTTGTTAGTCTGTTCTTGGTATAACTGAGTGAGACTAATATGAAGAATCAAATGCAACTTTCAGCCACTCGGAACATATTCCTGGCTGAGTGCATAATTTATCAAGTCACAGTAGAGGTAGATAGATGTAGAATAAAAATTGTAGCGGCACAACCCACCACACACCAGAGAACATTCACCGAGTTAGAATACTACTCTAAACGGGGCTCATGGGAGCTAAGTAACTGCAGATATTCTGACTGCAATCAATGTGTGTTTAGACATGTAAATTCCATCAAAGTAATAAGCTATTCTTAATTGCTTGAGCGATGTTATCTTCTATTGATGATGATGGACATGAAATGTGATACATTTAGGTCCAAGTGATATAACTTCATAAAATGAAATAACACATAGAAATGACTTGGAATACTTCTGCATACAGTACATCTCTAGCCTTAAGTCAGTTGGCTTAAAAACTTTTAGTTCGCACACGAAGCACACACATTAAACATTACTACTAATTACACCTCATTAATGAACAAATAACATTAATAATATAGGCAATTTGATCTTAACTACTTTGTGTGCTTCCGCTCCCAAAGCACCCACCCACTACCGTTAGTAGATGCATGCCGCCGCTATCATGGTTGCTCTGGTCGTCTCTGCGAGTGTTTGCCATCTGAAATGTGAACCGAATGCACCTGCCACCGTTGCTGCCCTGGCTGCTCGGGTCGTCTCTGCGACATGTGTTACGCCTCTCCAGGAGGCATCCACATGTGCTATAGATATTTAATAGAGGGGAGTTGCTTAGGTCAGTTTATTTATTCATAAGAGGGTTATTAGAATTTTTATGTTTAAGGATTTCTAATTGTTCCCTAATATTCAATTTTAGTACTTTATCTTTGTGTGTAAGATTTTAAATATGTTAGTAGCGGATAAATGATGTCCTTTGTCTACAAGATGTTCGGCGAAGTGTGACCTTTCTGAGCGATTGTTTTTATATGCCAATGTGTGTTCTTGAAAATTACGATCAGTTTGATAGATGTAAACGTGATCACATTCATCGCAAAACGACTTGTAGCCGCCGGATTTTTTATTCAGCGGAATTTTGTCTTTACTGTTACAAAGGGATTTGAGAGTGTTATGTGTTTTGAGTGCAACATGTATGTTATTTTTTCTAAATATAGACTGTAAGGAGCTATGTTATGGAAAGAGTGGGGCTGGCGCCCGAAGTAAACTCAAACCTTTTCTTAGATTAGTGTCACGCCTTACCACTGGCTGAGGTCGCCTAGAAAAGGATTATGTAAAATTAACAAAGAAAATTTACCTTACACTATTTTGTCAGTAATTTTTCCTAGGTATTACAAACGCTTGATACCTGTCCAACATATAAGAATGACAGGTACCAAGCGTCAATTGGAGCCCTTTGTTTTAAAATTAAATAAAATCCACCCCAAAATTTAATTTACTATAGAAGTGGAACAAAATAATTCTTTTAAATTTTTGTATTTAACTGTATCTAGAAATCAATCCATCCATCGATTTTCTATATATTGCAAACCCACTCATAAAATTAAATAGGATATTGTTACGTGCACTACCTTATAGATGTTTCCAGACACCAAAATTTAATACTAACATATACAATATTAACAACTTATACCACTTGACATGTTGTCATAATGACAATTTTGTATTTTTTGACACTAATAATTTTATTAATGATTTTTATTTAAAAATAAAGATAAGATTAAAATTCTTTATTTGCCATTGGGCCCTCGCGGGCACTTAGACACGTCTTACATTTTTTTAAATATAATCATATTGTATCTTGTTTAATTCTCTTATTTTACTTTTTCCTTTTTTTTAATCTACTAGCATTTCGGAAATGACCATTGGCGAAGAAGAAATGCCGAAAGAAACTTGCCAATATAGGTCTCTTTTAAAAGTGTCAATTAGATATTACAAAAAAAAAATTACATAAACATATTGGTACAATAATGATATCAAATGGTAAAATTAAAGATTATTAAGGACAGATAGTCTGTGCTGAATTATTTCCAGACATCTTTGTCAGTTAAATATTCATCAATTCTATTATAATAAGCCCTTCTACAGAGAGTGTTTTTAATGTGCAATTTGAATACATTGTCAGGAAAGGACAACTGTTTCAGGCAATTTATTATAAAATCAAATACAATTTACAAGAACAGATCTACCAGTCCTAGCAAGCCAAAGTACCGGCATACACAACTTATTTCTACTTCTAAGTTTTGCACTGAAATATGACAACAACTTTAAATTTTACAGGCATACATTATGTTTTCATAAATGTATTGAGAAGTAACAGTGAGGATATTTATTTCTTTGAACAGTTCCCTGAGGGATTCTCTGGAGTCACATTTTATAAATAGAGCAAAAGGCCCTTTTTTGTAAGATAAAAATTGTCTCAATGTCAGCCGCCGTTTCCCACAACAGTATACCATATGACATAATGCTGTGAAAGTAGCTGAAATAGACTAAGCGCGCAGTAGCCTCATCCGTCAATTGCCTGATTCTCCTAACTTCATATGCAGCAGAGCTGAGCTTACCGGCAAGTTTATTTATGGGAGGCCCCCATTGTAATTTGGAGTCTACTGTAATTCCAAGAAACTCAGTGTTATTAACAAATTCTAATTTATTATTCCCAATGAGAACTTCTGTATTGGCAGAACTCAAATTTGGAAGACTAAATTTGATGCATTTGGTTTTAGCTGAGTTTAGCAACGGATTATTACATGTGAACCAGTTTAAAATAGCAGACACAACACCATTTACCTTGTCAATATATTCACACCGGCGGGCCACATTAAAAATTAGAGAGATATTATCAGCAAATAGTTTCTACACCATGTAGGGCAGATCGTTCGCATATAATAAAAATAAAAATGGACCCAAAATAGAACCCTAAGGCACCCCGATATTAACATTATTGCCTTTAGATTTAACCCCATTTATGTCAACTGTCTTCACTCTGTTATTTAAATAAGCTGCAATCATATTCTGGGCTTTACCACTAACTCCATAATAGTTCAGTTTGAGTAACAATGTCTGATGATCTACACAATCAAAAGCTTTAGAGAGATCACAGAAAACCCCAATAGTATCCTGTGATCTCTCCCATGCGTTAAGGATATGCCTAACTAATGCCACTCCTGCATTCATAGCAGATTTACCATCTGTAAATCCGTATTGTGCATCATGTAAAATTTCATTGGGCTTAAAAAAGAGTTGCAATTAAACAAGCATTATCCTTTCGAATATTTTACTCAAAACTGGTAGTATGGATATGGGTTTGTAATTCCCCAGCTCGCTCTTTTCCCCTGACTTAAATAAAGGAATAAGTTTACTGAATTTCATCAAGTCTGGGAACACACCCATATCTGTACATATATTAAAAATATGTGACAAGTTTGGAGCTATTGCCTCTATAATACAGTAAAAAACTTTAAGACATTCCCCAGTGATCCTCTGAGTTTTTAATGTTCAACTATTTAAAAGTTTTAATAATTTTAGTGGTTTCAATATGTGTAAACTGAAAAAGTTCCACACTAGGTAGTACATTTTCTTTTAATAACTCAGCAGCACCATCTGGGGATGAATTAATGGAGTTAATGATAAGGTAAGGGATATTGATGAAGTGGTCTTGAAATAGATCTGCTATTTGTTTAACGTCTGTAATATTTCGATTGTCATATTTTATAGAACACTCATTATCCTGTTGCTTATATTTACCTGTTTCTTTACTAACAATATCCCATACAGCCTTGATTTTATTTGATGATTGCTTAATTTTGTTTTTAATATACATAGACTTTGCTTCTTTCAAGGTTCACATAATACAGATTTGAGAAACCATCTCTTGTAGAGACCAATGACCAGAAACAGACTTGTTAGATACAATAATGTATTAGAGGACAGATTGCAATTGTTGGATTACACTGTAAATGATCCGGATTTTCTTTATACCAATCTGTTTCATGATATATCCAGTGAATATCAAAAAATATTTAAACGTTAAAAAATTGATATTACACATAAATTTGAGTTTAATCATTGGGCAACTACAGGTATTCAGCTAAGTAGAAACAAAATGTTTTATTTGTATGCAGAAAAGTGTTACAGATTTGACCCAGTTTTTGTCAATTATGTCAAGAACTATTCCAAAATATTAAAGATTGCAAACATTTTTAAAGAGAAGCAAAGTCTATGTGTATTAAAAACAAAATTAAGCAATCATCAAATAAAATTAATGCTGTATGGGATATTGTTATTAAATAAATGTTAGTAAAATATTCGAAAGGATAATGCTTAATAATATGCAACTTTTTTAAGACCAATGAAATTTTTCATGATGCACAATACGGTTTTTCAGCTGGTAAATCTACTACGGATGCAGGACTGGCATTGGTTAGGCATATCCTTAACGCATGGGAGAGATCACAGGATGCTATTGGGGTCTTCTGGGTCTCTAAAGCTTTTGATTGTGTCGATCATCAGACATTGTTACTCAAGCTGAACTATTATGGAGTTAGAGGTAAAGCCCAGAACTTGATTGCATCTTATTTAAATAACAGAGTCCAGACAGTTGACATAAATGGGGTTAAATCTAAAGGCAATAATGTTAATATCGGGGTGCCGTAGGGTTCTATTTTGGGTCCATTGTTATTTTTAGTATATGCGAATGATCTGCCCTACATGGTGCAGAAAATGGCGGATATAGTACTATTTGCTGATGATACCTCTCTAATTTTTAATGTAGCCTGCCATTGTGAAAATATTGACAAGGTAAATGGTGTTGTGTCTGCTACTTTAAACTTGTTCACATGTAATAATCTGTTGCTAAACTCAACTAAAACCAAATGCATGAAATTTAGTATTCCAAATTTGAGTTCTGCCAATACAGAAGTTCTCATTGGGAATAATAAATTAGAATTTGTTAATAACACTGTGTTTCTTGGAATTACAGTAGACTCCAAATTACAATGGGGCCCCCACATAAATAAACTTGCCGGTAAGCTCAGCTCTGCTGCATATGAAGTTAGGAGAATCAGGTAATTGACGGATGTGGCTACTGTGCGCTTAGTCTATTTCAGCTACTTTCTCAGCATTATGTCGTATGGTATACTGTTGTGGGGAACGGCGGTTGACATTGAGACAATTCAATCTCATAAAAAAGAGCCATTCGCTTTATTTATAACATGGGCTCCAGAGAATCCCCCAGGGAACTGTTCAAAGAAATAAATATCACAAATAAATGTCACTGTTACTTCTCAATATATTTATGAAAACATAATATATGCCCGTTAAATATTAAAGACCTTTGAAACTTCAGTGAAAAACTTAGAAGTAGAAATAAGCTGCGTATGCCGGTACATCGGCTTGCTTGGACTGGTAGATCTTTTCTTGTAAATTGTATTCGATTTTATAATAAGTTGCCTGAAACAGTTCTGTCCTTTCCTGACAATGTATTCAAAAACACATTAAAAATACTCTCTGTAGAAGGGCTTATTATAGAATTGATGAATATGTAACTGACAAAGATGTCTGGAAATAATTCAGCACATACTACCTGTCCTTAATAATAATTAATAATCTTTAATTTTACCATTTGATATCATTGTTGTACCAATATGCTTATGTAATAAAAATATTGTAATATCTAATTGACAATTTTAAAAGAGTCTAAAACCTATATGGGCAAGTTTCTTTCGGCATTTCTTCTTCGCCAATGGTCATATCCGAATTGCTAGTAGATTAAAAAAAGGAAAAAAGTAAAATAGGAGAATTAAATAAGATGCAAGAAGATTATATTTCAAAAAACTGTAAGATGTGTCTAAGTGCCCGTGAGGGCCCAATGGCATATGTAGAATTTTTATCTTTTGTGTTTTTATCATACCGATATCACGATCCCTGCGTCATCACGCCATCCTTGGCAACACAAACTCTATAAATCTATGTTACACCGTTTGACGAGCGTCCCACTTAGTAATTATAATTACATCAAAGAACTTGATGTAATATACCAGATCGCGAAATCAAACGGTTACACGAAATCCACCATCGACAAACTGTTGCGAAAAAAGACGAATAATATCGTCAATAAACTGCTATATGCAGTTTGATATGTTTCAACAACAAAATACACTGCGAGTTTGTCATATCTAGGAAAAATTATTGGCAAAATAGTTAACATATTATAAAATAGTTAGTAAAAATAACATACACGTTGCACTTAAAACACAACGCTCTCAAATCGCTTTGTAACAGTAAAGACAAAATTCCGCCGAATAAAAAATCCCGCGTCTACAAGTTGTTTTGCGATGAATGTGTTCTGTGGTGTGTCTATGACTGTAGTCTTTGATGCTTGTCACGGAAAACGTGGCGTTTCTTGTATAATTCATAACATGTTCATGTTTACATCGGTCAAGCTGGTCGTAATTTTCAAAAACGATTTCAAGAACACATCGCCATATAAAAACAATCGCCTAGAAAGGTCACACTTCGTCGAACATCTTGTAGACAAAGGACATCATTTATCCGCTACTAACACATTTAAAATTTTACACACAATAGATAATGGACTAAACTATTCCAAAATATTTAAAAATGTATGCAGAGAAGCAAAGTATATTAAAAAACGTTCGGTCACCGTGAGCGATTTTTGTGTGAATCGGAATATATATAATTAATCCATCCATGTCGGTAGATGTAATAATTGAATAACCAATGTAAGACGAATGTCACCTTAGTCTTCCTGCGACCACGGACGCTGCAAAGCGTTCGAAACGTCAGGTTCAAAAAAATAAATAAAATACGCGTTATTTCCGTTAAAAAATGTTTGATTCAATGTATAACAATCGCGAAAACTTAAGACAATACTAATGGACTAAAATTGAATATTAGGGAACAATTAGAAATCGTTCAACATAAAGATTCTAATATCCCCCTTATGAACAAACAGACTGACGTAAGCAACTCGCCTCTATTAAATATCTTTTCGTTTACCCCTTCCACCCCCTCCCATCTTCGCTATATAAAGGACGGCACTACGATGGATTAGTCATTCGTAGAATGTTATTCTAACGACTAATATCAACAGCGCATGAGGATGCCTCGTGGAGAGGCGATACACATGTCGCAGAGACGACCGGAGCAGTAACGGTGGCGAGTGCATGCGGCCCACATTTCAGATGGCAAACACTCGCAGAGACGACCGGAGCAGTCATGGTAGCGGCGGCATGCGTCTACTAACGTTAGTGAGTGGGTGCCGGCCGGTAGTAGTTCGCACAAACTAATCGGGAGCGGAAGAACACAAAGTAGTTTAGATCAAATTGCCTGTAAATTTGATTTTCGCAAAGTAACGCCTGTATCTATTAAGTACTAATAATATAATAACAATTACTTATTATTAACTATACAGCTCTCAAATAATTAGTGTAATGTTAAAATAACATTTTTTTTTACTAAATGCATATGAAAGTATACATATATAATATTTACACCAAGAAAACAATATTTGTCTGGGTAATCTCTGAAAGGCGGTACTGATTTTGAAATGTAAATGATATGTCTCAGACACCCTAACCGAATATATACGCTCCAAATGACTACTTTTGCATATAGCAATAACAGTTATCAGATTGCTCGTAGGATATATAATAAATTAAGCGAAGATATCAAGTCTCTATCTCCAGGTAGTTTTAAAAGGAAGATGACATGCTAAATAAACCTTGATGGTATTTATTGAATCTATTTAGGTTAGGTATCTTGTCTGTGTGGCACCATGTCAGAGTCATGACTCTACAAATAAAATACAAGTTCATTTTACAATTGCGTTACATTTTCTAACAAAGTACTTTATCGCCTTATTTTACACATAATTATCTTTTTGTGCGCGAAAATAAAAACTGAATCGATTCATAATTTGACTGACATTAATATGACGTGAGACGTGACGCTGTCAAATGAAAGAGAGGGTGTTAAAATAAGAAGAGGCAGGCTCCGTTGATTTGGACATGTAGAAAGAATGCAAGATGAAAGAATGACGAAGCAGATATACAATGCAAAAGTGGAAGGATGTAGGAGCCGGGGAAGGCCAAGACTTACCTACCATGACCAAATTGGTCGTGTTCTATCAGAAGGTGATGTCAGGAGCCCTAGAAACCGGCGAGCGTGCATGAGAAGAGCAATGAATGTTAAAGAAGCGAGTGAGATATGTACGGTTCTCTCTGCCTACCCCGCAAGGGATTTGGCGTGAAGTTATAGATAGATAGATAGATTTTTAGGTAATATTGGTGCCAAATGTATTAGATTTGGTTGATATACCCTTCCAGATATTTAGAGCCAAATTATGTGTAGAAAGCTGCCATTCTCGTTTTGGCATGCCAGTGTCTGGTGAAATGTGTGAAACATATTTATGTAACTTCTAATGTATCTGTGCCACATTTTTAGCAAAATTTATTTGGTAGTAGTAGTGCGACTGGCAGCAGGCCGACTGCACCTTAGTCTTTAATTGTGATCCATGTGTTTGTTACGAGCAGAGCAAGCTATTGGAGAGGTGTTGTGTAAGCATGTAGCATAGAAATATGTTTGAAGTGTCTGAGTGGCAGTGGCTGCCATCCAGCAGGCTACGTGTTTGCTATGTGAGTGTTGAACAATAATGAAAGCTCATTGTCATTATCTTAATATTTTGAATTTATTTTTCAGATTAACACGCTGTGTGGGCCGGTGGCAGCGTGTTACCTGTGCTACTTTCAGCTAAGAAAGTGCCAGGACTTGATGATGAGGTCTGTGAGGGCGAACAAAGTGCTCACAGAGATACTGCAGGGCGTTGAAATAGTAAGTTAAATATAACTACTATTTATGAATAATTTTAATGTATGTTAAAATTTACCCCTCATCCAAAAATTTTCTATTAGTCTAAAAATTTTTAAAATGTTTTACACAAACGAAACTCGAAACAATTGCAGTAAGGGAGCGTTCAATTATTACGTAACGCAGTCTGTGGGGAGGGGAGAGGGGTGATCTTATAAAACGTTAGAATGCGTTACAGGGGCGAGTGGTTCGAACATCTCCTTACGTAACATTGTTTTTTATTATAAAATAAAAAGTAGAGAATAAAAATTCCCAAGTTAGCAACCCTTTTCGTTTATCTTTTACTAATCGAGGAATCCTTCGATTGTATATAATATTTCATTTTTATTGTGTTCTGCCAAGTTGACAACCTTTTTGTTGTTGTTGTTGTTGTAATCTCATGTTGTAATCTAAACAACAAAAAGTGTTGTTGTTGTTGTAATCTCTTTATTGCACAAATATACATAACATATACAGTAACAAATCTTTAGTATGTACAAAGGCGGACTTATCTCTGTAAGAGATCTCTTCCAGCCAAACTTTATAGGCTTGATAGGAATATGTAATACATATATGGGCAGAGAAACTATCTGTACCTTCTTTAACTATAACATCATGAACTAATAACATGAGTCAAACTGATACATAAATATAACACAAAGAAAATGTTAATAAAAAATAAAAAAGTAAAAGAAAAATCATACATATATAAGTACCTAAGCAAAAACAGATTCAAACTAGGGGCGAATGCAGTGGAACCGAGTACATTGCTCAAGATAAACATTATTCTTTGGCTTCCGTGTCTGTCCGTGTCCTATACTGAAGAATCCAAGGCAACGAGATTTGAATAACTCATAAGAGGGCGCCAACCTTACATTCAATGGGAGTGAATTCTATAGTCTTGCCGATTTGACAGTAAAGGAGTTAGAGTAAGTTTTCGAAATATGAGTTTGTATGTTAAGGATTGGAACACTACTCGAACGCCACTAATCTGTGGCCACTCAAGACGCTGGCGATACTCTGATATATGGTCGAATTTACGGAGCCCGTAGACAAATCTGACACATCGGTTCTGCAGACGTTCCATCTTATCGAGTAACTCCTCAGTGGGATCAAGGTATACAACATCTGCATAATCCAATAATGGGAGCAGCAAAGAGCGAGCCAGCATTATCTTAGTTGATAAAGGAAGGAAATATTGCAGACGCTTCAGAGAATGGAGTGAAGCGAGAATATTTCGACTAACTGCATTAACTTGTGGAGCCCACGAAAGCGTTTGATCGATGATGATGCCCAAATCCTGAAAAGTAGAAGAGAATGGAATGATATTACCATCAAACACGATGTTGAGCTGCACATAGTTCTGAAGTTCAGATATGAAATGTGGGCTTCCAACAATAATAGATTGAGATTTAGCTGCATTAATTTTTAGCCCGAAATTGTGAGACCATTCTGCGATAGCCGCAAGGTCTTTATTGATGACACCGATAGCGTGAGAAATATTGGAAAGTGGAGCAGCTGTATAAATCTGTCAGTCGTCTGCAATAATGCTGAAATTTGGAAAACGGCTAAAGAAAAACTAAAAAATAAAGTAAAGTTTACAGAACATATAAATGATTATATAGGTGTAGACCACGAAGAAGAAAGCAACACTGCACAGATATTTTACACTGGCAAGTTTACTGCTGAAATGTTATGATATTATTATTTTATTTTTCTCTCTTAATCTAGACAATTATTATATAATATAGTTAATGTTCACATGTACAGAATAAGATCGAGAGAGACTGGTGACAAAGATAGGCAGAAGCCGGTCGCTCAGTACACCAGTCCTCTTCCCGCGACATCTTAACATTGCGATACAATAATTGCCTATTATCACGATTCGATTTTAAAAATATGTCAGTATACAAAAAAATATATATTATTACAATCTAATTAAGGTGCAGGATTATTTTAAAGTTTTGACCAGATCTATCTATCTATCTATAACTTCACGCCAAATCCCTTGCGGGGTAGGCAGAGAGAACCGAGCGCCACGTGACTCGATCCTTACATATCTCACTCGCTTCTTTAACATTCATTGCTCTTCTCATGCACGCACGCCGGTTTCTAGGGCTCCTGACATCACCTTCTGATAGAACATGACCAATTTGGTCATGGTAGGTAAGTCTTGGCCTTCCCCGGCTCCTACATCCTTCCACTTTTGCATTGTATATCTGCTTCGTCATTCTTTCATCTTGCATTCTTTCTACATGCCCGAACCATCGGAGCATGCCTCTTCTTATTTTAACACCGACGCTCTCTTTCAGACCAACTCTATTTCTAACATCATCATTGCGAATACGGTCTACGAGCCTTACGCCACAAATTTTGCGCAGCGCTCGCATTTCAACCGCGTTTATTCTACTTTCATGCTCTTTCTGCCATACCCAACTCTCGCTTCCATAAGTTAGCGTTGGGACCAACACTGCATTGTGTATAGCGAGTTGTGCCTTCTGGCTCAGGATTTTACTGCCAAGAAGTTTTCCCAACGCTCCATTCACACTATTCCCAGCACTCACTCGTCTTTCCACATCTGCGGTGTACCTTCCATCCCTGCTGAAAGCGCATCCAAGATATACAAACTCATCCACTTGTTCCAACACTTCATCATCAATCGTAATCCTTACATTAGTTCTGGATTCTTCTCTTTCAAATACCATTATCTTTGTTTTCTTCGCATTCAGTAGTAAGCCTTTCTCCATACAGTCGTCTTTCATCGCTGTGACCAGTGTTTGCAGTTTAGATGGTGTATCTGCTAATAGCACGGCATCGTCTGCATACAGCAGACAGTTCACCACTTGGTCACCCATGCGCAATCCCACATTCGTTGACCTTATTCTCTGCAGACAACTATCGAGATACAGGATAAACAGCCTAGCAGATAGCATGCAACCCTGTTTGACACCAATTTTGACATCAAACCAGGGTGACATGCCACCGTCTATCCGCACACATGCTGAGCAATCCTTGTAAGTGGACTGCACAGCACGGAGCAGTGAACCGTCAATCCCATATCTCGGCAATATGTCCCACAGTTCCTTTCGCACAACCCTATCAAAGGCTTTCTCAAGATCCACAAAACCGCAGAAAACCTTCCGGTCTATGGCCAGATGCTTCTCTACGATATTGCGGAGCGAGAAAACTTGATCCGTACATCCCCTTCCATTTCGGAAACCTCCTAGTGCGTCCCACAGCATTTCATCGGATTTCACCCTCATTCTCCTTTCAATCACCTTTCCATATACTTTTGCTGCTAAGCTGATCAAACTGATGGCCCTATAGTTGGCGCAGTCCATGCGTGATCCCTTGCCTTTATACAAGGGCACGATGACTGCGCCAGATTTTGACCAGATTAGGTAATTTATTTAAGAATATAGAACTAACGAGTTTACAAGTAGGTAGGTGTTGTGCATGAATGAGTGAGTATGGTGTGTGTTGTAAGTGTAGAGTGTGAATGGGATGTGTGTTACAGTGGGTAGTGGTGGTGTGGGGTAAAGTGAGCATGATGAAGGTAAGAGGAGACTCAGTAGACACATGTATTCTCAGATGTAAGTAGGTTGTGGATAAGTAATCCAAATAAATATTCATTATTAGCTGTAACAGTATTAGGTTACGAGATTAATGAGGTATTCGGTATCGTCATAATTTAAGCTTTGAAGATGGTTGATGACTTTTTCTTTCACACGTATTTTGTAAATGGGAATAAATCTAGTTCTTTATGCAGCTTTTTATAAAGAAACGGGCCTAGAAAACGAAAGAAACGTTGGGAAAAAGCTGTCCTAGATGAACACGTATTTGCTAAATGAGTGCGACGAGATGAAGAAGAAGCGCAACTGAAACCAGCGACAGCGTGCTGCTTCAGAACCGTTGCGAGAATAAAGAGCTGTCGTACTGAGAGGACTTGACAGTACCGATATAATTCGAAAGTTGAAATAAAATTGGTTTGAAAGTGCACACCTTTAAAAGAGCTCTTTGGACACGTTCTAACTTTAATAAAGCGGTCTTTGTGGCACCTCCCCAAGATGTAATACAGTAGGTAAGCAACGGTTGACAGAGTGAGGTATAAACCATTCTGACTATACTCAGCGACATGTCGAAGCTTTCTGAAGACGTATATAAGTTTGCGAACTCTTCCAGCCGTAATCTTGAGATGGGATTGAAAGTTACAGTAATACCTAAGTATTTTGTGGAGTTAGAGGAAATAAGCGTGGGACAGGTACACGAGAATTGGTTGGGGCAAACATGAGAATGTGCTATAATTGAAAGGTGAGAGAGAGTGTCATGGGGTATACGGTTAATGGAAAAGGTAAGGTACTGGGTTTTTTCAATATTGAGAGTGAGTAAATTATCACGCAGCCAGCCGGATACACAGTCAAATCCAAGTTGTGCGTGGGAAAAGGTAGCTGCCCAAGTATCATCCGAAAAGATTAGGGCAGTGTCATCAGCGTAAGAAATTGTCTTGCAAAAGGGTAAGGTGATGAAGCAAAGATCGTTGATGTACACCAAGAAGAGGCAAGGACCCAGGATGCTTCCTTGCGGAACGCCATATTCCACAGACAATTGTGAACTTACGACACCATCAATGACCACAGACTGACTGCGCCCGCAAAGGTAACTTTTAATAAGTAAAGTTGAGTACCACAAACCCCCAGTGACTCTAATTTGTCTAACAACACAGGAATCGAGACTGTGTCAAAGGCACGAACCCCCAGTGACTCTAATTTGTCTAACAACAGAGGAATCGAGACTGTGTCAAAGGCACGAACCCCCAGTGACTCTAATTTGTCTAACAACAGAGGAATCGAGACTGTGTCAAATGCCTTCGCAAGGTCTAGGAAAATAGCTAAACATTTTTTTCCTTTATCAAGACATTCGGCAATGTAGTTTGTAAGTTCATGCACAGCATCAGCGGTAGAACATTGCGATCTAAATCCGTATTGTTGGGGTAATAATAAGGATCTGTTCTCCAGAAAGTTAATAAGCCGCTTATTAATGATACGCTCCAAGATTTTAGATAGTGCGGGAAGGATGGATATAGGGCGATAGTTGTTTGCACGATATCGGTCCCCTGACTTGTAAATAGGATGTACTAAAGCTATTTTGAAAGCAGAAGGGAATGTTCCAGTAGCCAGGCTGGTATTACAAATATGGGTAATAGGACCAATTAAAGCTTTGGAGTTGCGCTTGAGGATGTATGAAGAGATGTTATCGTAACCCGTGGCACAGTTGTCTCTCAGAGTGTTAAGGATACTCTCCACCTCGCCCTCTGAAGTTTCAACAAGAGCAAAAGACTCACAAGGACCCTTTCTAATGATTTGTTTGCTTCACTGGGATTTACTTGTCGCGTAAGAAGACTGTTGAACAACAATAGGGTTAATGTTTTTGTCCAGGATATTTCTTGTCAGCGATTTACCCACGCTAGCAAAATATGCATTTACACTGTCGACAGATTCTTTAGGAGTAGGCAGACAATGTAGAAGGTCACTAGATTTATTGCGGTCTGTGGATAAGTTTGCAACATCCCTGATCGCGGACCAGAGTTTTTTAGAGTTAGATCCAGCTCCATTTAACAAATTACTTTCATATTTTTTACGTACGTTTTTTAAGATTTTATTACAGAAGTTACGATATCTATAGTAGGTAGTTCGTAGTATGTCATTTTCTGGGGATTTTTTAAGTTTCTTATGCAGGTTATCTCTGTTTTTGATACACCTTAAGAGACCTGGTGTGATCCAGGGTTTAAGGAGTCTTTGTCGTCGAGGAATAGTACTAACAGAAGTGTGGGAAGTAATAGCTGCTTGAAGGATGGAAATGAAATGGTCCGTGGCGATATCAGGATCACTAGAGTTTAGTACAGGCGAAAAGTCAACAGAAGTTAGGGAGTTAGAGAGACCCACATGATCAATTTTTGTAATAGATTTTAGTGGAATTGGTTTCTTGTTAATGTCTAGGGACAGTAGTACAGCATCATGATCGGTAACCGAGGAACGTATAACAAGTGATATTGCACGGTGATATTGCACGGTGATTTGACTTAAGAAGGGCGTGATCGAGGCAGGTTTGGTTACGAGTTGGAAGTATATGTGTTGGGAGAAGTCCGTGGTGCGCCACCGTATTCAAATATTCCTCACCTTCTGAGTCAAGATTTAGAGTTGTAATATCGATGTTAATATCACCCATTACAATAATATTTTAGAAGTTACATAATGTTTGTAATATCGAGTGAATAGACTGAATAAATGTTGTGGCATTTCTGAAAGCGCACGGCCGATAGACAGCGAGAATAGCTGTGTCAGAGTTTATTTTTACGAGTAGACAGCTTGCTTCCGATATGTGTGGTTCTTCAATTGAGACTCCTGAGAGTGTGTTATTATAAAAAACTAAGACGCCATCATTTTGGTTACAGGGATTAGTGGAGGTCACGTGATAATAGCCATTTAAAGATGGAATTAATCGATTAAGCTGCAGCCAACATACAGTTAAAATTATTATATCGGGTTTAATCTGTAAGTCGTTCAATAAAATACGAAAACTATCGAAGTTAGCGGATACGCTGCGTATATTTTGTGTTAAAATATTCATTGAGTTATTGTTAGGAAGATGACACCGAACTTCGCACGGATCACAAGTTAAAGAGGTTGATACTGAGACGTTGTCAATATTTGTTATTAAGCTATTTGGGGTGAATTTTAAATTTAACAAGGGAGGAACCGGGAGGGTTTGAGTAGGTATAAACACGCAATAATATGCAATAGAGAGTTATTTGTACCGATATCATATTTACAATATTCTGTTTGTATGTATGTTTGATTATACTGCTAATCTGTTGGACCGATATTGGCGAAATTAGGTATAAATATAGTTTGATACCAGCCATTATTGTACATAAGAGATGTTTAATGTAGAGATGTTTAGAAATTATGTATCCACTCAAGCATGGGCGTAAGTAACATCTTACTAGCGATGACGCTTGTGCAACTTTGTGAGAAAACAAGCAGTGTCTTGGTATAAGTCCACGGATAGGTTGTGTATGAGATGCAGTAAATGATTTTATTAGTTTATTCTGAGAGTGTTTTGTAAATATATAATTATCATCGTCACTTTGACTTAATATAAGTTTGTGTGAGTGTATATTTTGTGTATTGTAAGTGTATATTGCTATGGCCAATTCTACAAGAAACATGAAAAGATTAGTTATAACGAAGTACAAATGTAATAAATAAACCAAAAAAGGAACACTAGTTTTTTGACGCTAGATTTTGCAGGTCGGCCTCCGACTTCACCATGATGAGTTTGGTACGGTCAGCTTTCCGAAGCAGGACTACGCCGTTTGAGGTCCAGCAGTGTGAGTAGCTTTCAATTTTGGCAAATTCGCGTGCCATGTAAAACAATTTGCGAGCACGTGCGGTCAAGTGCTCGCCTATATATATAGGGCTCCGGGGGGTGCCCGCGCATAGCACTTCAGCACTTAATCTAGTTTCAGTATTACATTTGTTATATTCCCTGAAGGCCTTTATGATCTTATTTTTGAGATTGACCGAAGTGAGACTGACTATTATGGTCATTTTCCTCACAGACTTCAAGGCAATTCGGTGGATGTCGCGAATGTCAGCCTCACTTATGACGATGGAAAGGCTTCTAAGTATTTTCATGGATGTAACTATAAGATCATCCTGTGTTGGATAAGCAGTTAATGCCGGAACATGCCTTATTTCCAGTGAGCTAGAACGTAAATTTCGATCGATGACCACATTGGCTTCTTCTGCGCTCAGAAAACACTGCGGACATCGCTTGAAAATTGTTTAGTTGAACACAGAGTCCGTCATATTTTTCAGATAAGAAGGCAATTGACTTTTCTATTTTGGCGTTAGAGGATAATAACAGAGCATTTTGTTTTACAAGATCGTTCATGGATGACTGGATGTTGGTTAGCTTGTTATCAGTTTCCTGACGCTATGCTGTTAATGCACTGATGAATGTATCTACACACATCAAAAGTGTCTAGGGATCAACATATATTTTTGCAATAACTTTTCTCCTGATTGATATTAATTAAAATTTTCTTTAAGGATTCATCAAATAAAGTGTTTTCGTTTGTCTACAGTAACGATAAACCAAGTCACCTTTGCATTAATAAAGAAATTTGCCATTTTCATAATAAAGGGATTTTTGACATTTGAACCACTAACATTAAAGTTCGAAAAAAAGACTGAAATAACAGTTTTCTTTAAAATTTTATTGGGTAACTTAAACAATTAATAATCCGTGTTTCTACCGCGAACACTAACAACACAAGAACATCGGTTTGGCATACTCAAAATGAGTTCATCCAAATCACGCTGTGGAATGGTCGCCCATGTTCGTTGCAACAACAAAAAAAGGTCTTCTTGCGACTGGATACCCTCCATATTCGGCAGAGCTCTTCTCTGTAGCATATCCCATGCATGCTCAATCGGGTTCAAGTCTGGCGACTGAGCAGGCCAGGGCATGACATTGATGTTAGCTGCGGCGAGAGTCTGTCTTACAACTCTTGCGATGTGCGGTCGTGCATTATCATGCATTAACTGAAATAAGGGACCGATTTGCACTTGTAGAGGAACGATGACGTCTGATACAATCGTCTCAGCATAAATTTGAGCGTTGAGGTTGCCTCTGATCCAAATCAACTCAGTTCTTCCGCCGATCCAAATACCCGCCCATACCATGATGGTTCCACCACTATAAGGATGGACTTCAGGCAGGATTTTAATCGCTGTTGGCGTCCAGGGGTTCTCCAGTGTCGTATACGTTTATATATTTTATATATTTTTTTATTACAAAGCCACATCTCAATCTCAAGAAATCCGCATAAAAATGCTTGATCCCTAGACACTTTTGATGTGTGTAGTTTCGATTCGCCGGAAGCCCCAGTAGATGAACAATCGCAATGTTTCACTCTCTTAATCGATCTGCGCGTAATGTTTGCATCTGGATTTATCGTATTTAGGCTCGGTTCGGATCCGTACAGAATATCCTTATTATTGGGTGAGCGAATCATAATAATTTGTTTTTATGTGGATAATGCGCCTATCAATAAATTCAATGGGTCCGGTCAGGTGATCGCCGCGCACTCGGTTTCGTAATGCGTAAGTAATAAATATTATTAAGTACGCACTCGCCGATACTCGAGCACTGCACAGTTGGGTGAGGTGGGGCGACGACGCGGCGGGCGCTGCTAATTATGAATGAGAAGCGTACAATAGATGTCAATCGCAGTTATGATAAGATGATTTGTCTCACTCACTCTCTAAGTGGCCTTGTTTAACTGCGGGTAGGAGCTGCGACGCAATCGCTTCAGGTATCTGCTCTCCTAGTACATTGGCACTATTTTGATACAATATTTTTATTTAAATTATTTCTAAATATGATTTAAACTGTAGCAGATAAATAAATACACACGTCTGTACTGTGAGATATCCACGGAAAGAGGATATATATATAGGTAGGTATATAATAAATAAACTAAACATTGATTTTTCATAAAGCAACTGGTCATAAGTATTATATATTTTATTTTGTAACAATATGAATAAATAAAATAAACAACATACGCACATATTGCAAGTTAGAAATGACTTTGCTTACTTATTATTACCGGAAACGCGATTATGACAATAACAAAGGTATTTTAGCGAATTTCTGGTACTTGGCGCAACATAAATGTGACTGTTAGGTATAAATGGTCAATTGCTGGTTACCTAACGTTTAAGGGGGAGGGGCAATCCTAAAAAAATGCGTTACGTAATACTTGAACAGCCCCTAAGGCACTGCTGAAACGTAAACACTTTTTGTTACTCTGAGCACCATGGATGGTAGACTTATTTGGTACCTGTGTTCAGTTGTAGCAACATACACCGATTATGATGGTGTCCCGTGCTTAGGTAGCAGACCGAACCGTGCCTAATGAATTAGGAAACAAGATAAAACTATGTAGAGAAAGAAGAGCCATCTACCAGCAAGTCTCTGAGCATCAGGGTGTCGCTGATGTGAGCAAGAATGGGCTAATAGGTTACAGTATCTGTTTGAGATTCCCGTGATGTAATGTAAAATGAACGTAGTTTAGAGTACACATACACGTCCAAAGACAGTTTTTTAGATTATGTGTGTTCCATCATATCTGCAGTCAGAAATGTCAAATGTCAAACTTGTGTCTGAAATGGGCTAACGTTGGTTGTTGTTTGAGGTGTGTTCTGGAATCACAGCAAATCGAGTAAGAAAACTCGATTTGCTGTGATTCCAGAACACACCTCTTACCGTCACCAAAAGCATGAAGATGCTTGGCGTCGAAATCTCCAGTGAAGTGGCAATATCGAAGTCACCTGGAGGCGAAGGTCAAGCTGGCGTCCAATAGACTTGGTGTGCTCAACAGAGCAAAGCAGTACTTCAGCGGAACGCTAGCCTACGGCGGGGAGTTGATCCTCACACGCCGAAACCGCATAGGTCGCGTACTTTGTTGTTCCAGAGAAGTTTTCTTCCGAGAACTCTTAACATCTTGGAACGAGCCGAGGATTTTCCAAGGGACTGCAGCATGGGATTCTTCAAGAAATGCGTGAAGAGGATTTTAGAGGGTCGGGAACTCGTGAATGACACCCCTAGTATTGCAAATGTTTACCATCGATCAGACCATATGCTTGATTCCACCTTAGTGGTATAAAAAAAAGTCAGTATTGTTATCAACGTGGACTGTTATTTTTCAGGAACAGCAAGAATTTGTTGCCGCGGTAAAACAGTGTCAACTGAATGGTCTACGTGTGACTCCCGTTGAGCTCATCAGCATTACAGGCACTGAATACAGCTTGATAAAGGAGGAGATCGAAGAGGAACGTCTGTCATCGCAGTGCACAGGAGAAATGTACACTGACAGACTCCCACTTGTGGAACATTTCAAGTTTGAGGACTCTGAACATGAAGGTACAATTGAGAGACCAGCACTGGAGGATATGTATGACACTGAGAGTGGAGTACTGATAAATGAAGGAAATGTAAAACAGGAGGCGTCAGATGGAGCCGTCGATATTGAGAAACAAGAATTGATAACTGAAGAGAATATCAAGAATGAATTAGAAGAAATGGAAGATATCGATACTGGGGTGGTAGTAATACCTGAAGAAAGTACAACGCAGGAGGAGTTAGAAGGAGCACAAGTAGATGAGGACAAGAAGGCAGAAGGTAACAGTCACTATATGACCGCCTTGTAAAGAACACTGCTTTTTTAAACAAATATGTGCGTGTACTTATGTACACGCGTGAGAAGTTATACTTCTTTGGCATCATTAAATAAGCATATGGCTCACTCGATGTAAAGAGGTTACCTCTTATAAATTTTCATTTTATACCAAGCATTTCCAATTTACTCCAAGGGTTTACATGTGTAGCGCGTCAGTAAAGCGCCCTCTGTTACAAAACTGTACAATTACTTAACGATCACATCTGCGACCTACAAACTTAAAGCACAACAATACAAAAGCATGCTTCGCTATAGTGCTTGAAGAGCTGTTTAGCGGGCAGCTTCAACCTGTTACTTTTGTGTTACAGTAATGCTCGCACATCTTAAAATTTCACTCTCATCATTTTTTCATAACGCGCCTAAAGAACTATAACTTTAAATGTATAACTTCAAAAATCTTATTGCATTTATCTGCCACATTTAACTAACATTTTCGAATCTCAATGACATTGTTTTAACAACGTAAGTGCACAAGTCATATCTGGCACAGTGTAATGATAGAAGGTTATTAAAGATCACAAACATACAAATTATTAGTTTGTGGTCTATTATAATTCTGAGAAACAAAATACAGTGCAGTAGCTGGCTTTCTCATACCTCTTTCATGTTTTTTTTATCTGTACACGAGACACGCCATATTATTATTTGTAAAATTGTGTACACAAATTTGTACCTACACGTTCGACGCCGTGCCGGACAATGGTGGGCGCGGCACTTAATTATAACATGCAGCCAATGAAAAAACGTAAGTTATGCCAAATTGCGCCGATGTTTTTGTTTGTAAATTTACAATTTTTATAATTAATATTTGTTTTTCGTTTAACACCATCAACGTTTTAAATGTCATTTGTCTAGTTATTGAGTGACGGTCACCATTGGTGGACGCGGCCCCCTAGGATCGAAAATCGAATTTCCGTTACTCAGAGCCGCGCGGTCCGGTTGCCGTCCAGCCCCGCCCGCGTCTCTGCTTCGCCCCCACGCAACTCCCGTGCATTCGTCAATTTCAATCTGTGTGACTTCACTGTGTGGTCGTCTTACGCAAAAGTGAGTTATAGAATCATAGACGTGACGTGATTAAAGCGATCCCCTTACATTTTCGTCGTATTAGTCGCTAATTACGATGGAGTTCGACGACTTTGACATCAATCAAGACAATTTATTACAAATAGACAATATAGAAATTAATGCAAATTATTTCTGACGAGGAAGACAATATTCAATCTTCGCGACCAAGGTGGCGTCGAATAATTTTGTCAGATAGTGAGGCCAGTGACAACGAAATTGATCGTGCCATCCAAGATATATCGTATAATACACCACCATCGACATGGACAGACGCCAAAGGTAATCAGCGCCAAATCATAGCCTTCACTGAAACTCCTGGTTTGCTTTTACATATACGCACATCTATGATAAACAAATCTCCAGCTGACTATTACGAGCCTTTAGTATCTGAAGATGTTTTCCAACAAATTGTCGATGATAGTAATGCTTTTGCGCTTGCGAAGATAGCGAATACATTTCCAATCGCTTTGTGGCTGCTGCGGGAGCTAAAAAGCGACCGTGGTTTAATCGGCCTTGTAAAGAAGCCAAACTTCTCAAACAGGCTGCTTTCGAGGCTTGGACCACGGCGCGTGCTAATGGAAATCCAGATGTCTTTGTATTGAAACGTAAACTGACGCGGTCTCGAGATCCAGTAAGAGGGTAATTGACAAAGCAAAGTTTGATTTCGTCGGTAGAGTTAACGAGCGGCTTGCAAGCCTTCCGTCTGGGAGCCGTGATTTCTGGTCGCTGGCTAAAGCTGCCGAGGAAAACTTTTGTCAGTCGTCTATTGCAAAAACAGTGCTAAAGAGAAAGCCGGTTTACAGTGCTAAAGAGAAAGCCGATTTACTGGGTAATCTCTTTGCCTCTAACTCGACTTTGAATGACGGGGGAGCTGTGCTACCTACCATCCCGAGGTGCAGTAGCTCAATGCCGGAAATCTCAATTACCCAGCGAGATGTCCGGCGGGCGTTGCCATACCTCGACATTCATAAGTCGAGTGGGCCAGATGGCATACCAGCAGTGGTGTTAAAGCAGTGTGCTACTGAGCTGTGTTCTGTGTTAATGCGCCTTTTCGTGCTTTCCACTGAGCAAATCCCGTCTTTGTGGAAGATCGCCAATGTGCACCCGGTGCCCAAAAAAGGCGATAGATCAGACCCATCGAATTACAGGCCTATTGCCATAACCTCCCTTCTCTCCAAGGTGATGGAGCGTGTGATAAACACATGACTCCTTGCATACCTAGAGGATCACGATTTAATCAGCGACCGTCAATACGGCTTTCTCCACGGCCGTTCGACTGGTGATCTTCTAGTGTATCTTACACACCGCTGGGCTTCGGCCATCGAGAATCAAGGAGGGGCATTGGCTGTCAGCCTAGAAATGGCATAGGCGTTCGATCGGGTCTGGCATCGGGGTCTTCTATCGAAATTACCATCGTACGGGCTACCCCAGGATTTGTGCAAATGGGTGGCCAGCTTCTTATCCAGCATTTGCATCCAAACCGTGGTTGACGGTGGTTGCTCCAATAGCATGGATATCAATGCTGGCGTCCCACAGAGCTCTGTATTGTCCCCAACGCTGTTTCTGCTGCACATTAATGACATGTTGTCAATTGACGGCATTCATTGTTATGCGGACGATAGCACTGGGGACACGTATTACACAGGCCGTGCTAGCACCCCTCGTTCACTTGTGTAGGAAAGCCGCGTTAGACTTGTGTCTGAAATAGAGTGTGCTTTGGGTAAGGTGTCCGACTGGGGACAGTTGAACTTGGTTCAATTCAACCCTACCAAGACACAAGTCTGCGCGTTCACCCCTAAAAAAAACCATTTGCTGTGGTCCCCTAATTCCAGAACACGCCACTAACCATTGCCAAGAGTATTGGGATTCTCGGCGTCGAGATCTCCAGCGAAGATCAGTACCGAAGCCACTTGGAAGAAAAAGTCAAGTTGGCGTCAAAGAAACTTGGTGTGCTCAACAGAGCCAAACAGTACTTCAGCGCGGGGCAAGGGCTTATATTATATAAGTCCCAAGTCAGACCGCATGGAGTACTGTAGTCATCTCTGGGTTGGTGTACCTGGTTACCAGCTAGGACCTTGTGACTCGGTGCAAAGACAAGCTGTGAGAATCGTCGATGATCCTAAACTCACACACGGTATTGAGCCCTTGAGTCTAAGGAAAGATTTCGTCTCCCTTTGCATGTTCTACCGATTGTACAATGGGTTGTGTTTTGAGGAGTTGTTCGATATCATGCCAACAGCCTCGTTTTACCATCGCACTACTCGCCGACGGCTGGGAGTTCACCCTCATACGCTGGAACCGCAATGGTCGCGTACTGTGCGGTTCCTGAGAAGCTTTCTACCGAGAATATTAAGTTGTGGAATGAGCTCCCTGCTGAGGTTTTCCCAAGGGACAGTATGGGGTTCTTCAAGAAAGGCGTGAAGAGGTTCTTACAGGGTCCGCAACGCAAGAGTGACACCCTGGTATTGAGGTGTTGGGGTCACCAGTAAGCTCACCAAGGAGTTGTTGTGTAAGCAGCACCCAAGGAGTTGCTGTGTAAGCAGCAGGGGAGGCATCGCGCGAGTGATAATTGTTGAAGTATATCAAAATAAAGGAATTTCGATTACCACTAACGCCATCTAGTGTATTGCACTTTATACTTTGCTGTTGTCTATGAATAAATCAGTATTGTCTTGTTGCAACAGCTAACATGTTTTTATTAGGTTATGGGCCCAGAATCGTTTTCAAAGTAATTCGTTGTGTAAAAAGTATATTTTATCCAGAATGTCTACCGCGGGCTTTATAGTGCACGTGCCGAAATTGAAAGGACGTGAAAACTATGACGATTGGTCATTCGCAGTAAAAAAAATCTTGTGTTGGAGGGCATCGATATGGACGACATATTGACAACGATCACCGAAGCCGAACAAAGAAAAGCAAAAGCGAAGTTAATTATGACCATAGATCCATCGCTGAATGTACACATCAAAAATAAAACAACTATTACGTCGGTACGGAAAAAGTTGAAGCAATTATTTGATGACACGGGATTCACAAGAAGAATAAGTTTATTATGGACATTGATAAACATTCGCCTGGATAATTGTGAAACTATGACGAGTTACGTGTCTCAAATAGTAGAAACTGCTCAACGATTGAAAAGTACAGGGTTCGAAATCAGCGACGAATGGATTGGATCTTTGCTATTGGCGGGTAAACCAGATAAATTTTCGCGGATGGTTATGGCTCTGGAACATTCCGGCCTAACGGCAAGCTCTGACGTCATCAAGACGAAACTCGATATGACCTCTGATATTGGCTGCAGTGGAGGTGAATCAGCATTTTGGTCGGGCAAACCAAGGATTGGTAACCATGCACATGGCAAGTCAAAACAAACGTCTATGTCATCAGCGAACAAAACGTCAAAAGCGTCAACTGCTGGTAAACAAATAAAATGCTATAACTGCAAGAAAATCAGTCATTACAAAAACCAGTGCCCCGAGAAAATAAAAGAAGCAAGTGCCTTTAGTGTTGCTTTCCTGAATGGAGAATTCAGCACAGACGATTGGTACATAGACAGTGGCGCTAGCGTTCATATGACGGCGAAGCGAGAAAGTTTAACAGAAATCCGACAAGTACACGAGATAAAAGAAATAGTTGTTGATATATATATATATATATATATATATATATATATATACAAATAAATCATCCAGGCCAGTAATGTGTACAGGTGATACACGGATCATGACGTGTGTGAATAAATCTCAGTTTGACATCTACTAATTTGTTATCAGTAAGCCAGTTGATAGCAAACGGAAACAAAGTATAATTTTGTAAAAATGCTTGTTACATCCGTAATCAACAGAACATGCTAATAGGAGTAGCAAATTTACAAAATGGAGTGTACAAATTGGAAACATTAAAGTCAGAGAAGGTGCTTGCAGCAGCAGCAGTTCACATCACAGATGCAAGGCGATGGCATAGAAGACTGGCGCATATCAACAGTAATGACCTAGTGAAAATGAAAAATGGAGCTGTAGAGGGAGTTACCTATACAGAGAAGGCAGAAATAACCAAGTCCAACTGTGAAGTATGTTGTGAGGCGAAACAGGCTCGTTTACCGTTCTCATCTTCAAACAAAAGAAGTGAAACATTATTAGAAGTCGTTCATTCAGACTTATGTGGACCTATGGAGACAAAATCTTTAGGCCATGCAAAGTATTTTCTGCTCTTCGTGGATGATGCCAGCCGAATGGCATTTATATATTTTTTGAAAGAAAAAAATCAAGTACATATGTTTTTCAAAGAATTTCAGAGTATGGTTGAAAAACAAACTGGAAATAAAATTAAAAGTCTGAGGACAGATAATGGAGGTGAATTTCGTTCACAACAAATGGAAAACTACTTGAAATCAAAAGGTATTGTCCATTAAAAGACGAATCCCTACACTCCCAAACAAAATGGCCTATGTGAGAGATTCAATAGGACAGTGGTTGAACGCGCAAGATGTTTGCTCTTTGAGGCTGAACTAAATAAATGTTTCTGGGCTGAGGCAGTCAATACGGCACTTTACCTAAAAAATTGGTCGCCGGCTTCAGGTCTAGGAGAAATGGCACCATTTGAGAAATGGACAGGGAGAAAGCCTGACCTCAGTCATGTGAGAGTATTTGGCAGTCCTGTAATGGTGCATGTGCCCAAGATTAAGAGACAAAAGTGGGATAAGAAAGCCGTGAAATCCATTTTAGTTGGCTATCCCGACAATATAAAAGGATATAGATTATACAATCTTGAAACAAAAAAGTTACCACAAGCCGAGATGACTATTATGGAAAAGAAAGAAAAAGATTGAGAAAAAGATCGAGATGGCTTAGATTGTAGTGCAGGTTGAAAATAAAGAGCAGGATCAACCATCAGAACATGAAGAAATAGCTGAGATAAATAATACTGTCTTGAGTGAGAATGATCCAACTTTCATATGTGACACATCTAGTTCAGATTTGACAGATGACTCCTACCATCCCCTGTGTGGAGAAGAAAGTGATTTGAGCGCAGATGAAGTACCCATAGCAAGCAAGCGGGTCAGAAAACCAGTTGATAGGTATGGCGTATCTAACCTTTGTGTGGTGGATGAGTTGGGGGCTTGCGATGAAGATATCACTTATGAGGAGGCAACAACAGGTCCTGAGAGTGAAATGTGGAAACAGGCAATGAAAGAAGAGTTACACGCTTTTGAAGAAAATCAAGCCTGGGGAATAGTGTCAGACGAGGAAGCAGACAGAGTGGTCAAGTGCAAGTGGGTGTTTAAAAGAAAATTTGAAAGCAATAACAAAGTGAGATATAGGGCTCGTTTGGTGGCTAAGGGCTTCACCCAAGTCGAAGGAGTGGACTTTAAAGAAACATATTCACCTGTGTTAAGACACTCAACTTTATGGTTGTTATTTGCTTGCGTAAAATAAAAATTTAAAATTACCCACCTTGATGTAAGTATAGCTTTCTTAAATGGCTATCTTGAAGAAAATGTATACATGCAAGTTCCACCTAATTTAGAATGTAAAAGTAACTGTGTACTTAAATTAAAACGTGCTATATATGGCCTGAAGCAATCTGCCAGGCAATGGAATTAAAGAGTTAATGATTGTTTACTAAGCCAGGGTTACACTAAGTCTAAATTAGAACCTTGTTTATATAGTAAGAAAGTAAATAATGAACAGATTTTAATAACTGTATTTGTTGATGATTTTTTCATTTTCTCAAATAGCAAAGCATTGACAAATGAATTAAAAAGTAGTTTGGTGTCAAATTTCAAAACTAAAGATTCAGGGCAAATTAAGAGATGCTTAGGGATGAGGGTGAAAGTATATGATAATGGATGCATATCTTTAGATCAGGAGCTCTTTGTAGAACATATATTGAATAAATTTAGGATGTCTAACTGTAACTTTGTTGATACTCCAATTGAATGTAATTTAAAGCTAGAGAAATCAAGAAATGTTCACAAGCAATATCCTCATCAGTAGCTGTTAGGAAGCCTTATGTACTTGTCAGTTCTTACACGCCCAGACATCAGTTATAGTGTCAGTTACTTAAGTCAATTTAATAATAGTTATACAGCAGTTCATTGGAAAGCTGCAAAGAGAATTGTAAAGTATTTACATAAAACAAAATCTTATGGTTTAATGTTTACAAATGATGGTAAACATTTAGAAGGTTTTATAGATGCGGATTGGGCATCAAACACTATTGATAGGAGATCCTATACAGGTTTCTGTTTTAAATTCTCTGGTACGGTAATATCATATGAATGCAGAAAACAACCAACAGTAGCATTGTCCAGTACAGAGGCCGAGTACATGGCAATTAGTGAAGCCTGTAAGGAAGCAATATATTTGAAGAATTTGTTATTGGAAATTGTAAATTGTAATTATACTATTGTTATGTACAATGATAACCAAGGCGCTCAAAAATTGTCAGAAAATCCTTTGTTTCATAAGAGGTAAAACACATAGATGTACGCCACCATTTTGTCAGGGAAGTAGTTGCTAATAAATTAGTAAAGATTGTACATCTGCCAACTACAGAAATGCCTGCAGACTTGTTGACAAAAGGTCTAAGTAGTATAAAACACAGTTATTACGTTAAAAAGCTAGGCATTGAAGGTATTCTTTAAATAGTGTTAAATAAATATTTTTATCTTTGTATTGTTGTCAGATAATTTTTTAATAAGTGGAGGCATACATAGTTATGGTATGTTAAGTATATAATTAATTTAAAGTATATAAATAATTTAGCCCCTATGGAGACAACTGTGTTTTTGGGTATAACAATTGACTCCAGACTACAATGGGGCCCACAAATTGAAAAATTATCAGGAAAACTAAGTGCTGCAGCCTATGCAGTGAAAACTATTAGACGGCTCACTGATATTGATACGGCTAGAATAGTTTATTTCAGCTACTTTCATAGTATTATGTCATATGGAATTCTTCTCTGGGGTAACTCTGCGGACATTAACACCATCTTTTTATTGCAAAAGAGAGCCATAAGAGCTATCTACAAACTTGGTCCCCGGGAGAGCCTTAGAGAAAAATTCAAAGAAATAAATATTTTAACAGTCGCATCGCAATATATCTATGAAAATCTTTTGTATGTCCATAAAAACATAGACTCATTTTGTAAAAAGAGTGATACTCATAGCATAAATACTAGATATAAGCATAATCTTGTGTTACATGCAAGCCGTCTCCACAAAATAAGTAATTCTTTTATGGGGCAACGTATACGGTTCTATAACAAACTTCCCAGCAATATAAGAGAATTGTCAATAAACAAATTTAAACTACTATTAAAGCCAAATTGTGTAGCAGGGCATATTATAAAGTATCTGACTATATTAATGATAAAAATGCCTGGGAGTGAGTCGATCCAATTATAATGTAATTAATAAAATATGTAAATTTGTTTGGATACCAAAAGAGGGATGCCTGAGTTTTTTGGCAGTATTTTTATCAGTGCTCACCTAGTCATAAACTGCACAGTAGGGAAAAAAATTGTGACGATTCCAAACAAATGTAGCCATTTTTACGAAATAAAAAGATTTTGACTTTGACTTATACCTAGATTATTTTTTGTATTTATGTTTTATAGTAATCAGATTATTTTGATAAGTGGAGGTGTTGAAGTATATCAAAATAAAGGAATTTCGATTACCACTAACGCCCTCTAGTGTATTGCACTTTATACTTTGCTGTTGTCTATGAATAAATCAGTCTTGTCTTGTTGCAACAGCTAACGTGTTTTGATTAATAATTAATATATCACAGGCGTTAATAGGCTACGGTACCCGCTTTACATCAGGTGGGCCGTATGCTTGTATGCCTCCCAACGTAGTATAAAAAAAAATTGAGGAAGTAGTTCAAATTTGGCTTTAACAAACAAACATTGCAAGTTGAATAAAAGCTTGTAAAAAGTAAACCAGGCAATCCCGAGGGGTCTAAAGGTTCGTATTGATACGTGTATTGGCCCGTTTTTCACTTGACTTGTTGAAATTACTGTAGGTTATTGATTACAATCATACTAAGTGAAAATTGTTTGTATTATATACACTGTTACAGACAAAAATCGTTGAAAACCGACACATTTAGAGGTTGTCATGTTGCTACAAGGTGCCTTAGCATAAAGGGTAATTTAAACAACCGTGAACAGAAAACTAAAATTTTTATTACTAGTAGTATTTAGCTAAGCGAAGAAAATAAGTCAGGTCGCGGGTTCCATTTAATTTAGTGATCGAGTCCGTACACTATTGTTGGGAACTACCGCACTCTCCTTGGTCTGGCCACGGAAGAACCACCGGCACGGAGACAGCTGCTGCGGCACAGGTTCAAGGCGCAGAGGCTCGCAGATGAGGTAGATTGCTCTCAGGTTCGATAGATGAACCCCAACGGTGTTCCTGTGAACCGTACCACAGTATTACGATCCAGCCGAGAAGTCCACTACCACTAGCAACCGAGACGCAAGAGAGCTTGGCATATGCGAGACTAATTACAATTTTCCTAGCGGCTGTGGCATTGCGATAGATAAAGCAAGCACTACGAACGATTTATTTCTAATGTTTTGCTAGTGGCAGGATTACAATAAAAATAGCACAAATAGGATAGGCAAACAGATACTACAGCTTTGCGGTACATAAATAATGTGTGCACAACTTACCCAGTAAGGAAAATTCACTAAAACACCAATAAATTAAAAAGTCTGTTTCAATTTAGATAGCCGTTACGTTCGTATTTTGTAACGGTAGATTTTGTAAGCATAAGTGACGCGTACAGGCTCTCAAGTAGTTTGGCGTGCACTGATCGCGCGTTCTCAGCGAATGAATTCTCGATGCAATCAGTTACCGCGTCCCGCGCTTACCTCTCCGTTTTGTCGCCCTGCGCATTAGCATTATAATACACACGGTTTATTTGTCCGCGCGAATATTGAAAGTAATTTATTTTACTATGTTTTATATGCTTCTATATTTTGTATAATAATTAAATAATGTAAATATGTAGATATTTTTTAGTGTTACAAGTATTTAGATTTAAGTTAGTTTATATATATATATATATATAATATATATATATATATATATATATATGTATACCTAGTCAGGGCATAAGTTCTGTCAAAAACTTTTGATATAATTAATGATACAGTTTTTGATAATTATGTAAAAGTTATATATGGAAAGGTAATAAAATGTACAATAAAATTTTATTTACATTATACAGATCTCCTGATACACATGAACATGGGTTCATCAAGGCGAACAGCCTGGGGAATTTGAAAACTATAAAATATGTCACTATTTTAAACCGGACTGCGAGATCAAGCAACTTATTCAAGTACATATAAAACTTAAAAAATACATTTATACTGACTATTGCATCATTATTATTGGAGAAGAGGATTTCAAAAAAACAAATGATTATTTTGGTTTATTTGTATATTGAAATTAAACTATTTTTAACGGAAGTATCGCGTGTTTTATTTATTTTGTTGAAACCTGACGTTTCGAACGCTTTGCAGCGTCCGTGGTCGCAGGAAAGACTAAGGTGGTATTTGTCTTACATTAGTTATTCAATTATTACATCTACCGACATGGATGGATTAATTATATATGTTCCGATTCACACAAAAATCGCTCAGTGTCCGAACATTTTTTAGTAGATCTTTGGATTTGTGACTTGATTATATTTAGGACTGGATCCCAAGCAGGTGGTACTTGCCAACCATCTTCTCTATTGAAATTGGGGTGTTTTCTTATTTCAATAGCCTCGCGCAACATTCTCGGCATGTAGCGATTCTCCTTGACGAGGATTTGTGGTTTATCGAACCGGATGTAATGGTTTGGTTGGTCCAGTGTATGTTCACATACTGCAGAGTTTTTATCGCGCCTATTCTTCATGTCAGCAATGTGTTCTTTCACACGAGTACCTACGCTTCTCTTTGTTTGCCCTATGTATGATAAACCACATTCGCACTCTAATTTGTATACTCCTGCATCTTGTAGGGGGATATTAGACTTGATAGGTCTTAGAAATTGACTGATCTTCTTATGGGGCTTGAAATAAGTTTTAATTGAAGCTCGCCGTAAGATGTTGCCAATTTTGTCTGTGACTCCCTTTAAGTATGGTAAGATGGCAGGTTGACGTTCAACTGTAGGTGGCTTCGGGCGGCTTCTGTGACGCATGCGAGGGAGTGTGTGACTATTGCTCCGCAGTACTTGTTTGACGTGTTGGAGTTCCTCCTCTAGATGCTCAGCGTCGCAGATGCCGTGTGCTCTTTGAAACAAAGATTTGCCTACGGTAGCTAACTGACATGGATGGTGGTGTGAGTTACCATTGAGATATTTGTCTGTATGGGTGGGTTTCCTATACACTGTGTGAGTAAGTGAGTTGTCAAGTTTCCTGGTGATTAATATATCAAGGAATGCTAGTGAATTATTTGCCTCTAATTCCATGGTGAATTTGATTTTATTGTTGATGGAATTAAGGTGGTGTAGGAATATAGACACTTTATCTTTGGGTATGACAACAAAAGTATCATCTACGTACCGTTTGTACATCTTCGGCACAGCCGGTGCCATCGACAGCGCTTTCTTCTCAAGGTCTTCCATGAAAATGTCAGCGACAACAGGAGAAATGGGAGAGCCCATAGCTACGCCATCGATTTGGGTGTAAAATTCGTCATTCCAAAGAAAATAGCCAGATGTTAAGCAAAGTTCTAGAAGTTCTCCATATTCCTCAGGCATGTCATTTTCACGAAGCTTCCTTTTCACAGTTTCTATGCAGTCTTGTACAGGTAGGCAGGTGAATAGTGACTGTACATCAAAACTGACCATAGTTTCATCACTAGTCAATTTTAGGTCTTTTATTTGGCTAATGAAATGGTAGGAATCCTTAACATATGCACTTGTATGTCCACGAAGTTGTGAGAGTACCTTCGATAGATGTCGAGCCAGTTTGTAGGTTGGTGTGTCAATCTGGCTAACTATGGGTCGTAAAGGAATGCTGTTTTTATGTATTTTCGGTAATCCATACAGTGTTGGTGGTTTAACGCAAGAAGGTACAAGCATGTTTACGTCTAGATTCAGTTTTTCGAAGTGTTTCCTTATTAATTATTTAGTTTTAGTAAGAATTTTTGTGGTGGGGTCTTTGTTTACCTTTTTATAAGTAGTATCATCCGACAAAAGTTGTTGAATTTTACTGATATATTCGGACGTGTCCATGATTACTGTTGCGTTTCCTTTATCTGCATGGAGAACTGTAAGATCTGGGTTCTTGCGTAGGTTATTGAGAGCAAGTATTTCGTCCATAGGAACATTCGGTTTAGGCGGACGGCTTTGACGCAAGACTGCAGAGACGTCTTGACGTACCACTTCTAAATTTTCCTTTTTCATATTATTTTTCCACAGACAGTACTCAACTTCGCGGATAATTTGCTCAAACGGTACTTTCCTAGGTGCAAGTGCGAAATTTAAACCTTTATCAAGTGCCTGAAGGGCCGCGGATTCTATAGTGTGTGTTCCGTTAAAAATAGTTTAATTTCAATGTGTAACAATCGCGAAAACCTAAGACAATATTATTTGTATATATAAGATACACGATAAATTCAGTCATAATAATATGTCTGCCAAGTTATGTCTTTAACAGCTCTTCAATGATGTTTAATTGTAGAGTAGTGAGCTTTAATAATCTGTTATATCTGGACATTTATACGCACAATTACACATTTTTACTTGACTTAAATTCGGTTTTATTATATGACTATGACGTGTTTAATAAATGTTAAAGAGAATAATATTTTAAAAAAATTTAAAATATGAGAACATACTCGAATCAGCCGATGAAGACTCCTTTCGACATTAACGGTTATTCAAAGCAAGATACATATTCTTCATCAAAACGTTGCAGGACTATTAAATAAATCGGACTCACTTATTGTGCATCTTGAAGAAATGAATAGTCAAAACAAAAATATGGATGTTGTCTGCATTACTGAGCATTTTATGATGAAGGGTCACGAAGAACTATTGAATTTTCCAAACTATGGTCTTAGTTCATGCTATTCAAGAAAGGACAAGACACGTGGAGGTGCGTGTATTTTAATAAAAAATGGTCATCAGTACAAGGAACTAGACCATACAGCGAATTGTTCAGTAGTTGGTGCACTGGAATGTTGTGCGATTGAGTGAACTCAAAACCAGTTATTAATTTTGTGTGTATACAGGCCGCCAACCTCAAATAATCTAAATATTATTTATGACAAACTTGATCTCATCTTGAAAACATTGTGCTCCAACTAATAAGCGACTTTTATATTGTGGGGATTTCAACATAGTTATTTTTAAAAGAAATAAGTATAGATTTAGATTTTTTTCTCTTGGGTTACAATCTTAAATTAACAATAAATAAACCCACTAGACTACAAAACAAAACTTGTATTGATAATATTGCTCATAATTTCGCGTGTAAATGCAAAACTCAAATTATAGACCTTGCTTTGTCTGATCATACGGCTCAAATAATAGAGCTGCCAATAAATAGAACCAAAAATCTAAAATTCTGGTATATTACAAAACGTGATCAAACGAAAGAATACCTCAGTAATTTTAAAAATTACCTATACAGCTTATCTTTCTCCTACAAAACAGACGACCCTAACATAACCTTTGACAATTTCATTGTCCATTTTAGAATGCTTAAATAAATAAAAAAAATGATATCGATATCACGAGGTATAAAAATCTGTAGCAGAAGAAAAGGACGCTTCTCTGGAAATATAGGTTAAAGCCTTCAAGGCAGAACAAAGAAATATTTAAAGAGTATTCTAAGAAACTTAAGAAAATTATCAACCAGACACAAAAAGCTAAAAATACACATTTTATAAATAAATCACAGAACAAATTAAAAGCCACCTGGAAAATTATTAATAGTAAGACAAAAATAAAAGAACACATTATAAAAGACGAATCGCTGATCTCCGATCCTAGAAAATTGCTAATGCCTTTAATGATTACTTTATAGATCAAATCACAAAATTTTCAAATTGTTTAAGTAGTACAGCAAAAATTCCTACGTATTGTCAATCTATGTTTATGTCGCCAGTATCAGATGTGACAAAAGCTTTTGACTGTGTCGATCATAAAAGACTAATAAGCAAACTCAATGCGTATAGCATAAGAGGGAATGTTTATAAACTCCTAGAATCGTATCTTAGTGGCCGTGTTCAGTATGTGGAAATAACCAGAATATGTCCCAAAACAAAAAAAATTAAGTAACTTACCGCTCACATGCTAAACAAATTAAATATGGAGTACCCCGGGTAGTGTTCTTGGACCTCTGCTATTCCTCATTTATATAAATGATTTACCCGAGCATACGGTACTGGCTTAGTCAATAATAACATAAACGAATATGAATATGACATTAACAAATGAAATCATTACATGGCTCGACATAAATAAGTTAAATTTGCAGTAAACGAAAATTATGCATTTTCATCAAAGAAAACAAGTGCACACATTTAATATAAATTATAACGAACAAAAGGTAGAAGACTTTCTAGGGCTAATGCTAATTGACTACCACCTAACTTGGAAGCCGCAAGCAGAACAAATTTGTTAAAATCTGAGCAAGATTGCGTATGCTTTATATCGACTTTCAAATAAACTTTAAATTAGGAGCAACACTAATGGCATATCATGGCATTGTCGCACCGAAATAAATCCCTAAAGCTGTTGACTTTACCGTCACTATATATACTAGAAATATGGATTTTTGTGAAATTAAATCAGCATATTTCTGTAAAATTGACACAAATAAGAAGAAGAACGGTAGCTGTACGCGCTCAATATCAAATTATGTTAATAGTTGGTGGTTATAATACTGCGTTATTATGCAAAAGTGTAATCGGTATGGGGCCTGTTATTTATAATAAAATTCCAGGCAGTATACAATTATTACAATTTAAACTGTTTAAAAAGAAATTGACTTCCCTCTTAATAGATAAGTGCTACTATAATATTAATGAATTTTTAAATGACATTCTGTTAGTTTGACATTGCATTATATTGTAATTTTGTTTTGTAGGTAGTTAATTATTATTTTTAAATCTAGTTATTCATACTATATACTTTGCACGCCTTAATAAGGCAAAATGTACAAGGGAATTTTATAATTAATTTTACCATCATACGAGTATAATGTACCTACATTTTAAGCAAATAAATGTTTCTGATTCCTATATAAAATGAACGATGTAACTCTGTACAGGTGCCGCTGCGGCTGAAGAGGGCAAAGAAACACACGCGGACAAGACTCAAGATGGAAGAACAATGACATCAGACGACGATAATGTTCTAAAAAATCCAAGAATGTGTAGGGCAGTTACGCGTGAAGAGACAACCAACAGAAACGTTGGCCCTTACATATTACGGTGCGTTAAAAAACCTGCAAATGATAGACAAGTTTCAAAAAACACATCTATGTATACCGTGATAAACAAAACTAATGTGAGTGTGAACAGTGATCGTGAGTGCCCTAGTACTAGCACAGATGTCGGCAATAGCAACAGTAAAGTTACTAAGGAGGATTATTCAAAGAGAACTGATGAGAAACCTTTTGAATGTAAGATATGTAAAGTTAGATTTAGTCGGAGGAACAATTTAAAGAGTCATTTAATGTCACACACTGGTCAGAAACCCTTTGAATGCGAGATATGTAAAGTTAGATTTAGTCACAAGGGTAATTTAAAGAAACATTCAATGACACACACTGGTCAGAAACCCTTTGAATGTGATATATGTAAATTTGGATTTATTCAGAAGGCTAATTTAAAGAGACATTTAATGACACACACTGGTCAGAAACCCTTTGAATGCGAGATATGTAAAGTTAGATTTAGTCAGAAGGGTAGTTTAAAGCAACATTCAGTGACACACTATGGTGAGAAACCCTTTGAATGTGAAATATGTAAAGTTAGATTTAGTCGGAGGAACAATTTAAAGAGTCATTTAATGTCACACACTGGTCAGAAACCCTTTGAATGTGACATATGTAAAGTTAGATTTAGTCGGAGGGACAATTTAAAGAGTCATTTAATGTCACACACTGGTCAGAAACCCTTTGAATGTGACATATGTAAAGTTAGATTTACTGAGAAGGGTAGTTTAAAGAGGCATTTAATGACACACACTGGTTTGAAACCCTTTGAATGTGAGATATGTAAAGTTAGATTTACTGAGAAGGGTACTTTAAAGAGGCATTTATTGACACACACTGGGCAGAAACCCTTTGAATGTCAGATATGTAATGTTAAATTTAGTCTGAAAAATAGTTTAAAGTGTCATTTGATGAAACACACTGGTTTGAAACCCTTTGAATGTGAGATATGTAACGTTAAATTTAGTCATAAAAATAGTTTAAAGTATCATTTGATGCAACACACTGGTTTGAAACCCTTTGAATGTGAGATATGTAAAGTTAGATTTACTCGGAAGGGTCATTTAAAGAGACATTCAATAACACACACTGGGCAGAAACCCTTTGAATGTGAGATATGTAACGTTAAATTTAGTCATAAAAATAGTTTAAAGTATCATTTGATGCAACACACTGGTTTGAAACCCTTTGAATGTGAGATATGTAAAGTTAGATTTAGTCAGAAGTCCAATTTAAAGACACATTTAATGACACACACTGGTCAGAAACCCTTTGAATGTGAGATATGTAAAGTTAGATTTAGTCATAAAAATAGTTTAAAGTATCATTTGATGAAACACACTGGCTTGAAACCCTTTGAATGTGGGATATGTAAAGTTAGATTTAGTCATAAAAATAGTTTAAAGTGTCATTTGATGCAACACACTGATTTGAAACCCTTTGAATGCGAGATATGTAATGTTAAATTTAGTCATAAAAATAGTTTAAAGTATCATTTGATGCAACACACTGGTTTGAAACCCTTTGAATGTGAGATATGTAAAGTTAGATTTAGTCAGAAGTGTAATTTAAAGACACATTTAATGACACATACTGGTCAGAAACCCTTTGAATGTGAGATATGTAAAGTTAGATTTAGTCATAAAAATAGTTTAAAGTATCATTTGATGCAACACACTGGTTTGAAACCCTTTGAATGTGAGATATGTAAAGTTAGATTTAGTCGGAAGAGTTGTTTAAAGAAACATTCAATGACACATATCGGTTAGAACCCCTTGAATGAGAGTTATGTAGAGTTAGAATTAGGCAACTTTTCAACTCGAGACACAGATTTAGAGTTATATGAAATTAGATTTATCCTGAAAGATCACTTTTAATTTAATAACACATTAGTCCGTCTCCCTTTGATTAGTACATATGTCAACGCAGATCCAAGACGAAGAGTCATTCTAATTCATATAAAAAATTACAGACATTATGAATGTGACTGTTAATTGAAAATTAACAGGGTAATGTAAACACGGCTCAATTTATTGTACGGTTCAACATGTATCACTGAATTATTCAAATGCCTATGCTATTTGAGATTATGGCAACCCCACTCGGCCATTTTAGTCATATTTCACTCATTTGTTCATTCGGTTAGCATCGGAAATGCATTCACTTCCTCTTTGCATCGCTCACCGGCCGGCACTCAAAGGAATCAAACGTGGACAATTCATAACCTCAAATAACGGGTAGCGTGTGCGATCAAATTATTATAAATAATAATATTCTGTGTAAGACAGATTGTCAACGAATCAGTGGTCAATAAAGTAAGTGATCAAAACTTGGGTTCATATTCATCACCAAACGGCGAGCACACGCCTTCATCACACATTTCCAGCAACCAGGGTGGCGCGGCGCCTTCAGAGTTGTTGGACGGTAACAGTCTGCAATGATCGCGGTCAAGATTACGGTGGGCAGTCTCATCAAATCTCAGTCCTTGGAGGCTCTTAACCCTTCGAAACCCGGGTGGTCGTATACGACTGCGAAATGTATGTGAAAACGTATATAACGGGTTCTGACTGCTCAAACCGGACTGGGTGGTGGCCCATACAACAGTCAACAAACTGCCGACATCAGTCGATCTAGAATTTGTTGCATTTGACTAGTTAATGCATTTGAAGGACTGTATTGCCTACGCGTGTGACTATCATATGCATCAAGGTCGATAGAACGCGAATCACGGTCGATAGAACGTGAATCACGGTCGATAGAACGTGAATCACGGTGTCTAGAACGTGAACGACGACATCTAGAACGACTTTTATTTCTTGTACCGTTATTGACCATTTTTATCACTTTCTTTTGCAAGCAAACATAAGTAAACACGCTGTGCAAACACGCTCGGATACAAAATAACTACTCTGCACAGAGTACACAGGACAGCAATAAAGCACGAAAATATTTGACAAAATCATAAGCAAAAATATGTTTTCACGTATGTGAAAATTCTGCTACTGTAGCTATCGATTAAACAAATTGGAACGTACTCACCAAAATTACCAGCCCGTCACTTTTTAATGTTTCGACTTACAAAGGTACCCACTTTATATTTATTTTTTATTTTCTTCTTGGACTGTTGTATTTTATGAACCAAAGCGATTAGGACACGTGAATTTAAGATTCCGCTTCTGATTTTAGCAACCAGAGGGAAAAATAACTCAAAAAAAACACAATTATAACGGAAGTAATTATTTCTTACCAAAATGAGATTAATTTTAGATGCAACCACTATTCTTAATAATCAATTACAAATTCAATACAAATCAAACTAGGCAACTTAAGTTCTAAAACGGGCAGAGCTTCTTACGACGTGTACTCGACGAAAAGAGCCCTCAGAATGAAGTGCCCCGCCCTTTTATAGGCAACGCTCTTACCACCACCATCTCCCCACCAATGGTCGTGTTAATGTATCAAGTGTCTGCTAATAGTAGCTTATGATTAACTGCGACACAAGACGTATCGCTCGTGCATTGCTGTTCCCTAAGCTGACGCAGCACCCCCGTAGGAGCTTACTGATAAAATTTTATCATTTTACTAGACCGGTGGTCGAATGTTTAGCAACACTACTTTGACACCAATGCTCGTGGGTTCGATTCTCACACAGAACAAACATTTTTGTACATGAACATGTCTGTTTGTGTTGGTCTGGGTGTTTTAAGAGAGGTAGGGCGCATCAAAGTAGCCGGCGATTGAGTAGGTACCTGTATGCTCTTGAGGAGTTGTATTAGCAGTGGAGGTAACATATCAGCATTCTAATATTTGAAGCGTTCATATTCTACGGTAGCCAATTCACATCAGGTGGGCCGTATGGTTGTACGCCACCGGACATTGTATAAAAAAAAATATGAATACATAAACCCCTGTGCAAGTTTATCAACTTTTTCACGTGTATACACACAGACTAACAGACAAAATTCTTCTAAATATCGAAATAAAAGAGCCACCTCTCTCGCCAAACCAGGTGGGACTTGAAATCTTTTCATATAAATACTTATTAAATTTGGATATTTTTTTTCAAATTCAGTTTAAACTTTTCATACCTAACTATTATTTCCCCCAATGTTAAGACTATGGTTGACAGATGGGGCAGAGAGAACCGTGCGCCACATGACTCGGTTCTTACACATACCGCTCGCTTCTTTAACATTCATAGATCTTTTCATGTAGGAACCGTCGGTGGTTCCTATGGATCCAAAAGCGCTCAGTTCGCTCTGCCTACCTCATAAACAATTTAATATAGTACATAAAAAATAGAACGTTTTAACTATCCTTCACAAACAAACTTATCTCTGCGGTCCAAGGAAATCTGACTGTCACTTCAATTGTTATGTTTGTTGTACTTGTTTTAGTCTGAGATTGTATGTTTCTATTTACATAGTTCCCTTACAGAGGTAAACAAGTATTTTACATCTGTGGGCAAAAACCTAGCAAATCAAACCCTATCGAAACTCGGAACTACACCTGAAATTTTAGCATCTATTTTTTTATTTTTATTTTTATTTTATTTTATTTAGGACAACAAACAATTGTACAAAGAGCTTAAGATACATACGTATTACTAAGAAAATTAAATAAGTGCACAACCAACACCGTTGTCCGCTAAATAATATTAAAAAATGCACAAAAAGTATAACATATAAGTATTACAGTATTACAACTTCTACGAGTATGATTAAAGATTTGATGCTAAATATTAAACATAAGAACAAGAGTCAGAGACAGAGAGAAAAATAATAATAATAAAATCGAATTAGGTAGCTAATTACAAGAGAAATCAAACAAATAAGTCAGCACCAAACAATCATTGATTATTTTCGTCATCAAAATTTTCGATTAGCTTCTCAACCACGCATAACCTGAACCGTCCAGACGGTAGCATAAATAAGTCAATATGCGTGAAATAGTCATTATATAGCTTCATAATGCGGTGCAGCGGCGCACGTTCGCCCGCATTCGTTCTGCACAGCCTGGGTGCGAAAAGGCCGCGAGCATGTGCAGCGCGTATACGTTGCGAACTGCTCGGAATTTTTAAATATATTTGGTTCATTAATTGATTACAGTCAAATTTATTGTGGCAGATATTATATAGCATTGACATGTCTATCAACCATCTTCTCATTTTGAGCGTTGATAAAGAGAATTTTACCAGCGAGTCGTGATAAGAGATTTTTTTGCGATAACATCTATAGTTTACAGAACGAAGGTACTTACGCTGCACTGCTTCTAATTGATCACTGTATTTGGTATAATAAGGATTCCACACAACCGTGGCATATTCCATCTGAGGTCTGATCAGTGACTTGAAACAAATCTAAAACAAAATCCCTTAAAAATCCTGTCAACTCAATGTCTTTTATACCTACAGACTCACTTGAAGTAAAAGAGATCATTATGAATCTCAAATCTGACTCAGCCCCGGGTTCTGATAAACTATCAGTAAACTTTTTGAATTTTTTTTGTGACTTACTAATCGAACCAATAACAGCTATTTGTAATCTAAGTCTTTCCACGGGCAAATTCCCCAACCAGTTCAAAATAGCCGCTGTTTGTCCTATATACAAAGCTGGAGACAAAAACCAACCTTCGAACTACAGACCCATATCATTGCTATCAGTCCTCTCCAAGGTCCTTGAAAAATTAGTCAATAAGAGATTAGTCAGCTTTCTGGAATCCTCAAACTTGTTAGCTGGCAACCAGTATGGTTTTAGAAGAAATCGGTCAACGGAAGATGCGCTTCTAAAGCTAACATCCACTATTAGTTCATATTTGGATAAGGGAGAACGTTGCGCCTGTGCTTTTCTGGACCTCCAGAAGGCCTTCGATACGGTCTCCATTCCAATTCTATTACAATGTCTTGGAAGATGTAGGTATCAGAGGCATAGTCCACTCCTGGTTCCGGGACTATCTTACTCATAGACAACAGTATGTAAAAGTAAATAACCACGAAAGTCGCAAGTCAGAATGCTCCTATGGAGTACCACAAGGCAGCATTCTCGGGCCTAGCCTGTTTTTAATCTATATTAACAACTTATGTAGTCAAGATATTCCTGGTGCAGATCTACTGATGTTTGCCGATGATAATGCAATAATATTCCACGACAAAACGTGGGCTGGTGTGAGAGCTCTGTCGGAAGCCGGTCTGGCTAAATTTGCCGCTTGGCTAGTAAACCATCTTTTAACGTTAAACACTACTAAATCAAATTACATCTGTTTCTCAAAAACTTCTGCCACTTGTCCACCAGCGGATTTTAAAACTGCTATTCACACATTCCCCTGCAACTGTAATGGATCCTGTGTAACACCTAACTCATGTAACTGCACTCAACTTATAAGAGTCCAATGGGTAAAATATCTCGGAGTTATAGTTGATGAAAATCTGCGTTGGGATTATCACATCCGCTCCATATCTGTTAGGGCCAGGAAGCTGATGTATATTTTTAAGAAACTTAAAATCACCGAGGACCCTGATCTTCTCCTAAACACATATAAAGCACTTTGCCAGTGTATCCTCACTTACTGCAGCACCTCGTGGGGAGGGGCCTCTAAAACGCACATATTGGTTGTAGAACGAGCTCAAAGATCCGTCCTCAAAGTTCTTCTAGGACTTCCCTTTCGCTATCCCACAGAAACATTATACAAACAGGCAAATGTCTTGTCTGTTAGGAAACTACATATTTTAGTTAGCCTTACTAGATACCACCGATTATCCGTCCCTTTCATCCCTCTAACTAAAAAACGTATACAGCGATGTCCAATTCCTAGAGTTGAAACCAGATTTGCACAAAGATTCTTCGACTATATTGCTCCATTTTTGTATAACAAATTTTTATTGACAGACAAAAATATTATGACCCTTAGGGCCAATTCATTCAAAAAAGTTCTTCTCGCATGGCTAGCTGGAAAGACCTATGATGAGACTGAAGAATTATTTAATATATTGAGCTAAATCACTATACTTGTTACCCCAATTATATACTTAAAAACATACATAACACTCAAATCCACCCACTCACACAAACACCCACAAACCCACACACATACACACACACCACACACACACACTCATACATAGACAGAGAAAGATATAGACAACATTCACAGCATAGAATATCACATATTATATTATTAGATTGTAATAAAACTTTTAAACCTTTCGCTTTATATATAAGGCACAACTGAGATTTATATAACTGTTCGCTATTTATAATTTAGTAAGTTAACTGTAATGCTAAGTCCATTGAAGAGCCTGACTCCCATAACACAGGGAAACCTAAAGTGGGAGCCAGTGAAACAGAAATTGTAACATTCTTGCTAAATAAATTATTATTATTATTATAGATATTAGGCAAAATACTATGCAGTATTGAACATTTTTTTTATGAGACTATCACACCCTACAGCCGCGTCCCTCTTTCTGTTCCATCATACCCAACGAACTATTTAAATAGAACAAACCAGTAGACCAGACCGATCTCATCCCATACATATGACCAAAATATATAAAACCTGCCCCCTGTTATTCCCAAAAACAAAACCTAAGAAGTACGCCCCTGGTGGAAGATTAAGGAACTAAAATTATAATACGTCAGTTTTGACAGCTCACATCGACAATGAAATAGTACAAAGATATTCCGTAATAAGGTAGATAGGTTATGTGATCTTAAAGTGACAATATAAAACGAATGCTCGCGACATCCTTAATATATATTATTGTACCAAATCGGTAAATGAGCGAGGTACGGTAATATCACATAATAACAAGGCTGCATGTGTTGGTGTGGATGATGTTCAGAAAATATCTACCGGTGTTATACCTGATACTCAACTAATTATTATCCGTGTACTACCAAATATTCAGCCGTTACCCACCAATGCATCACCTTATTTTCAACCAAAACTTACCTGCGCGACACTTCATATCCACCCGTTGCTTACCATTGTAACACCCGATATTCTTCCAGTAATTCACTATACGACTTCTTGTAATTATCCGATACTTACCAGTGCTTGTTCTGATATTCAGATAGTATTAACCAATGTAACTCCTAATAATCAGCCAATATCCAATACAATCCAGCCTGTATACACGATTTTTATTCAGTCAGGTCATATCTGCACAGTTTTTTTTTTTTGTGTTCCTCTGATACTGGAATAGTCACGCTTAGCAACTATTTCTCGCTATGGATTGTAATAATCAATTTATTTATTTTTTCTCTCTTAATCTAGACAATTATTATATAATATAGTTAATGTTCATGCACAGAGTAAGATCGAGTGAGACTGGTGACAAAGATAGGCCGAAGCCGGTCGCTCAGTACACCAGTCCTCTTCCCGCGACATCTTAACATTGTGATACACTGATTGCCTACTATCACGATTCGATTTTAAAAATATGTAATATACAAAAAATATGAAGGATTATTTTAAAGTTATTAAATAATATTGATAATGTGTCGAATGCCACCTCGCTAACTTGCGATCCATGCGAGGTACGTGGCTATTTATCAAATCATAATAAATCATTTAATATAATCATCCAAAACATACGTAGCATAGGGGCCAACTTTGACAGCTTTAATATGCTGCTTCACACCCTTGGTTGCAAACTGGATATTATTATTTTAACAGAATGCTGGCTATTTAAAAATTCAATTATACCCCAAATTGAAGGTTTTCCTCGATAACCTCTAGTAATCCTATTAACCAAAATGACGGTGTAATTGTTTACTATAATAACACACTCACAGGGGTTAGCATTGAGGTACCTAAAATTTTAGATGCCAGTGGCCTGCTGATAAAGCTCCACGCGGAAACTGTCATAGTCGCCCTATATCGGCCCTGCGCTTTTAGAAATGTTGTCAATTTTACGCAGTCACTGGCTTCAGTGTTAGGTTCGCTTCGATACTTTAAAAACATAATTCTAATGGGTGACATAAATATTGATATCGCACCTGGTAACCTTGACGGAGATGCTAAAGATTATTTAAATGCTTTATTTAGCACACCAAGGTTGTCTCCCTTCTCACACATTCCCCACTCGCAATAGTTCTTGTCTCGATCACGTCATACTAAAGACCCCACACCGTGCTCTCTCTCTGGTCATACAATCTTCACTGACTGATCACTAGACTGTATTACTATCCTTAGATACACGATTACAAATATGGCCTCCACGAACCATTATTAAAGTTAACTATGACGATATCTCTTATGTTCTAAATAACACAGACTTCTCGCATATTATGGCTTATTCTGATCCTGAAGTAGCCACTGATAAATTTATTGAAAACCTCCAGTCTACTATTTCCTTGCGTACTCTTCCAAAACGCCGACGTATTCTAAAGCCTTGGATTACACCCGCCCTGCTAAAATGAATTAAGAACAGAGATAGCATGCACAAAAAATTTAAGAAACATCCCGATAATAATACTTTGCGTATCACTTACTACAGATATCGTAATTATTGTAACTCTATTTAAAAAAAATAAACAGAAATACGAAAGAGATATTGTTGGTAAGGCCGGAAGTAATTCAAAAAAATTATGGCGTGCCGTCAGGGATATCACCCACTTGAATAAAGACTACAACATCGAACGATATTTTTTATTGCAAGCATTCTCCGAAAGAATCAGTTAATCATCTTAACTCATTTTTTGCAGCCACCGGTAGAACTCTGGCAGCGAACAGACATAATTCCGCTTGCAACAACGCTTCCCTGCCCCCCAATGGCTATTGTCTTGACTGCTTCCCGCTCCAATCTTTCATCCTCAATGAAGCTATAATTTGTAAAGTAGAAGCGGTTATAAACTCTTTGAGAGAAGACTGTGCAGTCTGGCTGCCCCGATTACGCATATCTGTAACATCAGCATGGCATCCGGTGTCTTCCCATCCGCTTTCAAAAAAGCAATCGTCCACCCTATCTTTAAGGCTGGGGACCGCAGCAGTGCGAACAATTGCCGTCCTATATCCATCCTTCCTGCATTGTCCAAGATCCTTGAACAATTAATCAACAAATGGTTAACGAGTTTTCTTGCGGATAAAGGTTTACTTTCGCCAAACCAGTACGGCTTTAGAACTGGCCGGTCATCAGCTGACGCGGTTCACGCTCTCACTGACCACATAACAAGGTGCTTGGATAATGGCAGCAAATGCTTAACCATCTTCTTAGACCTCGCAAAAGCGTTCGACACTGTGTCGGTTCCCATCCTTCTGAATAGGTTGGAATCTCTAGGTGTACGTGGAAAACAACTTTCTCTCTTCAAAAGTTATCTTTCTGGTCGCTGTCAGAGTGTATCAATTGACGGGAATTCGAGCTCCTATCTGCCTATAGATTATGGTGTTCCCCAGGGAAGCATTTTAGGTCCTACGCTCTTCTTAACTTACATTAACGACCTGTGTTCTCTTAAGATGCCCAACTACAAAATTATTTCCTATGCGGACGATACTGCCCTTCTTTTCACCGCCGACACTTGGGAAAATACTTTTGCTCTAGCACAGGCTGGCTTCGATTCTGTGTCAGATTGGCTTCGTCTAAATCTGTTAACTCTTAACATACTCAAGACCCAGTACCTCACTTTTTCTATAACTAATAAATCCCATACCACCGTCTCAGGTTTGTCCATCATCGCGCACACACACACACTACTGCTTCCCAAAATATGCGCTCATGTCCTACCTTGTCTTCTTCTAACACAATAAAGTATTTGGGCGTCATTGTTGATAATAGGCTGAATTTTCAATGTCGCCTTAGCACAACCGCTGGAAGAGTTCGTAAACTCATATATATTTTCAAACAATTTCGTCACGTGGCAGAGCCAAAAATAGTGAAGTTATTATACGACTCCTACGGCACCCGCGGGACGAGAGGGGGTGGCGCAATTCTATGCCAGCACCACACTTCACCAAACACTAAATTTCTATCTATCTATCTATACTTCACGCCAAATCCCTTACGGGGTAGGCAGAGAGAACCGAGCGCCATGCGACTCGATCCTTACATACCTCACTCGCTTCTTTCACATTCATTACTCTTTTTAAGCACGCTCGCCGGTTTCTAGGGCTCCTGTCATCACCTTCTGATAGAACACGACCAATTTGATCATGATAGGTAAGTCTTGGCCTTGGCTCCTACATCCTTCCACTTTTGCATTGTATATCTGCTTCGTCATTCTTTCAGCCTGCATTCTTTCTATATGTCCGAACCAACGGAGCATGCCTCTTCTTATTTTAACACCGACGCTCTCTTTCAGACCAACTCAGCTTCTAACCTCATCATTGCGAATACGGTATACAAACGTTACACCACAAATTTTGCGCAACGCTCGCATTTCAACCGCGTTTATCCTACTTTCATGCTCTCTCTGCCATACCCAGCTCTCGCTTCCATAAGTAAGCGTTGGGATCAGCACTGGAATGTGTATAGCCAGCTGCGCCTGGCTCAGGTTTTTACTACCAAGAAGTTTTCCCAACGCTCCATTCACACTATTCCCAGCACTCACTCGTCTTTCCACATCTGCGGTGTACCTTCCATCCCTGCTGAAAGCGCATCCAAGATATACAAACTCATCCACTTGTTCCAACACTTCATCATCTACCGTAATCCTAATCCAAATAATCTACCAAATTTCTCATATGATATAATAATATTATTACGAGTAGTATTGGATGTCGATACATACAAATTATAACGAATTTATGTTCCACATGCTGTATGGTCTGTGACCTACACTGGCGTGACACTCAATTGTATATGTGTGTATGTATATCTTCACGCCAGATCCCCTGTGGGGTAGGCAGGGAGAATGTAAGGACCGCGTCTTACGGCGCTCGGTTCTCTCTGCCTACCCCGCAAGGGACACTTAATTACTTACATTTTTAGTATAAGTTCCACTTACCAGTTCACGATCTATCACCAACTATATAGCTGGTGCTCTATCATACCATATACCCACCATTTTCGTATTACGTTTTGCTTCAATTGTTTTTTAGGGTTCCGTGCCTTAAAAGGAAAAATTGAACCCTTATAGGATCACTTTGTTATGCGTCTGTCTGTCAAGACCCTTTTTCTCAGTCAGTTATGTCCCGTTTATGTGCATATTTTGACACTATCAAGGGAATCAAAACCTATAGGGTACTTTCCGTTTACCTACAATCATGAAATTTGGTAAGAAGCTATGTCATGTAGCACAAGTAAAGGAAAAAAAATCGAAAACAGTAAACTTGTAATTCCATCACAAAAAAAAAACTTTTTTTACGACAGTAATTTGCGAATGTTTTTTGTTTACGGAACCCTCAGAGCGCGAGTCGGGCTCACACTTGACACCTTTTTTTATGCAACAACGGAGCATGCCTCGTCTTATTTTAACAACGACGCTTTCTTTCAGACCAACTCTGTTTCTAACATCATCGTCGCGAATACGGTCTACATGCATTACGCCACAAATTTTGCGCAACGTTCGCATTTCAATCGCGTTTATCTTACTTTCGTGCTCGCTTCCATAAGTAAGCGTTGGGACCAGCCCTGTATATTATATTTAATTTAATACCTAATTATGATAATATAATTTTGATTGATTTTATAAACATATAATTTTGACGACCTCGATGGCGCAGCGGTGAAACGCACTGTTACATTACTGTGACACCAACGCTCGTGGGTTCGATTCCCACACAGGACATTTGTGTGCATGAGCATGTCTGTTTGTCTTAACCTGGGTGTTTTTAAGAGAGTTTTTAAGAGGGCGTGTCAAAGCAGCTGTCTATCTCCACCTCACAGAATACCGTAGCCAAATAATAATTCCCTAGAGTTGTGTTCCTGCGCGTGAGTGTGGTCACCAGTAAGCTCCTAAACTCAACTTAACGTCAAGTTATGGAAGCCAGAGCTGGGTCTGGCAGAGTGAGCATGAAAGTAGAATAAACGCCGTCGACATGCGAGCGTTGCGCAATATTTGCACCGTAACGCTTGTAGACCGTGTTCACAATATGGAAATGAGTGTTAAAATACGAAGAGAGTATATGTGTTAGGATAAGAAGAGGCATGCTCCGTTGGTTTGGACATGTAGAAAAAATGCAAGAGGAAGCCTGCCAGTCCAACACTGTGGACTGCAATTCTGGACCCAAACCGCACAGACGCGCGGATTAGGGCGTCCCCCGGTGGCGACGCGCACCGATCTGCCCCCGTCGGTGCGAAATCTAGGGCATGCGGCGGTGGGGGCCGCCACCCACCACGCAACGCTCATCCCGGCGGGTCGAGGAGAGCTGAGAGTCGTATAGGCACATGGAATGTGAGAGGTGGTCTAAAAGATAAGATGAATGAGTTGATAGATATAATGAACGTGAGAGTGAAGTATGCAAGGACCGCGTCTTATGGCGCTCGGTTCTCTCTGCCTACCCCGCAAGCGACTTGGCGTGAAGATATACACCAAACTGATCGTGTGTGTATCAGAAGGTGACGTCAGAGGCTTTAGAAACCGGTGAACGTGCACGAGAAGAGCAACGAATGTTAAAGAAGTGTGTAAGGACCGAGTCATGTAGCGCTCGGTTCTCTGTGACTACTCCCCAAGAGATAGATCTTCATGACATGATATCTTCACTACATAGATAAATAATTTTTGGATCACTAACGAATCAAATGAATCCTTATTTGTCTAACTGCAAATAAGGGGAATTGGACCAAATGAGAATTAGACCAATCGCGTATTTTTTTAGTATTATTTTCTGCCACTAAGGTGACAAACAAGCGTACGGTCTGCCTGATGGTAAGATTTGGAACACCAGGTGCCACTCATGCGTTGCCGACCCTCTAAAAACCTCTTCACGCCATTCTTGCAGAACCCCATGCAGCAGTCCCTTGGGAAAACCTCGGCTGGGAGCTCGTTCTGACTTGAGCGTTACAGAAGACAACTTCTCTGGAACCGTGCAGTACGCGATCATTGCTGTTCCAATGCGTGAGGGTGAACTCTCTGCCGCCGGCGAGCGGTGCGCTTGTAAAAAGAAGCTGTAGGCGTCGTATCGAACAATTCTTCAGAACGCAACTCGTTGTACAATCGGTCGAATACATAAAGGTAGGCAAAAACTCTCCTTAAATTCATAGGCTCAATACCTAACGTAATTTTAAGTGTCTGTCTGTAATGCATAACATGTTGTTTTTTGTTTGCATAATAAGTATTCATGTTTTACAATTTTCAAGTTTCTGTAACCATTTTTACGTAAATAAAGCTTATTCTATCTAACATAATTTTAAGTTTCTGTCTACTAACCAATGGATCTATGTTACCTGAAAATAAAGAAATTTAATTTCTATCTCTATATATCTATAACTTCACGCCAGATCCCTTGCGGGGTAGGCAGAGAGAACCGATCGCCACGTGATTCGATCCTTACATACCTCACTCGCTTTTTAACATTCATTGCTCTTTTCATGCACGCTCGCCGGTTTCTAGGGCTCCTGACATCACCGTCTGATAGGACACGACAAATTTGATCATGGTAGCTAAATCTTTGCCTTCTTCGGCCCCTACACCACTTTTGCATTGTATATCTGCTTCGTCATTCTTTCATCCTGCATGTCCGAATCAACGGAGATCATGCCTTTTCTTTATTTAACACCGACGCTCTCTTTCAGACCAACTCTATTTCTAACATCATTATTGCGAATACGGTCTACAAGCGTTACGCCACAAAATTTGCGCAACGCTAGCATTTCGACCGCGTTTATCCTACTTTCATGCTCTCTCTGCCATACCCAGCTCTCGCTTCCATAAGTAAGCGTTGGGACCAGCCCTACATTGTGTATAGCCAGCAGAAATTTAATACTGTATATGAGCTTAGGATTGTCGACAATTCTCACAGTGCCTTCGAGCCTGGTTAGTGAGATCCGCCGCGGATTCTGTTGTGACTGAATTTCATTTCGACCACTGAGCGACTACTACCTAGTAGATTATCAACCAATCATTACACTTTCAAATCCTTGATGCGTGTTAATCCAGGCCACATCTATCTGTAAGTACATCAAAATTTCATCCAAATCCGTTAAGCCGTTTCAGCGTGAAAGTGTAACCAACATACAGACAGATAAACTTATATAACAAAGCATAGCGATATAAAAAATCCTAAATAAATAGACTTTGCTTTTCTTTTTAGATCAACCAATTATATCAGACGGCTCCTAGTCTAAAATTCTCAGAACAGAAATTAAAACGATCAATAGCGCAATTGAAAACGATTCAAAACAACGAAGCTCTTAAGTTCAAACTCGATTGCAATCGTATAATGCGCGGAGAAGCAAAGGCGCGCTTAGCCGCTTCAGTCATTATTTCGATTTTGGCGGGAAAATAGCTTATCGCTTATAATTAGGAAGCTAAGAGGCCCAGAGATTTGAAATTATGCCTCGTGTGTGCTCCAATTGTAACGTATTATCTGATCTTTAAAACGAAACTCTATCTTATACTGTTACAGTAATTCACCATGTGGTAACCAGTGTTATGTGCCAGCCCTTTGATATGCTTTAAAATATCACATGCTAATAATTTTTCTTATGTCGCTGAGGAAGTCGTAGACACTCACATCAAGGGACCTGGTGTGAAGATATACATATAAACTTATGGCATTACATCTAATTTCTCATAGAATATAATAAAATTACTTTTGTGTTGGATGTCAGTACACACACATTATAATTAACTTGTGTTTTACGTGCTGTACGCCATTAAAAATATTTTTAACTTAGTTTGTGTAACGGCACCCTTTAATATTAGAAAGGAATAGAATATAAAAAAAATAGTAAATATAAATTAAGATATTACGCTAAGTACCGAAACGGCTCGACCGATTTTTATAAATTTTTAATGTATATTATAGTAGGTATGAGAATAGGTTGTAAAGTATATTTCATAATATATATACATATATGGCAGAACAACGTTTGCCGAGTCAGCTAGTTAGTAATAATAAATAAATGAGTTATATTGAAGTAAACACAATGTTCAAGAGATAGTGCAGTTACCAAACGTTCACAATATCTTATAATGCACTCTCCTCGTGTAAAAGTAAATTTTCAAGTCGGTTAAAATTTATAAAACGCCAATTATAATAATTTAGGCGTTAGGTAACGGATGAGTAACACCCCTTGTGTTGTATAAACCCACAGGCTACGCCAACTACTTACCGTCAGGTGGAGAGTAAGCTTGCTTGTCACATTAGTGGTATAAAAACAAATATACATACGCCTAAAATAATTTATTTTTAATACATATTTAACAGTTTTTGAGCCTTAAAACAAGACTGTTACTTTTGTTTTATTTATAGATATTATGCACAAACAACTATAGAGATTCGCTACAAACTACTTATTTGAAAATAAAGCGAGTGAAGTTACTAGTAAGCTGTTAACGTGAGCACCAGCTTTTTTGCTAACATTTATTTTTATTTTGAATGTCACAGTTTTTTACTTATTCCTATTAAACTATAAACTATAGATTATACGTAATATATATTGTCGAAAAGCTTCCGAAATCTAATGTATTTATTTACGTATACGTTAATAACTATAAAAAGTTATTGAACAAAATGTTTCCGAATGTGAATAGTATTCCATGTGAGGCCAGACCTGGGCATTATGAAGGTGAAGGAGATGTTGAGGTGTAAAGTATTGTTTAGTCCTATTGATCACATCAATCTCCTTGGACGCCAACTTAGCTTTGCTCTCCAGATGACCGCGAGCCTGTCCATCGCTCGATATGACGACACCCAGGATACCGATGCTAGGCGTAACGCTGTGGGGTATACCTTCTAATCAGGAGCTACGATAAATGGGGACTATTTCGCGGTAAATGCGCACACTTGTGTCCTTAGCGGATTAAGTTGAACTAAATTCAATCTACCCGAATCCGAGATCTGTTCTAGTGATGTCTCAATTTCAGACACAAGCTGTGATCGGCACTCATTGACGCAATCCCGAGAGATATTGATTTGACAAGTATATCTCCACTGTACTCTCATCCGCATAGCAATGAAAGTTACGCACGTGCAACAAGTCATTGATACGCAGAAGAAACAGAGTAGGAGACAACAAAATGAGCAAATCCGTAGCAGAACTGGAGTTACCGACGTGGCTCTAAAGATCAGCAAACTGAAGTGGCAGTGGGCAGTCCACATAGCTCGGAGAACCGATGGCCGTCGGGGCAGATAGGTTCTCGAATGGCGACCACGAACCGGAAAACGCAGCGTAGGACGGCCCCCACACGATGGACAGACGATCTTGTAAAGATCGCAGGGAGCCGTTGGATACATTCCGATTGCTGTGGAAGTCTAAGGGGGAGGCATATGTTCAGCAGTGGACGTCTTTCGGCTGATATGATGATGAGGAGATAACGCACAGTCTTGTGAGACGCCACCGTTCAGGAGCAGTGGATCCCAGCATGCGCCGTCAACTACGACCTTGATGCTCCGCCCAATGAGAAAACTGGCACCCCATGCAAAAAATTTTTTGGATAGACCAAAAGTAGGAAGCTTCGAGAGAGGTGATTTGTGCCCCACCCGATAGAAGTCCATTGCTATGTCCAAACTTGCTTTCCACTGACTCAGCCCAGAGGTGGATCAAGTTACTAAAATATCGCCAGCCGAGCGGCCACGACGGAAGCATTGGCGATCACTTATCAGCTGGCGATCCTCTAAGTAGTCTAAGAGTTGCTGGTTGATGATATTTTCCATGATTTTGGAAAATTGCTATAGGCCTATAGTTGGACGGATCCGAGCAAGCACCTTTTTTAGGGATCGCGTGTACCAAAGCCTCCTTCCTTCCGAATAGGGGTACCAAAAGAGGCGCGTTAGAATCAGAGCTAGCTCCGGAGCACACATCTTCAACACAATAGGTGAAATTCCATCCGGCCCGCTCGACCTATGAATGTCCAGGGAGATAGAAGGGCTCTACGAACAGCTTTTTGCGAAAAATTTATTTCAGGCATAGAGCTCTCACACCGCGGGATGGTCGGCGGTGTTCCTCCCTGGTCATCAAGGGTCGAGTTGGATGCAAAAAGAGAGCCCAGGAGATCGGCTTTCTCCTTTGTAGTATGGGCCAGCGGTTCGTTCATTTCTCGTAACGGAGGCCCCCAGGGGTAGGAGAAGAAAAGCGCAGCCCTCCCAATCCGCAGACCTAAAGTGCCACACACAACGGCAGCCTGCTACTTGCGGTCGCGTTAGGAATGCATTTGGCACCTCACTACGTATCAGGCAGTGATCAGAGGACAAATCTTGAATCTTAACATAAAGCAGGAATGGTCTCGCCTGGAAACAGTTAATCTGAAAGATAGTGTCAAAACAGCGACATCTGGATCTCCCTTAGCACACGCCGTAGTCCAAGCCTCGTAAGCAGCCTGCTTAAGAAAGTTGGCTTCCTTACAATCTCCATAGTGATATGTCACATTCATAATCTCTGTTATATTTTTTTATATGAAGTTGAATGACTCTTCGTCTTTGATCTGCGTTGACATATGTACTATTCAAAGGGAGACGGACTAATGTGTGTTATTAAATTAAAAGTGATCTTTCCGGATAAATCTAATTTCATATAACTCAGCTTCAAAATCTGTGAAAAACTTGTCTAATTCTAACTTTAGATAACTCTCATTCATAGGGTTTCTCACCAGTGTGTGTCATTAAATGACTCTTTAAATAGCACCTCTGACTAAATCTAACTTTACATATCTCACATTCAAAGGGTTTCTCACCAGTGTGTGTAATGAAATGTCTCTTTAAACTACCCTTCTGATTAAATCCAACTTTACATATATCACATTCAAAGGGTTTCTCACCAGTGTGTGTCATTAAATGTATCTTTAAATGGCATCTCCGACTAAATCTAACTTTACATACCTCACATTCAAAGGGTTTCAAACCAGTGTGTTTCATCAAATGATACTTTAAACTATGTTTATGACTAAATTTAACATTACATATCTCACATTCAAAGGGTTTCTCACCAGTGTGTGTCAGTGAATGTTTCTTTAAACTACATTTATGTTTAAATTTAACATTACATATCCCACATTCAAAGGGTTTCTGATCAGTGTGTGTCATTAAATGTGTCTTTAAATTACTCTTCTTACTAAAATTAACATTACATATCTCACATTTAAAGGGTTTCTCACCACTGTGTGTCACTGAATGTTGCTTTAAACTACCCTTCAGACTAAATCTAACTTTACATATCTCACATTCAAAGGGTTTCTGACCAGTGTGTGTCATTAAATGTGTCTTTAAATTACTCTTCTGACTAAAATTAACATTACATATCTCACATTTAAAGGGTTTCTCACCACTGTGTGTCACTGAATGTTGCTTTAAACTACCCTTCAGACTAAATTTAACTTTACATATCTTACATTCAAAAGGTTTCTCATCAGATCTCTTTGAATAATCCTCCTTAGTAAATATTCGTGAACTGACTTCGTCGTCTTTACAAACAACCATCTTCAGTTGTTTACTGTTGCTATTGCCGATCTCTCTGTTAGTACTAGCGCACTCACGATCACTGTTCACACTCACATTAGTTTTGTTTATTACGGTATACATAGATGTGTTTTTTGAAACTTGTCTATTATTTGCAGGTTTTTTAACGCACCGTAATATGTAAGGGCCAACGTTTCTGTTGGTTGTCTCTTCATGCATAAGTGCCCTACACATTCTTGGATTTTCTAAAACATTATCGTCGTCTGATGTCATTGTTCTTCCTTCTTGAGTCTTGTCCGCGTGTGTTTCTTTGCCCTCTTCAGCCGCAGCGGCACCTGTACAGAGTTACATCATTCATTTTATGTAAGAATCAGAATCATTTATTTGATTAAAATGTAGGTACATTATATGATGGTAAAATTAATTATAAAATTCCCTTGTACATTTTGACTTATTAAGGCGTGCAAAGTATATAGTATGAATAACTAGATTTAAAAATAATAATTAACTACGTACAAAACAAAGTTACAATATAATGCAATGTCAAACTAACAGAATGTCATTTAAAAAATCATTAATGTTACAGTAGCACTTATCTACGGGTTCTTACTGGTTAAGAGGGAAGTCAATTTCTTTTTAAACAGTTTAAATTGTAATAATTGCATACTGTCTGGAATTTTATTATAAATAACAGGCCCCATACCGATTACACTTTTGCATAATGACGCAGTATTATACCCACCAACTGTTAACATATTTTAATATTGAGCGCGTACAGCTACCGTTCTTGGTCTTATTTGTGTCAATTTTACAAAAAGATGCATATTTAATTTCACAAAAATGCATATTTCTAGTATATATAGTGACGGTAAAGTCAACAGCTTTAGGGATTTAAACACAGGTACACAACTGTCGGTAGTTTTTAAGTCTTACACATCTTTTTGAGCCTTACGTAAAGTTGGTGCGACAAGACCATGATATGCCATTAGTGTTGCTTCTAATTTAACTTTATGTGAAAGTCGATAAAAAGCATACGCAGACTTGCTCAGATTTTAACAAATTTGTTCGGCTTGCGGCTTCCAATTTAGGTGGTTGTCAATTAGCAGCCCTAGAAAGTCTTCCACCTTCTGCCCGTTATAATTTATATTAAATGTGTGCACTTGTTTTCTTTGATGAAAATGCATAATTTTCGTTTACTGCAAATTAATTTTTAAGTTATTTATGTCGAGCCATGTAATGATTTTATTCAATAAATTGTTAATCTCATATTCATATTCGTTTATGTTATTATTATTACAATTGACTAAGCCAGTACTGTATGTTCGGGTAAATCATTTATATAAATGAGGAATAGCAGAGGTCCAAGAACACTAGCCTGGGGTACTCCATATTTAATTTGTTTAGCGGTAAGTTACTTTATTTTTTGTTTTGGGACATATTCTGGTTATTTCCACATACTGAACACGGCCACTAAGATACGATTCTAGGAGTTTAGAAACATTCCCTCTTATGCCATATGCATTGAGTTTGCTTATTAGTATTTTATGATCGTCATAGTCAAAATGTTTTTTCATATCTGTATATATTGCACAAATAGGTATCTTATCTATATTTTTCATTACAATGTCAAGTAAGTTATAAATTGCCATATTGATTGATATATTGTTTATGAATCCCTTTTGTTCGTCACATAAAATTTTATATTTAGTCAAATAAGAATAAATAGCATCATATATGACCTTCTCAAATATCTTGGAGAAAATGGAACACAATGCTATAGGTCTATAGTCATATATTATTTATTATCTTTTTATGAAGAGATTACACAATTAAAGGTTTGAGCTTTTCTGGATATATTCCATGACTGATACTTAGGTTGATTATGTGACACAGAAGTGTACAGCTATACTTTCGTATACAAATTTCACAACTTTTGCTGCGATACCGTCATAGCTTATACTGTTATGTTTTTCAACAATTTTATTATATTTATTACAGACTGAGTTGATACTGGCGAGATAAACATAGATTGACTATGCGTAGGAATTTTAGCTGTACTACTTAAACAATTTGAAGATTTTGTGATTTGGTCTATAAAGTGATCATTAAAGGCATTAGCAATTTTTCTAGGATCGGAGATCAGCTCTTCAACTTTTTTAATGTGTATTGTGTTCTTTTATTTTTGTCTTATCTGTCTATTAATAATTTTCCAGGTGGCTTTTGATTTGTTCTGTGATTTATTTATAAAAAGTGTATTTTTAATTTTTTGTGTCGGGTCGATAATTTTCTTAAGTTTCTTAGAATAATTTTTAAATATTTCCTTGTTCTGCCTTGAAGGCTTTAACCTATATTTCCAGAGAAAAGTCCTTTTTTTCTGCTACAGATTTTTATATCCTCCTCCTCGTGATATCCATATCATTTTTTTATTTATTTTTACTCTCTTAAAGGGGAAACAAAGGTCATAAAGCATTCTAAAATGGTCAATGGCTATGTTAGGGTCGTCTGTTTTGTAGATGTAAGAGAAAGATAAGCTGTATAGGTAATTTTTAAACTTACTGATGTATTATTTCGATAGATCACATCTTGTAATATACCAGAATTTTAGATTTTTGGTTCTATTTATTGGTAGCTCTATTATTTGAGCCGTATGATCAGACAAAGCAAGGTCTATAATTTGAGTTTTGCATTTACACGCGAGATTATGAGCAATGTTATCAATACAAGTTTTGCTTTGTAGTCTAGTGGGTTTATTTATTGTTAATTTAAGATTGTAACCCAAGATGCAATTTGATCTAACCTGCTTTGTGTGCTTGCGCCACCAATTAGTTCATGCGGCCTAGCGCCGGCCGGAACCCACCCACTACTGTTAGTAAGTGCAACATGCCGACGCTGCCATGGCTGCTCCGGTCTCTGCCTCGGCTGCGGCGGTCGTCCGCCATCTGGAACAGAATCCGCATGCCCCCACCACCACCGTCGCTGCCACGACTGGCCTGGTCGTCGCTGCGACACGTGTTTCGCCTCTCCACGAGGCATCATCAGGCGTTGTAGACGTTAATCGTAAGAATAACATGCTACAAGTGACAAATCCATCGCAGTGCCGTCCCTTATATTGAATTGAGGGTGGGGGTGGATGGTGTGAGCGAAAAGATATTTAATAGTGGGGAATGGTTTACGTCAGTCTGTGTTTTGAATTCTTATTCGATGCTCCCGAGCGCGGCGCGTGACCTTGCCATAGGCTCAAAGGACGATGTCATTCGAACGGGCGGTCGCGGCGTGGCAGCAGTGTGCAAACGAATGCGGGAGCGGAAGCGTGTGTGCGCGACACACACGCTTCCGCTCCCGCATTCGCTGATCGCTCCGAGCAGTCTCGAGGCTCGGTATGCACGCGTAATTGTTAATAGCGGAATGTAAATTTGACTTTCGCAAAATAACGCCTGAATCTATTAACTATGTAACCCAAGAGAAAAAATTCAAAATCTAGACTTAAGTTATTTCTTTTCAAAATAACTATGTTGAAATCCTCACAAATTACAAGTCGCTTATTAGAGTTGGAGCACAATGTAATTTTCAAGTTTTATATGTACTTGAATAATTTGCTTGATCCCGCAGTCCGGTTTAAGATAGTGACATATTTTATAGTTTTCAAATGTATTATCTGCTAATGATAAGATTTTATTATTTTTATTGGTACTTAAGAAACACAATTTAGCCTTCTCCTATGTATGCGCTAAGTGTGGTCTATCAGCGCCATCTAGCGGTGAAAGTCGGAAACAATTGTCTTGTCGTTGCATTATGCAATAGTTTCAGCAGATAATTTGAATGAATTACAATCTCAGAGTTCAGAGATATAACAAGGCTCATCCCAAAGACACGCTAAACTCAAGCCACCTAGGCATCTCTGTCGAAACACAAAAAAATTATGTTGTTGAACATCTTTCACCTGAATGTAAACAGCTGCATGCTGCTGCTAGAAAGTTCGCCAGAGCCAATCAATATAAATACGTCTGGGTCAAGTATGGACGAGTGAACCTGCGTAAAGACGATAACAGTGGCAGCATATACGTAAAAAACGTTGAGGTTTTGGATAAGTTAGTGTAGTGTAGTTAGTAGGTATATTCAACACTAGTATTAAGTTATAATGTCTATGTTTTAAATTCCTTTAAATTCAAAATGTTAGTATACTATCAGAATGTCAACAGGATTCGTTCTAAAATTACTGATTTATATCTTAATGTTTTAACCGCCAGTTATGACATAATTTGTCTCACTGAGACTAACCTTAATAACAGTGTGTTTGACTCTGAATTGTTTGATACTCGTTATAATGTTTACCGACGCGATCGCTCTAGTACCATCATTGATATCAGTGTTGCGTTGGATTACAAAAGGGATTAAAACATCTAGCAAAATGAAACGTCTACTTTGTGCAGGAAAATCAAATTACAACAACGAATCTATCAAAGAGTTTAGAAACAAGTACGTGACACTTTTTAGAAAGGTCATCAGGCAGGCTAAAAAACTCTCGATACGATCTAAAATTGCCAAATCTGAGAATATTTCTAAGGACATCTGGAAAATAATTAACAGACATAGGAATAATGTGAAAAGAGAAAATCAGGCGTTTGTTTTAAAAACTGAACGTGATCTTGTAAGTGATCCCGCTGAAATTGTTGATTTATTTGCTCGACAATTCAATATGTGTGAGAATTCGGCTTCTGTGGATATAAATATAGCTAACATATACCTTCAAAACTCCGTGACAAGAGTACAGACAAAGCAGGAGTTGGTTCTAAAACCAACTACACCTGAAGAAATTATAAAAATTATAAGTAAAATGAAGACTAAAAAATGTAGCGGATATGACGAAATACCTATCGAAATAATAAGAGATAATATTGACATTTTAGCTGCACCCCTTTGCGATTTTTGTAACATATGCCTGGAGGAAGGATTTTTTCCTGAGCAACTCAAGATAGCCAAAGTTATACCAGCGCATAAAAAAGGTTCAAAAAAGGATCCAAAAATGTACCGACCCATTTCACTGCTACCAACATTTTCCAAAGTTCTGGAAAAAGTGTTAAAAACAAGGTTGGTCAGGCACCTTAAAGTAAATAATATATTAAATGAAAGGCAGTATGGGTATCAAACAAACATTGGAACTGTAGATGCCATAGAAACATAAGTTAATGACGTAGTTAATGAATTAAATAAAAAGAAAAAAGTTGTCGGAATATTTTTGGACCTAAATTCTGCATTTGACACTGTAAATCATCAACTTTTGCTAAACAAACTAAAACACTACGGTATAAGAGACAAAGCTTTACATATGTTTAAATCGTATCTCGAAAACAGAAAAATGTTTGTTCAGATGAAATTTTTAGATAATAATATATGTCAAAAAGTCTATAAATCTAAATTGTATAATGTAAAAACTGGCGTGCCGCAGGGAAGTATATTAGGACCTATTTTCTTCACTGTGTTCATTAATGACATGATAGCTTTTATGCGTAGCAATCTTTCGGATTTTATCAAATTAGTTATATATGCCGATGATACAAATGCAATCTTAGCAGCGGATAACCTGGACAATTTAAAATTGATTGTTGACAAAGCCTTAATATTGTTTCGAAATTGGTTTGACGCAAATGGACTAAAGATAAATAGTGCGAAAACCAACATAATACTATTCCGCACAAACAATAGAGATCTGGATAATCTAGATAGCGTTTTAGACGGCCAAAGAATAGATTTGGCTGAAACTGTAAAATTTCTAGGTGTACACATAGACAGTTTATTAAATTGGAAAAACGAACTACCAGATAGAAAGTAAAATAAGCTCAGCGTGCTATGTACTCAGAAGTTTAAGAGATGAAATAGATGTGACTCACCTTAGATTAGTGTATTATGCTCTAGTGGAATCAAAACTCCGGTATAGCATACTGTTTTGGGGTAGGAGCTACGATTATAATGTCAAAAAGGCGTTCATTTTACAAAAAAGAGCAATCCGAACTATAGTTCGAATACGGCAGCAAGAGTCGTGTCGAGAACATTTCCAAAATCTGGGAATTATGACTGTACCAGGCCTATATATTTTGGTATTGTTATCACATTTAGCAAAACATCTGCACGAGTATGAAACTGATGAAGAACGAAAGCAGAGAGAGGGAACAAGGAAAGATTTCGTCTTAAAAGTGATACCTAGATTGACAATCGTTACACACAGCACCCGTTATCATTCAATAAAATTATTTAACAGGTTACCTATCGAATTGAAATCTATCATATATCAACTGGAATTTAATAATAAATTGAAGCAATTTTTGTTGAGGAAGTGCTACTACTCAGTGGATGAATATTTAAATGATACTTGACACATACAGGTCAGTTTCTTTTTTTCTCTCTTTTGTTTGTAATATTTTGTTTTGTAATGTACTTTTGACTGGTGTGATGACATGTCTAGAATCTGTATTTTAATTATCTCATTATATTTGGTTTTGGTGCATCCTTAATTGTCGAATGATTATTGTGATGTGACGTTTGAAATGTATGACTAGTTTTGACATTTTGTAGATTGAACATTTATACTTAAGATTATGTAATAATTTAGATGAACTTTCGACACAATATTGTATTGTTCTGAAATAAAAATGTAAATGTAAAAATGTAAATGATAAAAATGAAGGAGGTGGCGTGCTGATCGCAGTTAAGAAAGATATTAAAGTTATTAGGCAGGCTTCTTGGGACAGTGATATAGAGGATTTGTGGTTGTCTGTTATCCCTATCAATAAACATAACAAAATAATAAACATATGTTTATGTTATTTGCCTCCGGATCTGTCCAAAGAGTTACTTGAATCAGTTTACGAGAATTGTCACAAGGTAGTTTTAAACTCAAGTGATACTTCTGAATTTGTTTGTATTGGCGATTATAACACTCCTGGATTATCTTGGATCTTGGAGGGATCTTGATTTATTAGCCATGAAGCCTAGCCCTCCTCAAGATAATAAGTCTCATCTCTTATGCGACACTACGTCTCTTTGTAACCTTAAACAATTTAATAGTATACAAAACGCTAATAACCGCCTCCTTGATCTTGTGCTAGCTACGGTGGATGTTGAAGTTTGCGGTACGACGGATGCTCTAAGTCGCTTAGACAGTCATCACCCAGCTATAGTCGTAAATATCGAGTCTAATTCTAGATTGTCTCCTGCATATGTAAAGCCTATAGCGCGTAGGAAGTATAATTGCAATAAATGCAAATTTGACGAAGTTACATCCGCTCTGTCTAAAGTGGATTGGAATAGTATCTTGTCTTCCTCCGACATTGATACAGATGTAAGTAAATTTTATTCTATAATTAATGACATTGTCAGTAAATTCACACCAATATCAAAAAATAAAAATGACAAATATCCAATTTGGTTTACCCCCACACTTAAACATTACATAGAGAGAAAGCACTATTTTCATAAACGTTACAAAAAGTTTGGGAATCCGCGCGACTACGATGAATTTACCTATTATAGAGCCAAATCTAAACGAATGATTGAAAGCTGCTACAGAATTTTCGTCACATCAATTGGAGATTCTCTTGAAAGCGACATAAAGGCATTCTGGAGATACGTAAATAGTAAAAAAGGCGTGAACTCAATTCCAGGAACAGTTGAATATCAAGGAACTACCTCGACCAACCCAACGGAGGTGTGTGAGCTATTTTCTAAATATTTCGGTTCTGTTTTTGAAGATGCCTCTAATGTTCCAAATTATATACCTCCTTCAAGTACCTCGCCGAATAACACATTAAGCGATATAGATATTACATTAGAATCAATTATAAGAAAAATTAAGAATCTTGATGTTAATAAGGGTCCTGGGCCAGATGAACTACCTGCCCTTTTTATTAAAAATTGCGCGAATGAACTAAGCATGCCCTTGCAACTGCTTTTTAGAAAATCTATCAAGACTGGTAAATTTCCTACGCTTTGGAAAACGGCTCACGTTATTCCCGTATACAAAGCTGGTGATAAAACCAATTGTAATAATTATAGACCTATTAGCATACTTTCGTGCATAGCAAAGTAAATTTTATTCTATAATCGCAAAGTATATCCCCTCGAGCGTGGCGGCCCGGGCGACTTAAAGTGCCTATAGTGTGGCCAAGCATTCTCTCGCGTTAACTAATGCGCGACCGCGGTTAGAAAAAGTGAAATTTCTCGAGTAATTGATAATTATATTTTATGAAATATACATCGTTGGAAAGCTGATATTCCAATACTACTAATATAAAAAGAACTCGTAGATAAAATACCTTTATCATTCCTTAGATGTACGATATATCGAGACATTTAGCTTATAAGTCACGACGCCGCGAACATTTTTACTTCATACACTGCATTCCAATTCACTTTGTACTTTTCGGGAGATATATTCAATTGAACACTCTTTTATAACCACGTGAAACTATTCAAATGTCTAATGTATTTATTATAAAAATGAAAACAAGCACATTCTAGTGGGGGAGTTTAGGTGACTTCAGTCCACTTCAGTCCATTGATATGAACAGATATTTATTACACGAAATTAATGAACAATCGCTAAAAAGTAATTTTAGAAATAGATTCCTGGATAAATTTGCCACAAGATAATATTTATTACACTCCTAATAATAATTAAACATAAACACATTTTACAAATAAATTTCGTACGACGGACATGTCGAAAATGCCGGCTTCACTATTTTTGAATGTTTTTTCACGAATAATATCCCGTTATTCACTAAAAGTAATAGAATAACTTGAAAGAACACAAAATTTCCAAAAGATTGAAGCTTATTACATGTAAAAAGCACTGACTGTTTATTTATAACAAACATTTTTATCGGAATCCATTACACACACAGCAATATCAAAATGGCGCGAAACGGAAAAATGTACCGACTCACTCTGATTTCATTTTTATACTGGTCTTCGGAGCAACAGGTTGGGCAAAACCGACCTTATTATAAACTGAAATAACCATAGATAAGGTACAAACATTTACAAGCTAGCCAAACGAATAATACGGAAGAACCAATGAAATAAAAGTGGACCTAACCGTTACGCACGAATACGGGACTACACACTACAGCCACTTTTACCTCATGATCGAATACGGGCCAAACACGCTCGAGGGGATATATATATCGCAAAGTTGTTCGAGAGTGTCGTATACGATTCGCTTTATAATCATGTCAAGCCCTTCTTGCACTCTCAACAGCATGGATTTATATCAGGCAAATCTACAACATCTAATCTGCTTGAATATAAGAATTATTTGTGCGCCTCTTTTGCTAAGAGACTTCAAGTGGACTCGATCTACACGGATTTTTCTAAGGCGTTTGACAAAGTTAATCATGGAGTACTTCGAAATAAATTAGCTTTTTTCGGTGTTCACGGCAGTTTACTCCGCTGGTTTGAATGTTATTTGAGTCGGAGGAGTCAGTTAGTGGCAGTAAAGGGTCATCTCTCTAAACCGGTTACAGTTACATCTGGAGTGCCACAAGGTAGTCATTTGGGTCCAATCCTGTTCTTGGTATTCATAAATGATTTAATCGACACCTTGTCTTGTCCTTGCCTACTCTATGCGGATGACCTTAAAATATTTACCACAGTGAGCAACTGCACCGACGCTTTGAAGTTACAAACTGACTTGAATTTACTCTCTGAATGGTGCCGCCGCAATTATATGCAGCTTAACATTAGTAAATGTTTTGTAATATCCTTTACCAAGAAAATCAACAAGATCCTTGCCGACTATTCCATTGGGGTGAAGTTTTAACTCGCAGAACTGTCGCAAAAGATTTGGGTGTTCTTTTTAACTCTGAGCTAACATTTCGAAACCACTATGATTACATAGTTGAGCGTAGCTCACGTCTACTCGGTTTTATTTCGAGATCTACAAAACAATTTCGGCAAACTAAAAGCTTTATGCTCCGTTGGTTCGGACGTGTAGAAAGAATGCATGATGAAAGAATGACGAAACAGATATACAATGCGAAAGAATAAGCATGTAGGAGCCGAGGAAGACCAAAACTAACCTACCATGACCAAATTGGCCGTGTTTTATCAGAAGGTGATGTCAAGACCCTTAGGAACCGGCGAGCTTGATGAAAAGAGTTAGGAATGTTAAAGAAGCGAGTGAAGCCTACCCCGCAAGGGACCTGGCGTGAAGATATACAACTTAGAAAAAAACGAGTTTTAATTTTTCAGTACAAATCGGCAATTTCATATTTTAACCCCTAATATTAACTTAATTTTTGTTTATTTTTAGTCTAAAATAATATACTGTTGTCTAAATACATTGGTTTTATTCTAACTAGTCTAAAAATATATTTCTAATTTTAATTTTGGAATACTGGCCAGAAATACTTTGACTAATTTTAAAAATAGAATGTTTGCCGAAAATAAAAAATAAATTAATTTTCATTCATTTTCAAATATGGAGTGGTCGCAGAAGGAATCGCGGTTATCGCGTTGCACCGCTGTGGTTACGCGCCAAAAGAGATTTTGAACATTCTACAAAAATTGAAAATTATTTATCGCACTATCAAACGATATACTAAAGATTCAAGCTTCGAAGATCGTAAGAGGAGCGGCCGACCTCGCACAGTTAGGACACCAGCGGTCATCAAAGCAGTGAAGGCGCGAATCCAAAGAAATCCCGTGCGTAACCAAAAAATCTTAGCACTTCAGATGGGATTAAGAACCACTGTCAAAAGTGTTAAATGTAGACCTGAGACTACAAGCTTATCGTAAAAAAAATCTGACATTTTTTGAACGAGCGTTGAAAAAAATAGGATGGAAAGATCCCGCGCTTTGTAACGGCGGTACGTGGGAAAAAAATACCGTGAAATTTTGTTTTCGGATGAAAAAGTTTTTACCATCGAAGAAAGTTATAACAAACAAAATGAAAATGAGGCATACACCCTGTATGCCCACAGTTGGTTTTGAGTATTCCGAGAGTCCAGCGAGGGCATTATACTTCATCAATCATGGTTTAGCTTGGAGTCTCATATTGAGGCTTAACTGAGGTGTTTTTCTGTGAAAAAGGTGTGAAAACCAGTGCCGTAATTTACCAAAATACCGTCCTAACAAACATAGTAGAACCTCTTTCTCAAACAGTGTTCAAAAACAGACACTGGATATTCCAACAGAACTGTGCACCAGCTCATAAGGCACGAAGCACTCAAAACTGGTTGACCGCCCGTGGAATTGACTTCATCGGGCATGAAGACTGGCCCTCTTCTAGTCCAGATTTAAACCCACTGGACTACAAAACATGTCAACATTTGGAGGAGAAAGTCTGCGCTAAACCTCATCAGAATTTGGAATCTCTCCGAACATCTCTGGTTAAAGCAGCGGCAGAAATAGATATAAATGTGGTGCGTGCTGCGATCGATGACTGGCCGCGTCGAGGGCATGTATTCAAAATGGAGGAGGGCATTTCGAATAATGTAAATAATTTTTTATTGTACATTCAATTACCTTTCATTTCATATAAATATAACTTTTACACAATTATCAAAAAGTTAATTGAATCAAAAGTTATATACATATATATATATATATATATATATTATATATATATATATATATACGTACGTGTTTATACGTGAATCAAAATGAACAACAAATTAACTTAAGAAATACTCCAGGATTTTTGTAAGGACCGATGAACAGATCTCCTGATACACATGTACATGGGTTCGTCAAGGCGGACATCCTGGAGTATTACGTCCATGTCATTAAGACCGCAATCAACTAACAATTCCCTGGAGCACATTTGTCTTATTGCAAGTGAGGTTACCAGTTTATTTCCAAAGCCCCTAACTATACACTGAGATCCGCTTAAAAAAATTCTCCAGTCTATGATTTTCTCAGTTGAGTCATACTCTAACCATTTAACTGCTGTCACACTCAAACTCAAGTGCTGTGCTCCAAAGTTTTAAGAGTCTGAATGATATAGTGGCCTGAACCAAACAAGCCTTCCGGATGAATAGGTCAGCAAACTACAGTGTGAGAAACCTAAAGACCATACCAGTGAAGTGGCATGCTAGGCAGGACAAGAGGTATTTTAAATTAGGAAACAATAATTCCTGTGCAACTGCCGTCGTGATTAAGAGAAATATAATCATTGTGATGATAGTGGACAATATGAGTGCATTTGATTATCTAATCCGACGATGACCACAGTTGGTGTTGGTGATGCTGTTAAGGTACAAATTTGTGTACACAATTGTACAAATAACAATATGATGTGTCTCGTGTACAGATAAAAAAAATGAAAGAGGTATGAGAAAGCCAGCTACTGCACTGTATTTTGTTTCTCAGAATTATAATAGACCACAAACTAATAATTTGTATATGTTTGTGATCTTAATAACCTTCTCATCAATCATGACACTGTGCCAGACATGACTGTGTACACTTACACTATTAAAACAAAGTCGTTGAGATTCGAAACTGTTAGTTAAATGTGGCAGATAAATGCAATAAGTTGTTTGAAGTTATACTTCTTTAGGCGCGTTATGAAAAAATTATAAGAGTAAAATTTTAAGATGCGCGCGTATCACTGTAACACAAAAGTAACAGGTTGAAGCTGCCCGCTAAACAGCTCTTCAAGCACTATAGCGACGCATGCTTTTGTATTGTTGTGCTTTAAGTTTGTAGAGCAGTTAAGTAGTTGTACAGTTTTGTAACAGAGGGCGCTTTACTTACGCGCTACACATGTAAACCCTTGGAGTAAATTGGAAATGCTTGGTATAAAATGAAAATTTATAAGAGGTAACCTCTTTACGTCGAGTGAGCCATATGCTTATTTAAAGATGCCAAAGAAGTATAACTTCTCACGCGTGTACATAAGTACACGCACCCATTTTTTTAAAAAAGCAGTGTTCTTTACAAGGCGGTCATATAGTGACTGTTACCTTCTGTCTTCTTGTCCTCATCTACTTGTACTCCTTCTAACTCCTCCTGTGTTGTAATTTCTTCAGGTATTACTACCACCCCAGTATAGATATCTTCCATTTCTTCTAATTCATTCTTGATATTCTCTTCAGTTATCAATTCTTGTCTCTCAATATCGACGGCTCCATCTGAAGCCTCCTGTTTTAAATTTCCGTCATTTATCAATACGCCACTCTCAGTGTCATACATATCCTCCAGTGCTGGTCTCTCAATAGTATCTTCATGTTCAGAGTCCTCGAACGTGAAACGTTCCACAAGTGGGAGTCTGTCAGTGTCCATTTCTCCTGTGCACTGCGATGACAGACGTTCCTCTTCGATCTCCTCCTTTATCAAGCTGTATTCAGTGCCTGTAATGCTGATGAGCTCAACGGGAGTCACACGTAGACCATTCAGTTGACACTGTTTTACCGCGGCAACAAATTCTTGCTGTTCCTGAAAAATAACAGTTCATGTATTATAAACATTTATGTTTGCGTTGATAACAATACTGACTTTTTTTTATACCACTAAGGTGGCAATCAAGCATACGGTCTGAACGATGGTAAACAGTCACCGTAGCCTATAACACTAGGGGTGTAATTCACGAGTTCCCCAACCTCTAAAATCCTCTTCACGCATTTCTTGAAGAATCCCATGCTATTATTCTTACGATTATTCTTACGATTAACGTCTACAACGCCTGATGATGCCTCGTGGAGAGGCGAAACACGTGTCGCAGCGACGACCAGGCCAGTCGTGGCAGCGACGGTGGTGGTGGGGGCATGCGGATTCTGTTCCAGATGGCGGACGACCGCAGCAGCCGAGGCAGAGACTACCGGAGCAGCCATGGCAGCGTCGGCATGTAGCACGTACTAACAGTAGTGGGTGGGTGCCGGCCGGCGCTAGGCCGCATGAACTAATTGGTGGCGGAAGCACATTGTTATTGTCATAATCGCGTTTCCTAAAAAAAATATATAATACTTATGACCAGTTGCTTTATGAAAAATCAATGTTTAGTTTATTTATTATATACCTACCTACAATTAGTCTGGCCATAAATACTGTTACAATTAAAAATAAACAAAATATTACATTTGAATTTGGAATCTGTCATTTTTATATGATTGTTCATTAAATTTCCTCATTTTGGCGCCAATACATTGTACAATATTTTGCGATATTAAAATGGAGTGGGGTGATAAAGAGAACCGAATAGCTGTGATTGCATTACACAAAGTAGGTGGAGCCAAATGCAATTTTTAAAACTCTCTATACGCTTGGTATTAGTAAAATGTTTGTGTACCGGGCTATTAATAGGTACAACGAGACCTCCTCTGTATGTGACAGAAAAAGATCTGGCCGTGCACGTAGTGTTCGTACGAAAAAGGTGGTCAAAGCAGTAAGGGAAAAAATTCGAAGAAATCCTATCCGAAAGCAAAATATTTTATCTCGGGAGATGAAGATAGGACCTACAACTATGTCGCGTATTTTAAATGATGACTTAGGACTTGCAGCCTATAAGAGACGTACTGGTCATTTCTTAACTGATAATTTAAAAAAGAATAGGGTGGTAAAATCGAAACAACTACTGAAGCAGTACGCAAAGGGAGGTCACAGAAAAATTTTGTTTACGGATGGGAAAAATTTTACAATTGAGCAGCATTTTAACAAACAAAATGACCGTATGTATATATGCTCAAAGCTCTAAGGAAGCTTCCCGATTAGTCGACAGAGTGCAACGTGGGCACTATCCGACTTCAGTGATGGTTTGGTGGGGTATTAACTATGAAGGAGTGACTGAGCCATACTTTTGTGAAAAAGGTATCAAAATACCGGCATAAGTGTATCAAGATACCATTCTTGAGGTAGTGAAGCCCCTTAACAACACCATGTTCAATAACCAAGAATGGTCCTTCCAGCAAGACTCGGCCGGGTCATAAAGCTCGGTCTACGCAGTCTTGGTTGGAAACGAACGTTTCGGACTTCATCAGAGCTGAAGACTGGCCGTCGTCAAGTCCCGATCTTAATCCGCTGGATTATGATTTATGGTCAGTTTTAGAGAGTACGGCTTGCTCTAAACGCCATGATAATTTGGAGTCCCTAAAACAATCCGTACGATTGGCAGTGAAGAATTTTCCCATGGAAAGAGTGCGTGCTTCTATTGATAACTGGCCTCAACGTTTAAAGGACTGTATTGCAGCCAATGGAGACCACTTCGAAAAAGCTTTTTATATTTTAAATTGTTTTATATTTATGAATTAAACTAACTAACTGTAAAAGTAATAAATGTTATTTGCAATAGATTTTTTTTTCTTTGTTTCAGTATTTATGGCAAGACTAGGTATAAAATCGAGGGATTCCTCCTAAAAGATAAACGAAAAGGGTTGCCAACTTGGGAATTTTTATTCTCTACTTTTTATTTTATATAAAAAAGCAATGTTACGTAAGGAGCTGATCGAACCACACTCCCACCCCTGTAACTCATCCCAACATTTTACAAGATCACCCCCCTCCCCTCCCCACAGATTGCGTTACGTAATAATTGAAAGCTCCCTTACTGAAATTGTTTCGAGATTCGTTTGTGTAAAACATTTTTAAAATTTTTAGACTAATAGAATTTTTTTGGATGAGGGGTAAATTTTAACCTACATTGTATGTATGTATGTATATGTGTATGTATATCTTCACGCCAAGTCCCTTGCGGGGTAGGCAGAGAGAACCGAGCGCCATAAGACGCGGTCCTTGCATACTTCACTCGCTTCTGTGACGTTCATAGCTCTTTTCATGCACGCTCGCCGGTTCCTGGGGCTTCTGACATCACCTTCTGATAAAACACGACCAATTTGGTCATGGTAGGTTAGTCTCGGCCTTCCTCGGCTCCTACATCCTTCCACATTTGCATTGTATATCTGTTTCGTCATTCTTTCGTCCCGCATTCTTTCTACATGTCCGAACCAACGGAGCATGCCCTTTCTTATCTTAACACCGACACTCTCTTTTAGACCAACTCTTTCTCTCACGTCTTCATTACGAACGCGGTCAGCAAGCGTTATGCCACAAAGTTTGCGCAATGCTCTCATCTCGACCGCATTTATTCTACTTTCATGCTCTCTCTGCCATACCCAGCTCTCACTTCCATAAGTTAGCGTTGGAATTAGCACCGCGTTGTGTACAGCGAGCTGTGCCTTCTGGCTTAGATTTCGGCTGCCTAGAAGTTTACCCAACGCTCCATTCACCCTATTCCCGGCACTCACTCGTCTCTCCACATCAGCGGTGTACCTTCCATTGCTGCTAAAAGCACTTCCAAGATATACAATCTCATTCACTTGCTCCAACACTACATCATCAACCATAATCCTAGTGTTCGTTCTGGTTGTCTCTCTTTCAAATACCATTATCTTGGTTTTCTTCGCATTCAATTGTAAGCCTTTCTTCATACAATCATCTTTCATTGTTGTAACTAGTGTTTGCAGTTCGGATGGTGATTCTGCTATTAATGCCGCATCGTCTGCATAAAGCAGGCAGTTGACCACTGAGTCACCCATTCGCATTCCCACATTCATATTTCTTATTCTCTGAAGACAACTGTCCAGATACAGGATGAACAGCCGAGCCGACAGCACGCATCCCTGTCTGACACCAATGTTGACATCAAACCAGGGCGACAAGCTGCCGTCCACCCGCACACATGCTGTACAATCCTCATAAGTGGATTGCACAGCACGGAGTAGGTCACCGTCAACCCCATATCCGGGCAAAATGTTCCAGAGATTCTTTCGCACGACTCTATCAAATGCTTTCTCAAAGTCCACAAAACCGCAGAAAACCTTCCGGTCCAAAGCCAGATGCTTCTCTACGATGTTGCGGAGTGAAAAAACTTGATCCGTACATCCTCTGCCGCTTCGGAATCCACCCTGTGCTTCCCAAAGCATTCCATCGGATTTCACCCTCATTCTCCTTTCAATGATTTTTCCATACACTTTAGCAGCTAAGCTGATCAAAATGATGGCCCTATAGTTGGCGCAGTCCATACGTGAGCCCTTGCCTTTATACAAGGGCACGATGACTGCGCGTCTCCAATCGCTCGGGACCCTTCCGGTTCTCCAGCATAATTTGCTCAAAAACCAGAAGGCGTCCCTAACGCAGGTACCACCTAGCTTGATCATCTCAGCTGTTACCATATCGATTCCCGCTGACTTTCCATCTTTCAAACTTCGTATCGACCATTCAATCTCATCCATAGTAATGTCTTCATGGTACGCTGGCACTGCCGAGTCAATCACAGACTCATTCACAATGCCAGCGTCATGGACATAATCATACATTTCTCTAAAATATTCACTCCACCGTTCTAACACTTCCTGAGTGTTAGCAAGAATGCCACCAGCTTTACATCTTATCTTGTCCATTCTGGATGCTGACGAACCACTTCGAGACTTCTTTACCTCTCCCCAGAAGAGTTTGGTATTTGCCTCGAAGTTCTTCGTCAGCTTCTCTTCCTCAATCATATGTAGTCTTTCACGCTTCTCTTTCACTAAAGCTTTGGAGTCATTCTTGCATCGACGGTATATTTCTTTCTTCATTTCTTTCATACCATCACTCTGGTGCAAAGATGATACGTAATCCAGCCACGCTTTCCTCTTTTTTTCCACGGAGGATTGAACCTCCGCATCCAACCATGCATCTCCTCTTAGTGTTCTACGTCTCTTTGCGCATCCACATGCTTCTTTCGCACTGTCCTAACCTACATTATTATTCATATAATAGTAGTTATATTCAACTTACTATTTCAACCCCCTGCAGTATCTCTGTGAGCACTTTGTTGGCCCTCACAGACCTCATCATCAAGTCCTGGCACTTTCTTAGCTGAAAGTAGCATGGGTAACACGCTGCCACCGGCCCACACAGCGTGTTAATCTGAAAAACAATTGAATAAATTCAAAATATTAAGATAATGACACTGAGCTTTCATTATTGTTCAACACTCACATAGCAAACACGTAGCCTGCTGGATGGCAGCCACTGCCACTCAGACAACACCTTGCCATTCAAACATATTTCTATGCTACATGCATATCAACCAATGTATATCAACCAAATCTAATACATTTAGCACCAATATTACCTAGAAATCAATTTATCTATCTATAACTTCACGCCAAATCCCTTGCGGGGTAGGCAGAGAGAACCGAGCGCCACGTGACTCGATCCTTACATATCTCACTCGCTTCTATAACATTCATTGCTCTTCTCATGCACGCTCGCCGGTTTCTAGGGCTCCAGACATCACCTTCTGATAGAACACGACCAATTTGGTCATGGTAGGTAAGTCTTGGCCTACCCCGGCTCCTACATCCTTCCACTTTTGCATTGTATATCTGCTTCGTCATTCTTTCATCTTGCATTCTTTCTACATGTCCGAACCAACGGAGCATGCCTCTTCTTATTTTAACACCCTCTCTGTCATTTGACAGCGTCACGTCTCACGTCATATTAATGTCAGTCAAATTATGAATCTATTCAGTTTTTATTTTCGCGCACAAAAAGATAATTATGTGTGAAATAAGGCGATAAAGTACTTTGTTAGAAAATGTAACGCAATTTTCAAATGAACTTGTATTTCATTTGTAGAGTCATCATCCTGACATGGTGCCACACAGACAAGATACCTAACCTAAATAGATTCAATAAATACCATCAAGGTTTATTTAGCATGTCATCTTCCTTTTAAAACTACCTGGAGATAGACTTGATATCTTCGCTTAATTTATTATATATCCTACGAGCAATCTGATAGCTGTTATTGCTATATGCAGAAGTGGTCATTCGAAGCGTATTCATTCGGTTAGGGTGTCTGAGACATATCGTTTTCATTTCAAAATCAGTACCGCCTCTCAGAGATTACCCAGACAAATATTGTTTTCTTGGTGTAAATATCATATATGTAAACTTTCATATTAATTTAGTAAAAAAAATGTTATTTTAACATTACACTAATTATTTGAGAGCTGTAGTTAATAATAAGTAATTGTTATTATATTATTAGTACTTAAGGCGTTACTTTGCGAAAGTCAAATTTACAGGCAATTTGATCTAAACTACTTTGTGTGCTTCCGCTTCCGCTAACCCGATTAGTTTGTGCGAACTACTGCCGGCCGGCACTCACCCACTACCGTTAGTAGACGCATGCCGCCGCTACCATGACTGCTCCGGTCGTCTCTGCGAGTGTTTGCCATCTGAAATGTGAACCGCATGCACTCGCCACCGTTACTGCTCCGGTCGTCTCTGCGACATGTGTTTCGCCCATAGATAACAGAAACAACGGAAGATGTGACGAGGGGGCGTGGTTGGTGTCGCCGCAATATGCTCAAAACGAGAACATTGCCAAGAACAGTTAGTTAGTTGCAATCAAGTTCGATTGAGAGACGTTGCTCCTTGTTTTAGCAAAATGCCAAGTTGTGCTGTTGCCTTTTTGCAAAAATAGAAGTGTAGTGGTTAACTTTAAATCAAATGGAATCACTTATCACCTATAAGTACAAATAATATTACGTTTTATAAGCATAAATACAGAATTAATTTCAAAAATTCTCTGACGCCATTTCTACCAGGGCCTTACCACGATACAAATTATAAATATCAAATTTCTCATTCTTAATCATACATTGCTTTTCTACCATTACGCAGTCTCCACCGCTCGTTTACCAACACGCAATGTAAAGCGAGTAATATTATTCGTTCACTGTGTGTACAGTTTCGAGATACGACCGCTTGTTTCTGCCGCTTTATAAATGTAGTAGTGCGTGCTTACTTGGGTGTTGTTTAAATAAACATCCAATGACAGCGTCTTAACAAATGTGTGTCGTTGTACTTGTGTGCGTAGAATGATATTTTTTATTTATTTAAGTGTGAGTGTTTTATGGTGGGGTGAAACTCGGCGACAACCGTCCCTGTGTAAACTCGCGTGGTATGTCACATCTCCCATTGTTTCTGTTATCTATGGTTTCGCCTCTCCACGAGGCATCCTCAGGCGCTGTTGATATTAGTTTTTAGAATAACATTGGTAAATCAACTAAATGTTTCTGAACGAAATGTCGACTTCCTAAATCCTACCCTCTAATTCCATATCATTTTTCCTACAAACCTGTGGGTGGGAGTAAAGGAAGCTCTCTTGACGTTTCGCCGTTGCACGAACGGGTCGAGCTCCGCATGTCTCCCCAAAATAAAGATTAACGCAAGCGTTCCAAGCAGCGACAATCAGCCGCGATTCGCGCGCATCATCAAATCATCGTCTCATCACATCAGCAAAGCACCCGGGGTCGCGGAAGAATTTAGGAAGAGCACTAAGCGTCTATACCACCTAGCACGCGGGGCAATCGTGAACCAGGTTTGTCACCTTTCCCTTCTTGTTTTTCCACCAAACATTGTACGAATGACTAATCCATCGTAGTGCCGTCCTTTATATAGCGAAGATGGAGGGGGTGGAAGGGGTAAGCGAAAAGATATTTAATAGAGGCGAGTTGCTTACGTCAGTCCGTTTGTTCATAAGGGGGATATTAGAATTTTTATGTTGAACGATTTCTAATTGTTCCCTAATATTTAATTTTAGTCCATTAGTATTGTCTTAGGTTTTCGCGATTGTTATACATTGAATCAAACAGTTTTTAACGGAAATAACGCGTATTTTATTTATTTTGTTGAACCTGACGTTTCGAACGCTTTGCAGCGTCCGTGGTCGCAGGAAGACTAAGGTGACATTTGTCTTACATTGGCTATTCAATTATTACATCTACCGACATGGATGGATTAATTATATATGTTCCGATTCACACAAAAATCGCTCACGGTGACCGAACGTTTTTTAATATACTTTGCTTCTCTGCAATCATTTTTAAATATACAGACTTTGCTTCTCTGCAAACATTTTTAAATATTTTGGAATAGTTTAGTCCGTTATCTATTGTGTGTAAGATTTTAAATGTGTTTGTAGCGGATAAATGATGTCCTTTGTCTACAAGATGTTCGACGAAGTGTGACCTTTCTAGGCGATTGTTTTTATATGGCGTTATGTGTTCTTGAAATCGTTTTTAAAAATTACGACCAGCTTGACCGATGTAAACATGAACGTGTTATGAATTATACAAGAAATGCCAAGTTTTCCGTGACAAGCATCAAAGACTACAGTCATAGACACACCACAGAACACATTCATTGCAAAACAACTTGTAGACGCGGGATTTTTTATTCGGCGGAATTTTGTCTTTACTGTTACAAAGCGATTTGAGAGCGTTGTGTTTTAAGTGCAACGTGTATGTTATTTTTACTAACTATTTTATAATATGTTAACTATTTTGCCAGTCATTTTTCCTAGGTATGACAAACTCGCAGTGTATTTTGTTGTTGAAACATATAAAACTGCATATAGCAGTTTATTGACGATATTATTCGTCTTTTTTCGCAACAGTTTGTCGATGGTGGATTTCGTGTAACCGTTTGATTTCGCGATCTAGTATATTACATCAAGTTCTTTGATGTAACTATAATTACTAAGTGGGACGCTCGTCAAACGGTGTACCATAGATTTATACGCTGCGAGTTTGTGTTCCCAAGGATGGCTTGATGACGCAGGGATCGTGATATCGGTATGATAAAAAGACAAAAGATAAAAATTATTTATATGCCATTGGGCCCTCGCGGGCACTTAGACACATCTTACAGTTTTTTGAAATATAATCTTATGGTATCTTATTTAATTCTCCTATTTTACTTTTTTCCTTTTTTTAATCTACTAGCAATTCGGATATGACCATTGGCGAAGAAGAAATGCCGAAAGAAACTTGCCCATATAGGTCTCTTTTAAAATTGTCAATTAGATATTACAATATTTTTTTTTACATAAGCATATTGGTACAATAATGATATCAAATGGTAAAATTAAAGATTATTAATTATTATTAAGGACAGGTAGTATGTGCTGAATTATTTCCAGACATCTATGTCAGTTACATATTCATCAATTCTATAATAAGCCCTTCTACAGAGAGTATTTTTGAATACATTGTCAGGAAAGGACAGAACTGTTTCAAGCAACTTATTATAAAATCGAATACAATTTACAAGAAAAGATCTACCAGTCTAAGCAAGCCGATGTACCGGCATACGCAGCTTATTTCTACTTCTAAGTGTTTCACTGAAGTTTGAAAAGGTCTTTAATTTTTTACGGGCATACATTTATGTTTTCATAAATATATTGAGAAGTAACAGTGACATTTATTTATGATATTTATTTCTTTAAACAGTTCCCTGAGGGATTCTATGGAGCCCATGTTATAAATAAAGCGAATGGCTCTTTTTCGTAAGATAAAAATTGTCTCAATGTCAACCGCCGTTCCCCACAACAGTGTACCATACGACATAATGCTGAGAAAGTAGCTGAAATAGACTAAGCGCACAGTAGCCACATCCGTCAATTACCTGATTCTCCTAACTTCATATGCAGCAGAGCTGAGCTTACCGGCAAGTTTATTTATGTGGGGGCCCCGTTATAATTTGGAGTCTACTGTAATTCCAAGAAACACAGTGTTATTAACAAATTCTAATTTATTATTCCCAATGAGAACTTCTGTATTGGCAGAACTCAAATTTGGAATACTAAATTTGATGCATTTGGTTTTAGCTGAGTTTAGCAACAGATTATTACATGTGAACAAGTTTAAAATAGCAGACACAACACCATTTACCTTGTCAATATTTTCACAATGGCAGGCCACATTAAAAATTAGAGAGGTATCATCAGCAAATAGTATCCGCCATTTTCTGCACCATATAGGGCAGATCATTCGCATATACTAAAAATAACAATGGACCCAAAATAGAACCCTAGGGCACCCCGATATTAACATTATTGCCTTTAGATTTAACCCCATTTTTGTCAACTGTCTGGACTCTGTTATTTAAATAAGATGCAATCAAGTTCTGGGCTTTACCTCTAACTCCATAATAGTTCAGCTTGAGTAACAATGTCTTATGATCGACACAATCAACTAAAAAATTAGATAGAATAATGTATTGGAGGACAGGTTGCAATTGCTGGATTACACTGTAGATGATCCAGATTTTCTTTATACCAATCTGTTTCATGCTATATCGAGTGAATATCAAAAAATATTTAAACATTAAAAAATTGATATTACACAGAAATTTGAGTTTAATGATTGGGCAACTACAGGTATTCTGCGAAGTAGAAACAAAATGTTTGATTTCTATGCAGAAAAGTGTTACAGATTTGACCCAGACTTTGTCAATTATGTCAAGAACTATTCCAAAATATTTAAAAATGCAAACATTTTTAAAGAGAAGCAAAGTCTATGTATATTAAAAATAAAAATTAAGCAATCATCAAATAAAATTAAGGCTGTATGGGATATAGTTAGTAAAGAAACAGGTAAATATAAGCCACAGGATAATGAATGTTCTATAAAATATGACAATCGAAATATTACAGAAGTTAAACAAATAGCAGATCTATTTCAAGACCACTTCATCAATATCCCTTACCTTACCATTAACTCCCTTAATTCATCTCCAGATGGTGCTGCTGAGTTATTAAAAGAAAATGTACTACCTAGTGTGGAACTTTTTCAGTTTACACATATTGAGCCACTAAAAAAAATTAAAACTTTTAAACAGTTGAACATTAAAAACTCAGAGGATCACTGAGGAATGTCCATTAAAGTTTTTTACTGTATTATAGAGGCAATAGCTCCACACTTGTCACATATTTTTAATATATGTACAGATATGGGTGTGTTCCCAGACTTGATGAAATTCAGTAAACTTATTCCTTTATTTAAGTCAGGGGAAAAGCGCGAGGTGGGGAATTACAGACCCATATCCATACTACCAGTTTTGAGTAAAATATTCGAAAGGATAATGCTTGATCAATTGCAACTCTTTTTTAAGACCAATGAAATTTTACATGATGCACAATACGGATTTACAGCTGGTAAATCTACTACGGATGCAGGAGTGGCATTAGTTAGGCATATCCTTAACGCATGGGAGAGATCGCAGGATACTATTGGGCAGTGGCGTGCACAGAGATTTTTGACAGGGTAGGCAGAATTTTTTTAAAGCTATTAACTTACCAAAAAATACAGAATGTTGATTTTGGTTACCCAGTCTTGTGGAAATAATTATGTATGTGATCACTTGTTTTTTTTTCACCGAAAGATAGTTTTGTAAATGCATCATTTTTTATTTTCCCTACACACACCACATGAACAACTTTCGCAGTGAATATCATCCATATTTATCAACTTTAAAACTTTAAAATCTTATTTCGTCTGCTACCAGTCAATCGATTCAAAACAAAAACAATGGCGGCCGTTTTAAAATCAAAATAAAATTTAACATCAATTTTATACGAAAAAAAGAAATGGCAATATCTTTCACTATAATTATATGCAGCAAACTACTTTTTAAAATAGTTACGTAGCAATGCTCACGACACGTCGGTAATTTATGTTACAGTTCAGCTGAAAAGACATTGTCAGTACTATGCGATTGTGTTATTGTGGGCAATGTAATTACAGAAATGCACACTACAGTATTTGTATTAACAACACGGCACACATACGTAAATTTAGACAGAAATAGTTAGTGTCTCTGCCGTTAAAAGCTGCCAATGCGGCGCTAGTGTAGTGTAGCGCCTAGCTGTGATTTGAATATGACTAGCGATGATTTTAATAACTTGCACCGATACCGATAGATGGAGCTGTTTTTAATTTTTTGTTTTTGATATTAGTTAAAAACTATGTTTAAGAATGAAACATCGGATGGTATTTATCAAATTGATAGGGTAGGCAATGTATTTTTGCCTATATGAAGTGCACGCCACTGCTATTGGGGTTTTCTGTGATCTCTCTAAAGCTTTTGATTGTGTAGATCATCAGACATTGTTACTCAAACTGAACTATTATGGAGTTAGTGGTAAAGCCCAGAATATGATTGCAGCTTATTTAAATAACAGAGTGAAGACAGTTGACATAAATGGGGTTAAATCTAAAGGCAATAATGTTAATATCGGGGTGCCCTAGGGTTCTATTTTGGGTCCATTGTTATTTTTAGTATATGCGAATGATCTGCCCTATATGGTGCAGAAAATGGCGGATACTATTTGCTGATGATACCTCTCTAATTTTTAATGTGGCCTGCCATTGTGAAAATATTGACAAGGTAAATGGTGTTGTGTCTGCTATTTTAAACTTGTTCACATGTAATAATCTGTTGCTAAACTCAGCTAAAACCAAATGCATCAAATTTAGTCTTTCAAATTTGAGTTCTGCCAATACAGAAGTTCTCATTGGGAATAATAAATTACAATTTGTTAATAACACTGAGTTTCTTGGAATAACAGTAGACTCCAAATTACAATGAGGACCCCACATAAATAAACTTGCCGGTAAGCTCAGCTCTGCTGCATATGCAGTTAGGAGAATCAGGCAATTGACGGATGGGGCTACTGCGCGCTTAGTCTATTTCAGCTACTTTCACAGCATTATGTCATATGGTATACTGTTGTGGGGAACGGCGGCTGACATTGAGACAATTTTTATCAAGATTTTTTATCAATTATCAATTTTTAAAAAGAGCCTTTCGCTCTATTTATAACATGGACTCCAGAGAATTCCTCAGGGAACTGTTCAAAGAAATAAATTTCCTCACTGTTACTTCTCAATACATTTATGAAAACATAATGTATGCCTGTAAAATTTAAAGTTGTTTTCATATTTCAGTGCAAAATTTAGAAGTAGAAATAAGTTGTGTATGCCGGCACATCGGCTTGCTAGGACTGGTAGATCTTTTCTTGTAAATTGTATTCGATTTTATAATAAATTGCCTGAAACAGTTCTGTCCTTTCCTGACAATGTATTCAAATGGCACATTAAAAATACTCTCTGTAGAAGGGCTTATTATAGAATTGATGAATATTTAACTGACAAAGATGTCTGGAAATAATTCAGCACAGACTATCTGTCCTTAATAATCTTTAATTTTACCATTTGATATCATTATTGTACCAATATGGTTATGTAATTTTTTTTTGTAATATCTAATTGACAATTTTAAAAGAGACCTATATTGGCAAGTTTCTTTCGGCATTTCTTCTTCGCCAATGGTCATTTCCGAAATGCTAGTAGAATAAAAAAAAGGAAAAAAGTAAAATAAGAGAATTAAACAAGATACAATAAGATTATATTTAAAAAAATGTAAGACGTGTCTAATTGCCCGCGAGGGCCCAATAGCAAATAAAGAATTTTTATCTTTATCTTATCTTTATTTTTAAATAAAAATCACTAATAAAATTATTAGTGTCAAAAAATACAAAATTGTCATCATAACAACATGTCAACTGGTATAAGTTGTTAATATTGTATATGTTAGTATTCAATTTTGGTGTCTGAAAACAAGTATAAGGTAGTGCGCGTAACAATATCCTATTTAGTTTTATGAGTGGGTTTGCGATATATAGAAAATTGATGGATGGATTGATTTCTAGATATGTAGTACCGCTACCCACCGATAGATGGCGATGTACCCAAGTTAAATCGCGCTATGGTTACAAATACGAGTCGATATAACACTCTCCGATGGAGTATCGTTTGTAAGTTCAGTTTCGCACTAGGCTTTCCGTTAATAGTTGGTTTGCGCTCAAGCTCGCATCTAATTGGTTCGGTCTTGCCCGTACCACGCCATCTATTCCGGGAGATCTGCAAGGAAGCACGCTCTGCATACGTGAACTTCTTCTGACACGGTTGTGCATTCCGAGCAGCGGGTGTTGTACTGTAGCCCATTAGACTAATATACGCATATTTCGTTCGTATACCGCCTACATTATTTCACCTTCCGCCCTACGACGAGGTTCCCGCCCTTACAGATATAGTTAAATACAAAAATTTAAATGAATTATTTGGTTCCACTTCTATAGTAAATTAAATTTTGGGGTGGATTTTATTTAATTTTAAAACAAAGAGCTCCAATTGACGCTTGGTACCTGTCATTCTTATATGTTGGACAGGTACCAAGCGTTTGTCATACCTAGGAAAAATGACTGACAAAATAGTGTAATGTAAATTTTCTTTGTTAATTTTACATAATGGTTGGGGTCCTTTTCTAGGCGACCTCAGCCAGTGGAACGGCGTGACACTAATCTAAGAAAAGGTTTGAGTTTACTTCGGACGCCAGCCACACACTTTCCATAACATAGCTCCTTACAGTCCATATTCCTTACAGTCCATTTCCGAGTGGCTGAAAGTTGCATTTGATTCTTCATATTAGTCTCACTCAGTTATACCAAGAACAGACTAAGAAGTTTTCTGTGTGCGTTTAGCGTGAGGGCCCCATACCCCCAAGAATGTCTTTGGCAAAGTGATTGCAGTGTAGTGTTATCACAATGTAATGATATACCTTCTAACATTTAAATTGAAAATACTATACATTATTGTCGAAACATCCTTAACAAAATACAAAGTTAATACTTATAATATATAACAATATATTATATGTGAAAAGACTATGCTTTGCTTTAAATATGAAAAACCACGGCAGTGGCTCATGGACCAACAGTAAATACACCGTGTGTTGTTTGAAGAAGGTGGAATACAGTATTACGTGTTGCACGATACTCACAGAGATCTTGGTCAGTCTTTCATAAACATCTTGTAGCGGACTGCCGGCTATATCGCGGACAGGTGCGTCCATCGCTAAACAAACTCTGCACACGTTTACAACGGACGTCATTTTACAACTATTTTGATGGTCTTGTCTAATAAATGAATTTTACAAAATTATGAACTGTGTTATTACTGCAAACAATGAAAGGAATTCCTTTTATAATACGCTAGTAGAGTCGGCTAGTTACGATAGGTACTATTTGGCATTTTCCGTAAGAAATTATATTACTTTTCATTACTACTAAAACCTCAGAGAAAGTATAAATACATGTTTACTTTTTTTTTTTTTTAAAGTCACTGTCTAGTTGCCACTTTAAAGTAAATTACAAACAATTAAGGAAAGATTTTCTGCCGTCGCTCATGCATAAAATATTATTTACGCATTACAATTATTATTTGTTTATCTTTGCTAACGTAATAGATCATGTTAAACATGAATTAATGTAATTAAGTAATTATACTCACAGTTTTATTGGATATCATACAGGTAATATATGAGAGTTGCGGAGTTTGATTTCATACCCCTGGCAAGACTGTAACGAACTGTCTCTTTGACTTTGACGTTTAACGCCATCTCATTCGCACTTGTTGGAATTGTATATTTCGTTCTCGGTCGGTGCTTGTGTACACAGTGATTGCAAAACTTTTAAGGCCGGTTAAAGTTTATTATTATTTTAAAATAGTAATTTGTTTAATTCTGAACTGTACGAGTAAAAGTGTTAATGAATAAAAAATTCCACGAAAAAAATCTGTAGCCAACGAATGGTTTCGCTTTTGTGGACCAAAAACAACTACAAAATGTGGTTAGTAGGTACCTAAGCATATAAAATTACACTTATAGACTTTTAAGTTCTCGCGGTATTTATACATTCAAACAACATTTTTAATTTCGGTGGCACTATACAAAGGATTATGTAAAAGTGAGGTTACCACACGTCCTTTACATTCATTTTTGTTTTGTTAAACGTCTAACGTATTTTTTTTCTTCAATATTTACTATAAAATGCTCGTTCCACTCGTTTGAAAGCTTCTCGGACTTAGCGACAATAAAAGCACAATTTGGATACTAAACAGAAGTCATTCGTATGAAAACGTCACAAATCACTTGATACAGAATGCCATGTTTAAACGATGAATTTGCAATATTCCATGTAACTGTACACTTCAGTATGATGACTGTGTAAAACGGCACTGCATTTAAACACTAATTCGCACAGTAAACATTTAAATTAATAAAACAAATTCCCGCGTCACCGTCCCTGTACGAGATTTGGCGCCAAGCCCCTTTTATCTCTTTTGTGTGGGATAAACTTGACGAAATTATAAGAGGTCCTTGTAATGATATTGTACAGACCCAGACAGAAAGCATTTAATGATTAGTTCGATGTTTTCAACGCTCGCATGAAATTGGAAGGAAATAAAATGCATATGGAATTAAATTAGATGCACAAAATTTGGTACTGGAGAAAATGAACCATTTAGTAGAAAACATAAAAACAGGCAAAAAGAATACCAATTTGACGTCTTTTCGAAGAGCCAGTAGCAAATAAATCTTACTTTTCTGAATTGCGACGTATTAGAACCTGAAAACGTTGAAGATTGCGACTTAACTATGTATATGTCAACTGCCGAAGAAGAGCAATTATTGAATGCTTTTGAAACCGAGGTGGCTAAAAATCAAATCAATGAACAAGGCCTTAAATACATTGCCCGCTATGCAGCTTTTAGATATTTAGCATAATATGCAACGCTTTGGGAATCAAACCCGAGCATTAAACATTGAAAGTGGCTCCTGTGAGTGGATACATTTTATATCGAGAGGAAAACTTATTTACCCATGTGAAGGGCATATTAGTGTGGCATAAATAAGGAAACTGAGAAATTTCACGGGAAATTGCTGTCTACGGAAAAAAACATTTTCCGAGCTTGGATTACATTGTGTACAATTGTGTTAAGGATCGTTATCCCCAAATAGATCACTCTGTAATACTTTGCTTGGTTCGAACTAGAACCTATATTAGATTCAAAGGGTTAAATAGAAATAATGCATGTCATCAACTAGGTGACGAGCTTGGTGGCTCAGTCGTGCATGACGCGACTTTGACACCGACGCTCGTGAGTTTGATTCCCACACAAGGCAAACATTTGTGTGCATAAACATGTCTGTTTGTCTTGGTCTGGATGTATTAAAAGAGGTAGGGCGCATCAAAGCAGGCCGTATGGGGAAGTACCTCCACCTCACAGAAAACCGCAGCCAAATAACAACCCCTAGCTAGAGGGTAGTTGCGTTCCTGTATGTGAGTGAGGTCACCAGTAATCTCCCAAGGAGTTGCAGTGTAAGCAGCAGAGTAGGCATCGCGCGAGTGATACTTAATATATCGCAAGCGTTAATAGGCTACGGTGCCCGCTTTACATCAGGTGGGCCGTATGCTTGAATACCTCCCGACGTAGTATAAAAAAAGGAAAAAAGTGTAAAGGTACATAGTAAATTATATAACGTATCAAACACTCATTATTGAACTATAAAAATTGTAATAAAAAATTTTTTTACTGTAATATTTATTTGTGTATTAGTAACCCTTAGATGACCTACACCGAAATAATATATCTGTAGAAACATATACATACATTTGGAGATACAGGCAAAGTATCTACAGATAGATATATAATAATTAGGTATTTTTTTTAATGTAGTGAGATTTAATTTTCCCCATAATTTTCCCAAATTATAAAGTTTGAGAACCATCGATAGCGGCGATGACGTAGGCTTGTGTTTCCTACGTCACAGCAGTCACCGGGAGTGCCATACCTGGCGTAGCTCAGAGAAAGTATATACCTAGAGGTAACAAGCAAATAATAATACCAAGATAGAACGTGATAGATGTATACAGTTCCTCATAAGAAGGAAAGAGACAGATAAAATATTTTTTGTCCCTGTCATAGTTTCACTATTTTGTGTTTGCCACAAAAACAAATTCGTGGCAAACAATCATTTCGTCCCTTGTAGTACAACAATTTTTTTGCATAAATTACTAAATATAAGGGAAATATTAGTGCATATTTGTGTTCTTTTGCTTGTTTGGTATTGTCTGTTTACTTTAACAATGGTACGTTGCTGTGTAAAAGGCTGCAAAAGCCTCAGTTAGTGAAAATACGAAAACATAACCTTTCATACGTAAGTATAAAGTTTTAATAGTGGTTATCAAATATTTTGCGAAAATTAGATACACTTGTAGTTTTTAAATAAATTGTTTGTATAATAACGTAAAAACAATGAAAATATCGGTTTAATTTACAAAAAGTATTTCTAGTATAAAGCGTCTAAATCTTGAAGGTTGTCTGTGGTTAATGCGTCAGCCATTTTCTGTTGTATTTTCAATTTATCGGTATAATGAGCGTTTTAGGGGTACCAGTATGTAGTATGGGAAAATACCCCGAAATTATGGGTAAATTATATGGGTACAGACACCTTTTTTTTTAACTTCTTACTTTTCGTAGACTTTTTGTTTATAATTTTTCGTCAAAATGTATTTATTTATTTTTAAATTAAAAATGTTAACATGTTTAATCTTAGATGTATGTTTATTTTTTAGATTTCCTAAAGTTGTTAGTGTGCGTAATGCATGGATTTTTGCTACTGGACGACAACAGAATTGGGAGCCGAGTACAGTCGCATATGTTCCAAACATTTTAAAGACCACTGCTTTCGGAAGAAGTTTATTTGGATAAGTCGTCAGTTTCAACATCCACCATACACGTAAGTTAACATTTGTAATATTTTGTTAAATTAAATTTGAGTCTCAATACTTAGAAAATCAACCAAACTAACTTTAGGCATAATATTTACTTCACTACTAATTATTAATATATACTTGGACATATGTATATTAGTTGTAAAAAAGATTATATACTAAAAATATACTATCTGCCTACTTTCCAAAGATCATGACTCGATAGAGTCCAAGTGGGAAGCTAATACCGTTTTACTGTCTATATTCATAATGTTGCGAAAAGGGAAAAGAAGAATAGAATTAGATGTATATGCCTGACTGTGTTATATTATATATAATTTTTATCACATCTCAGATATATATATATAATTCTTCTGTCCATGTAAAACGGCTGGACTGGAGTTTATGACAAAAAAAATATGTGTGTTTAACTGGAAGATAGAGAATTATTTAACTTTAGATTCACAATTGGACTGAATGTAATAAGTGGCGCTGCAGTCGTGTCCTCTGAAACTTTTAATATTACCGGGCAGGACAACATCTGTTAGTATATAAATCACACAGGCAGGCATGTGATTCATCCAACCAAAATAACAATCGTAAAGTTAAAGTATTTTCAGGAACACCATTCCTATATGAAATCTATATGTTTGTCTGTGTGTGTGTCTGTTTGTACCAATACAGTCGCAATGCTGTAGCGCGTTAGTAGCTCGTTGGCATCACTTCTGTAGCGCGTTGCAAATGCGACTAACACGCGTTAGTAGCGATGCTATCGATCGTTTACGAAACGCGCGACAGCATCACTACAAAAAGTCGCCGTGGGCGAGGGGCCTAAGGTCTTTTAGTTGAAATAAGGACCCGTACTCTAGTAATGAAGTGAGTATGGGTTGATATGATGTTGATGGGTTGATGATTGTGAAACATACGGAGGGTAGTCGTGTAGATTATTCTATACCAATTATTTATGCCACGTTAATAAAGTTAATCAAGCACACACACATGCTTTTGTGTCAACACAAAAATGCTAATCAAGCATTTTATATTGTCTGAATTTGTAAATTTTTAAATGTGTAAAGCTCAATTAAATTATAGTATTGACAAAAGTTTTAATATAATGTTAGTACTAGGCTGTCGATATTACATGCTAATAATGCGTTACAAAATTAAAATTGTCCTATTTTCCAGACCGATTATCCAGGGCTTCCAATAGCAACGGACACTACATTAACACCATGAAAATTAAAGCTTACTTTTGAATTGAGACTGAAAACATTACTGGCTGAGTCACGCAAGAAGAAATTAGCTATATTAAGGTCAAAAATTAAACGACTTGAAATAAAAATGCTGAACTATCTGTCATTATACAGAATTTTAATGTAATCGATGTAATCGATGTATAGATGATAGATATCATTATACAAGTTAGAAGAAAAGAGTGAACCAGGGAATAAAGGGACCGTAGCAGTTTACCACCTTTTGTGTACAATATGTGAAAGGATAATCCTTGATCAATTGTAGCTTTAGTTTAAGTCTAATGAAAACTATGATGCGCAATACAAAATGTTTAAAAACAAAGATTGTTTACCTTTGTTTAATATTTACACTTAAATCATCCCTGGCACTAATTGTTTTTTACATGACAATTATTGAAAATTTTTATGCAATATGTTTAATTTTAAGAAGGAATAATCTGCATTTATTGTGTAAAGAAGATTTAACTAAAAACCGTGTATGTAAATGTGACCATGAATATTTGACGGCTGTTTCATTCTCACGATATTTATATAAATACACGATGTAGAAAAATCTATCTAATAACATTGATTTCAAGAATAAAAATCTACGAGTAAGAAAAAATAAACATTAATATGTTTGTAAGGCACGAATATTTTTATTTACAAATTGTCAATAAAGTGCTTTTATCTTTTATCTCATATCTATGCCTATATTTAGTACCATGTCACCGCTTGTATTTTAAAATATATGTCTAAAATAGAAATATATATTGTTTAATTTATATAACTCTGCTAGGTTTGACCAATCTCCTATCCTTATTCCAATGATTTCACAGATCTTACTGAAACTAACTCAGGCTTACTATTAATTAATAGATCTATACAGTATACTGCTTGACCGCCTCAAAGAAAGTATCTTTCCTCTGAGTTGACCGCGCTCTGCTCACTACCGCCACTTTGGTTCACCAGCGCTCGGAGTTGTGTCAGAGCGGAAGTGACGTCACCGACTCTCGCGTCAACAGACGTCTTGGCCCACTCTAAAATAAATGAAGCGCAGTCATATTAATATTTTATTCGATAACATAAATTGATTGAAACATAAAATAAATTTAGATTTTATTGTATGTATATCTTCACGCCAAGTCCCTTGCGGGGTAGGCAGAGAGAACCGAGCGCCATAAGACGCGGTCCTTGCACACTTCACCCGCTTCTGTGACATTCATAGCTCTTTTCATACACGCTCGCCGGTTCCTGGGGCTTCTGACATCACCTTCTGATAAAACACGACCAATTTGGTCATGGTAGGTTCGTCTCGGCCTTCCTCGGCTCCTACATCCTTCCACTTTTGCATTGTATATCTGTTTCGTCATTCTTTCGTCCCGCATTCTTTCTACATGTCCGAACCAACGGAGCATGCCCTTTCTTATATTAACACCGACACTCTCTTTTAGACCAACTCTTTCTCTCACGTCTTCATTACGAACGCGGTCAACAAGCGTTATGCCACAAATTTTGCGCATCTCGACCGCATATTCTACTTTCATGCTCTCTCTGCCATACCCAGCTCTCACTTCCATAAGTTAGCGTTGGAATTAGCACCGCGTTGTGTACAGCGAGCTGTGCCTTCTGGCTTAGATTTCGGCTGCCTAGAAGTTTACCCAACGCTCCATTCACCCTATTCCCGGCACTCACTCGTCTCTCCACATCAGCGGTGTACCTTCCATTGCTGCTAAAAGCACTTCCAAGATATACAATCTCATTCACTTGCTCCAACACTACATCATCAACCATAATCCTAGTGTTCGTTCTGATTGTCTTTCTTTCAAATACCATTATCTTCGTTTTCTTCGCATTCAATTGTAAGCCTTTCTTCATACAATCATCTTTCATTGTTGTAACTAGTGTTTGCAGTTCGGATGGTGATTCTGCTATTAATGCCGTATCGTCTGCATAAAGCAGGCAGTTGACCACTGAGTCACCCATTCGCATTCCCACATTCATATTTCTTATTCTCTGAAGACAACTGTCCAGATACAGGATGAACAGCCGAGCCGACAGCACGCATCCCTGTCTGACACCAATGTTGACATCAGACTAGGGCGACAAGCTGCCGTCCACCCGCACACATGCTGTACAATCCTCATAAGTGGATTGCACAGCACGGAGTAGGTCACCGTCAACCCCATATCCGGGCAAAATGTTCCACAGATTCTTTCGCACGACTCTATCAAATGCTTTCTCAAAGTCCACAAAACCGCAGAAAACCTTCTGGTCCAAAGACAGATGCATCTCTACGATGTTGCGGAGTGAAAAAACTTGATCCGTACATCCTCTGCCGCTTTGAAATCCACCCTGTGCTTCCCAAAGCATTCCATCGGATTTCACCCTCATTCTCCTTTCAATGATTTTTCCATACACTTTAGCTGCTAAGCTGATCAAACTGATGGCCCTATAGTTGGCGCAGTCCATACGTGAGCCCTTGCCTTTATACAAGGGCACGATGACTGCGCGTCTCAAATCGCTCGGGACCCTTCCGGTTCTCCAGCATAATTTGCTCAAAAACCAGAAGGCGTCCCTAACGCAGATTTTATTGATTATTATAAATTTAAAATTAAATGACGTTTTATTAGACATTGAAAAATGTTAGCATAATTTTGGCAAAATTTTAACAGCAGTTTAGCAACTTTAGGGCGAAGCTCTTTTCATTTAGACTTGTATCATCGCCTTTATGTGAGTGTTCTACGACAAATCATGAATTCGAGCAAACAGCACATCATGTTCTCTGGGAGTGCGGTCTCTAGCAACGGGAGCGGGACGATATGTTAAATTCCTTGCGTGTCAATCCATACTATTCTGATTTGGTGGCAACAAGGGAGAATTACCAGGCGTTTAGGCGGTTCTGCAATCTATATTATTGGAATCGATGTGTTAGGTAACAACTCACAGTTTAGGTCCCAATAGTGTTAGATATTTGATAATCCGTGGTGCACGGCAGTTGAGCTTCACTTGACTAACAATCTCTTTGAGGTTTTAAATGCCTTATTTGTCATATTGCTGTCTCTCACTTTGCCAAGAGGGGAAGTCAATTCCAAAACTTCCTACTCCTACAAATTTCTTCTGATTAAATTCGTTGTGAGTTCCAAGGCAGCTGTAGTTTAACCCCCGGGACGGCAATAGACTTCACTGTTCATTGCCTTTTTTGTGGTCGCCGCTGTTAACCCTTCGAAACCCGGGTGGTCGTATACGACCGCGAAATGTATGGGAAAACGTATATAACGGGTTCTGACTGCTCAATTCTGGCTACACAGGAGACACAGTGGTGGGTATGAGTGGTGGGCCTGTCCCGAAAAAAAAGAAAAAAGCAGTTTAGCAAATTGAGTATTAGTCGTAGGGTTTCTTCCCGCGCTTTTGACGAGTGACATTGTTGTTTTGAAATTTTTACAATTCAGTATAAAATTAGTTTTGTGTTTTACAAAACTAATACAATTTCGATAGTATTTTGTAACATAAGTGCTAGTGAAATTATACAGTAATGAAAAAACTCAAATATAACACGTTTATGCACTTTTTGGAAGACGTAAATAAGTTCATCAAGAAAACCTTGTAAAAATCACTATCGTTTTACGGGTGGTATTTAAACTGGGTTGATTGGGTCTGGGTACCCCTCCCAAGTATTTTTTCAGCACAGTTCCTGAAGCTGGAACATAGAATAAAAAATTTTGAATAAAAAAAAAAAAGGTTGTCAAAATTTAGCAGGCTCTATAAAATTATTTACATAAAAAATAGTTTCCTTTTTTTCTAAACATAAATTGTGCCACTTTTGGAGAGCGTATCTGATGTGGTGAAGCTACAGTTGTGGGCAGCCTTTGTTTTACATAGAATCAGCTGTTTCCCGTCAGTGTAATAATAATTTTCACGGTCGAATTGGGACACCTTTTTTGACGTACGCGTTTCCAGGGAGACGCGATAACCGATAGCGCTGATTGGTAGTATTTTCGCCGTCTCCCTGGTTACTACAAACAACGCATGCGCTAAGGAGCGATATAATACGCCTTTCCGAAGCCTATCTGAGTGAATAAATACACATATATGTTACTTATTGGAAAATAAATATATTAACTAAATATACCTTTAACAGTGGAAAAATCAAAAATGTGTTCATACAAAATATTGTGATAGTTTATTTTTAAGTGTTTTTTTTTTTATATACATAGTAAGTGATATTTTTTAGTTGCGTTTATAAGTACTTTATTTATTAAATCTTGTGTGGATGCACTCGCCGGTTTCAGTCCTTGATAATGAAACTGCTGGCACTTCCTCATCTGCCTCAATATGCAATTTATGCCAAAAATCATTTAGCTCTATGCGTGGACTTTTCATTTCAATTCATTTTGGTAAATCACATAAAAAATCTTGTTCGCAAAATTCAATAATCTCTAGCTCTTTATCTACCAATAACACTTATAACTCATTTAACACTCCTCCAATCGAACCGTTTCATGAAAAACTCGCTCATTTTAAACAAAATATTCCAGTGGTCAAGAGGATACCTCGAGGCGCAAGGATCTCCGTTGCTAACGCTTTGTCTCATCTTGTATCAAACTGCACCGAAAATAACACTATAGATGACTGGGAAAAATTGTTATCGTTTTCATATCGCACCCTATATGCTTCTAATGATAATAAACAAACATCCCTTACCCAAAAAATTAAAGACAATTGCACTCACTTAGAAATTCCCGCAATAACCATTAGAAATAATAAACTTTATTCTCATCACAAATTGTCCAAAAAAGTTGAGCAAAAACTTAGCGACGGAGATCTAAAAGGTGCTGCGCAGCTTTTATTTTCAAGTGACGTTCTTTCCCCAGATTCCCCAGTCACTCTTTCGGCATTACAGTGTAAACATCCCCCAGCTCCTGCAACTCCTTACTTTCTGGATTCACCAACAGATTTCGAGGTGTGCCTACAAATAACAGATAGACAGGTCTTAGCTGGTATTAACTCATTCAAAGCCGGCTCAGCCTCTGGATTGGACGGTATCTCACCCCAGCATCTCAAGGATTTAACAGCGCTAAATGTGGGTGATGCAGGTAAAAAATTACTTTTGGCTATTACGAAATTACTTAACCAAATGCTAGCAGGAAACGTTAATACCACCATAGTACCTATTTTGTATGGCGCAAACCTCATTGCCCTGTCCAAAAAAGACGGTGGGGTGAGACCAATTGCTGTGGGTTCCATTTTTCGTCGTTTGGCATCTAAAATTGCAGTGAAACATATTTTGTCAAAATTAAAACCAAATTTTGAACCCAAACAACTTGGTTTCGGTACAAAGGGTGGTTGCGAAGCCGCAGTCCACGCCTTGCGTACTCATTTAAATAGTGACCAGTGTGAGGTGTTGCTCAAAATTGATGTTAAAAATGCATTTAATTCGGTAAATAGAGACACATTGCTGACAGAAATCAGGCACAATATTCCAGAAATTTATAATTATCTTTTACATTGTTACTCTGAGCCCACAAAATGAATGTACCGAACCAACATATTATCTTCTGAAGTTGGTTGTCAGCAAGGTGATCCCCTCGGGCCGGCAATTTTTAGTCTAGCCATTAATCCAATTATTCAAAATTTAAAGTCCAAATTTAATACGTGGTACTTGGACGACGGGACTTTAGGAGACGACGTAGACATTGTGCTCTCTGACCTGTTGGAAATCAAAAATAAATTTCAATCAATCGGTCTAGAACTAAATTTTGATAAATGTGAACTATATATTCAAAATAGAAATAAGAACATTGACAAAATTATTAAAAATTTTAATAACTTGGCTCCTAATATAAAAATTGTTAATAAAACATCCCTCTGCCTCCTAGGGTCCCCGATTTTCCAAGAAGCATTTCCAGATTTTATCAATAATACGATTACAAAATTTGAAACATGTACTGAACGCCTATTGGAAATTAATTCCCATTCAGCTTTATTCATTTTAAAATTTTGTCTATTCGTTCCAAAATTAACTTATGTACTTTGTAGCTGCGACATTTGGAAATATGCAAATTTACTCACTCCTTTAGACACTATTTTAAAATCTACCGTAGAACGTATTTTTAACATACAGCTAAGCGAAGAATCTTGGTTACAAGCTTCCCTACCCATTCGCCTCGGTGGTTTAGGGTTGCGCAAAATTTCCAGTGTAGCTCTACCGGCTTTTCTCTCGTCTGTTCACAGATCTAGTCTTCTCATAGGTAAAATCCTCAAGGAATTCCCTTTAAACTATGAGACGGCTGGACTGGTAGATGCAAGAAATGCTTGGTCGATTGCCTGCCCGGGTCAAAAATTTCCATCAGATCCCAACTCGCAAAGGAGCTGGGACGATGCCATCTGCAAAATTCATTATAATGATTTGTTTCACAGAGTTTCAGACTTTGAACAAGCGAGACTGAGGGCGGCAGAGTGTAAGGATGCTGGCCACTGGCTACAAGCCTACCCGTCGTCTAATACCGGCACGTTTTTAGACCCTGACACCCTCAGGCTGGCTGTCTGTCTGCGCCTTGGAATCCCAATATGTGCTCCACACAAGTGCCCCTGCGGCAGTGATGTCGATCAGTTTGGTCACCACGGACTTTCTTGTCAAAAAAGTGCAGGTCGTTTCTCCCGTCATGCCGCACTCAACGACATTATACGTCGGGCCCTCGCCTCTGTCAACGTTCCAGCTATTCTGGAACCCACTGGACTAGCCAGGGACGATGGTAAGCGACCCGATGGGATGTCGTTGATTCCATGGAAGATGGGGAGAGTTTTAGTGTGGGACGCAACTTGCGTTGACACACTGGCCTCTTCTCATCTTCATCGCACTACCATCAAGGCAGGCGGGGCGGCTGAGGCTGCGGAACATTTAAAAATTAATAAATACAAGGGTCTTGGCTCCGAGTACAACTTTGTTCCTTTCGGAGTAGAGACCCTTGGTCCGTGGGGTCCAAACGCGCAGTCGTTTTTTCAAGAACTAGCGAGACGTCTGATCGACGTCACTGGCAACCAAAGAGCTGGTAGCTTTCTCGCTCAGCGCATTAGTATTGCGATTCAGCGCGGGAATGCTGCCAGCATCGTTGGTACAATGCCGCGGGGGCCACATTTTTTAGATTTATTTTAGGTCATTATTATTATTTTAGATTTATTAAATTTTAGATGTAATTTAGTTTTAGTTTTATTGTGATATAATAAATATTTCCATTTCATTATAATTGAATACAACATAGAATTAAGTATTTTCAAATGGTTCTAAACCGAAGACTTGGCTGTATGGGCTAGATCCCTTTGCCTTTCCCCTCGGGTATAAAAAGAACCAAAAAAAAAAAAGTATTAGTCGTGTTGACATTGAGAATGGCAACACTTTTATTGCGGTTTAGTAGTAATGAAAAATAATATAATTTCTTACGGAAAATGCCAATTAAATAGTACCTATCGTAACTAGCCGACTCTACTAGCGTATTATAAAATAAAAGGAATTCCTTTCATTGTTTGCAGTAATAACACAGTTCATAATTTTGTAAAATTCATTTATTAGACAAGACCATCAAAATAGGTGTAAAATGACGTCCGTTGTAAACGTGTGCAGAGTTTGTCTAGCGATGGACGCACCTGTCCGCGATATAGCCGGCAGTCCGCTACAAGATGTTTATGAAAGACTGACCAAGATCTCTGTGAGTATCGTGCAACACGTAATACTGTATTCCACCTTCTTCAAACAACACGGTGTATTTACTGTTGGTCCATGAGCCACTGCCGTGGTTTTTCATATTTAAAGCGAAGCATAGTCTTTTCACTTATATAATATATTGTTATATATTATAGGTATTAACTTTGTGTTTTGTTAAGGATGTTTCGACAATAATGTATAGTATTTTCAATTTAATTGTTAGAAGGTATATCATTACATTGTGATAACACTACACTGCAATCACTTTGCCAAAGACATTCTTGGGGGCCATACCCCCAACCCTCACGCTAAACGCATGCAGAAAACTTCTTACAGTCTGTTCTTGATATAACTGAGTGAGACTAATATAAAGAATCAAATGCAACTTTCAGCCACTCGGAACATATTCCTGGCTGGTTGCATAATTTATCAAGTCACAGTAGAGGTAGATAGATGTAGAATAAAAATTGTAGCGGCACAACCCACCACACACCAGAGAACATTCACCGAGTTAGAATACTACTCTAAATGGGGCTCATGGGAGCTAAGTGACTGCAGATGTACTGACTGCAATCAATGTGTGTTTAGACATGTAAATTCCATCAAAGTAATAAGCTATTCTTAATTGCTTGAGTGATGTTATCTTCTATTGATGATGATGAACATGATATGTGATACATTTAGGTCCAAGTGATATAACTTCATAAAATGAAATAACACAAAGAAATGACTTGGAATACTTCTGCATACAGTACATCTGTAGCCTTAAGTCAGTTGGCTTAAAAACTTTTAATTCGCACACGAAGCACACACACATTAAACATTACTACTAATTACACCTCAGTAATGAACAAATAACATTAATAATATAGGCAATTTGATCTAAACTACTTTGTGTGCTTCCGCTCCCAATTAGTTCGTGCAAACTACTGCCGGCCAGCACCCACCCACTACCGTTAGTAGATGCATGCCGCCGCTATCATGGTTGCTCTGGTCGTCTCTGCGAGTGTTTGCCATCTGAAATGTGAACCGAATGCACCTGCCACCGTTGCTGCCCTGGCTGCTCGGGTTGTCTCTGCGACATGTGTTACGCCTCTCCATGAGGCATCCACATGTGCTATAGATATTTAATAGAGGGGAGTTGCTTAGGTCAGTTTATTTATTCATAAGAGGGTTATTAGAATTTTTATGTTTAAGTATTTCTAATTGTTCCCTAATATTCAATTTTAGTACTTTATCTTTGTGTGTAAGATTTTAAATATGTTAGTAGTAGTAGATGTTCGGCGAAGTGTGACCTTTCTGGGCGATTGTTTTTATATGCCAATATGTGTTCTTGAAAATTACGACCAGTTTGATAGATGTAAACGTGATCACATTCATCGCAAAACGACTTGTAGCCGCCGGATTTTTTATTCAGCGGAATTTTGTCTTTACTGTTACAAAGCGATTTGAGAGTGTTATGTGTTTTGAGTGCAACATGTATGTTATTTTTTCTAAATATAGACTGTATGGAGTTATGTTATGGAAAGAGTGTGGCTGGCGCCCGAAGTAAACTCAAACCTTTTCTTAGATTAGTGTCACGCCTTTCCACTGGCTGAGGTCGCCTAGAAAAGGACCCCAACCATTATGTAAAATTAACAAAGAAAATTTACCTTACACTATTTTGTCAGTAATTTTTCCTAGGTATGACAAATGCTAGATACCTGTCCAACATATAAGAATGACAGGTACCAAGCGTCAATTGGAGCCCTTTGTTTTAAAATTAAATAAAATCCACCCCAAAATTTAATTTACTATAGAAGTGGAACAAAATAATTCTTTTAAATTTTTGTATTTAACTATATCTAGAAATCAATCCATCCATCAATTTTCTATATATCGCAAACCCACTCATAAAATTAAATAGGATATTGTTACGCGCACTACCTTATACATGTTTCCAGACACCAAAATTGAATACTAACATATACAATATTAACAACTTATACCACTTGACATGTTGTCATAATGACAATTTTGTATTTTTTGACACTAATAATTTTATTAGTGATTTTTATTTAAAAATAAAGATAAGATAAAGATTCTTTATTTGCCATTGGGCCCTCGCGGGCACTTAGACACGTCTTACATTTTTTGAAATATAATCTTATTGTATCTTGTTTAATTCTCTTATTTTACTTTTTTCCTTTTTTTTAATCTACTAGCATTTCGGAAATGACCATTGGCGAAGAAGAAATGCCGAAAGAAACTTGCCAATATAGGTCTCTTTTAAAATTGTCAATTAGATATTACAAAAAAAAAATTACATAACCATATTGGTACAATAATGATATCAAATGGTAAAATTAAAGATTATTAAGGACAGATAGTCTGTGCTGAATTATTTCCAGACATCTTTGTCATCTTCATCAATATTCATCAATTCTATTATAATAAGCCCTTCTACAGAGAGTATTTTTAATGTGCAATTTGAATACATTGTCAGGAAAGGACAACTGTTTCAGGCAATTTATTATAAAATCAAATACAATTTACAAGAACAGATCTACCAGTCCTAGCAAGCCAAAGTACCGGCATACACAACTTATTTCTACTTCTAAGTTTTGCACTGAAATATGACAACAACTTTAAATTTTACAGGCATACATTATGTTTTCATAAATGTATTGAGAAGTAACAGTGAGGATATTTATTTCTTTGAACAGTTCCCTGAGGGATTCTTTGGAGTCACATGTTATAAATAGAGCAAAAGGCTCTTTTTTGTAAGATAAAAATTGTCTCAATGTCAGCCGCCGTTCCCCACAACAGTATACCATATGACATAATGCTGTGAAAGTAGCTGAAATAGACTAAGCGCGCAGTAGCCTCATCCGTCAATTGCCTGATTCTCCTAACTGCATATGCAGCAGAGCTGAGCTTACCGGCAAGTTTGTTTATGTGAGGCCCCCATTGTAATTTGGAGTTTACTGTAATTCCAAGAAACTCAGTGTTATTAACAAATTCTAATTTATTATTCCCAATGAGAACTTCTGTATTGGCAGAACTCAAATTTGGAATACTAAATTTCATGCATTTGGTTTTAGCTGAGTTTAGCAACGGATTATTACATGTGAACCAGTTTAAAATAGCAGACACAACACCATTTACCTTGTCAATATATTCACACTGGCGGGCCACATTAAAAATTAGAGAGATATCATCAGCAAATAGTTTCTACACCATGTAGGGCAGATCGTTCGCATATAATAAAAATAAAAATGGACCCAAAATAGAACCCTAAGGCACCCCGATATTAACATTATTGCCTTTAGATTTAACCCCATTTATGTCAACTGTCTGCACTCTGTTATTTAAATAAGCTGCAATCATATTCTGGGCTTTACCACTAACTCCATAATAGTTCAGTTTGAGTAACAATGTCTGATGATCTACACAATCAAAAGCTTTAGAGAGGTCACAGAAAACCCCAATAGTATCCTGTGATCTCTCCCATGCGTTAAGGATATGCCTAACTAATGCCACTCCTGCATCCATAGCAGATTTACCATCTGTTCAGTCCAATTTCATTGGGCTTAAAAAAGAGTTGCAATTAAACAAGCATTATCCTTTCGAATATTTTACTCAAAACTGGTAGTATGGATATGGGTTTGTAATTCCCCAGCTCGCTCTTTTCCCCTGACTTAAATAAAGGAATAAGTTTACTGAATTTCATCAAGTCTGGGAACACACCCATATCTGTACATATATTAAAAATATGTGACAAGTTTGGAGCTATTGCCTCTATAATACAGTAAAAAACTTTAATGGACATTCCCCAGTGATCCTCTGAGTTTTTAATGTTCAACTGTTTAAAAGTTTTAATAATTTTAGTGGTTTCAATATGTATAAACTGAAAAACTTCCACACTAGGTAGTACATTTTCTTTTAATAACTCAGCAGCACCATCTGGGGATGAATTAATGGAGTTAATGGTAAGGTAAGGGATATTGATGAAGTGGTCTTGAAATAGATCTGCTATTTGTTTAACGTCTGTAATATTTCGATTGTCATATTTTATAGAACACTCATTATCCTGTGGCTTATTACCTGTTTCTTTACTAACAATATCCCATACAGCCTTGATTTTATTTGATGATTGCTTAATTTTGTTTTTAATATACATAGACTTAGCTTCTCTTTAAAAATGTTTGCATTATAAATATTTTGGAATAGTTCTTGCCATAATTGACAAAGTCTGGGTCAAATCTGTAACACTTTTTTTGCATACAAATCAAACAATTTGTTTCTACTTCGCAGAATACCTGTAGTTGTCCAATCATTAAACTCAAATTTCTGTGTAATATCAATTTTTTAACACTTAAATATTTTTTTATATTCACTGGATATAGCATGAAACAGATTGGTATAAAGAAAATCTGGATCATCTACAGTGTAATCCAACAATTGCAATCTGTCCTCCAATACATTATTGTATCTAATAAGTCTGTTTCTGGTCATTGGTCTCTACAGGTTTCTCAAATCTGTATTATGTGAACCTTGATAAACTACCAACTGACCGCAATGATCTGAGGGCAAGCTGCTAATTATTGTTTTATTTATATGGTCACAATTACAAACATTATCAAGACAAGTTGCAGATGTGCCGTTATACGCGTAGGCTCCAGAAATAGGTTTTCTAGATCAAAGGATTTAAATAAATTAAAAACCTAATACTTGTTTGTGTTTCTACTAATATATCAATATTGAAATCACCGCAGACGATTGCCTTTTTTACTTTTGAAAACTTTTCTTAAAATTTCATCCATTACTTGCTCAAATAGCAAATAGTCGCCACTAGGAGGTCTATATACACAAATAATTATATAATTTTCTAATTCAGCACAAGACACCTCGATAGTGTTCTCAATAGAGAGCCTAACAATATCCAAACGTTCTTTGGCTTTTTGGTGATTTGTTAACACAATTATTGACCCAACTCTTATTGAAGACTTTCTATTAAAGCAACTGACTATTTTATAATTACTAATACTAAATAACATTTCACTTTTTTTTAACCTATGCTCAATCAAACATAAAATATCAATATTATATTTTTCCATAAAAAATTGTACTACATTTTCACAGCCAGGAAAGCCTTGAATATTTTGTTGTACAAGATTTAAGTTTTGCTTTGCTTTTGTCTCATTTTGCAGTTTAAATCTGCAGTCAAATCAATAAAATTAGTATTAGTTTGTCGTTTACAATGTAAACTGTTCAGACTATTGACATTATAAGACACTAAAGTGGATATCTTAATTCTAGATTTATTTGAAAGATAAAATAAGATACAAATAGTGTTAAACAGACTTATTAAATACAATAACAGTATTGGAGGACAAGTTGTAATTGTTGGATTACACTGTAAATGATCCGGATTTTCTTTATACCAATCTGTTTCATGATATATCCAGTGAATATCAAAAAATATTTAAACGTTAAAAAATTGATATTACACATAAATTTGAGTTTAATCATTGGGCAACTACAGGTATTCAGCTAAGTAGAAACAAAATGTTTAATTTGAATTCAGAAAAGTGTTACAGATTTGACCCAGTTTTTGTCAATTATGTCAAAAACTATTCCAAAATATTAAAAAATGCAAACATTTTTAAAGAGAAGCAAAGTCTATGTATATTAAAAACAAAATTAAGCAATCATCAAATAAAATTAAGGCTGTATGGGATATTGTTATTAAATAAATGTTAGTAAAATATTCGAAAGGATAATGCTTAATAATATGCAACTCTTTTTTTAAGACCAATGAAATTTTTCATGATGCACAATACGGTTTTTCAGCTGGTAAATCTACTACGGATGCAGGACTGGCATTGGTTAGGCATATCCTTAACGCATGGGAGAGATCACAGGATGCTATTGGGGTCTTCTGGGTCTCTAAAGCTTTTGATTGTGTCGATCATCAGACATTGTTACTCAAGCTGAACTATTATGGAGTTAGAGGTAAAGCCCAGAACTTGATTGCATCTTATTTAAATAACAGAGTCCAGACAGTTGACATAAATGGGGTTAAATCTAAAGGCAATTATGTTAATATCGTGGTGCCTTAGGGTTCTATTTTGGGTCCATTTTTATTATATGCGAACGATCTGCCCTACATGGTGTAGAAACTATTTGCTGATGATATCTCTCTAATTTTTAATGTGGCCCGCCGGTGTGAATATATTGACAAGGTGTTGTGTCTGCTATTTTAAACTTGTTCACATGTAATAACCTGTTGCTAAACTCAGCTAAAACCAAATGCATCAGATTTAGTATTCCAAATTTGAGTTCTGCCAATACAGAAGTTCTCATTGGGAATAATAAATTAGAATTTTTAATAATACTCTATTTCTTGGACTTACAGTAGACTCCAAATTACAATGGGGCCCCCATATAAATAAACTTGCCGGTAAGCTCAGCTCTGCTGCATATGAAGTTAGGAGAATCAGGTAATTGACGGATGTGGCTACTGCGCGCTTACTTCAGCAGCTACTTTCTCAGCATTATGTCATATGGTATACTGTTGTGGGGAACGGCGGCTGACATTGAGACAATTTTTATCTTACAAAAAAGAGCCATTCGCTCTATTTATAACTTGGGCTCCAGAGAATCCCTCAGGGAACTGTTCAAAGAAATAAATATCACAAATAAATGTCACTGTTACTTCTCAATATATTTATGAAAACATAAATGTATGCCCGTAAAAAATTAAAGACCTTTTCAAACTTCAGTGAAACACCTTGAAGTAGAAATAAGCTGCGTATGCCGGTACATCGGCTTGCTTGGACTGGTAGATCTTTTCTTGTAAATTGTATTCGATTTTATAATAAGTTGCCTGAAACAGTTCTGTCCTTTCCTGACAATGTATTCAAAAATACTCTCTGTAGAAGGGCTTATTATAGAATTGATGAATATGTAACTGACATAGATGTCTGGAAATAATTCAGCACATACTACCTGTTCTTAATAATAATTAATAATCTTTAATTTTACCATTTGATATCATTATTGTACCAATATGCTTATGTAAAAAAAATATTGTAATATCTAGATATTGACAATTTTAAAAGAGACCTATATGGGCAAGTTTCTTTCGGCATTTCTTCTTCGCCAATGGTCATATCCGAATTGCTAGTAGATTAAAAAAAGGAAAAAAGTAAAATAGGAGAATTAAATAAGATACAAGAAGATTATATTTCAAAAACCGTAAGATGTATCTAAGTGCCCGCGAGGGCCCAATGGCATATATAGAATTTTTATCTTTTGTTTTTTTATCATACCGATATCACGATCCCTGCGTCATCACGCCATCCTTGGCAACACGAACTTTATAAATCTATGGTACACCGTTTGACGAGCGTCCCACTTAGTAATTATAATTACATCAAAGAACTTGATTTAATATACCAGATCGCGAAATCAAACGGTTACACGAAATCCACCATCGACAAACTGTTGCGAAAAAAGACGAATAATATTGTCAATAAACTGCTATATGCAGTTTCATATGTTTCAACAACAAAATACACTGCGAGTTTGTCATACCTAGGAAAAATGACTGGCAAAATAGTTAACATATTATAAAATAGTTAGTAAAAATAACATACACGTTGCACTTAAAACACAACGCTCTCAAATCGCTTTGTAACAGTAAAGACAAAATTCCGCCGAATAAAAAATCCCGCGTCTACAAATTGTTTTGCAATGAATGTGTTCTGTGGTGTGTCTATGACTGCAGTCTTTGATGCTTGTCACGGAAAACGTGGCGTTTCTTCTATAATTCATAACATGTTCATGTTTACATCGGTCAAGCTGGTCGTAATTTTCAAAAACGATTTCAAGAACACATCGCCATATAAAAACAATCGCCTAGAAAGGTCACACTTCGTCGAACATCTTGTAGACAAAGGACATTATTTATCCGCTACTAACACATTTAAAATCTTACACACAATAGATAATGGACTAAACTATTCCAAAATATTTAAAAATGTATGCAGAGAAGCAAAGTATATTAAAAAACGTTCGGTCACCGTGAGTGATTTTTGTATGAATCGGAACATATATAATTAATCCATCCATGTCGGTAGATGTAATAATTGAATAACCAATGTACGACAAATGTCACCTTAGTCTTCCTGCGACCACGGACGCTGCAAAGCGTTCGAAACGTCAGGTTCAAAAAAATAAATAAAGTACGCGTTATTTCCGTTAAAAAATGTTTGATTCAATGTATAACAATCGCGAAAACCTAAGACAATACTAATGGACTAAAATTGAATATTAGGGAACAATTAGAAATCGTTCAACATAAAAATTCTAATATCCCCCTTATGAACAAACAGACTGACGTAAGCAACTCGCCTCTATTAAATATCTTTTCGCTTACCCCTTCCACCCCTTCCATCTTCGCTATATAAAGGACGGCACTACGATGGATTAGTCATTCGTAGAATGTTATTCTAACGACTAATATCAACAGCGCCTGAGGATGCCTCGTGGAGAGGCGATACACTTGTCGCAGAGACGACCGGAGCAGTAACGGTGGCGAGTGCATGCGGTTCACATTTCAGATGGAAAACACTCGCAGAGACGACCGGAGCAGTCATGGTGGCGGCGGCATGCGTCTACTAACGGTAGTGAGTGGGTGCCGGCCGGCAGTAGTTCGCACGAACTAATCGGGAGCGGAAGCACACAAAGTAGTTTAGATCAAATTGCCTGTAAATTTGACTTTCGCAAAGTAACGCCTGTATCTATTAAGTACTAATAATATAATAACAATTACTTATTATTAACTACAGCTGTCAAATAATTAGTGTAATGTTAAAATAACATTTTTTTTTACTAAATGCATATGAAAGTATACATATATGATATTTACACCAAGAAAACAATATTTGTCTGGGTAATCTCTGAAAGGCGGTACTGATTTTGAAATGAAAATGATATGTCTCAGACACCCTAACCGAATATATACGCTCCAAATGACCACTTCTGCATATAGCAATAACAGTTATCAGATTGCTCGTAGGATATATAATAAATTAAGCGAAGATATCAAGTCTCTATCTCCAGGTAGTTTTAAAAGGAAGATGACATGCTAAATAAACCTTGATGGTATTTATTGAATCTATTTAGGTTAGGTATCTTGTCTGTGTGGCACCATGTCAGGATGATGACTCTACAAATAAAATACAAGTTCATTTGATAATTGCGTTACATTTTCTAACAAAGTACTTTATCGCCTTATTTCACACATAATTATCTTTTTGTGCGCGAAAATAAAAACTGAATTTGACTGACATTAATATGACGTGAGACGTGACGCTGTCAAATGACAGAGAGGGTGTTAAAATAAGAAGAGGCATGCTCCGTTGGATCGGACATGTAGAAAGAATGACGAAGCAGATATACAATGCAAAAGTGGAAGGATGTAGGAGCCGGGGTAGGCCAAGACTTACCTACCATGACCAAATTGGTCGTGTTCTATCACAAGAAGGATGTCAGGAGCCCTAGAAACCGGCGAGCGTGCATGAGAAGAGCAATGAATGTTAAAGAAGCGAGTGAGATATGTACGGATCGAGTCACGTGGCGCTCGGTTCTCTCTGCCTACCCCGCAAGGGATTTGGCGTGAAGTTATAGATAGATAGATAGATTTTTAGGTAATATTGGTGCCAAATGTATTAGATTTGGTTGATATACCCTTCCAGATACTTAGAGCCAAATTATGTGTAGAAAGCTGCCATTCTCCTTTTGGCATGCCAGTGTCTGGTGAAATGTGTGAAACATATTTATGTAACTTCTAATGTATCTGTGCCACATTTTTAGCAAAAAATATTTGGTAGTAGTAGTGCGACTGGCAGCAGGCCGACTGCACCTTAGTCTTTAATTGTGATCCATGTGTTTGTTACGAGCAGAGCAAGCTATTGGAGAGGTGTTGTGTAAGCATGTAGCATAGAAATATGTTTGAAGTGTCTGAGTGGCAGTGGCTGCCATCCAGCAGGCTACGTGTTTGCTATGTGAGTGTTGAACAATAATGAAAGCTCATTGTCATTATCTTAATATTTTGAATTTATTTAATTGTTTTTCAGATTAACACGCTGTGTGGGCCGGTGGCAGCGTGTTATCTGTGCTACTTTCAGCTAAGAAAGTGCCAGGACTTGATGATGAGGTCTGTGAGGGCCAACAAAGTGCTCACAGAGATACTGCAGGCCGTTGAAATAGTAAGTTGAATGTAACTACTATTATATGAATAATCTTAATGTAGGTTAAAATTTACCCCTCATCCAAACATTTTCCATTAGTCTAAAAATTTTAGAAATGTTTTACACAAATGAATCTCGAAACAATTCAATCAATCAATCAATATATTTATTTGCGTAAAATGTAGGTATTGATAATTATGTTGATAATTATTAGAGGTCCCATATACATTTTGCTTAATACAACGCATGCAAAATTACGAAATAATAAACATTCTATTTACAATATCATATAAAATTTAAAATAACCCATAAAAATCATTAACTTTAAACTACAACATTAGAAAAATCTCATAGTTTGTCATCTAAGAATTCTGTAATACTGTAGTAACATTTGTCAACTAACTTCTTTTTAAATAATGTCAAAGGCAGTTCTTTTAAATAATCTGGTAATTGGTTGTAAAGCACGGGTGCCATACCGGTAACATTTTTCCGGATTAATGCAGTATTATACCCACCAACTTTAAGAGTGTTTTTGTACTGAGCCCGTATTGGTCCTTTTCTTATGGATGCCGTTTTGACAAATAGGTGTTTTTACAAATATACAAATTTCTAATATAAGAGGGTCATTTGAAAAGTTCTTAGCCTAACATACTTAATGAAACCACACGATTTTGAGTTTATTTTTTTTTTCAACATACTCTCCTCCGAGCTCAAAACACTTTTTCCATCGACCCGGTAAGGCTTCGATACCCGTTTTAAAAAAATCTTCGTCTAACTCCTTAAAATAAACGTCCACGGCGGCTATGACTTCTTCATTTGTAAAAAAATGTTTACCACCTAAAAATTTTTTCAGCTTTGGGAACAGATAAAAGTCGGACGGTGCTAAATCTGCGGAATATGGGGGGTGAGGTAACAATTCGAAGCCACAATAATGGATTTCTGCCATGGATTGCACAGAAGTGTGAACGCGCGCATTGTCCTGATGAAACAAGACTTTTCTTCTCAATAAACCTGGACGTTTTTCTTTGATTTCTTCTCTCAAACGACGCAACAGGTTGCAATAGTAATCGGAGTTTATTGTTTCACCCTTTTTTAAATAATCCACGAGAATTATACCCTTTGCATCCCAAAAAACGGATGCCATGACTTTGCCCGCCGATAAAACCACCTTTGCCTTCTTTGGGGTGGGCGATCTTGCTCTTTTCCATTGTTTCGACTGTTCTTTTGTCTCGGGTGTATTGTGGTGAACCCAGGTTTCATCCATGGTTATAAATCTTTCAACAAATTCTATTGGGTCAGCTTCATATAACTCTAAACAGTCACGAGAAGTTATGAGTCGGTTGCATTTTTGTTCCACTGAAAGCAGTCGCGGTACCCACCGCGCAGACACCTTAGAGAATCCAAGTTCAGTAGTAATTATATCATGTGTTCGCTCAGATGAGATGCCTACAGTCTTAGCTATCTCCTCGACAGTCAATCTTCGATCAGATAAAATTAAATCACAGATTTTTTCTTTGTTTTGATCAGTGGAAGCAGTCGAAGGCCGGCCACTACGGGGCTCATCTTGAATGGTCTCACGACCACGTTTAAACTCTGCCACCCAGTTTTTAACAGTCGCATACGAAGAAGCGGACTCACCCAAAGTAGCAGACATGTCTTCATGTATAGCTTTTGGAGTTAAACCTTTCAAATTCAGGTATTTTATCACTGCACGATATTCAATTTTATCCATTTTCTAAAATAGCTCTGACTTGACTTACGGTATCACGTGTAAACGAACAATGAGTTACTGTGAATAAACTAAACTGTGCATACTTGTTGCTAAATAATGTAACTACAAAATGAGGGTAGTTATAAAAAAAACCAATGACTTTAACCATGTTAGGCTAAGAACTTTTCAAATGACCCTCGTATATAACGACGGCAGTGTTATTTTAATTTAAGAGATTTGAACATAGGCACGCAGCTATCAATACTTTTAAGACCACTCAAAGATCTAACACATCTTTTTTGAGCTCTAAAAATGCGTTCTCTTTCAATTAAAAAAAGTTACCCCAAAAAATTAGACCATACCTTAGAATAGAATTCACAGTGGCATGATATGCTATTAAAACAGTTTCTCGGTTAACTTTTTTTGTGAGGTTATATAAAACATGCTGATTTACTTAAATTCTTACATATATCCTCTGATTGTGATTTCCAACTGTCAATTTGCAGTCCAAGGAATTTTGTTACTTTTACTTCTGTCAACTCATAACCGTTATAATTGATGTTAAAGTTCTGAATATTAAGTCTTTGGCAAAAATTCATTATTTTAGTTTTGGGTAAATTAATTATTAACTTGTTCACGTCAAGCCAGTTAATATTATTTTTCAAAGCATTATTTATATCATTTTCATAATTATTTAAATTGTTACATTTAATTATAGCAGTGCTGTCGTCTGCAAATAAAACCATCTTGTGTCAAGTATGTCTAGGCAAGTCATTGATGTAGATAAGAAACAACAATAGACCGAGAATGCTACCTTGGGGTACACCATGTTTAATTTCTCTGACTTGTGATAGGTATTCGTGTTCATACTTTGTTTTTAAACTGAGTCTTTTTATTTGAACATATTGTGTACGACAACTGAGATAAGATTTTAAAAGATTTAGCACATTTTCTCTTATACCATAAGCATATAATTTCTCCGTAAGTCATTGGTGATCCACATAATCGAAAGCCTTTGTCATATCCGTAAAAATGGCACAAATTGGTATTTTGTCATCTACATGTTTCATTACAGTATCAATTAGATCATAAATTGCCATATTAATCGTTCTGTTCCTTCTGAATCCTTTTTGTTCTTTACATAAAATTTTAAATTTATCCAAATAACTGTAAATGAAGTTATATAATACCTTTTCGAAGACTTTAGAAAATACTGAAGATTGGTCTATAGTTTTTTAAGTCATCTTTGTCACCTTTTTGTGCGATGGCTTTACAACAACAGGTTTAAGATTCTGCGGAAATATGCCATGATTAATACATAAATTCGATATATAGCTTAGATGGTCTGCCACACAATCATGAACATACTTTATTACAATAGTGGCAATACCGTCATAGCCTACACTTTTTGTGTTTTTTATAAGTTTTATAGCTCTATGTATATCATTAGAGGTAGCACTGGAGGCATAAACATGGACTGGGGCTGATTTGGAATACCGATATTGTTATTGTGTATTTTTTTAGAAGATTGTTCAACTTGATCAATAAAATAGTCGTTGAATGAATTGGCTATTTCTTGTGGATCTATAATATATATCTTTATTGTCATGCGTAATTTTTCGTATGTGTTCCTTTGGTTTCCGTAAATTATTTATTATTTGCCAACTTGCTTTTGACTTGTTATCAAATGTATTTATGTAGAAATTGTTTTGAGTCTTTTGTGTAAGTTGTATTATTCTTTTTAACTTTATTGAGTAGTTTTTGAACGCTAGTTTATTATAAAATGTAGGAAAAAATCTATATTTCCAAAGGTGTTTTCTCTGCTTTTTTGTGCAAATTCGTATTCCTCTTGAAATCCATTTAATTCTTTTGTTGAAAGATTTCATCGTTATAACTTTAAATGGAAAGCACAAATCATAAAGCATGCTAAAGTGTTCGATGAAATAGTCATAAGCTTTTTCAGGTTCATGTACATTGTAGAGTTCTGAAAAAGATAAGCATTGCAAATATATTTTAAAACGCTTCATAACATATCTTGTATTTTTTTACGCCAGGATTTTAGTATACATAACCTTTTGTTTGCGCCAAAATGACTGAGGGTAGATATTCTAATTTCCCACCACCCGCACATTCCTTTTCTGTACATCCCTTCCTATTGCGAGACAAAGAACTAGACGCAATCTAACCTCGGTACCGACCGCGCGCGCGCACTCATACCTATATCGCAAAACCACATGTGAAAATTCAAGATACTAGAAAAAGAAGTTCTCACTGCTAAAGAAGATACTCCGCATCACTCGCAGCATTACAATACGAGGAATTTAAGGTTAGTCTCGCATTCCTTTATTTTCCATAATTTCACATTCCCGCAGGTCCTTCAGCCATACGTATTTCTTTAAAAAGATTTATTTAATCCATAACCGCAATCCGCAGCTACAAAATTTTTGGTCCCATCCGTTCCGGATTAATAGCCAGTCACCCATGTTTTAAACAGTCAGCGCATTATAATTCCGCATCCGCCATTTTGTTACCCCAATAAGTATTTTCATACCTCAGTAGTTACAAGAAAGTTGTTAAAACTATATATTCGCATTCCGCTATATTTAAACTTACATTTTATAGCATAGTAAGTGCCATTTATTATTCCAGAATTTGTCGAGTTGTTAGTTTACGCCGCAGTAGGAATTATTTAATTGTTAAGTGCATACCTACCTACATACTTATTCAAAATGACGGAAAGTTCGATTAAAGTGGATTTAAATACTAAAATTGAACTAAATAATTTGTTGTCGAGACGCGAGGCGTATTTCGAGCGAGTTCAAGATATATATAGGTTGTCGCAAAGTATACAAGACGAAGTTTCAACAGAATTATTTTTATCTAAAATTAAAACTTTAGATGTTATAAGGGATAGTTATTTGGAGACAATAGAATCGATAAATACATTAGAATCGATGTTGAATCCTAAGTACAAACCAACCCACAAAGCATGGTTAGCCTTTGAAGATTTATACTGTCTTATCAAATCAAAGGTAGATAAAATAAATATACCACGCGAATGCAAGTCTTATGACACTAACATTAAGAGTTCAAAGTTGAAATTACCCCCTTTAGAAATTCAAGATTTTCAGGGCACCCCTGAAACATGGCCTTTCTTCTATACAAGTTTTAAGTCCGTTATTCATGAAAATAGTTCACTCACTGATGCTGAAAAATTACATTACCTTCTATCTAAACTTAAGGGTTCAGCCAAACTCATTTGTGCGGGGCTTACCCCGGTAGCATCTAATTACAATATTATATATAACACATTGGTGAACAAATACGAGGACTTGAGATTTCAGGCTACAACATACTTAGATAACATTTTTAACCTCAAACCTTTAAGTATTGTTACCGCAGAAAGTTTAGAATGTTTTGTAGACAAGCTAGCGTCGTCAGTCGCCGCCTTAAAAGGGTTAAAAATCGATGAGTTAGCAGATTTCGTATTTTTATATTTAGCTTTAAAACGTTTGGACCCAGACATTACACGCGCATTCGAAATGGACTCACGCAATACAGACATACCTACATTCGATAGCTTATTATCATTTTTAAGAGGGCAAGTTAAGATATTACACAGAACACCCGTGTTAAGATCGCAGCAAAATAGATATACAAGAAGTAATGAAAGGTCAACTAAGCAGACTTCAGTATTTTGCAATGTAACACAGTCGACACCGATTGATAAGCCGCTCTCATGTAGCCTATGTAACTTGACACATGATAGTCTATATAGATGTACCGCATTTCGCAATCTGTCCACGCAGGATAGGTATAATTTTGTTAAGTTACATAATTATTGTTTCAATTGTTTGAGCACTAAGCATAAAATAAAGAATTGTAATTCTAAGTCTTATTGCAAAAAGTGTAATGGTAGACATAATACTATGATACACCACAACAAAGAAATTTCGCAACCTATTGCCGCCTACCATCAGGCGAACGGACTGCCACAAGTAAATTCTGTCGTTGCCGGCCGCATAGGGCCGACCGCAGTTCCCACCGCGTCGGTTTCTCTCTCACCGACCGCGCCGCTATCATTACACGAGCCGAGGCCCGGCGAAGGCAGCCGAGCCTACACGACGCCCGCGCAGGCATCACGCGTTCGCGAGACGACGCATCAGCCAGTACGAGACACATTGCCGTGTGGTTCGTCGGTAGCACTGACGTCTAGTGATGCTCCGCTATCTAATACGCATAGCACGATTTTACTAGGTACAGCGCTCGTAATTGTTTACGATTCACAGGGTAACGAACATTATTTACGTTGTTTGTTGGATAGTGGTTCACAAAGTAATTTTATAACTAGTAAAGCTTGCAAACAATTAGGTTTGGACGACAAACAGAGAGCCGCAAATATAGTCGTCAAAGGAATAAGTGGAAATAAGGCTATCTCCACACTGTTAAATATAAGGTTGCATTCACGCCTCGATAGAAATATCTCGTATAATTTAGACACATTGGTAGTTGACAAAATAACAGATAAGCTGCCAAATGTCACAGTTGATAGATCAATGCTGTCAAATATTGACTGCTTACCATTAGCCGATGACACATATAGTCTACCGGGAGATATAGATATTTTAATTGGCGCATCGTTATTTCCACATTTATGGTTACCACATAAGGTAGTAAATTGCATGGGCTCACCGCACGCATTTCAGAGCACCTTAGGATATGTAATAATGGGTTCAGCGCCCGCCGCATTTGTCGATACCTATACCACCGCAGTTTCATGTTGCTGCGTGGTTACGCAGCGCCACACACAGGACACCCTTGATAGCTTGATGAAACGTTTTTGGGAATTAGAGGAGGTAGATGTTTTAATTCCTAGAAATTACGCAGATGAAGAGTGTGAAAAACATTATCGTAGTACTGTAACTCGCAACCCGCAAGGTGGCAGATATTCAGTCTCTCTACCATTCTCTAGGGATCCGTCCCTACTAGGCGAGTCTTATGAAACAGCAAAACGTAGACTCTTGTGTTTGGAGCGTAAATTTGTCGCTTCGCCTGCTTTTAGGTTAGAATATAACAAGATTATTTTAGAATATTTAGAAAAGGGATACATCTCACCCGCACCCACAGATACAAACAGTAATTTACCATCTTACGTAATACCACATCACGGTGTTTTTCGTGAAGACAAAACAAGTACTCCTTTAAGATTGGTACTAGATGCCAGTATGAAAACGACAGCGTCTATCTCATTGAACGACATTTTGCACGCTGGAGAAAATTTACAGGGGAATTTATTTACAATAATAATAAATTTTCGGTTATTCGCAATCGCGCTTTCAGCCGACATAAGGCAAATGTTTTTATGCATTGAAATGTGTGAAAACGATCGTAGATATCAAAAATTTTTATATCGTTTTAATGAAACGGAGCCTATCGTGACTTATCAATTCAACCGTGTATGCTTCGGCATCAAATCTAGTCCGTTTCACGCACTTCGCACCCTCAAGCAGCTCGCTGAAGATGAGGGCACCAAGTTTCCGCACGCAAAGAAAGTACTGGAAGTAGGGCTGTACATGGATGACGTAGTTCACTCTGTCAGTTCCACAGAAGAAGGTATATCGATTTCAAATGAATTAATATCATTTTTTAAATCGGGTCAATTTGATCTTATAAAATGGACAAGCAATTCACAAGAAGTACTAGATTCTATCCCTAATTCGCACCGTCTCTCATCAGTCAAACAGTTTGACGAATCCCAAACACTTAAAGTTTTAGGTTTGAGTTGGTCTCCTGAAACAGATTTGTTTCATATAAGAGTAGATCCACCAAACGAGCTGTGTACAAAACGCGCTATACTCTCATGTGTTGCTAGACTCTGGGATTTGATGGGATTTTTAGGACCTGTAACTCTATACGCAAAGTTACTTATCAAAGAGTTATGGTTATCTCATTGTGATTGGGATGAGTCACCACCACAATACATAATTAAACGTTGGAATCAATTCCGCACAGAATTATCCTTGCTCAATAAGATTACTTTGCCACGTTATGTGAACATAACAAAGAATAGTGTTATTACAATAGTAGGGTTTTCGGATGCTTCAGAAGGAGCATATGGAGCTCTAGTTTACCTCCACGTCAACAATGACGGAGTAAACAGCATCCATTTAATTTGTTCAAAGTCGAGAGTTTCACCCGCGAAAGTAGTTTCTTTGGCTAGGCTTGAACTGTGCGCCGCATTATTATTAGCTAAACTTATACGCATTGTGTATGACACGTGCAGTAACCGCATTGTAATTAAAGATATCTTCGCATTCTCGGACTCAACAGTGGCACTGTCATGGATTCATTCGTCTCCTCACCGCTGGGGAACATTTGTAGCAAACCGCATAACGCAACTGCAAGAGCAATTATCACCGGAACATTTCTACCACGTAGCTGGAACAGACAACCCCGCGGATTGTTTGTCACGTGGTCTAACTGCAGCTCAAATTGTTGACCACCCGCTATGGTTCTGTGGCCCATCTTGGCTCTCGGTAAATCCCGCAGAATGGCCAATCAAGCCTTTCGATCCTACTTGTGTATCCAATCCGCCGGAAGAAAAGACACACGTTTTAGTACTATCCGAAAAACCGGTTAGATCTACATTGTTGCAGTTGGCAGATAGATTTTCATCGTGGCCTAAACTGTTGAGATGTGTAGTTTATATTTACCGCTTTTTTAGAACCCTTCCGCATCGTTCATACATTTCGGCATCTGATTTACGATTTGCTGAATGCAAAATAATTAAAGAATTGCAGATTTTTTATTTCTGTATTGAAATTAAATCCTTACAAAAAGGCTCACTTCGCAACCGCGCGTTTCTGAAATTGAAACCATTCATGTTAGATGGAATTTTACGTGTTGGTGGTCGTCTACAAAATTCTGAATTAACCTATCAACAACAGCATCCAGTAGTACTGCCAAGAAAGGACCACGTAGTAACCCTGCTTGTCGATTACTATCACAAGATTTACTGTCACGCCGGTCCTGATTTATTGATGTCTCTGCTTAGAGAAAACTATTGGATATTTTCAGCTCGCAATATTATTCGTAGCACAATACATAAGTGCAATAGGTGTTTTAGATTACGTCCACGACAGACTTTTCCTGAAATGTCAAGCCATTCTGCTTGTCGTGTTAAGCAGACCACAAAAGCATTCATCCACGTCGGTTTAGATTACCTAGGTCCATTAAAGGTCACACCACGACGAGGCCGTGGTATACACGCAATCAAAGCCTATGCTTGTCTGTTCGTGTGCCTGACCACTAGGGCAGTACACATTGAACTGGCGTCAGACTTAAGCTGCGCTTGTTTTTTGCTAGCTTTCAAGCGTTTTTTATCGCGCCGTGGTCCTGTATCACACTTATATTCCGACAACGCAACTAATTTTGTAGCTGCTAAAAATTATTTGAATGATTTGCGTAAATTTTTAAAGTCAGAACGATTTAATTCGGAATTTGCTCATTTAGTAGATGAAAACCGCATAGAGTGGCATTTAAACCCACCTGCTGCTCCGCACTTCGGGGGAAATTGGGAGTCGAATGTCAAGAGTGTCAAGCATCATTTGTATAGGATTATAGGAACGCAAATTCTCACCTTTGAGGAGTTGTCCACCGTTCTTACTCAGATAGAGGCGGTATTGAATAGTCGACCCTTGTGACGCAATTTATCGTCAGATAGTAGTGAACCGCTCGCTTTAACGCCGTCTCATTTCCTAACATTAACGCCGTTGAAGTACTTGCCAGCGCCCGTCATTGATGAGAGTGAGGTAGACTTAAACCAACGACATTCGTTGGTGACTAGATTAGTTCAAACATTTTGGTCGCGGTGGAGACATTCGTATTTGCATACTCTGACAACTCGACAAAAATGGAATACGCCTAGCAATCCCGTTACAGCAGGCAATGTTGTGATCATCATCACAGACAATGCACCCCCGCTTCATTGGCCTTTGGGTATAATTGAGAAAGTTTACCCTGCCAAAGATGGCATTATTAGAGTCGCACGCGTTAGAACTTCAACTGGTTCGTATCTTCGTCCAGTTGTCCGCTTGTGTCCACTGCCCAGTCAGTGACTTGCAACGAAATGCAAGTATATCTTAGGTTAGTTTAGTAAGATTTCAAATATATTCATGTTTAGTTTATTATAAGTTTTCATCCCGCATATTTATCTCACATTTTGTCTAATTTAATGGTATTTTTAACCTCGCATGTCTCGTTAGGGTTCCGCATACAAGCTTCTTATTTTGAAGGGGTTCCTTCAAGTGGAGGGGGATGTTTGCGCCAAAATGACTGAGGGTAGATATTCTAATTTCCCACCACCCGCACATTCCTTTTCTGTACATCCCTTCCTATTGCGAGACAAAGAACTAGACGCAATCTAACCTCGGTACCGACCGCGCGCGCGCACTCATACCTATATCGCAAAACCACATGTGAAAATTCAAGATACTAGAAAAAGAAGTTCTCACTGCTAAAGAAGATACTCCGCATCACTCGCAGCATTACAATACGAGGAATTTAAGGTTAGTCTCGCATTCCTTTATTTTCCATAATTTCACATTCCCGCAGGTCCTTCAGCCATACGTATTTCTTTAAAAAGATTTATTTAATCCATAACCGCAATCCGCAGCTACAACACCTTTTAACAGATATTTCTAAAATTTGAGCTATATGGTCACAAAGTGCAAAATCCATCACGCCCGCTTTACATTTTTTTTTGCAAGTTATGAGCAATATTATCAATGCATTTACCACTAGCCAATCTTGTAGTTTGTTTCAATTCTAATTTTATTCTATAACTCAAAAGAAAAGACTCAAAATCCAGAGCCATGTTAGTCCGTTTTAAAATATCTATGTTAAAATACCCGCAAAGCACGATTTCCTTATCAGAACCAGTGCTGCCACTACAGTAATCTAATTTCTCATAGAATATATTTAAATTACTCATTATTGGAGGTCTGTATAAACAAATTATAATTAAGTTATATTTTATGAGTGCTATTGCACAACATTCCATAATACCTTCCACTGAATATCTAGCAACATTTAGTTCTCTATATTCATGACATTTTTTTACCATAATGCAGGATCCTCGACGGTTTTTATTTTCTCTCGAGAAATAGGTCGCAGGGTAATAATTTGAAATGTTTAAAAGTTCCTCATGTCCAGACATAATAAAATGTTCTGTTATACAAATTACATCTACATTTGTTCCATTGCATGCCAGTTCATTAAGATATAAGGTAAGTAAGTCAGACTTATTTAGAAGGCCTGCAATATTCTGGTGAAAGATGTTGATCTTGTTGTAATAGAAAAAAATCTGATTGTTCACTGTTGTTTTTTGAGTCTAACTCAATGTCAGTTTGTTTATTAAAATTTTCTATATCCATAATTAAAACATTTTGAAACACATTTTTCATGCCTTTGTTACTTAAACTACCATCATATTTGCAAAAACATATCATTGTCATATGACAAGTAAGTTTGAATCTAACAAAAAAGCGTAATTATGTGTGCAAATGTCTAAGTAAAGTAAATTATTGAATGATTCAATTCTCCAATTAAACATTGTTGAAAAGTCATTGCATTTATAGACATGACAGCATATTACTATATTTGTGTGTGTAAGAGTTTATAACGTCTCTCGTAAGTAAAAAATTAATTTAACGTAGTTATTCGTTTTTCTGAAATCTTCATGTCCAATTAATATAATGCAAAAGTCTTGCTTAGTGAAATTTTTTAGTGTCATATGGTGTGACAGGGTGATATTTGGTAATTCTCTAATGTATGTTGTGCTATTGATAAAATTCTGTTGTTTTTGTTCGTGCTTATAATTCAAGCTTTTCTTTTTACTTGTTCTTCTGTCAGCTTGTTTGTTGTTGGTGTAATAATTTGTGTGGTGTTTTGTTTTGCGATTGGCATCCGCTTACGAAACTCTTTCTGTCTGATTATTGTCGGTGTAGATTTATTTGTATCATGTATAGAGTTTAATTCTTGTATGTTTTTCTGCAGTTGATTAATTTCTGGTGTCAATCGTTTTATTTCTTCGCGTGCCACGGCAAATTGCGATTTTAATTTTTCTATTTGTTCAGATAATTCTTGTATCTGATCCTTGGTTTCGCTGTCCGACGACATGATTGGTAAACTACTGACAGTGACATCTAGTGTAGAATCTTGTAATTTATTTTCTTCGTGTTTTATTTTGTCTGCTGTGTAGCTTGTACGTTGTCTTCTAAATGTGATATTTTCTAAGAAATCCATATTTAAATTATATAGTAGACAAACTTTATTTTATAAAAAGTCGCGGCTAACCAGGATAGATCTTGGAACCCCTTTGGTTGTGTATAGCGCAAAAATGGATAGTACCGCTGCGCCAATTATACGTGATATTTAACGTCGAAAATAGGATACAGATTGTGTATCAAAATTTTTCAAACGTTATTTATTATTTGTATTTACAAATTTGTGTGCCAACCTTCACATATAAAATAATTGCAGTACATTCACTATTCCACTGTTTTTGCAACATTATTCACTAGTTTTTATTTAGAATTGCTTACTAAACTGTGCAATATTCAATTATATGTATTTTTAACACTGATTCTTTAGGTTAGGTAATACCACTTCGTTGTTGTACTTTATTTATTGTTTATTTGTTAATATTTAGCACTTTTTTGGAATAGTATTATTTATATGAAACTTCTTTATATTCTTGTTAAACAAATCACTTTATGCAGACTTTAATTACGATTTACTAATTTTAAATTGCAATTATACACGGAGCCGATATTGACGTGACCAGTGGCGCCACCAAGGAATGCTCCCTTGCAGTAAGGGAGCTTTCAATTATTACGTAACGCAATCTGCGTGATGAAATGATCTTGTAAAACGTTAGGATGCGTTACAGGGGCGGGAGGGTGGTTCGAACAATTCATTGTTTTGTTATATAAAATAAAAAGTAGAGAATAAAAATTCATAAGTTGGCAACCCTTTTCGTTTATCTTTTACGAGGAATCCCTCCATTGTATATAATTTAATTTTTTTGTGTTCTGCCAAGTTGACAACCTTTACCGTTTATGTTTTACGGGGAATCTCTCGTTTGTATATAATACTTCATTTTTATTGTGTTCTGCCAAGTTGACAACCTTTTCCGTTTATGTTTTACGGGGAATCTCTCGTTTGTATATAATACTTCATGTTTATTGTGTACTACCAAGTTGACAACCCTTTTCTTTTATGTTTTACGGGGAATCTCTCGTTTGTATACAATACTTCATTTTTGAAGTTATACTTCTTTAGACGCGCTATGAAAAAATGATGAGAGTAAAATTTTAAGATGCGCGCGCATCACTGTAACACAAAAGTAACAGGTTGAAGCTGCTAAGTTTCACGGTATTACCGGTAGATGGCGCTATAGTTAAAAATGTATAACATTTGTACTTGACATGTATGTAATACATTCCATAAACATAACCGCTACTACTTGAAAGGCGTTTTTTGATTTTACTCCAATAACCTTTCTTATAAATTAAAATATTAATATTTATTACAATTAATACTAAATATTATTAAATTATTAATGTTAAATATTTATTTAATGATGTCAAAGAAGTATAACTTCTCACGCGCGTACAGTACACGCACCCATTTTTTTTTTATCCAACAGATGCATAAAAGCCGTGGTTGACGGTGGATGCTCCTATAGTATGGATATCAATACTGCCCCTCAGGGTTCTATAGGGCAAGCACGAATGCTTTGCGAAAAAACACTCGTATCGTCATCGTATACAATTTGTATGAAAGCGCCTCTATCGGACGTAAACGTAACTAAATTTGGAAGCACAAGTACTATCGTATCGAGTTCGTATTGTAACGTGTACGTATCTTGACACATTTGTATTAAATTTGGGAGCATGAACTTTGTTTTGACGTACGGTATCGAGAATCTCGAAGGCTGGCTATCGAAACTTACGAATATTTATTCACGTAAAAATTGTGGATGAAACAACTTGCGTAATTGTGTAAACATAATATTCGACCATTATTTTCAGTGTTTTTGGTAATATTTCGCTTGAAAACATTAGTAGACTAATATTTTACATAAAATGCAAGATTTACCTAGAGTTTAACGTAGTTTATTGTGTTATTTTATTATCTTACTACAATACTTATTGAACACTCAGTAAATGAACAATAATATAGAAATACCTATACTAATAATATAGAGAAATAAGCCTATTTTTTCAAATTTTAGCAGAATGAAATAAAAAATTGTAAATAATAAATTTATATATTAAATATATAGTTTATATTTCATTATACTAATACATAATTAAAAAAAATATGTATTTGTACTAAAGTACCTACCGTTATTTTTATTTATTGATTATGTTACACAGAAGTAAGTCGCAGGGCTAACAAAGTAAATCAACAAAACTGCTAGATCTGATAGAAACTGAATTTAAAAATAGTTTTGTCTTCAAAGATAACAACCAGCCCTCCACCAGTGCCACTAGCAGCCCTATAGATATTTGCCTAATGCATATCGTGTTGTTTTTAATGGAGCTCCCACCTTAACCCAATAAAACTAAATAAATTAAAACAAAAACTGAGTTCACACTCCGTCACAAAAACAATCAAAAAATACTGCTAAGGTATGTGCGACATGAACGAAAGCGATTGGTGACTTTTTATATATTATACTTAGGACGAGCACTTGAAATTCTTGAGACTATTAAATGCATACCTTGCGACCTTTGATTATTATACGATATATAAATAAACAAAGCTTGCGACAATTCTCCTTTGTCGAGTCTCCGAGACAGAATATCAAGAAGCCGATCAGAAATAAAAGTAATCCAGCTGTTTATGTTTTTCAAATTAAAACATAATTTATATTTTACAAATATTAATACAATTTAAAATGTTAATACAAAAAGAATATTCATATTTCAAAGTTTTTGTACATAATCCACTGGAATATTTCATAGAATACTTAAGATAAAAATTATAAGAACAACTTCATCTAATTTCAGAACGAATCGTTCACTCAATTTGTTCGTTCCCAGTTTACGTAGTATGGAAATGCTATCGAGGATACGATAGGACGACGAAGGTGCTTCGTGCTACGTACTAGCGTGATGCTGCGTAATACTATCGAGGACTCGTTACGATTACGATAGGAGTTTCTAATATATTCGTGCTTACCCTACTACACTGTCTCCGACGCTGTCTCTGCTGCATAATAATGATATGTTGTCAATTGATTGCATTCATTGTTATACAGGCCGTGCAAACATCCCTCGTTCCCTTGTAGAGGTAAGCCGCGATAAACTTGTGTCTTAAATGGATGGTACTTTGGCTAGAGTATCTGACTGGGCGCGGCCTAACTTGGTCGAATTGAACCCCAAGAAAACACAAGTTTGCGTGTTCACCGCTAAGAAAACTCGATTTGCTGTGATTCCAGAACACACCTCTTACCGTCACCAAAAGTATTAGGATGCTTGGCGTCGAAATCTCCAGTGAAGTGGCAATATCGAAGTCACCTGGAGGAGAAGGTCAAGCTGGCGTCCAAAAGACTTGGTGTACAGAGAAAACCAGTACTTCAGCGGAGGCAAAGACTTATGTATATTGTATAAGTCTCAAGTCAGACCGCACTTTGAGTACTGTAGCCACTTTTGGGCGGGAGCACCTAGATACCAACTTGTACCATGTGCTTCGATTCAGAGACGAGCTGTGAGAATTGGCGACAATCCTAAGCTTACACACGGTATTGAACCCTTAAGTTTAAGGAGGGATTTTGCCTCCCTTTTTGTGTTCTACCGATTGTACAACGGGTTGTATTCTGAAGAATTGTTCGATTTGATGCCGACAGCTACTTTTTATAACCGGAACGCTGGCCCACGGCGGGGAGTTCACCCTCACACACCGGAACCGCAATGGTCGCGTACTTTGTTATTCCAGAGAAGTTTTCTTCCGAGAACTCTTAACCTAACCTGTGGAATGAGCCGAGGATTTTCCAAGTCCAACAGCATGGGATTCTTCAAGAAGTGCATGAAGAGGATTTTAGAGGGTCGGGAACTCGTGAATGACACCCCCTAGTGTGGCAAATATCCATAGGCTACGGTGACTGTTTACCATCGTTTAGCGTTACCGTATGCTTGATTGCCACCTTAGTGGTATAAAAAAAGTCAGTATTGTTATCAACGCAAACATAAATGTTTAATACATGAACTGTTATTTTTCAGGAACAACAACAACAACAATTTGTTGCCGCGGTAAAACAGTGTCAACTGAATGGTCTATGTGTGACTCCCGTTAAGCTCATCAGCATTACAGGCACTGAATATAGCTTGATAAAGGAGGAGATCGAAGAGGAACGTCTGTCATCGCAGTGCACAGGAGAAATGGACACTGACAGACTCCCACTTGTGGAACGTTTCACGTTTGAGGACTCTGAACATGAAGATACTATTGAGAGACCAGCACTGGAGGATATGTATGACACTGAGAGTGGCGTATTGATAAATGACGGAAATTTAAAACAGGAGGCTTCAGATGGAGCCGTCGATATTGAGAGACAAGAATTGATAACTGAAGAGAATATCAAGAATGAATTAGAAGAAATGGAAGATATCGATACTGGGGTGGTAGTAATACCTGAAGAAAGTACAACGCAGGAGAAGTTAGAAGGAGCACAAGTAGATGAGGACAAGAAGGCAGAAGGTAACAGTCACTATATGACCGCCTTATAAAGAACACTGCTTTTTATAAAAAATATAAGTATAACTTCTCACGTGGGTACATAAGTACACGCAACTTATGAACCCGCGTGAGAAGTTATACTTCTTTGGCATCATTAAATAAGCATATGGCTCACTCGATGTAAAGAGGTTACCTCTTATAATTTTTCATTTTATACCAAGCATTTCCAATTTACTCCAAGGGTTTCCATGTGTAGCGCGTAAGTAAAGCGCCCTCTGTTACAAAACTGTTCAACAACTTAACGATCACATCTGCTACCTACAAACTTAAAGCACAATAATACAAAAGCATGCTTCGCTATAGTGCTTGTAGAGCGTTTTAGCGGGCAGCTTCAACCTGTTACTTTTGTGTTACAGTGAGGCGCGCGCATCTTAAAATTTTACTCTCATCATTTTTTCATAACGCGCCTAAAGAAGTATAACTTCAAAAAACTTATTGCATTTATCTGCCACATTTAACTAACATTTTTGAATCTCAATGTCATTGTTTTAAGAGTGTAAGTGTACACAGTCATGTCTGGCACAGTGTAATGATTGATGAGAAGGTTATTAAGATCACAAACATATACAAATTATTAGTTTGTGTTCAATTACAATTCTGAGAAACAAAATACAGTGCAGTAGCTGGCTTTTTCATACCTCTTTCATTTTTCTTTTATCGGTACATGAGACACACCATATTGTTATTTGTAAAATTGTGTACACAAATTTGTACCTTAATAGCATCACCGACACCAACTGGGATCATCGTCGGATTTGATAATCAAATGCACTCATATTGTCCACTATCATTACAATGATTATATTTTTCTTAATAACGACCGCAGTTGCACAGGAATTATTGTTTCTTAATTTAAAATACCTTTTGTCCTGCCTAGCATGCCTCCACTTCACTGGTATGATATTTAGGTCTCTCACACTGTAGTTTGCTGACCTATTCATCCGGCAGGCTTGTTTGGTTCAGGCCACTATATCATTCAGACTCTTAAAACTCTGGAGCACAGCACTTGAGTTTGAGTGTGACAGCAGTTAAATGGTTAGAGTATGACTCAACTGAGAAACTCTTTCCATCCTATTTTTTTCAATGCTCGTACAAAAAATGTCCGGTATTTTTAAGATAAGCTTGTAGTCCCTGGTCACATTTAACACTTTTGACAGTGGTTCTTAATCCCATCTGAAGAGCTGAGATTTTTTGTTTACGCACGGGATTTCTTTGGATTCGCACCTTCACTTCTTTGATGACCGCTTGTTAGCGACGAGCTCATTTAGTATAATGTTTATGTTATAAGGTACATAAATAATATATGTAGGTAAGCCTATGTTTACGTTACGAGTCGGCCATCGGCCACACGCAGTCTGGATATACCACCCGACGAGACCGCACGTTGTCCAACAACAAAAGAAATCACGTGGCAATAAGTTGTATTCGAAAGTGGTGTGTTTTTCACCAATAAATTGTATAAGTAAGTGTGAGAACTTGTATCATTTTTGGAACCAGGAAACCTAAAGTCTTCACCGTTGGTGTCCTAACTGTGCGAGGTCGGCCGCTCCTCTTACGATCTTCGAAGCTTGAATCTTTAGTATATCGTTTGATAGTGCAATAAATAAATCGTAGTATTATTTTCAATTTTAGTAGAATGTCGAAAATCTCTTTTGGCGCGTAACCACAGCGATGCAACGCGATAACCGCGATTCCTTCTGCGACCACTCCATATTTGAAAATGAATGAAAATTTATTTATTTTTTATTTTCGGCAAGCGGGAACATTCTATTTTTAAAATTAGTCAAAGTATTTTTGGCCAGTATTCCAAAATTAAAATAATAAGATTTTGACAGAACTTATGACCAGACTAGGTATATATATACACACCCATTACATGCTATGATAATATAAAAAGAAAACACGTAAAGTGAGGTAGGGCGCATCAAAGCAGCCCGTCTGGGGAAGTGAAGGAATAACAACTCCCTAGAGAGTTGTTTTCCCAAGGAGTTGCTGTGTAAGCAGCAGCCAAGGAGTTGTTGTGTAAACAGCAGAGGAGGCATCGCGCGAGTGATACTTTATATATTTCATGCGTTAATAGGCCACGGTACCTGCTTTACATCAGGTGGGCCGTACGCTTCTATGCCTCCCGACGTAGTATAAAAAAAAACACCGACTCCAAAAACATCTGCTATGAAAAAATGCATTAAAAGGTACAAAATAATTGTTTTATTTCTTGAAATTACTATAAACAAACATTATAATGTTTATTTGTACTTAAACAGAAATTAGAAATATATTTTTAGACTAGTTAGAATAAAACCAATGTATTTAGACAACAGTATACATATGTTGTAATTTTTGGAGTATTTAAAGTTACGTCAATGCGATAATGCTTCGACACCTAAGTAGACCTGTTTACAAACTTACCTGTTGACCTGTTTACAAAATCTGAGCAAGTCTACGTATGCTTTCTTGCTCAGATTTTAACAAATTTGTTCACATAAAGTTAAATTAGAAGCAACACTAATGGCATATCATGGTATTGTCGCACCGACGTTACGATACGGAGTAATTTTTTGGGGGTAACTCAAGCGAAAGAAATAATATCTATAAGGCTCAAAAAAGATGTGTAAGAGCAATGTGTGGACTTAAAACTACCGACAGTTGTGTACCTGTGTTTAAATCCCTAATGCTGTTGACTTTACCGTCACTATATATACTAGAAATATGCATTTTTGTGAAATTAAATCAGCATCTTTTTGTAAAATTGACACTAATAAGAACAAGAACGGTAGCTGTACGCGCTCAATATCAAAATATGTTAACAGTTGGTGGTTATAATACTGCGTTATTATGCAAAAGTGTAATCGGTATGGGGCCTGTTATTTATAATAAAATTCCCGACAGTATACAATTATTACAATTTGAACGGTTTAAAAAGAAATTGACTTCCCTCTAAAAAAGATAAGTGCTACTATAATATTAATGAATTTTTAAATGACATTCTGTTAGTTTGACATTGCATTATATTGTAACTTTATTTTGTACGTAGTTAATTATTATTTTTAAATCTAGTTATTCATACTATATACTTTGCACGCCTTAATAAGGCAAAATGTACAAGGTAATTTTATAATTAATTTTACCATCTATAATGTACCTACATTTTAAGCAAATAAATGTTTCTGATTCTTACATAAAATGAATGATGTAACTCTGTACAGGTGCCGCTGCGGCTGAAGAGGGCAAAGAAACACACGCGGACAAGACTCAAGATGGAAGAACAATGACATCAGACGACGATAATGTTCTAGAAAATCCAAGAATATGTAGAGCAGTTACGCATGAAGAGACAACCAACAGAAACGTTAGCCATTACATATTACGGTGCGTTAAAAAACCTGCAAATAATAGACAAGTTTCAAAAAACACATCTATGTATACCGTAATAAACAAAACTAATGTGAGTGTGAACAGTGATCGTGAGTGCGCTAGTACTAACAGAGAGGTCGGCAATAGCAACAGTAAACAATTGAAGATGGTCGCTTGTAAAGACGACGAAGTCGGTTCACCAATATTTACTAAGGAGGATTATTCAAAGAGAACTGATGAGAAACCTTTTGAATGTAAGATATGTAAAGTTAGATTCAGTCAGAAGGGTAATTTAAATAGGCATTTAATGACACACACTGGGCAGAAACCCTTTGAATGTGAGATATGTAAAGTTAGATTTACCGAGAAGGTTAGTTTAAAGAAACATTCAATGACACACACTGGTGAGAAACCCTTTGAATGTGAGATATGTAAAGTTAAATTTAGTCAAAAAAATAGTTTAAAGTATCATTTGATGAAACACACTGGTTTGAAACCCTTTGAATGTAAGATATGTAAACTTAGATTTAGTCAGAAGAGTGATTTAAAGAGGCATTTAATGACACACACTGGACAGAAACCCTTTGAATGTGAGATATGTAAAGTTAGATTTACTGAGAAGGGTAGTTTAAAGAGGCATTTAATGACACACACTGGGCAGAAACCCTTTGAATGTGAGACATGTAAAGTTAGATTTACCGAGAAGATTAGTTTAAAGAAACATTCAATGACACACACTGGTGAGAAACCCTTTGAATGTGAGATATGTAATGTTAAATTTAGTCATAAACATAGTTTAAAGTATCATTTGATGAAACACACTGGTTTGAAACCCTTTGAATGTGAAATATGTAATGTTAGATTTAGTCTGAAGTGTATTTTAAAGAAACATTCAATGACACACACTGGTGAGAAACCCTTTGAATGTGAGATATGTAAAGTTAGATTTAGTGAGAAGGGTCATTTAAAGAGACATTCAATGACACACACTGGACAGAAACCCTTTGAATGTGAGATATGTAATGTTAAATTTAGTCATAAACATAGTTTAAAATATCATTTGATGAAACACACTGGTTTGAAACCCTTTGAATGTAAGATATGTAAAGTTAGATTTAGTCAGAAGAGTGATTTAAAGAGGCATTTAATGACACACACTGGACAGAAACCCTTTGAATGTGAGATATGTAAAGTTAGATTTAGTCGGAAGGGTCATTTAAGGAAACATTCAATGACACATATCGATTAGAACCCCTATGAATGTCGCCATTCGAGAACCTTTCTGCCCCAACAGCCATCGGTTCTCCGAGCTATGTGGCCTGCCCACTGTCACTTTAGCTTGCTGATCTTTAGAGCGACGTCGGTAACTCCAGTTTTGCTACGGATGTGCTCATTTTGTTGTCTCCTACTCTGTTCCTTCTGCGTATCAATGACTTGTTGCACGTGCGTAACTTTCATTGCTATGCGGATGAGAGTACAGTGGACGCAAGATACACGGGTTAAATCAATATCTCTCGGGATTGCGTCAATGAGTGCCGATCACAGCTTGTGTCTGAAATTGAGACATCACTAGAGCAGGTCTCGGATTGGGGTAGATTGAATTTAGTCCAACTTAATCCGCTAAGGACACAAGTGTGCGCATTTACCGCGAAATAGTCCCCATTTATCGTAGCTCCTGATTAGAAGGTATACCCCTCAGCGTTACGCCTAGCATCGGTATCCTGGGTGTCGTCATATCGAGCGATGGACAGTTTTGCGGTCACCTGGAGAGCAAAGCTAAGTTGGCGTCCAAGGAGATTGGTGTGATCAATAGGACTAAACAATACTTTACACCTCAACATCGCCTTCAACTTTATAAGCTCACATGGAATACTGTTCACATTCGGAAACATTTTGTTCAATAACTTTTTATAGAATTAACGTATACGTAAATACATTACATTTCGGAAGCTTTTCGACAATATATATTTTGTATAATCTATAGTTCAATAGGAATAAGTAAAATGTATGTATGTATATCTTCACGCCAAGTCCCTTGCGGGGTAGGCAGAGAGAACCGAGCGCCATAAGACGCGGTCCTTGCATACTTCACTCGCTTCTGTGACATTCATAGCTCTTTTCATGCACGCTCGCCGGTTCCTGGGGCTTCTGACATCACCTTTTGATAAAACACGACTAATTTGGTCATGGTAGGTTAGTCTCGGCCTTCCTCGGCTCCTACATCCTTCCACTTTTGCATTGTATATCTGTTTCGTCATTCTTTCGTCCCGCATTCTTTCTACATGTCCGAACCAACGGAGCATGCCCTTTCTTATCTTAACTCACTCTCTTTTAGACCAACTCTTTCTCTCACGTCTTCATTACAAACGCGGTCAGCAAGCGTTATGCCAGAAATTTTGCGCAATGCTCGCATCTCGACCGCATTTATTCTACTTTCATGTTCTCTCTGCCATACCCAGCTCTCACTTCCATAAGTTAGCGTTGGAATTAGCACCGCGTTGTGTACAGCGAGCTGTGCCTTCTGGCTTAGATTTCGGCTGCCTAGAAGTTTACCCGACGCTCCATTCACCCTATTCCCGGCACTCACTCGTCTCTCCACATCAGCGGTGTACCTTCCATTGCTGCTAAAAGCACTTCCAAGATATACAATCTCATTCACTTGCTCCAACACTACATCATCAACCATAATCCTAGTGCTCGTTCTGGTTGTCTCTCTTTCAAATACCATTATCTTGGTTTTCTTCGCATTCAATGGTAAGCCTTTCTTCATACAATCATCTTTCATTGTTGTAACTAGTGTTTGAAGTTCGGATGGTGATTCTGCTATTAATGCCACGTCGTCTGCATAAAGCAGGCAGTTGACCACTGAGTCACCCATTCGCATTCCCACATTCATATTTCTTATTCTCTGAAGACAACTGTCCAGATACAGGATGAACAGCCGAGCCGACAGCACGCATCCCTGTCTGACACCAATGTTGACATCAAGCCAGGGCGACAAGCTGCCGTCCACCCGCACATATGCTGTACAATCCTCATAAGTGGATTGCACAGCACGGAGTAGGTCACCGTCAACCCCATATCTGGGCAAAATGTTCCAGAGATTCTTTCGCACGACTCTATCAAATGCTTTCTCAAAATCCACAAAACCGCAGAAAACCTTCTCGTCCAAAGCCAGATGCTTCTCTACGATATTGCGGAGTGAAAAAACTTGATCCGTACATCCTCTGCCGCTTCGAAATCCACCCTGTGCTTCCCAAAGCATTCCATCGGATTTCACCCTCATTCTCCTTTCAATGATTTTTCCATACACTTTAGCTGCTAAGCTGATCAAACTGATGGCCCTATAGTTGGCGCAGTCCATACGTGAGCCCTTGCCTTTATACAAGGGCACGATGACTGCGCGTCTCCAATCGCTCGGGACCCTTCCGGTTCTCCAGCATAATTTGCTCAAAAACCACCTGCGTCCCTTACGCAGGTACCATCTAGCAGTGGCGTGCACAGAGATTTTTGACAGGGTAGGCAGAATTTTTTTAAAGCTATTAACTTACCAAAGAATACAGCATGTTGATTTTGGTTACCCAGTCTTGTGGAAATAATGATGTATGTGATTGGTTAGCCACCTCAAATATCTATAGATTGATTGATTTTATATACATATCATATAGACGAGCTCGGTGGCTCAGTCGTGAATGACGCGACTTTGACATTAACGCTTGTGGGTTCGATTCCCACACAAGACAGGCATTTGTGTGTATGAACATGTCTGTTTGTCTTGGTCTGGATGTTTCAAGAGAGGTAGGGCGCATCAAAGCAGTCCGTCGCAGCCAAATAACAACTCCTTAGATAGAGGGTTGTTGTGTTCCTGCGTGTGAGTGAGGTCACCAGTAAGCTCCCAAGGAGTTGCTGTGTAAACAGCAGAAGAGGCATCGCGCGAGTGATACTTAATATATCGCAAACGTTAATAGGCTACGGTACCCGCTTTCCATCAGGTGGGCCGTATGCTTGTATGCCTCCCGACGTAGTATAAAAAAAAACATATCAATTTGCGGATATTCGAAGCGGCCTTTCGGTTTTGCATTAAACTTACGACGAACTTACGCAATGAATATTATCCATTTTTATCAACTGTAAAACTTAACATCTTATTTTACTACTGCTACCACAAGTCAATTTAAAACCATTTCTAAACGAACAATAGGCAATGGCGGCCTAGTTTATATAAACAAAATAAACGTAGCACGTGTGACACTTCGGTAATTTACGTCATGGTTCGGGTAAAAATACATTGTCTATCCTATGCGATTGTGTGCGTTATTTGTGTTATTGTGGGCAATGTAATTACAGGAATGCACACTAACACTATCCGTATTAAAACCCGGCACACATACGTAAATTTAGACAGAATTAGTTTGTGCCTGTGCCGTGAAGCTCCCATCCCATTGCGGCGCTAGTGTAGCACATCGATGTAGCGGGTAGGTACTAATGAATCTTGCTTAATGAAATGTAATAACTTGCACCGATACCGATAGATGGAGCTGTTTTTTTTTGTGTTTGATACTATTATATATATTATACTATAAATATTAGTTAAAAACTATGTTTAAGAATTAAGAAACATCGGATGTTATTTATCAAATTGATAGGGTAGGCAATGTCTTTTTGCCTATATGGAGTGCACGCCACTGCCACCTAGCTTGATCATCTCAGCTGTTAC